>JAXDDW010000020.1:137500-787500 GCA_034670385.1 Hoplostethus mediterraneus | reverse complement strand
TAAACAACTTTCAGCTGGTAGGCACACACACACACACACACGTCGATGGTGAAGCTCTGACGTCGTTTTATTGAGTTTTTCTGTTTATTTCCAGTGAATGCTGCTGAGTTGGTGCTTGCTAACAGGTCGTGTTAACTCGTTAAAATAAAGAAACGCAGCAAAAGGCGCATCATTTGCTTGTAGCTGCAGATTGTAGAACGCCACGGTGTCTCAGGACAGGAAGCTGACTATTGTTGTGTTACTGGTTGGAAACTGTTAAAGCACAAAGCTACGATACGTTATGGAGACTCTGCTGCCCTTCTTCCTTTCATTGTGACTTTAACAAGAAGAAGAGGAGGAGGGTCCTAATAGACGGGGATGCTCTGACCAGATCAATAACCATCTCTCTCTCTTTCTCTCTCTTTCTACCTCCCCATTTCCTCCTCCCTAACTCCTCCTCCTCCTCCTTTCTCCTTCACAGCCGCTTTGAGGAGAGGCCAGTGCTCGTGTGAATACCTCAACTCATCCTCATCATGAAACCGTTCCAAACAACAACAACAACAACAACAACAACAACAACAACAACAACAACACAGTATTATAATTAAGGACAAACCAATCAGCCAACAGCGACATGTCCTCCAATGTGGTTCTCTATCTCAAAGTGCACGTTTACATTGTATATAAGACAGTAAACACTGAAGGCCCGCCCCCCCCCCAATGAAGATGTCAATCAGCTTCATCAGTCGGCTGCTGTCAGTGGGCAAAAAATAACCAATCCTTTTCTTGGTGTATTTGGTTCAGTGATGACTGGAACACTCTAAGAATAAAAGGTGCAATGAGATAAAGGCTTGACTGACCAGGAGTACCATGTGTATCTTTTTTTCTCAGAGTGTATTGAGAGCAATCACAGCCGCAAGATCTTTAACTAGTGGAACGTCTGCCCCATTGAATTTCAATGGGACGACAGCACCATTAACTTACAATGGAAACACTCTCCCATTCAACCTCAATAGGAAAATAGAGCCACTAACATTTGTCTCATCAATTTTAACCTGGAACCGTTCAACTTATATAGAAAAAGTAGTGCCATTAACTTTCATTGGAACACCTGTCCTGTTAACTTTCAACGGAGCAATCATCTGATCTGAGCGCTGACTACAACCCGACGAAGACGAGGGGGAAGAGGAAGAGGACCACATTTTGAAAGGACACAGATGCATATAACCACTTTATACTATTCAGTCTGTAGAGCTATAACTGTGCATAGACCGCCCGTAGAGCGTTTAGTGATGTACACCTCTCACCAAATAAAAGATGTTGGTTTATTTTTCAAAGCCGAGTTGTTGCAAATTTCTCTGAACGAAACTGAGAGAAGGAGAAGGAGAGAGAGAGAGAGAGAGAGAGAGAGAGAGAGAGAGAGAGAGAGAGAGAGGCGTATCTGGCTGATATCTGCCTACCTACGACACACACTGTACGTATTTATGGGTATCAGGACTCGGGTTCAACCGCATCCTGGTTTTGAAGGTCGAGACCATTACCAATATTTTTGGATTGAAGGAGCAGAGAGACTTTGTGCATTCATCATTTGGACTATTTTCATGTCGTATCTAGTATTTCCCCCACAGGGTGGAACAACGTCTGAAACAACATTTACACCATCATGGGACACTAAAACTCTCTGACACCAGGATCATTACATTCTCAGGTTGGTTAGCAGCTCGTTAAGGCAGGTGAGGCAGGTTTCATCGTAGGTTCACCATATCGGCGGTGGGCTTCTCTGACTGACCGATATTTATTGAAAAGCCAGTATTGTAACCCCCCCAGGACCGGGCTGGTCTGAAAGAGGAGCAGAAACATCCAGATCCTGTCTGTCAACGTGTCGCCTGACATGTGAAGGTACAAAAATCGAGCAAAATCATAAATATTTCACAGCCGTGTTTGAGACCACCAGACCACCAGACCACCAGACCGGGTGCTCGTCGGGTTAGCAGAAAGAGAGGCTGTACCTCTAACACACAGACACACACACACACACACACACACACACACACACTGGCTAAGATGTTGGCATCAGGAGGCAAATTCAGGTTAGTCAGACAGACAGATAGACAGACAGACAGACAGGCAGGCAAGCAGGCAGACAGACAGACAGACAGACAGACAGACAGACAGACAGACAGACAGACAGACAGACAGACAGACAGTCAGTCAGTCAGTCGATCCTACCATAGCATAGTGATAGTACAGTGGATCTGTTCTTCTTCTTGGGTGGATGATGACAGCTCAGCATCAGTCTTACTGCTGTGCTGCTCCACAGAGAAACAGCAGAAACTAGTTGTCGTGTGTTAAAGGTCACAGGTTAAATCTAGCGAACAACTTCTACCCACAAATGTTTTGATATGAGGTTTCAGTTCTGAACCAACAAGACTTTTATCAGGGGTGGAGATGTCTCAGCACTCGCACAGTTCCTGTCTCTTCGGCTCTGCTGGCCGGTACCGCTCCGCACCCTCCAGGAAGTACTGGAGAAAATAACAGTGTTTTCTAATGGAGTCAAAAATACCGAACCCCCTGAATGCGACGCAGCATGCCCGTTCAGTCCGACTTCACAGCTCCAGTAGAGGTGGACCTGGTAATGGACCGCAGCTCAGACGTGTCATGGCACCTCCACAGCGGATGAAGCCTCAGCGCCGCCGTGGCCTCATTCATGTTCCTACACGTCTCACCATTAGCAGCTCCGCCTCTGCAACGGCTCTCTGTTGGTCAGAGCGGGGTGCAAATGGACTTTCTTCTATTTGTCCCCACATCAAAACAACGTTCATGTTTCCCAACACCTTCAGGTGAAACTTCGTCATTTTGTTATTCTCTCATTCATAGGGCGGCTGTATGACAGGGTCCAAAATGTTCATCGTTTTCTAAATTCTTGTGTTTTGGGATTTTAAACCCAAAATGAAAGAAACTTTTTTGTTTTGTTTCTTCTTGTTTTTTTTTACTGTCTTATCTGTTCGTCTCACGGCTCGCATGAATACGGAAAAAAAAAAAAGAGAAACGAGAAAAGACGAGAAACAACAAATTATTAGCACCCCCACCCGACTCAACCTTCTAGCCTTCATGAGGGTGCCCCTGTCTGTTGCGGGAATGCCGAGCACCCCCGGGCACCCCCGTGCAGAGTGTTTCCAGCTCTGCATGTAATGTCAGTTTGTTTGGCGGATACTTGACTCATAAATGTCATAAGCAATGTGCCGATGGGCGGAGTCCAAATCAGACGCTCTTATTATTAGAAGGTCTCCCTCTGCGTGGCGTACAGGACGACAGGAAGCCCCCTCAGCTCACACCGACGTCACAGTCACGCTCCGCTGGAGTCTAAAAATGGTGTGTATCCATTTTGGGGGGAAAAACCACGACCTGGAGTTTCTGATCCGATATTTCCAGTCCAGAGGAGCTAGTAGGTAAAGGTGTTGTTGCTCTGACAAACCAAAATGCGTCTGCCATCATTTAAAAAAAGTGTTGCAGTGTCAGGGTTTGGTTTATTTGGACCGATCCAAAGCGTCACCCCTCTCCTGGTGGGACCGTCCAGGAGGGGGATCCCTGCCCCCCCGAGGCCCTTCACAACCTTTCCTCCATGTTGTTTTTCCTCTGAGTTTCTCCTTGTTCTCAAATGACACAAGACACATCAACTTCCTCAAATCATTTATTTCACAGCAGTAAGAATACATGCATGTGTATACATCTTTATGTGTGTGTGAGTGTCTGGTCCACTGTTTTTCATCAGTAAAACCCTGGTGAAGATGACTTTCCTTTCAATCTGGGTGTGTGTGTGTGTGTGTGTGTCTGTGTGTGTATTTGTGTAAGTATTGTGTGTGTGTGTGTATTTCTGTTTTTGTGCATGTGTGTGCATATTTTTGTGTGCATGTACTCTATGTGCGTATATGTTTCAGTGTATGTGGGTATATGTTTATTTGTGTGCAAGCATGTTTTTCTGTTTGTGCGAGTGTGTGCGAGTGTGCGAGTGTGTGTGTGTGTGTGTGTGTGTGTGTGTGTGTGTGTGTGTGTGTGTGTGTGTGTGTGTATGTGTGTGTGTGTGTGTGTGTCCACTCTCAGGACAGAGTGGGTTCTATGTGATTACTGCCAGCCTGGAGAGGCTTCACTCATTAACTCTCATCACTGCTGATCTTAATGGGCCAGCAGGGTAAAAATAGGCTGACAGAGAGGACAGCAGCCTTTTAACACTGAGCACAGTGTGTGTGTGTGTGTGTGTGTGTGTGTGTGTGTGTGTGTGTGTGTGTGTGTGTGTTCCTCTTACCAAAGGGATGCTGTGGTTGTACAGATGGAAAGTTCAATATGTTTCTTTCCATCTTTCTATCTTTCCATAGAATAGTCGATGAAAACACCTTGAGTGACGACTGGGTTGTACTGGGCAGCTCCCAGGTGTGTGTGTGTGTGTGTGTGTGTGTGTGTGTGTGAGTGTGTGTGTGAAGCAGGATGCTGCTGGCCAACAAGCCGCCATCTTGCTTCCTGACAGCCAATAACCCACGAGTTTGCTCACTCCACGCCAGTTTGATCTGTCTGTTCACGTTAGGAAGCGTCTCGGTCTCAGTCGGAGAGTTTGATTCACTTCCTGCTTCCTGCTCGTTTCCCCGGCGGCGCTTGAGTGACAGCTTCGTTTCAGGGGTTTTGACCTTTGAACTCGGTGACATACGTTTTGGTGACAGGTGGAAGTCACTGCACATCAAGCTCACATGGACCAGAAAAATAAAACACACATACACCCACACACACCAGATGTTGCTGTCCTTGGGCTGAAAGATGAAGTCTAAGAATACAGAAAAAGTGACAGAGGGCAGGGAGAGAGGCATGATGGGAAAAATGAGGTGAAGGAAAAGAGACATGGGCATTCATTCATACACACTAACACACTCAACACATCCTGATCTGTTCTCTCTCTTTTCATTTACTAACTCACCTCCCCTTTCTCATGTCTTTACTTCCTTTCACATGAAAACCCTCAACTCGGCTCATCCATTTCTACTTCAGTTAGTCTCCTACATTTCCCAGAATGCCTTTTGACAACCCTGTCAAAACATGCCTGAGAACATGCCTTGTACTCAGCTGGGTAGGACAGACCAGTTGACAATCGCTATACTGATAGTGAGCACAAGAGAGCAAGAGTCAAGAAGAGAGCAAGAAAAAAGAAACCTAAAATCCCAACATGTCTTTGCATTCTGGTCTATCTTGCTACTGCATTGCATTCTGGTCTATCTTGCTACTGCATTGCATTCTGGTCTATCTCGCTACTGCATTGCATTCTGGTCTATCTCGTCTACTGCATTGCATTCTGGTCTATCTCGCTACTGCATTGCATTCTGGTCTATCTCGTCTACTGCATTGCATTCTGGTCTATCTTGCTACTGCATTGCATTCTGGTCTATCTCGTCTACTGCATTGCATTCTGGTCTATCTCGCTACTGCATTGCATTCTGGTCTTGGCTACTGCATTGCATTCAGGTATATCTACTGTTGGTGTAGAAATTGGTCTCTCTCCTCTCCTCCGATGGATTTCTCCTGTATGATTGTCGGTCGGTTTGGGTCAGTTCATCTTCAATTCAAAGAAGAAACCAAAGAAACCAGGAAGTGGATTTTCTGGAAATCGTTTGCCGCAAAGAGTTTCTTTCATCTGGTATGAATCCATCTGTGTAGACATTATGGAGAACGGAGGAACTTTTTTTTCCAGTCACCATGGCGCTGGTTAACACCTGCTTGTCACACACACACACACACACACACACACACTCACACACACACACACACACACACAAACAGCAAACAGCTCTAATGAGTTTTACAATTAGCAGCAGGTCTGATTGCGTGTGTGAGGCGTCTCGGCGTGGCTGGGGATCGATAAATGATCCTGAGCTCAGATTAATCAGCTGGTAGCAGTGGGGCGTCACCCTGTCACCCCTCACCCCCCTCACCCCTCCTCACCCCCCATCTACTCCATCTACATGACATTTTACAAAACGACTCAATTTACTTCCATCTTTCTTACCTCACCGTTGAAGAGATCTGCTCCGAGAGTCGGTACCTTGAGGTCCTGGTTGGTCAAATGATCATTTTACAGACCGGGTCTTAGATAGATATCAATCAATGAAGTTGATTTCATTCTTCTAAAATGTACATGTAGCAATCAGGAAAGAGCAACGGGCATCATTCACTTAACAGACACCACAAGCTCAACATGGCAAGCAACACAAGTACTTCCAGTCATAAAACATCAGTAGAGTAGAATAAGCATTCAGTCTCCATTATCGCAATTTGCCTAGTGATGATGATCCAACAGATCTCGTAGAGGAGTTAATGGTTAATGGTGGACGCCTCATGAAAATCCAGTCGAATCAAATGAAATAGATAGCCTGGTGACTAAAGCCCCATTCGGACGGGATTAGTTTCTCTAGGGGAGGTCAGGTAATTCAATTTATTACAGTGCTATTCAGTCATTTTAATCCCGTCCGGAACGGCCATGTCAGTGATTTTTCCCCTCCTACCCCAGTAATAATTCCTACTGTTTTTCAGCAAACTCACGGGTGCACTGATCATTTTAGTACCGTCCGGATAGACATCTTGGTCATTTGAGATTTATCTCACAGAGTTTGCAGGCTGGCGGGTAAACTACTTCCTGGTGCGATGATCTTTTGCGAGCAATAGATAGCCTACCATATCGCCAGCTGTCATTTTATCGGTTTGAAATTAAATGGAAGCACTCGAGGAGGCTTTTACTCTCTGGAATGAGATGAATGTACAATACAATGTTAGTGCTCCTGCTTGGGAAGATTAGAAGAGGCAGGTCCACTCGCAGGAGCACTAACGTTGTATTGTCCACTCGACGTAAACATCCGGGTACGTCCGACAATTACGTTCCTCCGTCTGTAAATTTTGATCCCATCCGGATCGATGACTGAAATTACCGAGGAGCCATGCAAATGTTTTATTACCCACGTTACCCTGTAAAACTAATCCCGTCCGAATGGGGCTTTATGCTCACTTTTAATAGTTTATGGGACAAACTGTGATTTCCTACTGGTTTACCAGGATGGAAGGGGGTTGCCCTCTTGTCTCATCCTTCACCAACTTGGCTGTCCGCCAGACTCGTGGAAGCTGGTGTGGCGCATTACGTCACAGGGCACTCCAACAGACAGAAACGACTCTCAGACATTAAGTTGAACACATGAATGAAAGTTGACTCACCGATGCACTCGGCCGTCATCGCAACGGGACACGGAGCAACAGAAGAGACAGAACGAGAAAGAGAGAGATAAGTGGGTCACGCTGTAAATGTCAGCGTTAACCACGTTATGTCCGTCGTGCTATTTGTGGCTTCGTAACTGACGACTGAGTCAACTGAGTCAAACAAACTCAGTTTTAAGGGGAAACTAGTCTGTGAGGAATTTCGACAGCGAGCAGGCCCGTCCAGACGCTCAGCAATGAATGAGGAAATTGCATACATGTGGTGCAAAAAGTTGCTCTCTCTAAGGCACTGCTCCCCAAAATGAAGATGTGACACATTAACCCTCCTGTTGTCTTCACATTCTGTATACACCTCTTGTCCTCCGGGTCAAAATGACCCGCCTTCACTAAACCCCCAAAAATAAAGCAGCTTAATTGAATTTTAAACACCAAATCTATTTTGCCTGAAGAAACAATTTGTCATTCACCACAAATTGTGTGAATACCTAAGTTTAACCTCTTCACATGGCAGAAAGACTGCATTTATTCAGGAGACACCACTCGTTTCATTTTGACTGTTGGGTCATTTTGACCCGAAGACAATGTTAGTAAAATTTTTTGTACAGCTTAGGAAATATGAATAAAGGCAACATTTCACTTTTTCTAATGTTGGGGTCAATCTAGGAAAAGTAATCAAATTTCAAGTTGAAAAAATTTATTTTAGGGGATTTTTCTCTGCTTTTAAACTCAGTGGCGGGTCATTTTGACCCGAAGACAACAGGAGGGTTAATAATGATACCCCCTGAACCTCATGCACCCCAGGAAGTAGTGCAGTAAATAGTAAGTAACAGTAAATATCATCAATACGGACCAGAGAAGTCCGTATGTACAAGATAATGCTGTAGACGTAAGTTGCTGTAGTTGCCCTAGATGTAGACGGCAACTAAACTTTCACTGCAGTTCTGTGAAGGATGAAACAGGTGGACGTCTGGTGATGGGGAGGCCATGGAAGGAGTTTGAATTCATCTTGGTGTTCGTGACACCACTCTTGAATTTGTCTGTATGGGGGCATTATCATCTCAGCGCATGGGAGTAGGGAAATATCATCATATCAAGATGATTTCCCAGTTTGTCGAGGAGTGGCGGTCGTGGAGGAACCAGGTGGATGAGCCTGAGGTGTAATGCATTAACCAGCAATTAGTGGTGAAATCCACCTGAGAGATGAAGCGGTAACAACCTAATGGATTACACAAACCCATTAACACTGCAAACATGTGAGTCACTGTGGTTCAGGTGGGGAGGCAGGCACCCAACACTTCCATTACAGCAGTACAATAACATTACATTACATTACATTACAGCAGTACAATAACATTACATTACATTACATTACAGCAGTACAATAACATTACATTACATTACATTACAGCAGTACAATAACATTACATTACATTACATTGCAGCAGTACAATAACATTACATTACATTACATTGCAGCAGTACAATAACATTACATTACATTACATTACAGCAGTACAATAACATTACATTACATTACAGCAGTACAATAACATTACATTACATTACATTACAGCAGTACAATAACATTACATTACATTACAGCAGTACAATAACATTACATTACATTACATTGCAGCAGTACAATAACATTACATTACAGCAGTACAATAACATTACATTACATTACAGCAGTAGAATAACATTACATTACATTGCAGCAGTACAATAACATTACATTACATTACAGCAGTAGAACATTACATTACATTACAGCAGTAGAATAACATTACATTACATTACATTACATTACAGCAGTACAATAACATTACATTACATTACAGCAGTAGAATAACATTACATTACATTACATTACAGCAGTACAATAACATTACATTACATTACATTACAGCAGTAGAATAACATTACATTACATTACATTACATTACAGCAGTACAATAACATTACATTACATTACATTACAGCAGTACAATAACATTACATTACATTACAGCAATACAATAACATTACATTACATTACAGCAGTACAATAACATTACATTACATTACAGCAGTAGAATAACATTACATTACATTACATTACAGCAGTACAATAACATTACATTACATGACATTACAGCAGTAGAATAACATTACATTACATTACAGGCACGCTTTTATCCAAAGTGACTGACATTAACTGCATTCAACACAGAATAAAAACAGCAGTAAGGAGTGTAAATTAATGGATGTGTGTAGATATTTTTGTTCATGTTTTTGTGGTGCCTGTGTGTGTGTGTGTGTGTGTGTGTTGATCTTGATCTTACCAATCAATTAGTTACCCATGGTCATCCTTGGGTAACTAACAGACTGGTTATAGCTGGAAACACCGACTGAGAAGAGGTGACTCGTGTATATTACAGTATGTATAGTAGAGTACAGTATAGTATATATAATATAGTATATATAGTATGTTTTCAGACCAATTCATCTCCTCCATTTGAAAATGCATTTAAACTGCTTTGATAATATTGTTTCTGACAAACAGCCAGTTAAAGTTAAAGGGTTTTGAAGAGATTCTGACCTTTATCGTCCTCTATCGGAGACCAGTGGCAATTGCAACAACACTGATAGCACTAAATCCTGCTACACAACCCTCTGGCACCAACACACACTGGTATGTATGCTTTCTCTGGGTTCGAGGGCGCACCCAGACTACTGAGAATTCCCATAATCCCACTGGATGGTGGGAAACACAACACACCCCTCTGTAGAGGTTGGTTGAGTTGTCTGGTTATACTGAGGTTGCTTATATTGTTATTATAAGAAACTGATAGGGAGCAACAGTCTGAGTCATCGCTCCCTGACAATATCCCCATGATCCTAGAAATGATAGACTGATCACTTGTTAGAGACAAGAAATAAAAATAAGATGTGGGGAGGGATGTAGAAGGGGATCACTGTTTCTCATTAAGTCTCCTTTCTCTCTCTGTTGTCTCCTAAGGGGGCTTTAGGACAAATCAGATGAAGGTGATCACAAAATGATACAGAATTGAGTTCTTCTTCTTCTTGTTACAAAATAGTTCAGGAGCTCTCATACAATTTAATGCCAATTTTATGGTTGGATGTGGTAAAGAACAGAATTGTATACCTGTCTACCCTGTACATTCACAGCTATACAACATATTTCTTTTTAAAAAGTAACTTATTATCAATGCATGGCAATGTCATATAAGACATAAGGAAATATTTATTTTAATTTATTCTAACTGTGTTGAAAGTGTGTTTCTGTCTGTTTTGAGGCTTTGTGATGTCATAAACAAACATTCCAGAATGTAATCCAGAGATGTTGGAGGGTTCATGATTCTCACATGAAGACAACCGGTGAAACCTGTCAGGAAAGACCCAAAGATAAGATTAACAGATATTGTATTGATTGATTTGTCAAAATGAACGAAGGAGGAGAAGCTTCCACCTCACCTCACACCTCACATGCAGTCTTCAACGAGCTCCGTCTGGAGGGAAAACTGTGTGATGTGGTGATCAGAGTCGCTGATGTTGAATTTGAAGCCCACAGGATCATCCTCTGTGGCTGCAGCTCTTACTTCCGGTGAGTCGGTTATCTCGGCTGGGGGGTGGGGGTGGATAAAGTTATTAGTTATTAGGTATTAGTTATTAGTCTTCAAATAAGCAGGAAAAACAGAAGCATACTTCCAAGGAATCAACTGGGTCTGAAAAACAACACAGACAAAGGTCTTACTGCAGCATTTCTCACTGCATTACTTCTATATAAATAGTTTATTTTTCAAAAAAGTTTATTTTTATTATCATTCATCAAGTCACCGATTCATGAAACACTTTTGACAAAACAGAAGTGGAAGAAAATTGTCAGATAGCGCTTTACAAAGCAACAGAGGAAATAAAAAAATTAGAGAAAACACATGAGGCCAGGTGTGTGTGTGTGTGTGTGTGTGTGTGTGTTTGGGTGTGTTTGGGTGCACACATGTATAATATCTTGCATCACATATTCAGGACTGTATTTCATCAGTGCTCCATACTGATTCTTTTCAATCCCCTGCTATCCTCTCCCTCCCGACCCCACAGTTCTCTGTTCGCCAGCGGCTGGACGACCTCAGAGAAGCTGGTCTACAAGATCCCCGGCGTGGCGCCCAACATGATGCGCCTCATCATTGAGTACACCTACACCTACTCCGTTCCAGTGACGGAGGAGAACGTGGAGGAGCTTTTGGCAGCAGCAGACCAGTTCTGCATCATGGGCCTCGTACGAGCCTGCTGCGACTTCCTGGAGAACCAGCTCTGCCCGGAGAATTGCATCGGCATTTTGAAGTTTATGGAAATCTACTACTGCCCTGACCTGAGGCGCAAGGCCTACCTCTTCATCCTCCATCACTTTGAGGAGATGCTTGGTGTCTCTGAAGAGTTTGTGGAGCTCTCTCTGCAGCAGCTGGCTGATATCATTGAGAAAGATGAACTCCATGTGAAGCAGGAGAGCACAGTGTTCCAGGCCGTCCTCCGCTGGATCGCCCACTTGCCTCAGGAACGCAGTGGTCACATCTCCACGCTGTTGCCCAAGGTAACCAAGGGATAGACAGCAAGTCAAAGGTGTAGTCAAGACTCCAAGACCAGGTCCAAAGTGGGTTGAAACCAAGTCAAAACTGAGACCAGAGGAAACTGAGTCCTATTCAAGATCAAAATAGAATAAACAGTGTACATGTTTTTCTAAATGTAAAAATAATGATTAAGAAGTTTCTTAAGGATCAAGAGATGTTGATCTATCTGCAGGAGCTCTTTACTAGACCCTTCAGCATCCAACTTATCAATACATAGGAATGTGACTCATGATCAATGCATAGAAGTTTGAGGACAAATTGTCTGTAGTGTTGGAAAGGAAATAAACAAAGAGATGGAGAAGAACTTATCTTTAACATTTTATTTTAAAAAATCATGAGTCAAAATAGGCATAAGACCTAGACCAAGTCCAACAAGTCAGAAAACTGGTCTAGAGACCGGACCCAAGTACTACAGCCCTCAATATAAAAAGGTTCCATTTCTTGAATATTAAGGAGCGCGAGGGTCAAAGCCACGGCATCCACATGACAGATACAACAAATATTCCTGTGTACCTTTTAGAAATAGAGGACATATTCCCAAATATCTGCCTCATCTCATGAATCTGTTTAGACACTTTAACTTCTAACTGTCTTCTTGTCTCTGTCCAGGTCCGTCTGGCCTTGATGAATGCTGACTACTTCATGAACAATGTGAAGAACAACCCTCTGGTGAAGGACAGTGATGAGTGCAAGCCAGTCATCATCAACGCCCTGAAGTCCATGTACGACTTGAAAGAACTGCCCTCCAATTCTGATAACCACAACCCGCTGAGCCGCCCACGCCTGCCCCGCAGCATTCTATTGGCTATCGGAGGCTGGAGTGGAGGCGGTCCAACCAACGGCACTGAGGCATATGATCCCCGAGCTGACTGCTGGGTCAACGTGACCAATAATGAGGAGACTCCCCGGGCTTACCATGGCGTTGCTTTCCTCGGCAGCTTTGTCTACTGCATCGGCGGCTATGACGGTCTTGACCATTTCAGCACCGTGAGCAAGTTCAACCTCGTCACCCGCACCTGGCACCAGGTGGCGCCCATGCATTCATGCTGCTGCTATGTCAGCGTGGCTGTGCTGAATGGCTGCATCTACGCCATGGGAGGATTTGACGGGCATGTGCGACTCAACACTGCTGAGCGCTATCAGCCTGAGACCAACCAGTGGACTCGAATCGCATCCATGCACGAACAGAGGAGCGATGCCAGCGCCACAACACTCTATGGCAAGGTGGGTGGAGCTAATGAGCACCAGGAAATAACTGGGTTGGGAAATACAAATGCTCTCTTTTCCCTTAATAATAATTATTGAGGTACATTTGAGGCACCTAACCCCCACTTGATCGTAAGTTAGGGTGTTAAGTCCTCCTCAGTGATTACTTGGCCAGGTGCTGAGATTTCTGGCTTTCAAATCTCACTTTCTGACCTGTACTCTGTTTTGGAACAAAAAACCCAACAATTGGAGTTTCAAGACACTCACAATTCCCCCCTCCACCTACTTGCATTTACAACTGTTCTGTGATGGAGGACGGTGGTACGAGCAAGCGACCGGTGTCTTCAGCTACGAAGGCTAAAAAGCTTTGTCGTCTCTGCTCTAGTTAGCACAATCTGTCCCAGAGACCGGTTGACGTCGCTGTAATTCCTACTGGTCGCCAGCGGAGGTCGATAAAAGTCGTAGATCACTTACTTCCCCTTTAATTCTCCCTAGGTGTTCATCTGTGGTGGTTTCAATGGGAATGACTGCTTGTTGACCGCTGAGTGCTACAACCCTGAGACCAACCAGTGGACGCTGATCGCCCCCATGAGGAGCAGGCGTAGTGGGGTGGGGGTCGTCGCCTATGGAGAGCATGTCTATGCAGTAAGGAGCACAAAGATGCTGTTATACTGTCATTCATACAACGCTCACACTCTGAAACACACAGGACTCGAGTAACATGACTCAACTCTGACACTGGAGGACTGGCACTGAATCTTTGGAGAGGTTTGGTTACCAGTGGTTACAGGAGGGTTAGATATCAGATATCGGCCAGTCAGTGTTGCCCACCTCTGATATGATGGAGGTTCCTCTCTGACCACAGCCACATAATAACAGTCTGGAAAACCTGACTGGACAAGACTGAGAGACTTGTGACTTGACTTTGACGTGATCTTTGGTCTGTGATTATCTTGAGACTTGACATTCGTACTTGGGTTCGTACTTTGACTTGGAAGTTATGACTGGAGACTTGCTGAGGGTTTCCAAACCTGGAACAACTTTTGACCCATAATCCACCTTTCCTCTCCTAGGTGGGCGGCTTTGATGGCACCAACCGTCTGCATAGTGCCGAGGCCTATAACCCCTTGATGAACAGCTGGCGCGCCGTGCCCTCCATGTTGAACTCTCGCAGCAACTTTGGCATCGAGGTGGTGAACGACCAGCTCTTTGTGGTCGGGGGCTTCAACGGCTTCACCACCACCTGTAACGTGGAGTGCTACGATGAGAAGACTGACGAGTGGAACGAGGCCTCAGACATGGCGATCTTCCGCAGCGCCCTCAGCTGCTGTGTGGTGTCTGGACTCCCCAACATGGCCGAGTACGCCGCCCCTCGTGATGCCCTGCCGCTCCCCAGTGTGTAGGAGGCTGCAGGAGGGTGGGGGGGATCCATCTGACAACAGGACAGACTTCAGCCCAGTCCTGCCCCCTGCCTGTCCTTCTTGGCATAAATACATGAATGAAATGCATTTCTTTTTGCAATAAACAGGAGCGGTGCTGTTTTTATTCTAAGAATTTCTAAGAATTTTCAGTTTGTGTGACGCTTGGTGAGCTACGCGTTATAAGTTCAAACCTTCAAACCTCATGACAGCCAGCATCCTCCAGAATGGGAATTCACTGCAACACATTCACCTTCATTTGTCTCAAAAAGACGAAATTTGAAACACAGCATTCCCCTTTCCTGAACAGACAAGAGCAGTGTGTAAAATGCAAAAGAAACAGCAGGTGGCAGCAATACGCCGACCAGTATCAAGTCCGCCGGAAAACCCAAGAAGAAGAAAAAGGACGCCGGTTGCCTAGCGACCAGTGTCTGCCTCCTGCCTGGTAGCTAGCTAGAAGCGCTGCTAATAAATCGTTTCTGTTTTTTAAAACTCAGTGCAAATGCCACCAAGAAGAAAAGGCCCTTTGCAGCTTGTGCAGAGAGAGGCAGACGACATCAAAAAACAGGTTTGTTACGAAAATATACCTGCATGTGGATTTATTTGTACTAAAGTCGGACTTAACGGTTGAGCAAACGGTTTGTCGTTAGTTTAATCACTGTTAGCTAAACCTCCGGCGCTAACACATTAAATGAACCATGTCAATAGTTTGTTTCCAGTAACCAGACAGTTCACCAGCTAAACTGGCCCTAGCTTCATGTAAGGCTTGTTACCGCTCTCTCTTGTATGGAGGAGGACCCCGTCATGGCATCTCCATTCAAAAATCTGCCAGTTTAATGTTGCATTGTTAATCAGTAAATATGTGTAACTCGTAGAAGATGAAATACAACCTTTACAAGAGATTGTGATCCAGTCTTCAATTCGGCATGCATCCAATGCACCAAGCAGGCTTTAGTTTACTTTTCGTTTTCGTTTTAGTTTAAGGTGTAGTAGTTTAGTTTTGGCTAGCCTGTTATTTCCCAGTCTTCTTCCACGAAAATACACCGTGGTTTGCTGTAGCGAGTAGTGTACACGTTTCATTTGTATCAAAGTAAAGTTTTACTTGTTGGATCGACACATGTGTACATGTGTACATGTGTCGAGAAACAAGGCAACATTAAACTGTAAGATGTTTGAATGCGTGACGTGGGTGCGTGAATTTTGCGTGACGTTCTCCCTATACAATAGAGTGTGTATGTCTGCTCTGCAACGATAAACACATGGCCAATGACCGGCCTGAACATCGAAGTTATCTTTGGTCTGTTTTTAGGATCTAATGGGAGTCTACGAGTCACATTATTTCTTAGATTTTTACATTTCTTAAATGAAGCCTGAAGAGAAAAGATGAACATGAAGAGAAAAAGTGACAAAATGATTGACAGCACACGATTCAAAAGAAATGGTGAACTTTGGGAAGGAAGTCAGTTTTCTAAGATGGATATCGTCACCCTCTTAAAATAGTGGCCTAAGTCATTTTTGAGGAATTTTTTCCCCCCATAAGTCATCTCCTCATGATGCTGGCCACCTCTGGTAAAATTGTCTACATCCTTAATTGAAAATATCAGCTGTTCCTACCCCGGTAGTATAATGGCCTACATCAAGAGTGTGACTTAGGCAATTTTAATCCTGATTTAGGCCAAATTACTTCTGGAGTAAGTGACTTAGGCAAACAGTTATTTCCATGATTCAGGGCTCGTCCCCTATTGGTAAGTGATAAGGTTTACTATAATATAGGCTAGGCTATAAATGTTGCGTAGTTATTTAGTCTTTTACTTTCACAATTTATAGTTTAATTACGAAGCCTCCCAGTGGGTTACAGACACGAAATAGCTAGCTCTGTGAAGCTGGTGTACTGGTTACTACTACAGTTGCTGGTTACTAGTTAAAGTTACTGCTGGTGACTAGTAGTTACTAGTAACTGGTAGTAACTAGTTACTACTACAGTTACTGGTAATCTAATCCTCATGTTACATAATTGACAGACAGCGTTATTTGTATGTCAATAGTCATATATTGTCATAACCTTTTTGTGTGAAATGATTAAGAAATATCATATAGTCTATATTTGGTTCAGTTTATTGTTTTTTGAAAAACTTGAAAATATGACTTAGGCCATTATTTTAAGAGGGTGACAACATATAACATTTTTTAAATGAATTCCTCATGTCTCCATACAGGTCTTTATTATTGATGTTTCTGCTGTTTTAAGGTTTTATTCACTCCCTGACATTCTAAGACTTTGTCGGTTCTATTCCCACTGACTTCTCCGCTCTGCTGAAACCTGTTGACTGAGAGAATACATGCTTTAAGCAGACAATAGGATACTGATAGGAACAAGACAAATAGAGACTACTGAAGGTAATTAAATGGAACATATTACAAAAAAATAACTAAAGACAGCGTATTCACTGACATTCACAGGTACAAGTGTGCATTGCTAGCTATTCCCATTGTGTACAGATCGGAGAACATATATACAGAAATGTGTTCAGACAGGCAAATATGCACTGGAAGCTCTTCATATTATCAGATGTACAGATGGAGGCATAACGTGCAGAAATATGTGTAGATCGTGCAGATGTGCCTTGTTCAACCACTGACTGCTTTCTTTTTGACTGTTTAGTAAGTGGAGGGGGAGCGGTGTCGGCAGATCTTTAATGATTATCCTCTCCTCTCCACCAATTCTCTAACGCAGGTTGACAGTCTGGTGAAGCGTGTGCAGAGTCGTCGTGGAAACACTGAGGAGGCATTACAGAGGTAACCGACTCCAACAGACCCACAGCTGGGCTTCCAAATCTCTCTTAGTGTCGACCGGGACCCAAGCCGGGACCCAAGCCGGGACCCAATCCGGGACCCAATCCGGGACCCAAGCCGGGACCCAAGCCGGGACCCAAGCCGGGACCCAAGCCGGCGAAGGGAAATGACGTCCCTCATGTCAACTAATTATCTTACGCTGCTTTTACCTCTTTTTTTTCTTCCTGTTGTATTTAAGTTGTTTTTAAATTGTCTTTCTCTTGTAGCACTTTGAGATTTGATGTTAATGAAAGTTGCGTCCAATTCCAAACAGATGTCAGGAACTGCAGACCTCAGCGGAGAAGACAGTGGGAACCCTCAAGAAGCTGACCAAGGTTAGGGCCACGTCCAGACTACCTGTGAATTATGCTTGAGCCTAAATAAGTTGCTTCCAGTTGGTGTATTTAAAATTTCAGGCATTTAGTTTCTTATCCAGAGCAACTTTAACAGTGCAACAGTAGAATAAACATCATTAATATTATATACTGAATATTATTCTGTCCTGTTCTGTTAAAACTTGACATTTAAAGGGGTATTAAGTAATCTGTGAGCTTTATCGCCCTCTGTTGGCGGCCAGTAGGAATCGCAACACATTGAAAGAGCTGTTCCTTGCTCCCCCGCTCAGTGACAGTGGCCTGTAATTGACAAAAACAATAAAGTCACACACGTTGAGATGTAAGTAGGTGGGATATCGGGTGTGTCTTGAAATACCAGAGTGTTTTTATTCCAAAGCAGAGTACGAATGGAAAGTGAGTTTTGAAAGCCAGAACTCTCAGTGGGTGTGGGGCAGTTGGTCATATTGTGGTGTGGGGCAGTTGTCTATCTTCCTGCCTTATTGCCCTTTTAGACTAGCTAAAGGGAATTCCTAACCCGCTGTCTGTTCTGACGTCAGGCTGATGAGCCGGCGCCGGTAGGGAACTACGATGAGAGGAAGCGTGAAGAGGAGAGGCGACTGCAAGGCATCATGGGACGTCTAAACAACCTCTTCCTGGAGCTTTCACCACCCGGACCCAGCACAGCAACGGGGTCAGTAACGATGAAGAAAACATGATAACTGATATGATACAAAGTTTGTAATGTTATATTGTGTTCTCTCTTCTTCTTCTATTCTTTGCTGCTGCAATGACTCAATTTCACCACAAAGGTCATTCTCAGGTTTCATCAAATCTAATATAAATGCATCTGTAAATCTGAGGTGTCGCCATAGAAACGTCAAATGATATTTGTCAGTGATCATCCAGTGTGTTCGGACCTTGAGGTCTGGAGGCTGTAAAGTTTAGTTTGGTGTCTTTTCCAAATAATTTGTCACATGGTCAACTTCTGATCCACAGTGACACCCCAAAGGAAGATAGTGAGGAAGATAATGATGACGACGATGATGACGACGACGACGACGACGACGACGACGATGACAACGATGATGATGACGACGACGACGGCGATGATGATGCCGATGTTGACGGCAACGATGAAGATGAGAAGAGAGCTGTGAAACCGCCTTCTCAGTCGGAGCCTGACGTCTACACCGCCCTCAGCAACTTCAGAGGAGAACAGGAAGGAGATCTGTCTGTTCAGGTGAGCGATACAACACAGTGTTTTCCATCAGTGTTACATCAAGGGGCGTTACGTAATCTATGACCTCTATCGACCTCTAACGGTGATGTCATTTTATTGCCCCTTTAAAAAGATGAACTCTGTTAGAAAACAACAAAACCCTTTCAGCGTAACTGAGGTGCACATCCCTTCAACTAGCAAAACCTCCCATGTTGGATTTTCAGATCCACTTTTCATCTCATGGGGACTTTAAAGGTTGAAGGTTCCTAATTTATTCCTTCACTGGGGAGTGTTTTAGTAATGCATTCATGTAATGTTGCACAGTGATGACCACCAAGACCCACACACTGCCCCTCTTATACACACACACACACACACACCCACACACTTAGGTAAAGACTACACATAATTTATATTATATTACATATATACAATTTCCCCTTTTTTAATTTTATTTTTTTTACTATATTCTTATTTCCAAGTGCTCTTACTGTAAATATTGTGTTGTTTTTTATAGAGCTCTTACTGTGACATTGTAAATATTGAGTTGTTTTTTTTAATTGTAAATAGTGTGAACCTGATATTTTGCCATTTGCACATTCCTGTTGAGCATTGCCACTTTTGCATTTCACTGCACACCTCGTGTGTGTATGTGACAAATAAACTACTTGAACTTGAACTTGAACTTGAACTAGTCTGTCACCCTGCTGTTTCAGAGGGGTGAGGTGTTGAGGATCATCAGGAAGACGGCAGATGGATGGTGGCTGGCTCAGGACACTAAAGGCAACAGAGGAGTCGTCCCTAAGACCTACCTGAAGGTACGCAGCCAATCAGCAGCAACGTGATGACTGACTCACTGACTCACCAGGGCTTTCATCTGTATAGGAGATATCACATTTTAACATTTATAGAATGATAGTGGGATGGAAATGGAAAACTTGCTATGGTGTATATTGTAGTTCCTGAAGCTGAAGACATGTGTGTGTGTGTGTGTGTGTGTGTTTACTTTCTTCATCCATGGCTGATTGACCCCCTGCTTCACACAGTACAACCACAGTCCTGTATTGTCGGACACTTTTCAGTCCACCTTAATGATAGAGCCTTACCCACTGTCTTACCCCAACCAAGATTTTCCTTGCTGATCTGGGATTTGAACCCACAACCTTTCGGTCACAAGCCTGCTGCTCTAGTTTCCTGTCCTAAATAGAAAGGGGATGTACTCGAGGGTTTTGGAATGAAACCCAACATTTGGTGTTATAGTTGCTGATGATAACCCTGAATTTGAAAGTACTGAAAGAGGTGAAGAACCATCAACCTCAACCTCAACCTGAACCTCAACCCTTGACTGAAGTCTAGTTCAGCTACTATGAATCCATGCATGTAAAACTGGTGAAAGTCTGAACCCTTTGACATAATTTCAGAGCGGTTCTGGTGTAGACGATGAAGATGATAACAATGATGATGGTGATGATGATGATGATGAGGAGGAGGAGGAGGATGGTGAAGAACTGACTGAAACCCAAGCGAAAACGAGGTGAGGCTCTCCTTCCTAACCAGCTGGAGGTTTGGGTTTCCTGCGTACTGTTCCCAAATCAGTTTACTTACTGAGTGATATGGTCAAAAGGCTCTGGTCCAGGGATGTAAAAAGTAGAACTAAAGTAGAAGTAGAAAGTAGAAAGTAGAAGTACTGACCATGTTTTTCCTCCACCCATCCCATATACCAGGTGATTCTAATTTGCACAACTCTTCATCTTGGTAAGAGCCAGGTTGGAGCAAATACGTGGTTAGGATTTCTACTTTCTGAAGCTTTACTTTCTACTTTTTACCACCCCTGCTCTGGTCACTGATCCTGAATCAGTGTCCCTTGGGCGTCAGAGTGCTGAAGTGTAATAGAGTGTTTAGTAATGATCTGTACTGGTGTCAGTGACTCTCTGCTCCTCTTCACCAGCGCTGCTTCTCCTTCCTGGTCCACCGTCAGGAAGGCTCTGACAGAGGTAAGACTCAGCTGACTCTCCTCTCAACAGATTTACAGTGCATAGTGGATGTTTACTGTGTGTGTGTGTGTGTGTGTGTGTGTGTGTGTGTGTGCGCGCGTGTGCGCGTGTGTGTGTGTTTGGCAGATCGATGCCACTGATGTGCTGTCTGCCATGGGGGCTATCCCTTCAGGATTTAGACCATCAACTCTCAATAAACTGCTGGTGGAGGAAGGTCAGCGCGCACGCACACACACACACACACACACACACACACACACACACAGGCCATAGTATGTTGATGGGGTTCTTGATCAATAACCAATAATCAATGGTGATTACTTGGCCTGCTGGGGAGGAGATAAGTCCTATCAATGCTGTTGCAATTCCTACTGGTTTCCAATAGAGGTCGATAAAGGTCAAAGATGAGTTAATGCCCCTTTATGTTTAGTGTGGTATATGGGTAGGTTGTCATAGCAACAGCACTACCTAAAGGTTATCCTATCACCACTAATACTACCAGAGACTTCTTACTGATTTAACCTCTCCCTGCAGGGCTGACGTACAGAGGAAGTCATTTCATTCAGCCTGAGCTCAGCCAATCACAGCTCTCCTTTCGAGACCTCTTCCTGGACCCAGACACAGGCAGGGTGAGACAGACATCCTCCACTGTGTGTGTGTGTGTGTGTGTGTGTGTGTGTGTGTGTGTGTGTGTGCGTGTGTGTGTGCGTGTGCGTGTGCGTGTGCGTGTGCGTGTGCGTGTGCGTGTGCGTGTGCGTGTGCGTGTGCGTGTGCGTGTGTGTGGACAGGGTGGCCTAGTATTTCGAGCCTGTCACAAGTTCCTCTCCTCTTCTCTCCTCTCCTCTCGTCTCCTCTCTCGTCTCGTCTCCTCTCCTCTCCTCTCTTGTCTCCTCTCGTCTCGTCTCGTCTCTCCTCCTCTCCTCTCCTCTGTCCTCTGTCCTCTCTCCTCTCCTCTGTCCTCTCTCCTCTCTCCTCTCCTCTCCTCCTGTAGGTTCGGTCTCGTCAGGTCAGGACTAGTGTTTGTTTCACTCTGTGGAGCTGCAGGATGATTCCTACTCCCGGGGTCGGAGTTCAAGTCCTCAGCAGACACATTCGCCTCTGTGCCTTCGATGGAAGTCAGGTGGGTTTCTCTGGATTCAGTTCACCAGCCTGGGGGAAGGTCAGGATGGCTGGCTGGCCTCGGGTCAGCATGGCTGGCCGGCCTCTGTGAGTCTACCCTGCTGTATGAACTGTGTTTGTGTTTCAGGTGTTGAGTAACATCCACACAGTGAGAGCAACCTACAGCTCCAAGAGTCCCAAGACCTGGGCCTTCTCTCCGAGGGTAGGAAGAGGCAGACGGCCGCCCTCATGCTTCCAACATTAGGATCATTGCAGCACAGATACTTGTGTTGTTTGTTGGGTCAGGTGACGTGCACGTTGCTCATCGTCCTGCACTCAAACCTGAGTGGAGGTTACTCTCTGTCCAACGTGTCAGAATTGTCAACTGAAAACCTAACCCTAAACATTAATGGTGACAAGTGTGTGTGTGTGTGTGTGTGTGTGTGTGTGTGTGTGTGTGTGTGTGTGTGTGTGTGTGTGTGTGTGTGTGTGTGTGTGTGTTTTCTAGACGTCAGGTATCCTACCCACCCTCCTAGATGGAGACTGTTTCCTGCGCTGCAGCTCTGCCTCTCCTGACCTGGGAATCCTTTTTGAACTGGGAGTTACCTTTATACGGAATGTAAGGCAAACACACCGAGCATGTGTGTGTGTGTGTGTGTGTGTATGTGTGTGTGTGTGTGTGTGTGTGTTGTGGTACGGGTTATGATGGTGATGGTGATCCTCGTGTATGGGAAGCGGTGGCTGTGATTGGCTGTTTTAGTCCACAGGAGAGAGAGGAGACCTGAGCTGTGGTTGGGCCTTCCTCAAGCTGACTGACGACGCCGGAAATCCACTCCCCGCTAGGTACACACACACGCGCGCACACACGCACACACACACACACACACATGGGTGTGTATGGGTATGGACATAACCACACACAAGCTCCACTCTTGTTGATAGTGTTGTTGATGTGTGTAGGACCTATGAGCTCCCAGTGAGCGGTGGAACTCCCTATGAGAAAGACATCATGGTGGAGACCTCAGTAACCAGAGGAGGTAAGAGGACGAAGCAGAGATCATCACTCACTCCTTCCAGTCAGACAGACAGTGTATTTACAGAGCATCAACCCCCCCCCACCCCCAGCTCCAGCTAGTGTCTTCCAGCAGATGCTGCAGGCCAGGCGGCAGCCCAAGTTGATCATCAAGTTGAAATCGTCCAACAGACGGACCAGAAACCAGCTCAGGTGAGACGAGAGCTTTGACTGTGTGTGTGTGTGTGTGTGTGTGTGTGTGTGTGTGTGTGTGTGTGTGTGTGCGTGCGTGCGTGCGTGCGTGCGTGCGTGCGTGCGTGCGTGCGTGCGTGCGTGCGTGCGTGCGTGCGTGCGTGCGTGCGTGCGTGCGTGCGTGCGTGCGTGCGTGCGTGCGTGTGTGTGTGTGTTACTAAAGGGTCTGTATTCTCTGTCAGTCTCCTTCCAGACACTCTGCTGTACTGTCTGAGTTGTGTCCATCTACTGGCTCTACACAGACAGCTGCTAGCTGACACGCTACTGATGGACCGGCCTACCATGCAGAACGCAGGTCACACACACACACGCACACACGCGCACACACGCGCACACACGCACACACACACACACACACACACACACACCATCTGTCTCTTGCTCTGAAACCCACTAAACTAACAACTCAAACAAAGCCCAGTGATTACTCCCAGGAACTTGAGTAACAATGCTGATGCACTGATGTTGTTATGTCTCTCTCTCTCTCTCTCTCTCTCTCTCTCTCTCTCTCTCTCTCTCTCTCTCTCTCTCTCTCTCTCTCTCTCTCTCTCTCTCTCTCTCTCTCCCCATCTCTCCATCCACTCATAGATCTGATGTGCTGTCCTGTGCTGGCTACCTTCCCTGTGCTGTTGGACCAACCAGACCTGCTGGATGCTCTCAGGGTCAGTAGTGTTTTTGTATTCAAGCTCCTGATGGCCGATGTTTTGTGCAGATGTTCAATATTTTAAATTTGTCATTCCAAACAATTCCAAGTATTCGGTGTTCCCAAGATGTTTTGTTGTCATCAGGGTGAAAAGCCTCTGAAACAGCATCTAGACCATCATGGGACACTAAAACTCTCCACTGAAACCAGACTGCTCTTTGAGGCAGGGTATTTCATAAAAGGCCGATATTGGTAGTCCGATATATCAGACCAACCAGGGATCCAGTTAGTGATCTTTCTTATTTCTTTATTTCTTATATGCTTTGGAAAAAACTTTCCTAACTGTTGTATAAAAGCCACAATGCATCACCATCACCGTAGGTCTTATTATTGTACTGTATTGTATTATGTAGTACCTTTGTTTTGCATCACAGTATATATCCATACTGTATAAATCCCTGAACAGTTCAGCTGGTTGACTTGTTGACTTGTTGAATAAGTGACTGTTTGTTGCTCTGGTTGATTCAGTTTGGTTGTTTTCCTTCAGAGTGCCTGGCTGGATGCTGAGAGCAACATGAGCCGAGTGCAGAAGGTCAGACATTGTGTGTGTGTAATACCTATACTGACCTGTAGATGGTGCTGTCAGCTGTAAATTGTGCGTGTGTGAGACAATGATCATGTGTGTATCAAGCGTTCCTTCCTCCCTGTGCGTTTACAGAGAGACCTGCCCCATCTCAAACGGGAGTTCATCAAGGTCTACGTGTCATCGGCCTATTACCTCATTCACTCCCCTTCGTTGCCGTGCCAACGCTGGGCGGACCCGCCCTCCGAGGAGCAGCGAGCGAGAGTCGTCTACGCCGCCCTGGACACCCTCAAACACGGCCAGTACACCAGCGGTCAGTCAGGGAGCCCGCAGGTCTTCGTTGACCCCACGCCGCAACACCTTGCTTTTGATGTCGCAGAGTTGACCTTTGACCTCCTCAGTGTGGTGCGGTAACAGGGTGGGGGATTTTGATTGGGGTTCATTCTGTTCAATTAAGTGAAATTTAACTTGACAATAAAATAGATTTACGTTAGTCTAGACATCAATATGGGTTGTAAAAAATAAAAGCCTTAAAGGTGCTACATGTAACATCAATACATCAGAGACATTAGAGACCACCTCTACCAGCCTGTCAGCCTCTACGCTGCAGTTCATATTGTGGCCACCGGGTTGATCTGGAGGGAAATCTGCTGGATTGCTTTACAGCACAAAACAAGAAGAGGGCGCTGTTCTTCCAGCGCGAACGATATATGATATATAAATGATATATAAATGATATAAATTATATATTAATTAAATATTTATTATATATTAATGCTATATTAATGGTATAAATTATATATTAATGATATATTAAAGTTTAAACATGCTACACGGAGCACCTTCAAGTAATCCACCAGATACCGATGACCAGTTTAGATAAACCAAGTTTTCTGTTTAGAAAGAACATTATTTTCTTATATATATCTGTGTATATTTGTAGCTAACGAGCTCCTTCATGCCCTGATGGGTGTGGAGTGGAAGACTAAGCAAACTTTCTTTAACACTTCTGTGTTTAAAAGGTATTTCTGTACCCAAGCCAAATTTCACAGCGTTCTACATTGAATCCCACGCTGGCTGGTCTGGTAGGCTGATGATAACATTGTTCTCCAAATGAAACCATACACACTTAAACAGGCCAGAGGAATAAAGGAGGCACACTTGGACTGAATCTAAGACAGATATATGATAATAGACATGATCTTATTATTATTATTTAAGTTTGTACTTTTTTGTAATAAACATGTTTTTAATAACAGTTGGTCATTTGTTCAAATTTAACAAAGTGGGCTCATATTCACATACCACATACCTCCTCCTTTGTGTGTGTGTGTGTGTGTGTGTGTGTGTGGGGAGTCGAGTTACAGGGTATCAGAGGAGTGTTCAGGGTTAACAATTACACTGACGTTGTCTATGAATATCCTGGTATAAAAGCAACCTGAGCAGTGTGAGGTGAGACCAGGAGGAGACTTGGTCAGGCTGTCATGCTTTTACATTTAAGGAAACATTTATTATTATGATTAATCATAACAATAAATGTTCAACATATAATACACTACTAATATTATATAACACATATAATCCAATTAAACTAATTTATTTTGTATGAAACGTGAGGGACAAATAAAAGGAGGCTATGGCAACATAACATAACATAACAACATAACATAACAACCAGTAGCTTCATGCAAAATACGAATGACCAGTCAAAACACTTTTTTACTGGATAAACTTTTATCCTTCTCACATTTTGGGCCCTGATTTTGATCAACCCTGTGTTAGGGACTTCAAAACACAAATACAATCAACAAAACTTTTTCAGACTTTTCAAGGACCACTGGACCCTTGTAATATTACCCATAACCTTATCTCTAAATTGCTGCTCATCAAAGTGACGACTGGCTAAAATGTCCTCACTTCCCTAAAAAATACTCACCTCTTATGTCCAGAACTCAAGTAGATCCTCCCAAGTGTACACACACACACACACACACACACACACACACACGCACACAAAGCATTTCTTCAGTGAAGTGTTTGCTGGTAAATAATATGGTTGCAGTTCCTGTTTTTCCACATTCCATCTTGTGTGTTCTGCTCTACAAACAACCAGCGCTAGCGGTTCCCATGGCGATGCCCATGCTGCCCAAACGGTGTTTTCGTGTTGAGCTGAAAGAGCTGTGTTGACATGATAGACAGGGGAGGAATATACTGTAGCTCTTTGGGTAACTCAGTTGGGGCCATAGAGTTGTCCAGGCATTTCTTATTTAATCACATGGAAACATTTGAATCAATTTCTGACTCTGTCTCTCACGTTGTCTGTTCCTGGGAGCATTGCCCATCTACATTGCCCAAGAAATTGCCAAGTGTATCACCACCCTTCAAGAGACCACACTTCAAGTTAAATCAAGTTCAAGTCAGGAGAGACTAGTTGTACGAAAAAGGAACATTTATTGTGATAGCAAATATGAGAATGTTTGGCGGTAGCTCCGGTTGGGATCGAATGGGTTAGAGGCGAAACCCGCAAATCTCTGAGGAGCAGGAACTCCCCTCTGTAGGCCGTTCTCCATGGCGGGGTAGATTTGCTGACGACCAACTGGAGCCTGGCACTGGTGGCGGTGGGGCGCAGCAGCGATGCACCTTAAATGACAGAGATGGATGCGGCAGATATCTGTATATATAAAGGGGTATAGAGGCTGGCCATTGGTTCCTCTGAGGGAGGACGGGGAGTGCCCTTCCTTAAAGGGCTGATTGAATAACGAGCTAGGCCAGTGTGGGAGAGCGCCTGGAGTAGCGATGATAGTAAGAGATGGATAGGTAGTCTTCCTGATTGAACTTACGCTAAGCCTCATTTAAACAAGTTAAATCAAAAATGTTCCCAGGTTTGTTTGCATATTCACAGCATTTCAAACATATATGTATTGAAAGTAGCGTCACCTCTCTGGTTAATAGAATTAGGTCAATAGTTTATCACAGAGTGCTTTACAAAAAATGTATACAAAAATTGACGGAATTGACACCTCGATTTACTGAACTCAGAGTGCTTCGACAAACGTTCAGGGAATATGTGAATGCTCCAAACCCTCTGAACTGAGATCATCTCCTTAGGTGGTTTGAGACCATGAACTTTATTTTCAACCTGAACAGAGCAGCCTGTCATGACTGAAATTCAGTCTGAAGCTCTAGAACAGCTTGTGCCAAGGAGGGAGCATACATGTAAATGACTGTGTCATCTGCATACAAATGCATTTTTGCCCGAAATGGAACCCTGGGGGACACCTTTAGTAATCTCAAGAAAAAAAGTTGTGGCTCTCAGATTATTACTTTAAGAATGAACATTAAACCTTTATGCAGCTATCTCAGGTCACTTTGGCTACATGGTGTTTCTGACCTTCAGCCCTGTAAGAACAGAAGAGACTGGATGTGGTTACAGATATTTTATGATATATGATATAGTGTTTAAAGCACACAAGCTCCAGTGGCGCTATTGGTTAGCATGTGGTGCTTATAAAACAGTACATTGTAGAGCAATGCTGAGGTTGTGAGTTCGAGCATGCCTGTGATCATTTATGAACCAACCTGCTGACATTACATTGCATGAAAAGTACTGTTGGGGGTTTGTTGTCCTTGAGCAAGTCAGTACTTCTCTCTTTCCGGGTGTTCAATTTCAGCCAGCGAGCTTGTACCAACATTACATTACCTGTGTTGCTCAACCATTCAACTTAAGACTAAAACCAATATTCCTGAGTCTGTTCAGCAGCAGTTTGTAGTCTATGGATGCCTTGGCTAGATCAGTTAATTAGGCACCACAATGGTATCATTCATCTAGGCCATTAATGAGATATTTTTTACAACCATAGCAGCAGACTGCTATAGCAGACTGAAATGCACCTAAAATGTTGTTATCCAGCAGAAAATGTTTTTACTATATATTTACCTGGGATTGAAGGATTTTAGCCAGGACTGAGTGTTTGGAAATAGGACAGTAATTGTTCAACTCTGAGGGGTCTCCACCTATAAATGAGCGGAGAACATAGGCTGTTTTAGGTATTGAGTTGGTCAGTCCTAAAAACTAAAAACATGAGCAATGGGCTCAGCAATAATGTCAGCTGTCAGGGCATTGCCTAGAGGCAGAACCTGGGAAATGTGAATTTACATTTGAACTGTCAAATACAGACACAGACACATACAGCACACAAATGCGCACACAAATGTTCACACAAGCTCAAGTGGCACAGTCAGTTAGCGCACGGTACTTTGAGACTGTACGTTGTAGAGCAATGCTGAGGTTGTGAGTTTGAGCCTCACCTGGAGCATACCTGTGTTGCTCTATGGGTTAAGCACTGTCAAGGTTTGAGGTGTCCTTGAGCAAGGTACTGCTTCTCTGGTGTTTTCACTGTTTCAGCTATATATATAAGCTCTAGAACAGCTTGTGCCAAGGAAGGAGAATACGTGTAGATGACTATGTCATCTGCATACAAATGCATTTTTGCAGAGAATAAAATAGGACCCAAAATGGAACCCTGGGGGACACCTTTAGTAATCTCAAGAAAAAAAGTTGTGGCCCTTCGATTATTACTTTAAGAATGAACATTATCAAAACCTTTATGCAGCTATTTCAGGTCACTTTGGTGTCTCTGACCTTCAGCCCTGTAAGAACAGAAGAGGTACAAGCTCCAGTGGCGCAATCGGTTAGCGCGCGGTACTTATAAGACAGTACGTTGTAGAGCAATGCCGAGGTTGTGAGTTCGAGCCTCACCTGGAGCATGTTTATGATCCTTAATGGATGCATTATGTTGCTCAATGTAAAGCACTGCCAGGGTTTCATGTGTTCTTGAGCAAGGCACTGCTTCTCTTTCCCTGGGTTGTTTCAGATTCTGAACTCAGAGCAATTCACCAAAACTTTCAGTCAAGTGAAACCCTCTGAAACGAACTGAACTGAGAGCTTTCCTGAAAAAATCTTAATTGATTAAATTCAAAGTCTCAGGCAGCGGACTGACAGTGGGTCGTTTATTGTTTGTTTTTCCCCCATTGTGAACACCAAGTGCTCAAAGCAGCAAATGGAAAAAAGCTTTCACCCTAATCCTGGCTAGAGGTTGATCACTGTTGTGTTATCAGTTGGAGATAGCAGCAAAGCGAACATTGATTCATATGAAAATGTGTCACAGTATTACTTTAAGAATGAACATTTACCTTTGCAGCTATCTCAGGTCACTTTGACTACATGGTGTCTCTGACCTTTAGCCCTGTTGGAACAGAATAGCCTCTTTAAACATGCTTGGGTGAGCTGAGAGGCTAACAAAGTAAGAGGATTACTGAAGGTGTGTCACCACCTGTAGAACAAATGAAGAGTTTCGACATCCACCATTGACACAGACTCTTACAAAATGATTCACAGTACAAAGTCAATGCCAAAAACAGTATTCAGTATTTCCCTCAGGAATTTTATTCTTATCAGGGTGGAAAATCTCTGGAACAGCGTTTAGACCATCATGGGACACCAAAACTCCACTGAAATCAGACTAATGAAACTCTTAGGGTTAGCAGCTCTGGGTGGTAGGGAAACTCTGGGCCACATTACTGCCTTGAAATGAAGAATTAATTTTACATTACAAAATTAAAATGTAATTAATTGTGTAAAGAAAAATAAATTTCATTGCAGGTTTTACAGACAAAGAACAGCTTAGGTCAGTAGGTCAGTAGGAGCAGTAGGTCAGTAGGAGCCTCCATCATATCGCCAATGAACCACATAACTGGCTGATAACCAATGAATGTCTAATGCAAACAAATGGGGTTGAACTCAACAGTGAGGATATTTTAACACAGACGTCATGAGGACCCCATTCTGTTTTTATATATTTTGCAAACTCTTCAGTCAGTTCAATGTCCTTGCCCTGTCAATATAAAATGTTAAACATGTGTAAATTTGTAATGCTAACAGTCTTAAAGAGACACATGCTAGCGAGGGGCAGCAGTAGCCTCGAGGATGTAGAGGAAAGTTAGTGGAAAGTTGCCGGTTCCAGTTCCTATGGTCGTACCAAATAAAGGGTGAAGCTGTACCTCAGAAGTACCTGGGTTGGCTGTATGGGTCTGATTTCAACAATAGAAGTCAGAGAAGTCAGAAAGTACGAGATATTCTTCACCTTTAAGATTAAGAGTAATTTGAGCTAGTAGACAGGATAGTTTGAGGAGTTTGTGACCTGTGACTCATGTATCCGAAACCAAGCATTGATTGAAAGCAGTCAAGCATTGTGCCTCATTGTTAATATACGGCACCGAAATCTGCAGCGCAGGAAGGAGGGAATCCTACATGGGAAAGTAAAGTTTTTATAGGTGGAAGGGCAACCTGGTGTTAGAGCCTTCCCCGTCACCCAAAGGTTCAGTCCCTGCAACAGCCAATCAGCAGCCACGTGTCCTGTCGAATTGAACCTCGAACCCCTGCTGTACCGGACCGTCACCGTCCCACCAGGTAAGAGCATCAGCTAGGTGTGTTTCACTCAACGTCAGCATAGAGCTTTGGTGTTAAACTGAGAGAGAATGAAGAGCGAGATAAAAACAATGGGTATTGTATACGTTTGCCGAGTCTTAATCCTTCGCCTTAGAAACCATCGCTCTGTTTGCTGGACGGTTGGAGACAAAAGCACAATCAGACTAATCTTCAACCACACAAGAACTTGCTAATGGATATCTGGCATCGTATTTCATTCACATGTAGCAGCCTTGTTCCAGTGTTAGCTTGTGATTCCACCTGTGGAAAGCTACTTTGAGTATTCACTACTGTGTTACTGATTCCTGCTGCCCAAAATCTGATCACATTTTTCAAAATCACATGTATTTTCCATAGGTTCAGATGCAGGTAGAAACATACAGTAGGTAGTCGGTCGGTAGCTGGATCAATATTTGGTTTTATCAGTGATAGAAAGGCAAAACGGACATTTATTTCTATAAATAGTCAACACTGATACCAAGAATTGGTTCAATACTGATTTACTTACTACATAAGGATAATCATGAAAGATTTTCTGCACTGAATTCTGGGTAATGATAATGATCGCCCTAACACACATGTTGACTCTACATTCACAAACCAAACACTCCCTCCATCCCTCCTCCCTCCATCCCTCCTCCCTCGCTCCATCCATTTATTACAGCTTTGAAGTTTTGAGTTTCAATGCAAACGGACTGATGATCAAACATCCAGTTAACTCTGCAGGAATGTACTTCAATTCAACAATGGGACACCACACACACACACACACACACACACTCACGTCTATACTGCTAGTGCAACTATATTTTAACCTAAAGAAAGCAAAACTACCGAAATAGCTAGTACCCTAAATATCTGTGCAAGAAAAACAAATGGTGAATTTATATCTATATAAGCTTTTTTATATCTTATAGAATGTGGAAAATAGGACATCAAAACATAAAGTCACATTTTTCCCATTCCAGCTTCAAAACCATCAGAATCACCTCAACAAATAAAGAGGAACCCTGGAAAGAAAGAAATAGTCAATCTTAGGCTGGACGTGGTTTTACACCCCTTTTCATTCTCACATTTGACTGAAAGGAGGCGGAGTCTGGAAAGATCACATCACACCTGAGAGCCCTGTACACCGTTTTCCAGGAAGTTAAAGTGATTGGACTGTGATATAGAAACACAAGAAAATAAAAATGATGGACATTTCTTTGGCATTTGTCGTCAAAAAATGTCTCGTCTCTTTGTTGTCTTTGGTTTGAAGCATCACAAACCAGCTGGGTTGGTGAACATGGGCGTGTGCAGTTCACCGACTCACTGTCACTTCCAGTGATTGAATGATTTCCAATGAATGCCAGTAAAATCTGATTTCTCCACATACGTTCCTGCGGTCATGCTAGTGCTACCGAGAGCATGGTGACATGGTGACACTACATGACAGGAACACAACCACAGTATGTTGTTTACACGCTCTTCATCACTTCATCACATTTTCTGTGGTCATTGCCACTTAAAGAGACACAATCACTAACATTGTCAACGTGCATGTGGGCATACACACACAGAGAGAGAGAGAGAGAGAGAGAGGGAGAGAGAGACATCCTCCCTTTGCACAAACACACAAGGGCACCTGCCAAACTGGTATTTCAATGGAATAAAAACAGAACGGAAAGGAGCTGCCAGATAAATGGATGGGTAGGAGGAGGAGATGAGAGAGAGAGAGAGAGAGAGAGAGAGAGAGAGAGACACGGGGCCTTTAAAAAGCAGGACAGGTTACACATCTCATTTCAGTAACGATCACACACACACACACACACACTGTGATACTGGGTCACTCTGTTTGGACTATGGCTTCCACCACCTCGGTTGACGTTCTCCCCACGGGCGGCAGGATCTTCACCTCCATGCCCGACTTCTTCTTCCTCCCCGAGTTTGTGAGTTTCTTACTTAATTGTCATTCTCACTGTTTCTCATCTGAGCTTCTGTTTGTACCATCATCTATTTTTTTCTGTCATCCTCTAGTCCAGGTTAGACTAAGATCTTTGTTTTTTTCTGTCTTGTTTGGATCTCCTCCTCCTCTTTATCTGTCTGAGAGATTCTCCTGTTTTTGTCTTTAGACTGACTGAGCTCTTATTTCTTTCTTTCTTTTTTCTGCTCCTTCTCTTCTATCATCCATGCATCCTTTATTCTCTCAGCAGTCTGTATTTTGCTCCTTCAGGTGAGCTCCAGTTAGATTATGATCTTGTTCCCTTTGAGTTTTTTTCTTCCTCTTTGCTTCTTTTCATCACTGAGGCGTGTCTCTGCTCAGATAGGAATCTGTCTTGCTCTGGAGGGTTGGTGTTGTAGATCAGTAGACCCCCTGGTGAGCAGAGTAACCAACTAACTAACCATGAAGATCCATATCAGTTTGAGGAGTTCATTTAAGGAGTTTTGTTTAAAATGAGATCAGTTGAAAAAGTCACATTTTATGGTTTCTGAGATCTGAAAGAGGTAAACAAGCTTCCAGCTGAAGAACAGAACCGGTGAAATCAAGCAGGAATCACAGCTTCACCTGGTTCACCTGGTTCACCTGCTCAGCCTTTGGCTTTGTCCTCTCAGTGTGGATTTAAATGTGTTATTTCCTTATTTTGAAAATAAATCAACGCTGGTTTGTACAGGAAGTGGGTCCAGCGGGGCCGAGCGCCTGGCCTTCCTGGTGTTAAAGGTTACTGAGTTGAGAAATACAGCAGAACATTACATTACATTTGATTCAACTTTTTAAAAGGTATTCTGAAACTTTAAACTTGGGGTGACAGATGATGACACTCTTACAGACTGGATCCTCCATAGCTTAGAGGAAGTTGAGGTTGGGACTTTTTTCCTTCTTCCTAAAATGAATATATTGTGTCTTGGAATAGGACGGCCCAGGCAGCTCAGTTGGTAGAGCCTGAGAGTCTCAGGGTTGTGAGTTCGATCCCCACATAGTGTTAACTATCACCTTTATAAGTGGCTTTGGATAAAAGCGTCTGCTAAATGACTGTAATGTAATTGATGAGGAACGTCTAAAGTTCCTCATTGTCCTTTAAAGATTACAATAAATTGTTGATTGTTATTGATCATTTTGAATCCTAATCTCATCGTGTGCTTGATTAGATCCTTGTTGGTACTGGTAGTCATCATTACTGAAGCCTACAAACCTGAACTCCTAAATCTTATTTTAACCGTGGCTGAACCCAGTCTGATGGTTGGATCACTCTGGAGCAACAATCTGATGTTTCTGTTGCTGTGTGCGTTTCGCCTCAGGCCGCTGGTCTTCTGCAGGTGGGATCATTGGTCTGCCAGCTCAGCGCTGCTAGGCAACCACAGGAACCGCCTACTTCTTACTGAGGAGCAGCACAGCGGCGTAGAGTGTGGATCAAACCCCCACCCTGCTGAAGTGTCTTTGAGCAAGACGCTGAATCCCACGCTGTAGCTGACCTCTGACCTTCCTGGGCAGGGGGGCGAGAGAAAACAGAATTTCCCTGCAGGGATCAATGAAGTATCACATTTCTATCAATAATGAAGTATTCAAAAACAAATGCAAAAAGAGTACCTACTGTACTACCTACAGTACCTGTCACAGGCTGAAAACCCCTCTTCAGAAAATACTACCCTGACAATTCCTCTTAGCAGCCTGTTTGTTTTGTTTGAATGAAATAAATAAATAAATAAATAAATAAATAAATAAATGAATGAATGAATGAATGAATGAATGAATGAATGAATGAATAAATAAATAAATAAATAAACAAATAAATAAATAAATACATTTATAGTTTATTGCACTTTTACTTTAGCACTGGTTCTGCTCTTAGATGCACTTAAAACCTTCGGTGACTAGTAGTTCTCTACCTACGCTGAATGAACTTATTGTAAGACGCTTTGGATAAAAGCGTCTGCTAGATGACTGTAATGTAATGTAATGGAGTAATGTAGAGTAATGTAATGTAATGTAATGTAGAGTAATGTAATGTAAAATACTCACTTAACAATAAAAGTGTAAAACTCAGTGGTAATCCGATCTGTTTCCTACGCAGGCAGACAGATTAAATCTGTGCCACATCGGTGGAAAGACAGTTTGAATTGGCAGAAAGCGACTAACCAAGATAATGGTGTGAGAGGTGGAAGGTGGACGGATGGATAACATGTTCCTCAGATGTGGAAATGTATCGGGTCATGTTTGCAGTCTGGTCTGACTTGCCAGTGTGACTCTAAACCGTGACTCTGAACCATGTGGTGGTTTCACTGGTTAGTCCCTCCTCTCTGGTTGAGGGTGTGCTAACCGGTCCAATCACCTGGTGTAGTGTTCGGTTGGAACGAAAACCTGCAATACTCCCGGCCCTCCATGGCACACGGTTCAACACCGCTGATCTAAACCACCTCAACCACTCAGATAAGGAGCTGAGGTTGGTTGTATTGGCTGCTGCCCAATGCCCTTTAACCTGGAATGGATGATATACCATAGAAGAGAAACTCATAGATGTTTATTTCTTCATATCAGGAGCGAGCAGCGTGTCCTGTAGTAGTACTATGGTAGCTTCCTGTACATGTCACCTGATGGAGCAGGATGCAACATGTATCGTTCCTTCTGAGTACTAGACGTTTTTTTCAACATCACACCCTTTTACAGCCCAGAATCTTTCCTGCCCAGTTTAAGCAGTAAATACATCATTACATATCTAAAGAATACACAAACAGCAGTAAATATCATAAATACGTCCATTTCACTTTTAAACCCTCTGCAGCCTCATGGTAGCCTCAACGCTGTGAGATATGGAGATAAAACGTTGGATGGGTTGGGCTGAGTTGATTCCCTCGGCTGCTGGCCAAAACTGGAATTTCTCAGGAATGGGAATGGACTATACTGGTAGAGGATGTGAGCGATAAGGCTCATGTAGTATTTGCTGATACTGCTACTGTTTGAATGAGGTAATCCTGTTCTAGCCCCAGGTACTCACTCTCCTCCATATCTCACATACTCAACGCTGGAGGTTATCTAAACATTCAGCACTATCTCATATTTGACTTACCTGGCATTTTCCCATTAAAGGTTTTAATTGACTGTGTGGGAGTTTTTTTTTTTTTTGAAAGAGACCAAGATGTTTTCTATAACCGGTCACCAACAGCACCCAGGGGTGCTGAGGACCTTCTTGTGTATCATTACAGATACACAACATGAAGACAAGCTGCAACAGATTTCAAATCAGTTCAGTTGAAGAGTTTCATCCCTCAATCAGATATCCACTGTTTCATAAAGTAACAAATTAATTCTGGTACTTTTTAAAATATTGGAGCTAAAATAAATAAATCCACAGCATTTTGGAAATAATCTCATAATAATCTCTTCATATGCTGATGACTGACTGAATAATGGAGATACAAACATATTTTCCCTGATATCATCATATATACCTATCACCTATATATGTTAGCTACCCAATGTGTTTTACTATTGTTACAGTAAAACAAAAAAAGATTTGTCAGCAGTTGAAATGAGGAGAAGATTACAACATTACCATCATGTTTTTAATCTTTTTAGATGATTGAGGTTGTACATGTATGTAGAGGGATGCAACAGGATATCGCTCTACAGGGCGTGGCTCGTTCTTCATGTGGTCAGCTTGAACGGGGCCAGAGTGTTTACCCGGCTGACTGAAACCTGATTCTACTGCAGTTTTCTAACAGGTTACTAACCTGTCTGAACCACGACAGGTAACTCACAATATACCAGGCTACCGGTCATCTCATATTTCACCAGCCAGGGAGGTGCAGGATGCCACCTGACGACTAGATTTTAAGAGGACGAGGAAGTTGGACTGGGAAGTGGTGGAACTTGTAGAACTGTAGGAACTGGTGGAAGGTGTAGAACTGTCCTTCCAGTATTTTACCTGGGGAACAATACCCACTACTGGATGACGGTTTACTGTGGTCGGTTCAGATCCGACCACAGTTGAACAATAGTTTGAAATCGTACAGGAGATACACGTTTAGTTTGAGGTGGCAGAATGATACTGGGAGAAATGGATGATGGATGTAACTGACAGTGTGATGTATGACGTGCTGTGTGTGGATAAGACAACCAACTGTTCTCATGTGTTGTTAAAAATTAAAAATAAAAAGTAAAAAATTTAAATTAAAAATAAAAAGTAAAAAAAATTACAAATTAAAAAGAGTTATGGTTGGGGGGCCCTGTGATGGACTGGCGACCTGTCCAGGGTGTACCCCGCCTTTCACCCAATGTCGGCTGGGATAGGCTCCAGCCCCCCCCGCGACCCTGAACAGGATAAGCGGTGATAGATGATGGATGGATGGATGGAGTTATGGTTGGTTACCCGCCAAGGTGACTGGTGGAGCCCCCATCAGGCCACTTGGTATATTTGTTTTGCCTCATCTCTCCAGATTTCATCAGTTTTGTGGCTTTAGCAGCAGGTCTGGTGTCACCGTGTTTGATGCCTGGTCATTCAAGAGTTTCGTTCTTCCATCGAACTTTCCATCGCAGCTCTTATCAGGAAGCTGCAGGTTCGTGCTCTATCAAAATGCCCAAAGCTCTTTCAACCACAATGTTTGCCAAAGGAGGAAAGAGACGGCATGCGTGAAATATGCTGCAGTTTGGCAATAGTTTGTGTATTGTGTCTGAGTGTGTGTGTGTGTGTGTGTGTGTGTGTGTTCTCTATGGATACCTAGTCATTATGTTTCTCTTTTTGTGTCTGATGGTCTTCTGAACGTCACTTGTAGACCTCTAAAAAGACAGTTTTGAATATCACACGTTACTCAGTATTACAGTATTACGTAGTACTCAGCATTACAAAGAAAATTGCAAAGAAAATCTTGCGAGCGTCCATTAAATAAATTAAATAAAAATCCAGGCAGCATGAAACAAGAGACTTTAGAGTTAAAACCCATTTACTGTCTATGTCTAGTCATCATTTTGGAACGGATGCCATATTGATAATTTTTTAACATTTACTCATTTTTCATCATTTTAAAAAACAATTTTATGAAACCTAACAGGGCCTAGCTTGAGATTAGACGGCCCAAAGAAGAAGACACGGATGTGACGGTGCAGTCGGTAAGGCGATGTGTTTGAGGGATTATTTCCTGGTTATTTCCAGTTCTTCCTGATCAGTAAAGTGTTATTTATACAGCAGGTGTTTATAGAAGGTGCTGCAACTTGTAAAATACAGAACATGAAAACAAAATGATTCAGAATAAAACATATAAAACATATAAGAGCCTCAAACCTGAAACCAGCATCAGCAAACAACTAACGAGAACACAGAAACCACATCAAGGCTTCATATGTATTGATTATCTGGTCTGTCTGTCTGTCTGTCTGTCTGCCTGTCTGTCTGTCTGTCTGTCTGTCTGTCTGTCTGTCTGCGTGTCTGTCTGTCTGCGTGTCTGTCTGTCTGCGTGTCTGTCTCTCCAGGTGTTTGGTGGTCTGGTGTGGATCCTGGTGGCGTCGTTCCGCGTGGTCTCGGCCAACCCTCTGGGCTGGGTGATGTTCGTCTCCGTCTTCTGCTTCGTCATAACGACACTCTGGTTCTTCCTCTTCCTCTGCGGAGCCAATCGCAGCAGCATCTGGCCCACCCTGGTGAGACAAGCCCCCCTCCGCGTTGATTGGCTAATTGGTTAACGAGATGGTTGATTGATTGATTGATTTAGGGGTTGATGGTTGTTTCTTTCTCCCTTCCTCTCTCTCGTTCCTCCTCTTTCAATACTTCTCTCCTTCACCTCTCTCAACCTCTCCTCTCTCTCCTGCTTTCTCTCACCTGTTCTTTCTCTCTTTTCATTCTCCCTCTCTCATTTACACTCTCTTTCCTTTTTGCTCCCTTTTCCTCCTCCTTTTCTCTCCCTCTCTCTCCTCCTCCCTCTTACCCTCCTTCTCTCATTCCCTTTGCTCCCTCTCTCTCCCTTCCTCTCCCTCTCTTTCTTCCCCCTTTCTAATCCCCCCTTTTTTCTTTCTCCCTCCCTTCCTTTCTATCCATTCATCTTTTCCCCTTTCCTCTCCTTTTCCCTAACTCCCCCCTCCATCGCTCCATCTTCAGGATGTGGGTTATCATTTTGTGGCGGTAGTTTTCTACCTCAGTGCGGCGGTGGTTCTGGCCTATGACACCGTTGTTACCGGAATCCTGGTGAACAACCTAGGTCCCAACGCTGAACTACTCAAACGCTACCGACTGGAAATTTCTGCAGTGGTAAGTCACACACACACACACACACACACACACACACACACACACACACAGATGTGCTTTTTCAGCAGTGATACATCATCTCTGTAGTTGCATGGTGAGGTATCAACTACTTCTACCCTCGTGTGTTCTCCCTCTGTCTGCATCTCCAGGTGATGTCCTACGTGGCCACTCTGCTCTACTTCCTGCACGCCGTCTTCTCTGCTATCCGCTGGAAGTCGTCCTGAGAAACGCAGAGACATCCACAAACAACAGACAAACAACAGACAAACAACAGACCAAAAGAGACAAACTGGTACTGATCAACAAACTAACCTGTCATTGGACCAAACGCAGAATGAAGGATGTTTTTATTTTTCATTTTCATTTCACAGATTTGCAAAAGCAAGTCACACCAAAGTACTGAGCCACAAACAGAACAGAGAAAAACATTTAATGAAATGTAATTCGTTAATTGATCTATGATATATTGTTAGCCCCACAGACTGTCAATGACCAGAACAGAGACTGTCTGAAATAAATGCATTAAAGTGGATCGAGTTTTGATGTGTGTCTACGTCAACTAAACCCACAGATCAAATAGTCCATTTATAGCAGCACTACAATAAATATGAAGATCAATATGTAAAGATAAATTGATAGAGGGACTCAAAAGTTGACTTACTTGCAGTAAGAGGTGATTTACTGATAGGAAATAGAGAGGTGGGGGGGTGTTAAAGGGAAGATTTGGGATTTTTACAAACCTGTCCTGTTGATAACCCTACCCTACCGGGGACCCATGGATGATTCTGGTGTCTATGTTCTCATCACTTAACAGGTAAATTGACCAATGGAAAAATCTCACAGTTTTCCTCTAAAGGGAAGGTTTAACATCTTTATAAAGCTGTCCATCAATCTTTAGCATTGCTAAAGATGCTAGCGGGAGGCTGGTACCATTCAAAAAACCTGAAACCTCATTGCACATCCCAGGAGATCAACAGGATCTGCTTCTAAAAACCCTGAATCTTGCCTTGAAGGGGATGAATAGTTGTGTTGTTTCATGCATCCATGTTTACTACATACAGAGGGGTAAATGTAAGGGACAACAACTCTTCCTCAACCTCAACACTTCTCTTTGTTCAATTTCAATCACCTTTTTTCTTAACTTAACCCAGTTTTTTTATGTATGGTATAGATCATATTTCCACATGATTTACTAGGTTTTTATGAGAATTTCTATACATTTCAATGTGTAAATATTTGATCGTACAGGTATTATTGGAATCTACGATGTGAAATAAACATATTTGATATCCAATCAACTTCATCGTTTTTGATGCTTTTTCTGGTTTCCACATCGGCTGAATCAAGAGTGAAAAGAGCACCGACTCTGAAAAGGAAATCACACAAATTCTGAGAAGATAACATTCCACCGCCACAAAAGGATCATGGGACAATAGCACACACTGGACTTGTCCGTCACTTGAGACAGTTAACTAACTACAATGAAGAAAATGAAAAACAACCTACTTCCTGTTTCTAGGCCCATGTGATGCTTTGTCTCACATTTTAAGACGCTGAGACTTGTTTTGTTCCTTGGTGACTCTGGTGACTGAAGATGGTTTGTCTCTCTGTGTTAAGATGAGATGAAACTTGAATGAACAGAACAAATTCAGATAATACATCAGGGGTCTTAAGACTCTTCTCTCTGCTAAGTCAAGGGGAGTCAATGACTCATCACCTCTCGTTCTGTGTTATATACTATTAGCTGTTTAAAACGTATAACTTGACCCTGGTGAGTCTGACAGCCCCCCAGGGTGCAATGTTACCCGTGCTGGTATAGCTACCCAGTCAACAATGGTCTGCTAGCAGTTTTGGAGGGGGATCTTATTCAATAGTTCATAAAACAGATGATTATAAAATACAACTAGAAAAGCAGTTATTACTACAAATGTCAACAGATACTAGTAACGGACAAATACTACTATTTTTAATCAGATGTCTTCAATTAGCTAATAACTTCATTAAAATTTACCACGTTGAGTTTTACTTCTAAGTCAGTATAATAATAATAATAATAATAATAATAATAATAATAATAATAATAATAATTTTGTCAAAGCAGTAAATATAAATATCTTTTTGTCCTATGTATTTTAATTTTTTGTAAGTGTAACAGGGTTGGGCTCGTAAAAATCAATGTATTTTTTTATTACTTTTTAAGAGTCTGTTTGTTGGTTTTCAGGTTTTCTTCCACTTGTGTAATTGGAACATAGAAAATAAACATAGAAAACATGTTTTAAATATACACAGACAGGAGACAAAAAGATGCAAAAAGAGAATGAGGGATAAAAAAAGAAGGTGAAGCTTTATAGTGTAGATAACAAATGTACAATAAACTGAACAAACTAAACAAGAATGGATGGATGTGTTGGAGGAACCACTCAGGGTAAAGTTTCTCTAATCTAATATAATGCTGCATTAAATGTCTAAACTACAGAGATGAGATGAAAGTTAGTGTTTTAAATATTATTATTGAAGGGAGTGAAGCTCCTATAGCTGCTAGGTACAAACAGAGGCTGGTAAAACCCAAGACAGACAAAGAAATGTGCAGAAGGGTCATTACTCAATGAGCCTGTTTGAGCTGCATGGGTTTCATCACAGCCTCTGGGCAGCAATTTGCTCTTTGGGATGTTTCAAAATCCCTTCACGGTTCAGCAGCTGCCACTCAACGCCAGGCCCCTCTCTGAGGCGAAGGGTGTGTCTGGTTTTCACCCATGTAAGGAGCTGCTGCTGCTGCTGCTGTGGGCCGGGCCCCCTGCCAAAACCACAATAGCAAAACGGGTTTGTCTGCTGACTTATCTTTCCTATAAGGATCAGTAACACCTGCCGCAGCCCCGTTAGTCCGGAGGAGAGGGCCGCTTGTTCGCTGCTCAGTCGGTACCGGGAGAACGAACAGGCAGAGATGGCAGCAACTACTGCTCAGCCTATGGGGAGCCTGCCCAGCGGCCTGGGGCTCTGCACCACGGCCCCGGATATATTCTACCTGCCTGAACTGGTGAGTGGGCGATGGTAACCCTGAGGTGTTACCAGTATCATGCAGCGAGTAGTACTGTGTAGTAATATGAAGTAATATGTCAAATGAAGGGATTACTTGAAATTCATCAGTCAATATTTCAAAAATTATTCTCTTCACATGAATTAGATGAGGTGAAACTTTAGTATAGTATAAGTATAGAAGATAAAATAACAACTTAAAATACAAAGAGTACTTAAAATACAAGTACTTAAAATACAACAAGTACTATGACAAGACCTTTGTTGGAAGAAATCCTCCTGAGATGCTCATAATTTTGAGCTTTTCATTCATGGCAGCAATGAGCTTGTAAAAGTTGGTGGCAACATCTCATCATCCACCGTCTGAAACAAAAACACCACCTGCTCTTAAAATTATTCATTTCATGAAATTAAAACTAATTCTGGTTCTTTTTTAAATGCTAGAAGAGAGTTAGAGAGAGTTGTATTTTACAGATACTGAATCAAGATGTAAAGGTTTCTTCCCTGGACATGAAGCATGTTGGTCTCTGAAACTCAAATGAGACCAGAACTTGTTTTCATTTTGCGGTATCAGAAACTCATTCGTGTACTAGTTATTTTTTCTACTGCTCAGTATAGTAACGGATGATTCATAATTTAGAGTAGAGAATTTAGAGAGTAGTATTGAATTTTCCTGGCGTACGGTGGCATGAATACACCTGCAAGCCCACCTTGTGGGAGGTGCACCTCCATCTCTGACGTCTCATATTTCACTCATATTGTATCTGAGCTGCTAATCTAGGAAGAATGGGGCCAACACTTCTTCTACATGAATGATAACGAGATAGAAACTGCAGATATCCACCGGTAAAATAACGACAGGAAATACTGGAGATTTGATCTGCTTAATTTATCCACACGAAATGTGTTTTTAGTCTTTATTTGCCAAGGGAAGGGTTGGTGCTGAGCGTGCACAGTTAGACACACTCACACGGTGAAACGTCTTGACAGGCGTTTTATTGACCTGCTGCTGCCACAGGGAGATGGAGAGGTAATGGTAGCGCTGAGAGGACGCCAGTCACACAGTTTTTACACCAAGTGACTCTTCCATCACGTTATGGTGCGCCTGGAATCCATTCATTTCTATGGGAGGCATGGAGGGGGGTTGGTTTGGGGTTGGGAGGGTCTTGAAACTCCAATGGTTTTGGAGTTCAGGCTGAGAAAGTGAGTTTTTAAAGCCATAAAACACCTGGACAATGAATCGCTGAGTCACTGGTATTGATCAATAACCCTATCAGATATATTATGGTCATATTGTCTTGTTATTTGAACATGCTTGGTGTCCAACCATCTGATCTCCCCGTAAGTTAAAACAAACTGACTAAAATATTTATGGTGTGTTTAAAATTAATGATTCATTATTAATGAAGGATCTCGTGGCTGACTCAACGTTTTTATGGTCAAGACTCATGTTTGACCCGAGATCCTGATGATTATTTACTGTATATTTTAGTGTCATTTTGAGTCATTTTGCTCTTTCTGTGGTTTTAATCTCACTTTTCTACATTGTTTGTCTGTAACTTTTATGTTTGTCATGAAAAAAAGATTGTTAATCTCACCAGGATTACCTGATTATGGTTAAAGGCTCTTAAAAAGAAAGGCAGATTAGTTGCCAATACTATTTGACTGGTGTGGTTGTGGCGTGCCCTCAGCTTGTTACCATCCAGACGGTGTTTCAGCCAATAACACCAGTGACCTACGCAAGCCTTGCTCATGTAAACACAGTGGTGCTGGGGACTGGTTAAACGCAGCTTCAGACCTTCGGCCCACGATCAGCAACATCTTCTCATAACACGTTCGACCTTTTCTCACGCCTTGACCCACCGCCTGCACTGGACCGGCTTCAACCCATCGCTCTTCACGCTGCCGCCTCCCCCTCATGACTGAACTGCAATCAATAGCTGATAGATTCAGATAATCCTAAATTGAATCAAGCTCAAATGTTACTAAAGCTAAAAACATTGGGATAGTTTGATGCTAAAATCAGGATGATGGTGATCAGGGTGGATCAGGAGACATGAAGGGGCTGGAATAGAACCAAGAAACTGGGAAGAAAACATCCTGTCTCGCCTCAGGGCCAAAAACCAGCAGTATCAGAAAACACTTCTGCTAGGACTTCAGTTACTGCACTGCAAAAAATGTCAATTTTACCAAGTAATTTAGCTTGGATTCAGGCTTCAAGTCGTATTTTCCTTTAATAAGTGAAAAAATGACAGAAAGGGTGAAATAATTTCAACTCGATTTATGGCATGATTATTGTTGCTAAAGTTGTAAGCTAGGTTTGTTGTTGTTAAATATCTGAAATCATAATATAATACAATCCATCCCTCCATCCATCCATCCCTCCCTCCCTCCCTCCAGGTGTTTGGTGGTCTGGTGTGGATCCTGGTGGCGTCCACCCACGTGGACCCGGCCAACCCTCTGGGCTGGGTGATGTTCGTCTCCGTCTTCTGCTTCGTCATGACCTTCCTCTGGATGGTCATCTTCGCAGCCGGCGGACACAAGAACAGCTCCGGCTGGGCCGCCGCTGTAAGGCTTCCTCTTCAGTCAAAAGAGAGAAAAAGTGATGGGAGGAGAGGGGATGAGGGAGAGAGAGAAATGAGTTGGGAAAGTGATGGGACAGAGAGGGAAAGATAGGAGAAGGGGAGGAAGAGGGAGAGAGGGGAGGAAGAGGGATGGAGATGGATGGAGAAAATGGGAGAGAGGAAAGGAGGAGGAGATGGAGGGATAGATGGGAAGAGAGGGAAGAAATGAGGAGGGGAAAGTAAGGAGGAAAGGAGGAAGGAGAGGAAAGGAGGGAGGATGGGCGAAGGAGAGCAATGGGAGGCGTGGAAGGAGGAATGGAAGAGTGAGTGAGGGGAGAGAGGGGAGGACAGGGAAATGAGAGACAAGGAGAAAAGGAGAGTGAGAGAGAAAGGGGGAAGAAAGGAGCGGAGGAGAAAGGCGAAGGGGGAGGAAAGGGAGGGAGGAGGAGAGAGGAGAGGCAGGGAAGGAGGAATGGATGAGAGAGATGGAAGGAAAGGGAAGAGAGGGGAAAGAAGGGAGGGGTGAGAAAGATGGAGTGAGATAGAGAGGGATGGGAGGGATGGGAGAAGGAGGAAACAAGGGAGAAAGAGAGTGATGGGAGGGTGAGAAAGAGAAGGAGGGAGAGGGAGAAAGAGAGAGATGGAGAGAGAGAAGAAGAGCAAGAGAACAGGATGGAAAAAGCGAAGATGCTTTAAAAATGTTTCTAAATCTCATAAATGAGTAAAAACGAACCAACATCTGAGACCAGCCTGTCCCCGTCTTCCTCTCTGACCTGTGTGTGTGTGTGTGTGTGTGTGTGTGTGTGTGTGTGTGTGTGTGTGTGTGTGTGTGTGTGCAGGACTTCGCCTACCACGGCCTGGCGGCGTTCTTCTACCTCAGCGCGGCGGTGGATCTGGCGTACATCACCTTACTGAAAAAAACACAACCCACCTTCAAAAACTACCAGATCGACATCGCCGCTGTGGTAGGACCCCCCCGCTGACATCACCACCACACTGACACACTAACACACTGACACACTAACACACTGACACACTAACACACTTAACACCACTTCTGGTACATTTGGTTTTTCTTCTCCTTGTGAATAACTGGCCATGGTCGTAGACGATGTGACGTCAAGTTGAGATATTTCCAGTCTGACATCAGAAAACGTTTCATGATCTAAACCATCAACGGTAACCATCAGGTTTTGGTGTCAGCCAATCAGAATCAAAGAGCAAGGGCTTCTTTCTAGACCGACGATCAACAATCATACAGGAGAAATCCATCAGAGGAGAGAGAGAGACCAATTTCTACACCGACAGGAGATAGACCAGAATGCAATGCAGTAGCCGAGATAGACCAGAATGCAATGCAGTAGCCGCGATAGACCAGAATGCAATGCAGTAGCAAGATAGACCAGAATGCAATGCAGCAGCCAGGATAGACCAGAATGCAATGCAGTAGCCGAGATAGACCAGAATGCAATTGAGTTTTTTATGCAACAAGTTCAAGCACATTTTTGGGGAGTTGAAAGGCATTCTGGGAATTGTAGGAAATCCCTAACTGAAGTAGAAGTCGACGAGGCCGGTTGAGGGAAAGTGGGTTCACCAAAAAAAACCAAATTACAAGACTAAACAACAGACGTGTTTGTGTTTGGTGTCTCAGGTGTTCGCCTACGTGGCCACGCTGCTCTACTTCATCCACGTCATCCTCTCCTCCCTCCGGTGGAAGAACTTCTGATGCCCGACTCGCCACTACAGACCAGAACTGTGCTTCCTGTGTGTATGTGTGTGTGTGTGAGAGAGACTGAAACTGAATTAGTATGTGTTCCCGTTGTGTGTATGTGTGTGTGTGTATGTGTACTATTCCACCCTGGTCACTGCCAACACTGACCTGACCTGTTTCCTCATTAATTGCATCAATACAGTACAGAGCAGGCGTCCTAAACCAGGTTCCCATTCAGGGGACCCCGGTAACATCTTGGGCGGGTGGGGGTGTCGTGGAGGGGGAGGAGAGACCCCAAAGAACTTCAGATCAACAATATATATCCATGTTGGAAAAAATATCCATTATTCACTATCTTAATATGAGTGATCCAGTCTGTGAAAGTGTTTTGTCAACAGAGGGCTCGAGTTACCGGCGATTCTTTGTACCATGAACCGTTTGGGGGCGTTAATTATTTAGTAAGAGGAGGTGTCGTGTTTTTCAAACGTGTCCCTCGACGTTGAGCATGTTGGGTTAAATGTTATGAGGGGGTTAAATATTCCACCTGCTCTGACAGAATGGTTGAACGTCGGTTGCACACCAGAAGCTCTGATGCATCAATATGAAATTTACTGATCAGGATAAGACGACATTTTGACATTGTACTTTTATAAGAAAAGGTAAGGAGCGCTGATGCAGACTGATGGAGAACACCAAATAAAACAGTTTGAAGTTAAAGCTGCACCAGATTTCTATGCAATAATACACCCGTCCTATCGGCAGCAACAGAGAGACACTGTAGATTTGCCCAAATTAAATTCTGGTGTTGAGTTTGGACACTGACAAGGAAATGATGAATCCAAACTAAAGGGAGGAATTCAAAAAGTTCAAAAAGTTCTCCAAACCAGCAGAGAAAGCTGGTCTCACCGCTGAACCTTCTTCACCACCTCCACCACCTCCACCCTCATCAGCCACCAATAAGAGGAAATACAGTTTTCTGACACCTCGTTAAGGGATTTCTGGGGAATTAAGTCAAAAAAAGTCCACAAAATTCAAACAGTTCCCTCTTGCTGCCGTTTGGCCCAGTGCAAAGTAATTAAAGTGATTTTTACACCGATAATGAAATTGTATTTTGTACCAATATTCAGTATTTTCTTCTCATCGGGGTGGAAAAGCCTCTGAAACAGCATCCAGACCATCATGGGACACTAAAACTCTCCACTGAAACCAGTTAGCAGCTCTTTAAGGCAGGGTGACCCGAAACCTAATCAGTGGTAGGGAGTCATGTCAAGTCATGTCAGGTTGTCCAGACTGGTCCAGGGGGTGAACGACACTGACTGGACGATATCCGATACCCAATAAAAAAGCCAATATCGGCCCGATATATCGGTCTAACCCTACTTTCTATCACTATCTGCATTCAAGCAACATGTCAGTAGAGACAGTAGAGATACAGTAGAGAGGGATGGGAGGAGCCCGGCGGTACATCACAGCAACATACCATATCGTTGTAGTGATTAGGTCAGAAAAAGACGTTACTCTGCAAGTCATTGAAGAATTGCTAATTTGAAATGTATCAATACATTTTATTATTATGCATCAAAGCTACTGGTGTGCAACCAACCCCTTTCTAGTTGTTTTTTACACAGGATCATGCCTAGACCTTTATTGTGAAATACCATAAACATCCCACTTTATTTCTCTACAGCAATAAAGAGTTCTAGTAGTTTAAACTACTTCTAAACTGTAGTCACCACTAAATGTTATTCATTTTTATTGCCAATGATTTTTTTTGTCATTACTTTGCCATATAGAACTAATGGCAATGAATCGTCAGTACTTAGACAACAGTGAATTTATTTTTAGGTGACTTGTGTCTGAAATTTGTATAGTTTTGCCATTTTTATATTCTCTAGACACAATGGATTAAAACAAGATATTTCAACATAAGCTGTGTCCTTGTGTTGTTTGCTCTATTTCCTCCCAGAAACAAACGTGAGCCAAATGTGTTCAGTCATAATCAGTTTTCTGATTTCTGACCAATCAGAGTCCAGGAGTTAAACCAGAATCAGTGTGATATTTGGCTTTCACCCGTTTTATCCTTATTGCCTTGTGTGATATTTATTTATTCTTTTGCTTTCATCCGTTTCACTGTTTTGTACCTCGTTGTTTTTTCAGTATTATTCATCCTTTGTCATTGTTGACCTCTTGGTTATGAAGCACTTTGTAATCTTGTTTTGAAAAGTGCTTTATCCTGGATATACAGATAAGCTGGTGGGGGGCAGCAGGGCAGCCTGGCGAGACTGTCCCGTACGAAGCCACAGGTTCAAATTCCAAATAACCCAAATAATTCCAAATTACACTGAAAGGAATATGGCCGTGCAGGTAGCAGCCATAGGAAAGACATCAGCTCAGTCAGCCTGTTGTTGTCAGTCATTAGAACTGGTACAGTAGGTACAGTAGGTCTTAATCCAGTTCCACATGTAACTGAGGGTAAATATTTGCCACCTCCTTTTAAATATTTAAAGTTGATAAGAAAGATAAGAGTCCTGTTGCTAACACAATAGAAAACAGAGGTAGGATTTGCAAAACAAGTTGGCAAGGTGTTGCTGAAGGAAGGAACACAATGAGGGTGACGTAAGGGACATATGCTCTAATTTTATAGAAGAGCAAAAACAAAACTTTAAATGCTTGGATCTTTTTTAAACATAACATACATAACTAAAATTATCTTTACAGAGATTAAAAAAACAAAATTGGTATTTCATAGCAAGAGTGCTAGTGCTTTTCTTTTTTATATTAAATATTTAACTGTCTTGACTTAGCCACTACAGTTAGAAAATCACAGAGCTACTTCGTGGTCAGTGAACGCACCGCCTAGAGCTGCTTTTGCTGGTGTGACTTCTACCGAGACACACTGGGTTTCCCTCATGAGGACTCTGAGGGTCTGGAGGCCTAGAGAGACAGACCAGGATTCACCTGGGCACTGAGCATTAACTGAGGATGGCTGGAAAGTAGAAGGAGAGGGTTGATTATATTAAACAGTATCCTGGGGTGGTGATTATTGCTGGAGAGAAGAATGGCGCTCTAAGGTCCTTCACCACTTCCTGGCAATTTTTAACATTCAATCTTTCATAGCTGATTTGTAGTTTGTCTGACTTCCATGACCGTTGTGCTTTTCTGCATCTCCTTAAAATGTAGGAAGTTTTAAAATTGTTGATAAATCCACAAGAAAGCACACGCACGCGCACACACACACACACACACACACACACACACACACACACACACACATACATGCCTGTCAATCAGCAGCAGCGGGCCTCATCTCAACTTGGCTAGAGGAGATGGAACAACAATGCCCCCTAGTGATGTGTTATGGAACATACACACACAAACAAAAGAGTTTCCAGCATCCGTTTTTCTTGTATTTGTGGAACTGTGAAAACACCCAGAGAGAGAGGCAATGCCTTCGAAAAGACAGATGCTTTACTGAACACAGGTAATGTAATGTTAGCATGATGCTCAATAAAGAATCACAGACATGCTCCAGGGGCCTCATTTATAAAGGTTGCTACGCACAAAAAAAGTGGCGTTAACGGGGGTGAAATGTGCGTACGCATATTTTACCGCAAACGTCGGGATTTATAGAAAAATTCTATGCGATAAAATGTGCGCACTTCTACGCATCCTTTCACCCATGCGTAGAAGTTTTTCAGACACGGGAATCACCAACGCCCGATGGGGAGATCACAAAATAAAGCTCATTCCTCTTAAAAACATAGTTTTATAAGTGTGCTTTCACAGGGATTGTGGTCTGTTGTATCTGTTAAGTCACTACTTAAAACCTATTTTTATACAAAGGCATTCTCTTAAGTCTTTTACCGGGCGGCGCCAGGATGAAGTGAAATAAAACTCATTGATTTAACCATGCAATAGCCTCAGAAAGGCTAAATAACGACAACAACAACAACATAATGCTACTGTTCAAAATCAAAGAATACATTTATTAATCAGAGACTCACATAAGAACGGAGAACTGCAGAGAATTCATGAACGATAACAATTCTGTCAAAATCAGCAGGCGGAGGAGTAGAAACCGCAGTTTGCGGCTTGCATCTCTCTCTCTCCTTCTCTCGCTCTCTCTCCCTCTAACCTCTCTCTCTCTCTCCCCAACGGGGGAAATGGAATTAGGGCTGAAAGTTGTATTTACCGCCACGAAAAGCAAGCAGGCTGAGAAACCGAACTAAGTGACGTGTCTGTCTGTCTATCGATCTCCTCCGCTCCGTTTCAGTGGGCTACTATGGACGCCCCAGCATACACCTATGGAAATATTTTTCTATAGATACATAAAGCTTAAACAGAGGGGGCAAAAATACAACTAAGGGGCTAAGCATATTTTACTCTTTCATATGTAGCTCCTAATGCTCAATGTTGTATAACTTTTAAACTGTTTTTAAATTGCTTTTATCATTTTGTTCATCATCAGTTTGTCTCCCATTTGTATTTTGTCTTCTAAAGCACTTTGTAACTTTGTTTTGAAAAGTGCTATATAACAAAAGTTTATTTCTATTATTATTAAGGTGTGCCGGATTATTAGAGCTTATGCGGTTCTCCACAATGTGGCACAGATGCCTCTACTGACCCCTAAACAGTAGCTACACCTTTACGGCGCTCAACCTCACTGATGAGCACCTCGATCTCGCACTCCGCAAATTTCAGCTTTCTTGCAGCTGGCGTCTCTCAGTCTTTCCCTCATTGATAGTCAACAAAGGCTCCTTAACAACGTCGGCATATTCATGAGCTATTTAGCATTGTCCATTTATGGATGATTGTGGGACAACACTGGGAGGAGTAGTGGGAGGACACTGGGAGGAGTACACGAGCGCACAATTCACCGCAGGTGGGTATTTAAGAAGAGAAGACTGCGTACAGGTGTGCGCCGCCCGGTTTTATAGATCTGAATATTTTCTTGTTAGTAGATTCTGAGGTTTGTGCGTACGCAATGTTTTAGAATGGAATCTATGCAAAGTTTTATAAATGAGGCCCCAGGTGAGGCTCGAACTCACAACCTCAGCATTGACATACTGTCTCATGAGTACCGCATGCGAACCAATTGCGTGACTGGAGCTTGTAAGTAGAAACTATCTACACTATATCATAAAGTATCTACAGTATATCATAAAGTATCTATACTATATCATAAAGTATTTGCACTATACGACGGTAACCTTACAGGGCTGAAGGTCAGAGACACCATGTAGTCAAAGTGACCTGAGACAGTTGCATAAAGGTTTTGATAATGTTCATTCTTAAAGTAATAATCGAAGGGCCACAACTTTTTTTCTTGAGATTACTAAAGGTGTCCCCCAGGGTTCCATTTTGGGTCCTATTTTATTCTCTGCAAAAATGCATTTGAATGCAGATGACATAGTCATCTACATGTATTCTCCTTCCTTGGCACAAGCTGTTCTAGAGCTTCAGACTGAATTTCAGTCATGACAGGCTGCTCTGTTCAGGTTGAACATAAAGTTCATGGTCTTTTCAAAAGCTCACTTACAGTTGCTTGATAGTTTTAGCATTTTCACGTCTGATGGTAAATCCTTTGAAAGAGTGCCCTTGTACAAGTATTTGGGTATATGGATGGACAAGATTTTATTAATATACATATTGCTAACTTAGTTAGGAAGCGTAAAGTGAAGCTTGGCTTTTGTTTTAGAAATAAATCTTGTTTTACTTTAATAACTTTTTCAGCTTTTCCATTTGATACTTTGAGCACTTTATGTTCACAATGGGGGGAAAAAACAAGCAAACCGTGAAACAAACAATAAATTACCCATTCTCAAACCACCTTGCGAGATGATCTCAGTTCAGTTTAGAGCGTTCACATATTCCCTGAATGTTTGTCGAAGCGCTCTGAGTTCAGGAAATCTAGCTGAAAGAGTGAAAACACCCAGAGAGGGAGAAGCAGTACCTTGCTCAAGGACTCCTCAAACCCAGACAGTGCTTAACCCCTTTGAGCAACGCTCCATAAAGGATCACAGGCATGCTCCAGGTGAGGCTTGAACTCACAACCTCGGCATTGCTCTACAACGTACTGTCTTATAAGTACCGTGCGCTAACCGATTGCGCCACTGGAGCTTGTGTGAGTGTTTGTGTGCTGTATGTGTCTGTCTTTATTTGACAGTTCAAATGTAAATTCACGTTTCCCAGGTTCTGCCTCTAGGCAATGCCCTGACAGCTGACATTATTGCTGAGCCCATTGCTCATTTGCTTGCTTGTTTTTAGTTTAAGTCTACTGGCCAACTCAATACCTAAAATTTGGAAAGCAGCCTATGTTCTCCCCTCATTTATAGGTGGAGACCCCTCAGAGTTGAACAATTACTGTCCTATTTCCAAACGCTCAGTACTGGCTAAAATCCTTCAATCTCAGGTAACTATATAGTAAAAACAATTTCTGCTTGATAACAGCATTTTAGGTGCATTTGAGTCTGGTTTTAGAACTGGCCATAGTACCATTGCTGCTGCTATGGTTGTAAAGAATATCTCATTAATGGCCTAGACCAGGGGTGTCAAACTGTGTGCCATGGAGGGCCGAGAGTATGCAGGTTTTCGTTCCAACCCAAGAATACAGCAGGTGATTTCACTGATTGGTCCCTCCTCTCTGGTTGAAGGTGGTAATCAGTGAAATCACCTGCTGTATTCTTGGGTTGGAACGAAAACCTGCATACTCTCGGCCCTCCATGGCACACAGTTTGACACCCCTGGCCTAGACGAATGATACCATTGTGGTGCCTTATTTGCTGATCTAGCCAAGGCATCCATAGACCACAAACTGCTGCTGAACAGACTCAGGAATACTGGTTTTAGTCTTAAGTTGAATGGTTGAGCAGCACAGGTAATGCAATGTTGGTACGAGCTGGCTGGCTGAAACTGAACACGCGGAGAGAGAGAAGTAGTGACTTGCTCAAGGACAACAAACCCTGACAGTACTTTTCATGCAATGTAATGTCATGTTAGCACAATGGTTCATAAAGGATCACAGACATGCTCCAGGTGAGGCTCAAACTCACAACCTCGGCATTGCTCTACAATGTACTGTCTTATAAGTACCGGGCGCTAACCAATTGCACCACTGGAGCTTGAGTGCTTTAAACACTATATCATAAAATATCTGCACTATATCATGGTAACCACATCCAGTCTCTTCTGTTCCTACAGGGCTGAAGGTCCTACACCATGTAGTCAAAGTGACCTGAGATAGCTGCATAAAGGTTTTGATAATGTTCATTCTTAAAGTAATAATCTAAGGACCACAACTGCAGTTTTCTTGAGATTACTAAAGGTGTCCCCCAGGGTTCCATTTTGGGTCCTATTTTATTCTCATTTGTATGCAGATGACACAGTCATCAAGGCTCACAACTCACAACCTCATATAAGTCATATAAGTACCAAGGGCTAACCGATTGTGCACTAAGCTTGTGCACTAACTGTCTACACTATATAATAAACTATCTACATTATCTGGAACATAACTAAAACAACTGACTAACTAAAACAACTGTGGTTAAGGTTAGGGTAAAGTTTTGGTCATGGTTAAACTTACTTTTGCCACAAGCTTGATATGAGAACAGGCTGCACATGAATAGACCCTAATTGAGAAAAAGGAACAGCCCCTTGGAACAGCAGTCATGAAAAAAACATATTCACAGCAACACTTTTGGGCAAACATTTTTATTTAGTACACCCACAAGAAAATGGACATCCATTCAAAATCAAAAGAGAGTCTGTACAGATAATTCAGGAACAAAGTATAACCATAAAAAAAAAGTACAAGTACATACAGACCCAGTCGTCTCTAACCCTACAGGAGACAGGATTATAAAGAAAAAGCCCTTCCCACAGGAACAAACCAAGTTATGATCAATAAACAATTATCTCTATTAATTACCAACAGTTGGCCAGAAGTTTTCTTCAAAGTTTCTCCTCACTGCTGGAATCATCTGCGCTTTTGGAAGTTTTGACCATGGCGCAGAGAAAATTCCTTCTCTCCATGCAGTCCCTGAGCTGGTAGGTAGCGCTGTTCTTGGCCAGGGTGCCACAGTGCTGCCACTGGGCCGGACAGAGTGGCAGGTCCTGGTAATGCCAGTTCTCCCCGCTAAGCCAGAACCACTGGCCAGCCAGGAAATTCAGACCTGTCCATACCTGGAACAACAGGAAGTAAAATTTTAAAACATAGATAGTAACTGGGGCATCCTGGTGGCTCAGCTGGTTAAGGTACACACCTGTGTACAAGTTCTATTCCAAAAAGGTATATCCAATTTAGGAAAGAATATAGTCACCGCTTGACACCCACCACTTAACTGAAACTATTAATTGAAAAAAGTATCATTCACAGAGCGTTCAAATGCCCTAAAATTTTGGTGAAATGCTCTGAAACTGTGGAAACACCCAGAGAGAGAGAAGTGCCTTGGTCAAGGACACATAAAACCCTGGCAGCACTTTACATTGAGCAACACAGGTAATGTAAAGTTAGCACAACGCTCCATAAAGCACCACAGACATGCTCCAGGTGAGGCTCAAACTCACAACCTCAGCATTGCTCTACAGCATACTGTCTTATAAGCACTGCACTTTTTACTAAAGTGCGCACTGTGCATGCTCTGCATTAAAATGTCAGCTAAATGCTTAAACTTTAAAATGTAAATTCTTGGAATTCTCCCTCCTACCTGGTCAGTCAGTGCTTCCTGCATCTTGTGTCGGGCGTCGCCATGGTCCATTTCAGATGTCAGGCTGGCCAGGTCGTACATGTAGTTGCCTGAATTGGATGGAGGTTTATTGAGGTCGACTGGGATTCTCCTGCAGTGCTCCAGAGCCTCCTCCCAGGTCTTGTTCTCCTTGACCAGGACCATCACCTTCTCATGGTAACAGAAGAAGGGCTTTTGTAAATGGCAGTCCATAGCCCTCCACAAGAGTCCCTTCTTGTTGACGCAGCCGCTCAAACCCTTGCCTTCCATGTCCCAGTTTGTCAAGTTTGCCATATCTCCTTCGGACCACCTCCAGCTAGAAGTCAAGGGGATCCGATGCAAACCAATCCACCCGTATTTGTTGATGTCCCGCAGGATTTTAGCCTCGTCTGGGTTTCTGAACCTGGCCAGGTTGGTGTAATGTATCCTGCAGAAGTCCTGGGCTTCATACCAGCTCAGCTTCTTACACACATGGACAAACCGTCCGAAGGACATACGGCAGTGGCTCGCAAACAGAGTGGTGGTGATGAGGAGGACGAAAATGCAGAGGAGGGGAAAGTTGAAGTTCTTCTTTACTATCATGATGTCTTCTCCACTCTTCTCTAGTCAGTGTTTTATTCATAGACTGTCTTAAATAGAAAGTAATTATTTGATGACTCAGAAGGCCATAAGAAGTATGTCATCAGTGTGTATATCAGTGGCTGTTAGTAGATCTTGAGTTAGGTTCTGGTCAGAGTAGAGCTGAGTCTGCTATTAGCTAGCTACCCTGTTGTGTCTGCCCAGTGTCAGAGTCCAGGGCAATGTAATGGGAGTGCCAGTATTAACTGCTAGAATATAGCATCACCTGACCAATAGGCTTCCTTCATACCATTACAGCACATGTCCTACACCAATCATAACTCTTCTGGGCTCACCTTGTCATCTAAATGACCAAATATGGCATTATGTAAATAAAACTAAAAAAACAATTGTGAATCAATCTATTTGTTGCTCCTGATGTGATTTTTTAAAAAATATATATATTCCAACTTAATTTCATATTTTTCAATCTTTTCTCTCCGTTGTACTGATAAAAACTACAAATGTCTTTTAAAGACGTCTTTTAAAGGATAAATCAACGTAAGATTGTTCCCTCCAGGTCCACCTTGTTCCCCATTTTATTGAGTGACAAATTAAATTTTATTCACTTGCATGCACTCTGAAACACCTGGACACCATGTGATCCAGGTAGATCTCTCCTTCATTCCGTCCATCCATCAGTGATTCAGGCAAATGTCCTTTCCACTTATAGTCAAATGTCTTCAGTGAGGCAAAGCAGAATCTGACCGGAGTAAAGCAGTTTGTACTTTATTTTTCCAGGGAAGTCTCCCCAGCAGCTGGTTGATTGGTTGAGTTTTGGTAACCTGTAATCCCACCAGGTTAGAGAGTCCAAACCAACCTGGTTCCAGTTTGTGTTTGAGATTGGCACCATGCTCACACTAGGCCTAGTAGTAACTGAACAGCCAACAACCTTGCAAAATCATGGACCCGACACATGTTAAAGACATTATGGACTTCAAAGTCCATAATCTCTTCCCCAAGGGATGTACTAAACAAGAAAGGTACATCATTAAAAGGAGTGACTAACATTGTGCACACATCATATACATACATATATATATATATGTGTATATATGATGTGTGCACAATGTTGCATATTCGTATATATTATATATATTAAATGGTACATATTTAAACAGACATACAGTGCACATAGTGCACACAATTATTTGAGTGTGTTATTGCACTATGAAAGAAAAGTGAGAGCATTCTATAGAAGGGAGACAAGTTAAAAGGAAAACACAACCGAACAACGTTTTAGTTTTCAAACTGTGTTACTGACCCAGTGGTTTACCATGAAAGTAATGCAATTACAATTTCAAGCAGTTTCAATAATTTTATCCAAATCCAAGCACTTTTCACTCCTTGTACATACCACATTGAAATTCAAACGTTTTCAAGGATTTCCAGCACCCGTCCGAAACCTGTTTATTATGTTGTCATCGGATCCCACAGTTTATTTCCCCTCCAAAATTTAAGCAGACATTATAACCTCAGGTCTTCGAAAAATGTTCAACTTCAGAGGCGCAACAAACATAACAGTGGTCACAGGTTAATTTGGCAGTGGTGTTTTGAACCGGGAAGATAATATACATTTGTTTTAGTTTCGGAATAGATTACGTGTTTGACATCGTCAAATACCCTGGCAGCATAGTTAAGTGGTCTGGTACAAAGCAGCGGGATTTTTCCTTTAGATTGTATGTATGGCCTCGAAACCCCGGTGTGCAGTTTTTATTTTGACGAAAATACAACAAAATATGGTTAAGAATATTTCTGATCCCAGTTTCACTAAACTCCATAAAGCATCAATAATCTAAATGAAGAAATGATGAGCGATATATTATTATAATCATTCAGGCATTCACAAGGTCAGCTACGTTTCCTCTCCGTGGTTGGAACAGCTGGCGAAGCACCCGACGTTTACAAACAAAGGTAACCAGTTAACGGGGAAACCAGTAGATCAGTAACACCGGCCGTGTATGCCTTTACGGATTACGTCGCTGCGATAGAGCCGCCGTTACGCGACTGCCGGTTGAGCCGATGGACCGGAGAAACTCAGAAACTTTTGGGATCTACTTAAAGGTATGAAAAGCGATTTTGTGGATATAGAGGCCAGGTTGGAAAAATACCGGAATTACCCTTTAAGAACACATGAAGAAACATCTGAACATGAGCATCAATCTGGATTGAGGTTTGTTATCCACATCCAAGCATGATGTCAACATCCGTCGTTTTATACCCATAATCCTTTGCATTTTGGGGTAATTTCCTGTAGTTGGTTGGATTTCGTTCCCGCTCACTAATGAACCACTACAGTTCTCTTGTTGGACTGAGACATTTTCGGTCGGATATTTGGTATTGAGTATTGAGTCTCAGTATACTCAGTATTGAGTCTCATCTTAGTGTTTGTTTGTTTCTAGGAGACATGAAAGGTAGAAGTATGATGTCTCTTCTTGGATTTTGTTTTCCTCTGGGATCCAAGTCATGCAGTAAAGTGCTTGGTTCTGCCTGCTAGCCAAACTCTGCGGTCACTAGGGAAAACACTGGATTTGAATGTTCGTGTTTGAGTGGTGTTGTCTGCTCTGGTGGTTGTTCTCTCTCTCCCTCCTCTGTTGTACAATTTGATTGTTAGGCAGACTAAATGAACTAGTGAAGTCAAATAAATTAATTTAGATGGATTCCTTTTCAATATTTATGAACTTTAACAACTGTTTCTGGAGCGATCAGTGTTTTTCATTATAGTGCTTCTAGATGGGGAACAGACTGAAAGACTTTATTTAATATTATGCACACCAAATTAGTTCAAGTCAAATAAATGACTTTACATGAATGAATCTTGAATCCTCTGAATCCCTTTACTGCTTCCATTTTCACCTTCATACCAAGGTGAAAATGTAGATAGTTAGATTATTTATTTATCCCTTTATTTTATTAGGATTTAGAAATTAGAAATACTAATGGACCCAAATCATCCGTGTGGTCATGCAGTAACGCCCTCTGATCGGCCTCCTAAACAAATACAGTTTGATTTTCAAAACACTCCCGTCTCAATATATTTGTTAGGCAAAACACTGGATTTGAATCTTCGTGTTTGACATGTTGAGGAGTAAGCTGGCTATTTAGGTCTTGAAACTCCAACAGGCCAGAAAGTGAGTTTTGAAAGGCAGAAATCTCAGAACCTGGTGAACTAATCATCGAGTCGTTGGAATTGATCAATATCCCCATCAAACCCCCTCAGATATACAGTGGGGTCCAACAGAGTCCACTACCAAGAACTTTGTTTTCATCAGTTATCAAAAATGAATAATATCTCTGAATTCTTTAGAACTGATACAAACTGAAACATGTCTGAATGTCTTGTTCACACCGGTCAGTCAGGTTTCCTCAAATTGTTGTGAATTTTTTTGGTCTTTTAACACCTAATACCAGGTGGTGACTACAGTAATGCGGTCCTCTATGCATTATTGTTGCTACTGCTAGTGCTTTAACTTTTTAAAATAGGACTATTTTTATTTATTAAATTCTTGAATTATGTAATCTTGTTTGAGAAATATAATTTGAAAAATGTATTAGTTAATTAAATGGTGAAACTAAAAGTTCTTGGTAGTGGACTCAGACTTTTGCACTGTTATCATTTTGTGATATGGGCAGTAAAAATCTAAATATACAGTGCATGAATACAGAATTTTAGTTTAGTAGCTGGGCATTAGTGAAACCAGTATTTTCTCTGTTTGTTCGCAGATAATCTTCTCTCTTGAAACAATAAGAGAGGAACTCTCAGCATCTGATGGACAAAGATGAGGAGATAGCTTCACTGAGGAAGCAGCTGCGTGTGACAGAAGAGGAGATTGACGCCCAACTGCAGGGGCTGACTGACTACTATGTTAAGCGAACGGAGCAGAGAGAGAAACGTCTCCAGACTGAGACAGAAGAAGTCAAGAACAAGTTGGTGTCCATCTCAGCAAGCTTTCAGGATCTCGAGAGCAGAGTTGCAGGGCAGCAGGTACAATAAGGCTTAAATATGATGTGATTATTGACCAGTATTGCAGCACTGTTACTTACTGAGTATGATTTATGGAAAACCAACCAAATTCAGTGTTTACAACACTAGGTGGCAGCAATTGTTCTATTAACACCCACTTGAACTGGTGAGAGGACATTTAGAGGAAGAATATTGTTATCTTAGAAATACCCAGTTCCTCATATTTAGCACTCTGTATGACAAGGCCTTCATAATGACACTGTCATCTGACTACCATATCACTAGACCTTTGAGTGTCTAAAGCCTCATTTGGACTCGTCACTGATCCCATTCATTATTGTGGCTGGTGGATTTGGGTAACTGGGTTGTTCATACTGTATACATCTGTACTGTATTTTCCTATTGTCTCATAGGACTGCAATTCAGATGGACAGGCATCAACCAGCACTCTAACAGTGCTCCACGATGACCTCAGAGATGTAAGTATGATTGCCACACATCTGGAAAAGTTCCTTTCAATCAGGTCTTTGTCCATTACTGTCAGGGCACACTTCTCAATCACATTTTCAATGCATGGTATTTTGAATTACCCTAGGTGCTTTTTACTTCTTACTTAGAGTGTCTGTGTGTGTGTATGTGCATTTTTGTACGGGTTGGTTTCTAAGTGAGGATGTGCGACTATATCTCTGTGTCTTGCTGAGTGTTTGTACTGTGGAGCCATCCCCCTGGTGCGGCTGTCTTTCTGTCTTTCTCTATTATGCGCTCCTTATTCTGTTATTCAATTCCCCCGAGGCCTTGGAGAAGAACCAGCAGTGGCTGGCATACGACCAGGAGAGAGAGGCCTATTTGAAGGCAACTCTGGACAGAATGTCATGGCTGGAGCAGCAGCTGACCAAAGCCAATCAGGCCCTCTCACAGCAGCACAATGAAGCCCTTTCAGATGGTGAGCCACAGGGACAGTGGGCAGTGGGCACTCACCATTGGGGCATCTGCTAACAAGTGACAACAAACTGTCACAACAAGGATTCCAAGAAATTGAAATCTGCAATAGTCCTCCATCACAGATTTTGTGGCCTCACATTTTCAAATCATTTGTTATTTACCTACATGGTGGATATGTCATGCTGTATGTAGTTCCTGCTTCTGTCATTACAGAGAGGAAGACGATGATAGAGATGCAAGAGCACTATTACAAACTCTTGAATACAGCCGAGAACAAGCTGGAGGCGCTTAGGGAGCAGGTCAACACAGCCCACAGTGACCTGAATGAGATGCAATGGAGGTGGGTAACGCCAACCCACAACTGTCTACTGCCTAAAGCTAAAGAAAGTTGGACACGGTTAGGGTGCTGGCCAGCTGCATGAAAGAGCAATGACTGTGTAGGTATGAAGAAAGGCAGAGAGAGGTGGATGAGCTCAAGCAGCAGCTGCAGACTGAGAGGCTGAGCAGCAGGGGGCGTGCACAGGAAGAGAACCGTCGCTCTGGGGACCGAGAAAGCAGGCAGAGGGCCCAGGACCTCCAGAGCAGACTGGATGAGGAGAAGCACAGGTCGGCTGAGCTGCTAGTGCAGGTACAACATTGGAGGACGGGTTAATGTGTTCATTGGGCAGGGATTGAAAATGTCAAGCACTTTAGTTAGTAAGGTGAATGTCCTTCAAAAGTCTATGTTGAATCATCATGAGGATCATAAAAAGATTGCAGTCCTGGAGCAGCAGGTATGGCATTGTACACATGCCTACAATGTTGCGTCTCAATCCTTTAATTCTTGTTTTGTGCCCTGGTCCTCAATTAAAACCTAATTGAATAAACCCTTAGTAGAAACCCAGGGTTGTTGCTAATCCATCCACTCTTTTAAAGATACCGCAGATTAATTCCACTTTGAGGATCAACAGCTTCTGTCATTCAGTCTGAGCTTGGCTCATCTTCTTGTTTTCCCAGTAAAGACAAAAAAATCAGCCCTTACAGAAATAAATTAGATGATGCTTTATATTTACAGTAGTGTGACTTATACCAGTGTACTATATCATAGGCTTAATGATTACTTTGTGAATTCTAGATCCAGATAGCATCCAAAGACCTTGAAGATGAGAAGCAAGATTGCCTGTATTTTGAAAAGCACCTGCATAGAGTTCTCAAGAAGCTGCGTAAATCTAATGACCATGTGGCAAAGTTGTCCCAGGTTGGTATGGGTAGAGCAATGGGCATTGACCCAATTATTGTTTAACAACTGTGTCAGTGGTAGAATTTAAGTGATAAAAAGTACTGAAAAAAAGCTAATTCAGTTACCCGGAGTTGTGTTCCTGTATGTGGTGGTTAAATCCATGTGTGGTGTTTTTGCTGTCCTAGAGAGACCAGCAGGATCCCAGCTCATGTGAAGCTAGTTCTCACAAGAGACACTCCAAAGACAGAGTGACATACTCCCCTCACTTCTCTGTCTTGTTGGATGAAAGCTTCCTGGAGTGTCCCGGCTGCCGGGCCCAGTATCCCTCCAGCCAACACCGAGAACTGCTTGCCCATCTAGATCACTGTCTAGACTGAGCAGAACCTAGACACTGCCTCTTTCAGTTCTACATCTTTTCTAATTGTATGGATTGGTTTTTACCATTACTGTTTGACCTTGGATTCATTTTATTTTCTTTATTTAGTGAATGAAAAATCAGTTGACATTTAAGTTTGTATGTTGCCCATTTCAAAGATATATATATATATCTTCACAAAGGGCTACTTTGAGTTGCTGAGGTTGCGTTTCTTGAGTATTTTAAATTAAATGTTGTATTCAGCCACACAGTTTTAATTAGTGGCCTTGTTGAAAGTTAAATGTAAAAAAAGTATTTTAGACTTTAATGTCTGCAATTTTGTTCTCTATGTTTTAAAACATTTCCTGTCTCTAATAGCAGATGACCGATCTTAAATTAAACTAAATATTTTTAAAATTAATCATTCTGTGTGATTTTTTTCTTTGTCAGATTGTTTCCATGCTACTGTAGCTCCTTTTCCCCCCACTGTCACACTGCTCAAACCAGATCAATAGCTCAAAACAGATTGTGAGTTAATCCTCGTCCCATACTATTTATGGCAGGGGATTAGTATTGCTAGCTGGGAATATGGGGAGGTCAAGAGGTCTCTGGGAACTGCAGGCTTTGAAAGAGAACGTGACACCAAGGGTTAACCCAGAAACTAAACGCATTAGAAAATGATGGTATTATGGTTTAGGTATGCCTTAAAATACCTTTCAGGAACTTTTCATATCAGGACACAACTTCATGGATTGTGTGTAGCTCGACTCATTTTTGCACTGAATTTTTATATAACTCTCTCTTCACAAACCTTTTCCAACCTCTCACTGCAGGGTATGAGTGAAATGAAACGATGAAACTTAGAACAGCCACTGATCAGTTGTTGCTAGTCAGGGAGTAAACCTGCTAATCTGATTCACAGCCTGGTGTTACAGGTAAATAAAAGCTGCGTCTAACTAATTAGATCACCAGAGCACATCAGTACTGGTCTACACTAACTGAAGATCACAATGTGGATTAACCCACAGGAGATGTGTCACTTCCACTATTCGAACTGTACCGTGCTGTAATTATTCTGTTGGAACGATGCAATGAGGGTTACATGGAAAGAAAAAAAAAAAATACTGGGTGGGGAGGATTTGAATCCCTCAATATCAAAGTCTGCTTGTGTTTTATACTGTTGGAATAATGCAAAAATGGGTTACTTGAAATAAATGGGGGGGAAATTTAAAACTTTAGAAATAAAACAGTACAGAACAAAGAATAAAGCTTGCCAGAGGAGAGAAAAAAACCCAACACAAACCATTTCACTGTGACCTTTCTACCTGTTCCTTGGTGTCATGGTGTAATAAAGCTGTCTTTTCTGAGCTGTTATCCAGGCAGCAGCTGGAGCAAACAGAGCTTCAGAAAGGCTGGTCCTCCCCTCCTCCTCCTCCTCCTCCTCCTCCTCCTCCCCCCTTTATGGATTTCTCTCCCGCAGCACTCTTCCCAGAAGGCATCCTCCAAGGTGGCAGTAGTCCGCAATGAATTCAGCGGGTATGTTGGATCCGCAGACCTCTTCGGGCCATGTGGATGTTTACCATCACGCCCACTTTCCCCACTTAAGAAATTTCTCCTACTTCTCTTTCTTCTCGGAGCTGCACCACGCAGATCACGTGGCCACCACTATTGTGGAGACCCTGGCTATCGCCGCCGTCTTCCTGGTCTCCGTGGCGGCGAACGCGGGAGCTGCGGTCCTGGTGACCTGGGAACGCAGACTGCTGGCCAACAAGACGATCCTGACCCTCAACCTGTTTGTGGCCGACCTGCTGTTCGTCAGCATGATCCCGCTGATCGTGGCGGTGCGGTGGACCGTGTCCTGGACGCTGGGCTACGTGGCCTGTCACACCATGCTGTACGTCATCTGCATGAGCGGCTGCGTCACCATCACTACCCTGGCCTCCATCAGCGTGGAGAGGGTCCAGGCTATCCTCCGGCTGCAGACTGTCCCTACTCTCAACGTCAGGATGGTGTGCACCACCCTCGCCTTCATCTGGGCCTTTTCTGCGCTCACCACCATACCCCTCAGTCTGTTCTTCACTGTGATGGAGGTGGAGTTCCCAGACCAGGTATGTTGTGAATGGATGGATGGATGGATTTTGCGAGAGCTCAGTGTCTTTACCACTAATGTACTATTTCACTGTGTGTTTTCATGACTGTTCCACAGGGAATTGTCCATATCTGTACTCTCAAGTGGCCTGATGCGACTGGGGAGATCGTGTGGAATGTGGCCTTCACTGCCCTGTGCTTCCTTCTCCCAGGACTCATCATTGTGATCAGTTACAGCAAAATATTACAGGTGGGATAATTGGGCTGTTTGACTGACACATATGTAAGGACTTCTAAGACAAGGAGGTTTAAGGGAAAGCATTTACCCCAGTTGGCATGAAGGGACCTGTGTTAATCATTTATCCAACAATTAATGCCATCTCATGCTTGTTCATTGCCATTTTCTCTCTGTACCTTTGCGAAATAATCATTACTGTTGTGCCATTGTTGTAACAGAAAGGCTGCAGAGCATTTGTGTGTGTTCTATTGATTACTGAAGCTGAAAGTAGTAGCTGTGTGTGCTTAGGGCTTTACACTATCATCTGTAAATATTACATAGAATGCGCAATCACTGTGGACATAAAAAAAATGGACTGGAAAATCATTTAACGGCAGAGACGCCAATAATTGATTCTAGCTCTGGCAAGATATGGATGTTTCACCCTCCATATGTGGGTCCATTAGGCAAGGGAGGTGATTACATCATGTTACACTGTCTCTTTTGTCCTCATTATGTCATGTCACAATATACAGTGTTAGTGCTGGTACTGCGTAAGATTCATGCATTTCTATTATGATCATAAATCAAAAGGTGATAACATTAAATTAATGGTAGCCGTCTCTCCTCTTTTCTGTTCTTCCAGATTACTAAAAGTTATAGGAGAAGACTCTGGCCCAGACACGTTCCTTCCCCCTTAGGAGAGTCTTTTGAGTACCCTGTCTCTCGCCAGGACATTAAGCTCTTCCGCACACTGTTGGTCCTTATGCTCTCTTTCCTAATCATGTGGAGCCCCATTTTCATTATCACCTTCCTCATCCTGGCCAGGAACTTCCACGGTCATCTGGACGTGTCCTCTACCATGTTCTTCTGGGTGGTAACGTTCACCCTGGCCAACTCGGCCCTCAATCCCATCCTCTACTCTGTCTGCCAGTTCAAGAACAGCTGGCGCAAGCTCTGCTGTGCCTCTGTTGTAGCGCCGGTGAAGTGAGTGTGTGTCAATGGTCATGCACAGCCATGACTGTCACAGGTGTGATATCAACCACAAACTTTGTTCCTCCAATTATCTATCTACCTCCTCTGTCCATGGAAAAGATGAATCCAGATGACTTTTTCAATCTGACAATGAAGTGAAGTACAGAGCATATTGTCCACACCTCAACTGAAATTTGACAGACCACATGTAGCCATCATATAAGCCACGTGTTTCTCATGCTCGCTGAACTCCTGCTGAACTGGTACTTTACCCTCAACAAGATTCATTTCAGAAATTCTGCTCTACTAATGCAAGATGTCTGCAGAGTGAGGGACTCCTGAAACAACTAACGCTGTAACAATGGTTCATTTTGTTTATGAGCCAGTCAGCCATTTATTGATGTTCAATGTTTTAATTTCACCCAAATAAAAATTGATCTTCCCTTGCACTGCAAAATATGAAATCTTGTGTGCAGTATCTGTTGAGATACAACAGTAGGGATTAGGACCAGCTAACTAAATTCTTAGTCAACTAATAGTTACATACAATGTGATCAGGAAATGAGATGTTCCAGGAAATGACTTGTTAAAGAAAAATAACTGAAAACATCTAATAATAAAGACAACAACAAATCTATAAAGATTAACAATCCTGTTTTCTTTCCCCTGGATATACTAATATACCATCCAACTGAAATAGGCAGGGCCAAACCGAGGAGGCAAACATACATCTCTTTCTGGAACAGTGCCTTCTGGAGCAGTGCCTTTAGACCTCAGTATTGTGGTCAGTGTTCCTGCTGAGTTGTCCTTCTGTCCAACTGGAGTGCGGTCACTTCAGGTGGCACCAGTGTCACCATATCATTACACTGCCGATGTGGTTGTCCTCTGTGCCACTGTCTCCTTATCGTCTCACTGTAGAGACAACGTGCAACTACACACAGTACTGACGCTGAACTTGTGCTCCTCTTTATCTCTGTAGCCCTCCTCTCTCTGAGTTCCCCTGTAGTTAACTCGTTTCAGTCGTACAAGGCTCTGTACTATTCTGTCCAGTTAGGTTGCTCACTCTCGTACAAAGCCTCTCAGAAGTAATGAGGGCCTGAAACTTTTATCATGGAGGATATGCTTTTCCTGACCTTTGACCTGACCTGGAGTTCGTTTCCTGAATATTATGTTATTTTAACATTGCATGAATCAACATTATTGTAAATCATTATACTTGTATCCAGTGCACATTTACAGGAGAGGTGTGCTTATGAGCCCATTACTGTCAGGATATCCCAAGGCGTAAGTGTATGTCTTGACTTCTAGCCCCTTGCCCTCTACCATAGTGCACGTTGTTGACTGCCATAACTCATCATTACCTGTGATGGGATTTGCCCCACTAAAATGACAAGTGGCTGGATTTACAGGTTAAGAAAGCTCAGAGGCTTTATGACTCTTGCGTCACAGTCTTTAGTTCCCCATGGGATCCCCTTACCCAGTAAGCCACTACCTTCTGTTAGTGGAGAGTGGGTTGGAGCTGGAGCTTTGGTCCTGTGTGAGAGAAGAGACTGGGAGATGCCTCAGTAGGGTCTCCACTGGCACATTTTCTGGAGACCACCATCACCGCTCTGCTGTTCCTCCATCCAACTGTACTAACGCTTCTAAGGGCGGCATCTGAGCAGCTAGAGACGGGATCATATATACAACCTTGGACAAAATGGCAGAAAAAGACAGTGTTGAGAAGTTCCTTGACAACAACCCACAGTTTGCTAAGGAGTACTACGAAAAGAAAGTCAAGGCAGATGTGATCACCGCTGCCTTCAATAACCAGGTCCAGGTGAAAGACCCAACCTCTTACAAGGATGTCACCAACATCCAGGAGGCTGAGTTCATATTTGAGCTCATCAAGGAGATGCAGGGCACCAACCCAATGGAAAAAGCGCTGCACAAAGTTCTTCAGAGGATTTCTCTGCTGATCCAGGCTGACCGTTGCAGCTACTACGCCTGCAGGTCCCGAAACGGCTCACCTGAGCTGTCCACTGTCCTCTTTGATGTGACCGCCACCTCTCCATATAATACAAATCTAGTGAACCCCAATGTAGAGATTGTGTTCCCAACGGACATGGGAATCGTTGGGTGGACGGCACACACTAAGAAACCTCAAAATGTCCCTGATGTGAAGAAGGTGAGCTAATGTCAATGTGGAATTGAATAGATTAAGAAAGAAAATCACTTGTTTAGTTCCAGTGCATAGGTCACTTGCGGTAATTGCACCCTATGCTGTACTTGGGATGAAACATCTGAGTAAAGATAGATCAATCTTGTAATTCTGTCTCATTAAACCCATCTCAGACAAGACGTAGTACAGTGCAACCCACAGCATGCCTACTGATGAATGAAGTATCTTCATCAGTATTTTCATGACTTAGACCATTACATCCCATTCTGGTTGTACTAGTACTAGCACTGTAACTATGACTCCAAAGAGGATATTCTTCAAGCTGTGAACATTTTTTGTGTATTAACGCATAAACTTTAACCGTTCTCTTGTGGTTTTCCATTGCTATTTTTAGAACTCTCATTTCAGTGACTTTGTGGATAAGCAGACCAAATATACCACCAAATGCATGCTTACTGCTCCCCTTATGAGTGGAAACGATCCCATCGGTGTTATCATGGCACTCAACAAGCAAGGTGCTGATGAATTCTCAAAGAGTGATCAGGAGGTGAGTGGACAGGATGCTCCTTTTATGTCAGTTGTTTTAGATAACCTTGCCGATTGGAATTTATATTTGTGTATTTGCCAAAATGATTCATTTAAATATGATCAGGTACAGGGACTGAACTTGACTCAACTAAAGCATTGAAAGTATGCCTTTGAGGTTGTAGGGTATCAGTGCATCTGGTACCACTGGATGTTAAGGTAGTAGACAGAGACAGACCCCTTACAAGGGTCACATACTTATCTTGACTTGTAAGGTAAAATGGCCAATTTTAGCCCATCTTGACACTGTTATGACAGTTCAGCTCATAATCCAATTAGGGAGGGGGATGTTTTTTTCCTCTTGTTTCATCGGCCTCTTTGTGACATTGCCTCTGGGGGTCATCCATCACTGTAAAGTATTTCCAGAAACATTTGTCTTAGAAAATGGTTATATACATACCCACCTCTTCAAGAAACACTACCCTGACCCTCTTAGCCTTGCCTATTTGTCGTCAATTATTTGTATGAGCTCTTGTTTATTGGCTCTTGTTTGTTTGATACACTTATTTGTCTTAGCTCTTGCTCATTTGATTTTCTTATTTGTCTCATTTGTTTAAGAAAAGTAGGTAGCTAACTTATTGCACTTTTACCTTAGCGCTAGTTATGCTCTTAGTTGCTTGTTTAGGAAGGAAATGCACTTACGATTTCTGGTGACTAGTAGTTTTCTTGCCTACCTATGTTGAATGCACTTATTGTAAGTCGCTTTGGATAAAAGCGTCTGCTAAATGCCTGTAATGTAATGTAATATATCTATTGTCATTCTAGGCTATTGAAAGGAAAAATTTGAATGTGTTTAATAAACCAGTATGTTTTTTTTCTCATTTTATTCCAGCTCTTCAATAAATATGTGAACTTTGCTACTGTGATCACTCTCCAGGCCCACACTGCTTACATGTGGGATGTAGAGTCCAGGAGAAGCCAGGTAAAAAATAAACAATAAAAAAGGCCACTTGTCAGGTCTGATCTTTTCAAAAAACAAAAGTACACACACACACACACACGCACACGCACACACACACACAAATATTACAGTTGTTTTCTTCATTTGTTTGTGATGATAATATATTATTATATTATATTATATTATATTATATTATATATATATATATATATATATATATATAATATATATTTTTCAATTCAATTTTTCAATCAACAATGATTCTTTTCCTCACCATAGGTTTTGCTGTGGTCAGCCAGCAAAGTGTTTGAGGAATTGACGGATATTGAGAGACAGTTTCACAAAGCATTGTACACAGTGAGGATATATCTCAAGTGTGAGAGATACTCTGTGGGACTCTTGGACATGACCAAAGAAAAGGTGCATTTTAACTAGTTTTAACAATACTACTGTCAGTACATAGTTGCTATATGCAGTTGTTCTACTCAAACTACCAACATTTTCATGAGACTGAAATATATCTGTACTGCAGCACTCGTGTATTTATATGAATTGCGGTACATGGTGTTATGATGTTGGCTTTTTCTTCACCAGGAATTCTTTGATGAATGGGCGATCAAACTAGGAGAACAGGAGCCATACAAGGGCCCAAAGACACCTGATGGCAGAGTAAGCATAGTGCTGGGATTGTTAGCATAACATTATTGCCACTATCCTATCAACTAATTTACTAATATGTGGACACTCTTGTATGTTATTCTATATAGGAAATCAACTTCTACAAGATTATTGATTACCTGTTGGAGGACAAGGAGGAGATCAAAGTTATCCCGTGAGTATCATGATGTACTGTAGCATAGTAGCTTAACAAATCTCTTCAGAAGTATGAGTAGGCTACATACTTACATCTCTGAAGTGCAACTTTATTTGCAATTTTGTAATGCTTGGTTGGAAGTCTATTCAGAGATGTTGCACAGTAACTCACTCCTCTCTGCGCTCACAGTGGCCCTCCTGCTGACCACTGGGCCCTGGCCAGTGGACTACCAGCATACGTGGCTGAGAATGGATTCGTAAGCTCCGCTTTGGTTCCCCTATTTTGTGCAAAAGTTGTATAAATGATCTGCAATTGAATGTGACATTGATCTACTAGTCCACAAACAGTGTGTAATGCAGATACCTAATTCTGTCCTCCCAGATCTGCAACATGATGAACGCTCCAGCAGATGAGTACTTCGCATTTCAGGTGAGATACCCACTGACAACTGACCGCTAGGCACATTTATTTTGTCTTACAGATGCGGCAGACATGATTGTTAATGTCTAAAATAACCTTGATGTTTGATTTGATGTATTTGGCAGAAAGTACCGGTGGATGAGACTGGATGGATGATAAAGAATGTCCTCTCCCTCCCTATCGTCAACAAGAAGGAAGAAATTGTTGGCGTTGCTACTTTCTTCAACAGAAAAGATGGCAAACCGTTTGATGACAATGATGAACAAATTACAGAAGTATGAAGAAATAATGCACTCAACAATGCACTCAATATTTTTGCATTACTTTCACAAGGATAAGTCACTTCTTACAGGTAGCCAGTGTGGTGAAACTAGCTAATTAGTCATAGGTAATGTGTGAAATCGATAAAAGATGTGATCGATCTAATTCGATTGTTATGTATACCTCTTTGCCACCAGGCCCTGACCCAGTTTTTGGGCTGGTCCACGCTGAACTGTGACACACATGACAAACTGAACAGGACAGAGTGGAGGAAAGACGTGGCCCAGGAAATGCTCATGTACCAGATCAAAGCCACACCAAGTGACGTCCAGACCATTCTGGTAAGCCCTGCCACATCACTGACGTCACTTCAACCAGGATTAAAAACGGCATAGGCCTACATTAAGATAAAGCTTGTCAAGATGTGTACACTGTATATGAAGTATGTACTGCTTGACATAGTTTAACAGATTAACGGATTGAGCAACATTTCAACTCTCATTTTCCTACAGAACACTCAAGAGAAGTTTGGCAGCTGAACCAGAGGACTGTGACCAGAAGGAGATGTACAAAGCTGCTGGTAAGATGGTGTTGAAGCTATAAGCCTAATCCTTTTACGATATTGCTGCTGCCCATACTTTATCTGTGATGTGGAGATTTTGGCGCTTCGGGATAATGACAAAATAATGTCTGCTCAATCTTATGGCCAGAGATCATGGAGATCATGACCTTTTTTTCTCATGCCTTTGACTATATGCACTAAGTAGAAATTACCTAGTTGGTAGCGAGGCCATCCTGACTGTTTGGATTGTGTTTCCAACACGCAGAGGGCCAACATCCCAGACACCAAGAAAGTGGAGCTGCTGGAGTTCCACTTTAGCGACTTCCCCTTGTCCGAGTTCGAACTCATCAAGTGTGGTATCCGCTGCTTCTTTGAACTGGGGGTTGTGGAGAAGTTCAAAGTCCCAGCCGAGGTACAGTATAGTCAGGGAGCCTGCCTGTATTCATCATACCACAGGTTCATGTGTTCTGAGTCAAGGCTCTTCATGTCAGCTCCATTTTGGAAGTGACAATGCAAAGAATTGTTATTGTTATCAATATTTTTTGTCTCTTCTCTCATGCAGAGCCTGACAAGGTGGATGTACACCGTTCGTAAGGGATACCGTGACATCACCTACCATAATTGGCGGCACGGCTTCAATGTTGGCCAAACCATGTTCACGCTGCTGATGGTGTGTCAGATATCTTTTTGGGCCCTGTTATTATTTGTATTTGTTTGTGCAAGGCTTGAGTAGAACATGCAGAATATATTCTTGTCAATAGGATGGTGTATAATGCTGGATTATCCCTCAACAGACAGGTAAACTGAAGAAGTACTACTCTGATCTTGAGGCCTTTGCCATGGTTGCTGCTGGATTCTGCCATGATATTGACCACAGAGGAACTAACAATCTCTACCAGACAAAGTAAGAGTCCACCTGATCATTTTCAGATGAAAGTAATGACAATTCAATGATGGGAAATTGACTGAAACAGAATACAGCTACAACAAGATTTTCTCGGTGGACTCTTTCCTGTAGGAGTGCATCCCCTCTGGCAAAGCTCCACAGCACTTCAGTCATGGAGCGGCATCATCTTGAGTACAGTAAGACACTGATGGAGAATGAGGTGGGTCCTTTAATGCTCCGCTCATAAGCTTGTACATATTAAATATTTACTATTATTTACTTTACTATTTATTATATTTATTATTTATTATTTACTGTAAGCATACTGTAAGCATTCTTTGTTGATGACTAACCTATGGAATCATTCTTCTGCTTTCGTCCACAGAACCTCAATATCTTCCAAAACCTTCAGAAGCGTCAATTTGAGACAGTGCAGCACTTGTTTGAAGTTTGCATTATTGCCACTGATCTGGCCCTCTATTTCAAGTAAGAAATGTCATGACAGGTGTTTCATTAGAGAGATATGTCAGTGTAAGTACCGACAGCCTGTAACTTTCTTCTGCCTTGTCTTTCAGGAAGAGAACAATGTTCCAGAAAATTGTGGAAGCTGTAGAGCCAATGCCAGAAGAAAAGGACAAGGTCAACTACATCTCCAACAATGCAACCAGGAAGGAAATTATCATGTAAATACATAATTCATCAGACCATTTCACTGGTTTTACACAGGATCGTTGCGCCCAATTAAGGAATCTTGACTCCATGTTGTTGTACTATTCTACATGTCTTCATATGCCCTTTGAGACTGTAACCGTGATGAAGGGCTAGACAAATACACTTGACTTGACTTAGATGTTATTGTGTCTTCCACAGGGCAATGATGATGACAGCTTGTGATCTGTCAGCCATTACTAAGCCATGGGAGATTCAAAGCAAGGTCTGTTCAGTTCTGAGTATGGCCCATGATTTTCCATCTTCTTACATCATTACAAACCATCACCCACTTATGGTTCTCCCCATGTCCCATTGGTTCTCTCGGTTCTAGGTCGCTCTGATGGTGGCAGCAGAATTTTGGGAACAGGGAGACCTAGAAAGGACAGTTCTTGATCAACAGCCTATTGTAAGAGTTTAAAAATAGTTCTATATTGCCTGTACTGTATGTATTGTAATTGCCAAAAAATGAAATGAAAACATAATTCCTGCTCCTTCCTCAGCCAATGATGGACAGAAACCACGCGGATGAGCTACCCAAGATGCAGTGTGGTTTCATTGATTTTGTCTGCTCCTTTGTTTACAAGGTAGGCCTGGACATGCTATTGAAGAAATCTTTTAGCTTGCTTCATTTCCTTTGGCATCTCTCACACAATCTCTCTCTTTCTCTCCCTCCTTCCACACATCCGTGTGTGTGTGTGTGTGTGTGTGTGTGTGTGTGTGTGTGTGTGTGTGTGTGTGTCACACATTTGCAGGAGTTTTCTAGATTCCACACAGAGATCAATCCCATGTATACGGGGTTGACTAACAACAGAACAGAGTGGAGAGCCCTGGCTGATGTCCACGAGGCCAAGATGAAGGCTCTCGAGGATGAGAAGAAACGGCTGGCAGGTGGAGACCAATGTGAGTACTAGTACTTGAAATTCACTCCTGCTCATGCCGTACATGCATTTTCTTCCCTCTATCACTGGCATTTTTATTTGTTCCCTTTTCAGCTGGAGGTGAAGGCGGGAAGTCAAAGACGTGTATTATCTGCTAGAGCTGCCACTTGAACACTTGAAGCTCTTATCAGTGTCTGTCTGGATGTGTATTTGTACATTATGTGTATATGCATGAGAGGAAGGATCCCATTGCCGTGTCCTGTCCACAGTAGAAGGCTGCTAATGTGCAAGTGATTGGTTTTTCTACACTGTAGTGTTGAGCTCTTTGAATTGCTGATACAGAAAACAGTTTGAATTGAGTCTACTGGTACATGATTATTATAAATACCGGAATTTAGCATTATTCTTGTATATAGTTTTTGTAATATAAAAGCTGCACTGAACTGGAACTTTCAGTCCTTACAAAGAGTATATATCTATATTTTATTGTTTGTTCAATTAGACTGAATTTGATATTAAAATTTAAATGTGAATAGAGATTTGTCAAAAATCTGAACATTGTTGAAAGATGAATACTATAATGCCCTCATTATCTAGGAAAAAAGCTGAATAAAAAAGGCATCAGAAATACTGTTCAGTAATACTGAACTACAATCCAAATGATATAATTGATAGACCTGAATATTTGTCAACAGAAGTTGTATGCTCTGTGACAGAATATAACTACCTTGCCTCTTATTTGTTTTAAAGTAGTGCATTCAATATTTCAAGCCTATGTCCATAGCAAAAGGGTGAGAGATGTAAGAAGATTTGACTGAATTGGATTTGGTTATAAGCCAGTTGGATCCTGAGGCTTTACTTTTTAAGTCCCCTGCTTACATAAAGTAAAAATACTGCTGTCCTGCTCAGAAGTCAGGAATGAATGACCACACCACATGTGGGACAGGAAGGTGGCATGCGAAAATATTGTGCAGCTGGCCAAACGTGTCTCACTGTACAGGTGAAACAACATTGTTTAGGTGTGAAACATATTAACAAACAAATATTTCTTAACCTTGAAATGCATACAATTTTATTTTTTTCAAACCCTTTCTTACAGATAGATATTTCTAGTAGTGTTTTATTGTATTCTATTCTTTTATGCAACTTTTATGCTTTATAACATAAGACCATCTTACTGAATCCAACCTTTGTAAATAAGTTTGATACTATCACATGTATAGCTTTCAATACAAATGATTATTCTTTAGCGGCATGTGGTATGAAGCATCAACACAGTGAATGAAATGCATTTTCAAAGCATGTTTATTTTTTGCATTTTAAAGTGTCTTACTGTACTGTATATACTGTATATTCTGAAAACTGGAAGGGTCAAAGTCATAGAACCATACATAGATAAGACAAATATCAAATATTGCTTGGACTGAATGAATGTGAAATTACATGTTTAACAGAAATGGAACACCTAATGTTCATTAAATTCGGTGATCAATATGATTACCCACTAGCAAAATTATGTATAAAATAAATAAATATTTTGAGTCTTTACAAAGCCTCCATTTTTTTTGTTTGCTTTTCATACCTTCACTATGGTAAATCCACCCTTTTGCTGATATGTCTCAAACTGATAAAAGAAACTTCTGTAGAGGTCCTATATAGAGGCTCCTACACTAAATTAATTTTGGGCACTTGCTAATTAATAATTATTGATTGATTTATTGATTTATATGTATTGATTCATATCTAAGTGTGACAAAGAACTGTACTCTTTGATATGGATATGTAGAATTCAGGAGATATGTTTACTTTAGCTTCTGTCATAGCTGATCATCTCTTTGGCTGTAAGAGCTGGGGAGGGAGGGAGAGAGAGAGAGTGAGAGAGAGAGAGAGAGAGAGAGAAAAGAGACCACCCCCCACCCTGCTAATCTATGACTGAGCCAGGCTAGAGATTAGTGTTGACAGGTGGTGTGTCAATTCATAGTTCATACAGGAAACAGAGAGAGTTTCAGTTACAAAAACCCTGAGGTCACATCATAGGAGCTAAGCCAGCTTTGTAGACTAACGGGACCCGTTGAGACACCTTGAGATGGCATCTTGTTCGAGGGATCAAACATCAAAACTTCCAATGGTGTGTCGACTCAACAACATGCTGCTTTCGCTGAGTAATAATTGTCAATTAATAATTATAGTAAAATCATATAATATTATAATTATTTACTCCAATCTACGAATCTAATTTAATCTAATCTAAATATAGTAATACCTGTAAAACCACAATGTGACTGATGTGACTTTTGGAAAACAGAAAGCCAGGGTGTGAAATCAAACTGAAATCCAGAGAGGAGAATTATGAACCTGAAAACTCCTCCTCACTCACCTCTGACAAGACTTAACAAACCTTGGATCTACACTCCCCTCTAGTGGGGAGGTCGGCCTCAGTGAAGGCAGCCTGGCTGAGTGGCTGTTTTCAGAACACCTACAATCCGCCAAAAATCCTCTCAGGTAAAGTTATGAACATGTATGTATATTTTGTAACCTTTTCCAGCAACAACCTGCTTCACAATCATACAGTTACACACATGCACACCTGGGAGCTCCCCAGTACAACTACACATAATGTGAATAACAGCATGAATGACTGGGTGAGAAATGAATTTATTTCTAGTCCTAGTCTTTTTGGGCCACTGTGGACTTACTTAGAAACATGTACAGAAGTAATCCACACTCTTAATACAGTAGTTATCAATAGCAGACAGGAAGCAATTATAAGATAAGAGCACTCCAAAAACAATGGGCAGCCTCCAAAAATGAAAGTGATCACATGAAGAAGACAACACCAAACTCAGTTATATCAATAGCTGTGGACATCGCTATGGCAAAATACTTGCTGGACAGTGTCTGTTCTATTCTAGTGATGAATGATGGCATTTACAAAGGACACTACCCATCAACTTGCAGGACAATAATATCCAGTGTTCTCCATTTCGTCAAATATCCATAAAAATATGATATATTATTCATTTCTGAAGTTCATTCCATTCCAACTTCTCCATATCCATATTTCCTCTCCATGGTTTCCTTTCAGAAGTAGCTTGCTTTAAGAGTATTTTTCCACTGATAGTAGCGTTTCTTCCACCCCATCCTCTCCACCATCTAAACAAGTCAGCAGCATACCATGGAACAATGCATGAACTACTACCCTGAATGCTGTTCTTTCATTGTACAGCCCAAATTGCATTATCAGCGTAAACAGACATTGGATATCAAATGTTCTAATCACATCAGGGACAGAGAGATTGGAGTACCAGAGCACCGTGTCTTTACTCAGAGGGCTTTTAAAGACCCTCGCACTCCTCTCTTCCCAGAATTGAAGCAGGCCTGCCAAGCACAGTGAGTAAACATATTAATCTCATGGCTCTGGAGGACCCGGAAATTAGATGGTCAGGACCTTTCGAGCTCCCAGAGGATCCTGGGTAGCTCAGCTGCACATAGTCATGTCCGGCGCAGCAGGAAAGAGCATTCCCATAAAACTGTGAGGGCTCACTGGAGAGGACCGGTCTCTCTTTCGTTCTTGCTGTTCCCATGGTAGTGTTGGGCTATGTGGCATTGTGTAATCACAGTCATGCTGTGCAGTATAGCAGAATGCACAGGGTAAGGAGACAAAGATGCACACTCTCATAACCTGTCCTTTGTCTATGGAGGTGGGGGATGGGGTGTGGGGGTGTGTGCGCATTTCATCCGAAAAGCAGTATAGCTGTCACCAGTATGACAGTGGGCTTCCCCACACCCCTCCATCAAGGAAGCTCACATTTATTATGTGCACCATAGCAACCATGAACCATGAAAGAAACGTTTGCTCTTGCTGCAAATCAAGAACACCTTTATTGTGTATTAAATTCTATTGAGCTCTATTAAAATTTTAGATTATAATCTAAGTAATAAAATACTAAGATATTCATTATTCAGTATTCTTTCTTATTATTATTATTAGTAGTATTGTTATAGTATAGTATTGTTGATAATAATAACAATAATACAAATATAAACATCAATTCATAGGCTATTTTTATGGCTGGGTGGTGGTTATCCAGTGGGCTATATAATATTATAGTCATATCGTTATAATAGTTCATTTTCATTGGATTTTCCTCCGACCACCCGCATAGATCTGCTGGCTCATATAAGGGCTTCCATCCCAACGCATTTCTACAGCTGATTCACGAAAAAAAAAACCCACACAAGCAATCCTCCAGGAAGCCGACAGCCGCCTTAGCTGAATTATAGGCGTGGTTTTGGATGGAGATGCTCCCGAGGCTCCCGCTGGGAAACCCACCTGCCCTCACACCGCTTTATTGTCACCGTGCCAGCTGGTGTTTTCCTGAGGTTTAATCAGAGCGTGCGTTTGATTTAGATCTTTTTTTTTTTTCTTCCAGAGGATATATCTGTTAATATATATAGGCTATATATGATTTTGCTCGTGGAGGTGTATTACAGCATTCTCGACATACGGGGCGTCCGACTTAGCGGATGAAATTATCTTGAAGGCAGCGGCGCACGGCACTTGGCGATAATAAACAAGAGCGGATAAAGCCTCCGTTGGCCTCCAGGAGCAGATAGAGGGACCACAACGGAGACCCTGGTTCATGTGTAGGACTATTCGACGCGCAGGTCGTGCCCACAGCGGTTCGCAAGGATGGAAAATGCTATCAAGATCCAGAAAAGATTGGCTTGGCTTGGCTTACTTCTGCTTGCGTCCGTTTTCCTAGTAGTGGACAGCAAGAGAGCCAGGCAGCCTCGTTGTCCCTCATCATGTACATGTACCAAAGATAACGCGTTGTGCGAAAGCGCAGGATCGATCCCTCGCAGCTTCCCCTCCGATGTCATATCGTTGTAAGTCTTATATGTCGTTACGCATGTTTTTGTATCAATTCCTAACCAGCGCTTGCCATTTGCAGGGGATTATAATGCATGGTCGGCCCTGTGTGATGGCTAAAACGTGAATTTCATTTGTATGCTGCTGCACAGTAACATATTTCCCAAAGGACAGACTGGAAATGCACTATTTCTCTGAGCCAGTATGCGTTTAAAGGCTAACAATCTGCCCCCCCCCACCCCCCACACTCCCCGTGTTTCCCCACAGATCATTCGTGAAGTCTGAATTCAGTGAAATCCCGAAAGAGAGCTTCATCCACATGCCTGCCCTGCATCTGCTGTGAGAAATTCTCTGGAGCTTTTTGTTCCTCATTCTTTGTTACATGCTGTCAGTCCCCAGTGAGGTGATCAACGCCATGTTTAAATGGACAACAGATCCTTCATTGATGCTCCAAATGATAATCCCACAGTGTTAGTAATGGGTGTTGCGTGGTTGGAAGGTATTGGGGTGAATTGTATTGCTTTGATGATGAGACGTAAAAAGAAAAGGTCATGTTCTTTTTGGAGGAAATTGTCCTAGATGATTTCTCAAGAACATACAGCTCTTGCCATGTTGGGTGTCAGTGTAGAACAAGCTATACCCCCTGCCGGGCCTACATCTAACATTTGTAGTTATGTTTCTGTTATGCCTTAAAAGACATTGTGAACTAGGTCTAGCATGACGCTTATGTAGGGGGAATCCCTGCTTTGAAGAGGGAATCCCCTTCTGGCCTGTCTCATGGGGTATTGACCTAGTCCTTGTGTCCTTCAAATCAACCATGTAAGATGCAGGAATCCTCGTGGAGTGTTGTTCCGTGGCCTTAATGTACTCAAATTAATTTCCAGTTGGTGTGAGGAAGGAAGGAGAATGCCTTTCCTTTGTTTTGCAAAAAATGCTGGAGATATGGAGAAGGCTTTTTATCAGACAGGCTTGTTTTTCTTATTTGTAGTGATACATATGAGTTGATATGGGATAAAAGATTATTATCCTATTCATAACTGAAATTCATTCAGTTTTGCCCGTATTGTATAACATTTGTATAGTGCATGTGAGTGTTAACTATTGATCACCGCTGGTGTTTCCGCAGTCTTTTCACAGCCAACACCTTTGACTCCATAAACGAGGACGCTTTCCTTGGGCTTCCTCATCTGGAGTATCTGTGAGTAAATGACACAACCTTACCCAGGGATCTACTGCTGGAAGAGAACAATGACATCAGTGTAATTTCCTTCTTCTCCATATATTTACTATATACCCTTTTCAGATTCATTGAAAACAACCAAATCAAGTCGATATCACCACACGCTTTCCGTGGGCTGAAAACCTTAGTACATCTGTAAGTATACATTTATCAACAACTAGTAGGACCTGGTAGATGCAAATAGTAGAGATACTGAAATATTTATATTCATTTTAGTGTCATGATTTTATCACAGATGGTGTCTTGGGCAAGAAAGAGAACTTAAAGAAGCTTTTTGTTATTTTCAGAATGATCTCTGCATATTTGTATCAGTAGTCAGTGTTATCCTGTGTCAGCAGGTGTGATGAAAGTGCTCTGCCAGTGAAATGCTGGCTAAGTCAGTTTATTACATATTTATTGCCACATAGACATTTTCCCTTAACAGCATGCAGCTGTTATGGTTATGAAACAAACACAGATCTCCCTGTTTGCAAATTGGATAAACATATTAAAGCAAAGTTGCACCCAAATTTCCTGGCAATAACAGATATGTCAGATATACTAGAATATTAGATATTTAGCAGGGCTGTAGTCAAGACCACCTTAGTTGAGTCTAAGTCAATTGCAAGATCAGATACAGTTGAGTTCGAGTCAAGACCAGGTTCAAAAGGGGTTGAAACCAAATCAAGACAGAGACCAGAGCAGATCAAGACCAAAATAGACAACGAACACTGTACAAAAAAATTATTATTATTATGGAGTTTCTTAGAGATGAACAGAGCTGTAGATATATCTGCACAAATCAGATACTAATCAGTGCATAGGTGTTTGAGGGCCATTACAGACACAGGATTCTCCTGGTGAAATCACTTAAGTTGTTTGTCCTGCTGGGGAGAAAATTATCCAAACAGCAATAAGATTCTATTTAGCTATCAGTCCATCAAAAGGAAAGCATGAGCCTAGTGCTGATATCAGTACTTGGCTTTATTATGATCTAGGATGTTGAATATTAGAGCTGCATACCTTGCTGCATACCATGCTATTATCCATCATCCTATGTTTCCCCTTATTGTAGCTGAGAAAGCCATAGCATGGCTGAGGAAACAGATCTAAAAATAATCTGCTTCCTCAAACTCACAATAAGCAATTTTCCTGCCTCCAGTGTCTAGTGTAGACATATGTCCCCAAGCTCTATAACATATTGCTATATTCTACTGCAAGGAAAGAATACATAACCGCATCCAAATTCACAATGTGCAAATGTTTGCATTTACAAGTTCCTCTCATGTCTTGCTATACCGAGTTGTAGAACAATTAACTGACAGTTTTCGTTCATAGCAACTGAGAAAAAAACAATATATATTTGGATTAATAACATTGCAAGTAGTTGTAATACTTGTAATAAAGCAATGTGAGGGACAACAAGACAGTGCTAGAATAACAAAGGATAACATTGTAAAACATTTTAGTAGTAAGAAGAGGAAACTTAGAGCTAATTGAGTGCAAGCAGGATAGGAATGTTTAGGGGAGGTGCAGTAAAGTGCAATCTGAAAAGATGATGGAAGAAGACCGCAGCCCTGATTGTTTTATAGTCATCAATGGCTACAATATGGCTCTCCTTTCATTTTCAGGAGTCTGGCCTACAACAATCTTGAGACTCTGCCCAAAGATGTCTTCAAGGGTCTTGAGGCCTTGACCAAAATGTAAGTTTGAATGTGATAGCCACTGCAGACATGGGTGGTACCTAGCACTAAGGTGAAACAAAGAGATGACTTGCATAGTGTTACATAACATATATTGTACTGAACTGTGGACAGTGTCTTTCTGTACAGTGTGCTATATATGGAACAGCTTGCCATTATTTCACTTCATCCAAGACTTGAACAATGTGTGGGCAGCTGGTACATTTAACATCATTAAAATTACATGCAGCATTGACGAAGAGAGATAGTCTGCAATCTATCACCCACAGAGGAAGTTCAGTTTTCATTACCCCTCCTGACATTAATGAGAGCACAGGGTCTATTTCCACTGTCAAACACAGATACTGCTAGTGTGCATACTCTACATCCTTTCAGAGCATTAAGGTGCACTCTATTCATCCTGAGACCAAGAGATGCAAAGAGTCAATGCCAGCAATCAGACCTCAATGGCTGCAGATCATGAGCGTGCTAATGTGTCAGGGTTTGGAGGCTAGCTATTGTGGTTTTCTCCCTCAGAGACTTGCGGGGTAACCAGTTCACCTGTGACTGTAAGCTGAAGTGGCTGGTGGAGTGGATGTACCACACCAATGCTACCGTGGACCAGATTTATTGTAAAGGCCCAGCATCCCATCTGGACAAGAAGATCAATGACCTGGTGCCACAGTCCTTCGACTGCATCACCACAGGTGAACTATAGGCTGCCACTAGAGAAATGACTGACCCCAAGATTTGAAACATTTGTGTTTTACATTCATTTTAATTTGACCATTAGTTCTGGGACCAACATAGATTCCAACCAACCATGTGCTTGACTAGATTGTTGTTTTCCAATAATCAACTTTTGTTTTTGTTTGTTTCTTTCACAGAGTTTGCATCCTACCAATCCCTAAAGTTTGAATCTATATCTGTGGAGGCATTTTCCTTTGGGAATGACCAGTATGTGGTGTTTGCTCAGCCCTTCATTGGGAAATGCAATTTTATGGAGTGGGATCATGTTGAGATGGTCTTCAGAAATTTTGATGATATTGACAGTAAGTAAACATCAATTCAACAATGTTGTTGTAATAAGAGTGCATATGTTTGAGTGGGGAAGTTTGGAAGAGGAATGCACCACTAGATGGAGACATGCATACATGATGGATTGAAGTTTGTTTCCTATGTATTCCCTCTCTTTCCTCTCCCCAGGCACATCCACAGTGATTTGCAAACCTCTGGTTATTGACAACCAGCTCTTTATCATTGTGGCTCAGTTGTTCGGTGGCTCACACATCTATAAGCGTGACGTCTCTGCCAATAAATTCATCAAGATCCAAGACATTGACATCCTCAAAATCCGCAAACCCAACGATGTTGAAACATTCCGCATCGATGAAGAATCCTTCTTCGTCATCGCCGACAGCTCCAAGGCCGGTTCTACCACCATCTACAAGTGGAACGGTAATGGCTTCTACTCTCACCAGTCGCTCCACCCATGGTACCGGGACACGGATGTGGAGTACTTGGAGATCTCTTCCAAACCTCACATGATACTCTCCAGCAGCTCCCAGAGGCCGGTCATCTACCAGTGGAACAAAGCCACCAAGCTGTTTGACCGACGCACCGACATCCCAGAGATGGAGGACGTGTACGCCGTTAAGCATTTCCAGGTCAAAACCGACCTCTTCATCTGTCTGACGCGCTTCATCGGCGACTCCAAAGTGATGCACTGGGACGGTGCCCTGTTTCGAGAGCTGCAGACCATGCCCTCGCGTGGCTCCATGGTGTTCCAGCCCTTCGCTGTGGGCAGCTGGCAATACGCCATCTTGGGCAGCGATTACTCCTTCACCCAGGTGTACCGCTGGGATGCAAAGAAGGGCCAGTTTGTCCACTTCCAGGAGCTCAATATCCAGGCACCCAGGGCCTTCTCTCCTGTCTCCATAGACAACCGGCAGTTCCTGCTGGCCTCCAGTTTCAAAGGGAAGACGCAGATCTACGAGCACCTGATCATTGATCTGAGTAACTGAATGATTGATTGCTTGACTGGTTGATGGTTGGTTGATTGGTTATTTGACTGATTGGTTATTGCATATGAAGTTGGATGTTGAAGCGGATAAGGTGCTGTTTGTACAGGAGTGAAAGGGATTATTAGTTGAATCCTAACTTGAGAACGACATGCATTGCTCTTATTCATTTTTTAAATCTTCCATTGGATCAGTGCATGATAAATGTGAAAGCTGAGTTGAATGCGTGTATCTCAAGTTAGGATTAGACCCAATGTTGTCAGACGTTAATGCATGATCGAGGCCTCAAGCAGGCCATCCCATCCTGATGAATGCAACGCTTGTTCGTTAATCCATTAATTCTACCATTGGCCAGTAGTTGTTTTTTTTTGTGTTCAACCATTCATGTGACTTAACACTGTTTATACATTTGTAATGTCATATATTTCTCTAGGGAAAATAATAAACTAAAGGTACTTTTTAATCTATCAACATGTTTAGATGAACAAATCTGCCAAAATGAAATGTTTACATTTTTCTGGCTTTCCACTTGTAAGCTAAATGATTTGTAAATGAAGCTTTTGTAAGTTTAAGAGGGACCACGCCAGTTAGATACATATTTGTTAAGGAGATTGGTATCATTTTAAAATTGTGTTTATAGTTTGGAAAATCTCAACGAAAATGTTGTGTGAGGATTTACCTGTATATCCTTGCGACTTACACTTTTACTGTTAATGGTTTGTACAACATTTAAAGTATTGAAAAAGTTAACATTAACACTGTGTTTTTCATAACATGGAAAAACTTTTTGGGGCGTCTTTGGAACTATTTTCTGACTTAGGGAATTGAAATGAAAAACTGAGGATATTGTTAATAATGTTAACTTAGACTAACACGTTTGCAAAATACAACAATTGTGTCATCTTTAGGAGAAAGTTACAGATTAATACCATGCTATTTAGACTGAATAAAGTTTTACATCATTGCATTGTGTTAGGATGATTGCTCATCTCATCAACTCATCTGAGCTCCCTGCTGGCACTGTGTAGCATGTGAAATACCAATCCCAGATACTCAAAGCAAATTGCCGCACACTAATACATCCATTTTATCCCTTGTGGGAAATTGTTATCTTTAAGTTAGTTGTGTAATTATGGATTCAGACATGAGAAATTAAATAAAAAAATACAAACAAATAAAATCCTTTTTATTTTCTCCAACAAAGTGCACGCCTCAATTCTACAAAGCAGCACATTACAATGTAATGGAATAAATACAATAAAATCCGCAAAAAAAAAAAAAAAGAAAAAAAAAGAAACACAAGCAAGGAGATATACAAGTACCTGCACAATCACACTGGTGTCAGGACTAAATTAGGCTCTTTAGAAAGGCTCCACAAGACAAGTTGCTTCTTACATGATTGCTTGACTTTCATGCATCTTCATTCCTTTGGGTAAAGACGTTCTGTCCTCTCTTTCTAAAGTAAACCAATTTAAAACCTGCTTTTATGTAATTGATGACTACCAAACTAACATGAAAGAAATACAGGTGCACACTCTCATGTTCATACCTGTACACATCACCCTGGAAAACTTGTGCAATTGCAGCAGGGCCTCCGTACCACCTACCTACTGCTGAGAGAAAATAAAGTGAACACATTTTCAGTTTTAACTGAAGTCACTACTCAAGTCTATGTGGTGCAACTTAGTGTGTTTTTTCTTTAGGCAAATAAAATAGAGCAATATAACATAAAAGGCAAGGGAGCTTGAACACATCCCTCAATATTCCACAAAATAATTTAGTGCTCCTTAAATAAAATTAAAAACACTATTTTCATATGGTGGCTCTTAAAAAAAAAGAATTTAAAAAACTCACAGACCAAAAGGATAATGTTCTAAGAGACATCAATTATATTAGGAAAGAACTCAAATCTCAAGAAAAAAAAAGACACAGTATTGACAATTAAATTCTGTACAGAACTCAAAATCAATGTACAATACAGTACCTGCAGATGTTATGCATACAGTACAATTCATTTTTACATAGTTCTAGTATGGGATCCAGCCTGATCTATATACTGACTTAACACAGGTGGAAAAGCGGCTATTTACTTTAGCTTTCAATAATTTTAATGGTTATTCAGCAAGGAGATTAGGTCTTGTAGTAGGCTCTTATAAAAGAGATTCAAAACATTATTGCAGGGATGGTCATCTTCAGTTGCATACTGCATGTGTTACATGAATGAGTCCTATGACACGGAGCAGCGGGTTGATGAGAGACAAGGCTGGACGGAAGAAAAAAAGGGGTCAGTTGTTTTTGCTATCTCTCCACCACAGAGGTTACACCTACCGAGATCTCTCTGATCCACTACCCTGTACAGTACATTCATGGCCAGTATTGCACACTACCAGCCTAGTCCACCCTGATTCTGCATGGTGAGGTCCTTCAGTGCTGAATTTTGTCCTGTAGTCAACACTAATCCAGTGATGAGGTGACCAAAACCAGAGCTCACCAAAGACTGACTGGGACTCCATCTGCTGTCACAGTTTGAGCTCATTGGCAATTTTGCAGGCGATATTCTTAAAGGCGATGGACGTGCCCGATATTCTCTTGAAGCGCACGCCGTTGAGTGAAAGGCGGGGCAGCTTGCACACCTCCATCTCCCACTGGACCAAGTTGTCCTGGCGAGCGTCGCCGTGGACGCAGAAAAGCAGGAAGCGTTCGCGCTGCTCATAATCGCAGCTGTTGGCGTCCAGAACTTTCCGGATCTCCCTCATCATCTCAGCAGGCTCCATGGAGGAAGTGGTCTTCATGCTCCAGGTGAAACGCAGCGAACGGGGCTTCGAGTCCCGACCCACGTCATCCTTAGCATCACCCGACGCGCTCCTAGAGGGATAGAAAAGGAGGGAGAGAGAGAGAGAGAGAGAGAGAGAGAGAGAGAGATGTTGAAGGAGGCAGAGGTCGGTTACGCGTTCTCTGTGAAAACTACATCGCAGAGAATTTCTCACCTTGTTGTTTCTGTCCTGGCACTGGCCTCTCCCTCACTAGGCATCCTGAAATAAACCAGGAAATAGACTGTTACTCCCGTGACCCGATACCAAAAAAAAATCGTTCCTCCCACCACCAACAACAACACCACCACCCTCGTCATCACCGGACACAGAAGAGGGGTGTCAGGCATCATGCCAGGAAAAAAAAAATTCACACTCCTGGGTATTGGGGTTCAGCACACAATGAGATGAGACTGTGATTTTGAGATACATACTAGCTCCTTCACAATAACCAAATGCATCATTCTTTCTACCGTATGCCCCCTTTCCTTAATCCCCGCTGATTTGAAAGGAGTGGAGAGAGGAGGGACCCAATCCCTCCACAATTTGCTTGATCCTTTCTTTTAAGCTCAGCATTAAGAGAGGGGGGGGGGGGGGGGGGGGGGAGTAAGGAGAGGAAAGACAGCAACTTGAGAAGCAGATATCATGGCTTAGTGGCAAGTACGGGAAAAGCGAGTGAGCCGAAGGGGTTTTTGGTCTTGTGGTTTTTTTTTTCCTGAGAGGGAGTAGACACGAGGAGAGGGAGATATACTGCATAACAAGGGCGTCAGTAGGCAAGGGAGTAGTGGGCACGTACATAAGGGGTTAAGGAAAAATGGGCCAAGGTCAGAGTGGGCACAGAGACATTTTTGGACAGGGGGCAAGTGCAGCAAGCTTTGTGTTCTCCTACCTCCGGGCCGACCTGAAAGACAGAGTTCTACGCAGGGAGAGAAGGAGGAGAGGAAGAAAGCTGTGAGCCTCTACCGGACGGGCTAGCGTGAAGCTGACACAAAGAATGGACTATCTCACGTACAGACAGGCTCTGTGCTTGGCTCGCCACATCAAGAGCAAAACGTAACAGTGTGAGAACATAAGCAAGAAAGTGGGAATAGACTAGAGTGTCTGTGTTTTAAAGAGGCAGGGGGAGTGTGAGCGACACAGGCCTCATTTTCACCGCGGAAACAATTCATCTCACACCTTGCACAAGGCGAGGTACAAATTGTCGCTGTCGGGGCGGAAACCTCGTATCTCCATATTTGGTCATTTTTATTTTTCATCATAAATCAATGCTATTGGTCACTCTTTACGTCTGTGTGTGGGTTTCATACATTTTTAAACCAATGAAAAGTATTAAAACAAGCTTGTGACTCAATCTCGTAACTCCATTGGATCCTCACACTGTCGGCAAAACCTCGCAGCTCCACCCCGTCTCCATTTTGAATTGTGCCGCAAGCGCCGCAAACAGCTGAGCTGAAAGTAAACGGCGGCAACTTTACGAGGCGATTTCGTTGTTTTTTTTTTAAATTTCCTGAAAAAGTACGGTTTTGGACATAGGAAGGTTTTGCGCCCCGACACCGACGAAACGAAGTTAGGCACAACCTCGTGCAGCCTACTACTACGTAGAGATGTCCCCACTGACCTGCGTACGAACTTGGAGGTGATCTTGCTGATGATCCCGGTGGACGTGCCCCTGCGCTGCTGGGCCAGAGCCCCCGTGTCGTGGGACAGCGTCGGCGAGGCCGGAGGGCCGTTGTACGTGGCACTGCGGCGGTCTCGGAGCTGAGCCCCGTGGAAGGTGCTGCGACTGGTGGTCCCGCGGGGGAAGCGGTTCTTCTCCGGGGTGCTGATGCTGTGGGCCGACGGAGAGGTAGAGGGACCCCGCGGAGAGGAGGAGCTGTACCGTTCACACACAAACACGGGGACGCAAATCGTGTACAAAAACCTCGGGAAGTACACGTAACACCACAAACCCTCCCCCCCGTCGTGCGATTGCAAATGGAGCTGAAGGAGCTCTGGCTCTGCTCACCTGGCTTTGAGCTCCGTGTTGTCGTCTATGGGGGGCAGTGTGCTCTTCGAAGGGTGCCCCGACGATGACATGGACTTGGTGTGGCGGGGTCGCGTGGAGCTCATCGCAGTCGACGGGGTGCTACCCGACACCTCTGTTAAACTGGGACAAAGAGAGAGAGAGAGAGAGAGAGAGAGAGAGAGAGAGAGAGAGAGAGAGAGAGAGAGAGAGAGAGAGAGAGAGAGAGAGAGAGAGAGAGAGAGAGAGAGAGAGAGGGTGGAAATATAAGGAAACAAAATGAAGAAAAAAAACATACCAAGAGCTGCTCAAGCATATTTGGGGATTTAAAGTATGTATCTTACAAAAACTATTTCAAGAGAAATATCTATAATGAGACTTAAGTATAGTTAGTGTGTGCACGTGTGTGTATTTACCTGCTGTCTTTGCCGTTGGGGATAGCTGAGTAGCGGTCTGTGGAGGATCGCTCACACACATACGTGTTCCTACGAGTCATTGATCCATTTGTCTGTTTGTGGAGAGACAGATGGAAAAGAAAGCGGATTCATTTTCATGTGTTTATGAATATTAGACCGTGTATCAGTGAAGGCTGATCACTCAAAAAGTAAAATGCAGGACAGGACTCGGTAAACAGTAGAATCAATAATAAAGAGTATGGGGCAAAAATGTAAGGGCATTAAGTCTACTGTACAGGACATTTTGTCATTTTCTCACATATTTTCTTCACAATTTGGGAAGGATCTTGTATGGAAAGGCCTCCCCTAGAAAGCACGTGTGTGTGAGCGTGTTTGCGTGCGTGCGTGCATATGTATGTGTGTGTCCTCCACTCCCTCACCCCCACAGCACTGGTAGATTTCTTCCTCTCCTGCACCCCCAGTGGCGAGGCGGGGACATCTCCCTTGGAAGTGTTGAGCTCTAGCCGGCGAGCTCCGTCCCACTCCTCCCTGTGGTCGCTCTCCACGCTGAGGGCCTGGCCGCGCTTCGAGTACGATACGGCAGGGGGAACAGCCGGACCCACTAGAAAACACACACACACATATATACAAACACAGTTACACACTTTGTACCGAGCACGGCCTCATTTTTACAGCCCCAAAGTCAAGAATTCGCAGCAAAAAAAAAAAAAAGCAATTGAACAGTATCATTATTAAAAGAGCGTCAAGCCAAGCCACTCGAAGACTAAGACCGACACGTCATTAGATGTGTCAAATATTACGACATATACGTTGCGACACCGCTTTTGTTCCAATACTTTATACAGTTGTAGAAGCCAAGGCAAGCCGGTACAAAGCAAAGCTGTTCCCTCCTCATGCTTTTGGGGGTGCTGTTCCTGAGGGGAGCTGCAGGACAGCAGCGAGCCACCAGATGGCGCCAGACACAACGGGCCCCCCACATGATTGTAGGAGGAAGTTACTGCACGACCAGCAGTGTTCAGGTTGAGTCACTGCCCTATACAATCTAAGTAGACAGCGTATGATAATTCAATAATATTAAGTGCAGAAGCACGCTGGTCTCGGTTTGGAGTATGCCCCTTCCTGGAGGAAGGTGGTGGATAGCAATGGCAGACTGTAATGTGATACAATTATTGATCCCTGTAGGGAAATCGTTTTTTTTTTTTTTTGCTTGCTCCCTCCAGAGAGCACAGAGTGCAGCGTCAGCTATAGAACAGCACCCCTGGACCTGGCAGGGTTTTTAATGTCTTGCTCAAAGACACATCGGCAGAGCGGATGCTTGCTTGAGGTCCTGCGGTTTGAAGGACGGTCTCTCTAACCCCTTTAACCCCACGATGTAAACCGAATCCTCGGTGACTAAGAGCAGCATCCCACTACACAACAAGCAGCCAGCGGCACACTCTCAGAGCTGGGAAGGACGAGGTTACATTACTTGGCTTCTCTACGACATCACCACCACCACCACCACCATCATCATCATCCCCACCATGATCGCTGTAGCGCCGCTGCTTCTGATTGGCCGAGATGCTGCGCGTGACCTTGGGATGGGCCGGAGATATGCTGGAGCTGTTGTTGATGTCGCTGGTCGGTCGTTGCCGCTGACCCAGGGCGCTGTTGGTCAGGGGCTCGCTCCCTTCGAACTGAAAGCACACGCAAACACACAGGAATGCGATGAGGTGTACGTACGGGGAAAACGTGCAGCAAAACCGGTCATCATCGCGAAAACGAGTCCCAGCAGGGCGAGTCAAGATCCTGACACAAAACCATGCCATACATTTTTTTTAAATTGACTGCACTTTTTGTGTGATATGATTAGATGTGAAACAGCGGTCTGTTATTGAGGCATAACAGACGCCGGAAAGCCTTCATTGGCCAATCAGAATTGAGTATTCAACAAAGCCTTGTAATACGTTAACGTAATATAATGGGATTATCTACTGGTAATTATATCAAGATACACTTAGCCCGAATGAAGATGAGGTAAGTCATATCGAAAGCTAGCTGACCTCTGGAGCTTTCCTGCCCAGTAGTAGGTAGGTGGCCATGACATCATCATACTTCTGGCCAAGCAGAGATTCGGTGATTTCATCCTTAGGGAACCCCATGGTGACCATGAGCTCTGTTGGCAGGCAGAAGACAACACGCCTTACTGAATCGGTACACTGAACGTTAAGCCAAAGATGACATCTACACACACATACGCACATACACACCTATTCTGGATGAGTCATTGAAGTCTGTCTCAGGTTCGATGTATGGTTTTAGCTCTTCCTCCTCGTGACCCACATTCATCCAATGGTCTTTCATGATTTGCTTACGGGGAAAAAAAAAAGACAACCGGTATTCATGTATGTATCAATAGTTTCAGTGATTAATCTTTCAGCGGTAGATGGATAATCAAAATGCAAAACATCTGAAATAATATGCTGATTGCGTGTATAAGACGTGAATTGTAGATGGGAAGCCGCAGAGTGACAAAATGTACAAAATGTGTGAGAGGCTTGAGAAATGAGTGGGCTGGATCTTAACACAAAGAGATTCAACGGGGTGATTCAACGGGGTGGGTGATGCGGCACTGCAGTCCAATCACTAGCAGAGTGCAGTGCACACACACGCATACACACGCATACACACATAGTAGGGCTATAGTAGGGGTAATACTGGATAGATTCACTGTAAATACAACTAATAACTACATCGTATTTGCAGAGGAGAAATTGTTTGCTAGCTACAACTATCTGGCCATGACTTGGAGGTAGTCACAGTATGGTGCACAAGGAGTATTAGCTCAGATTAGCTCTGGTGTAATGCTTCAACAAATTATGTTTAGTTTTATTATGATTACTGAATCCATTCTATCTTTCCAGATGAATAATGTGGTAAAAAAAAAACAATCCTGTACGTTCCAGCGTTGTGTCCATTCATAATTAACAAGAGTAGAGATTATGTGCTTATAGATGATGTACAGCATTCATGCACCAAATAATCTGGGTTGACTGCCTGTGCAAAACATTTCAGAAATGCCTTTAGAATAAATAAGTGTATGAATGTAAGGATGCATAGCTTTGTGAGTACCTCCAAACTGCCCCGTTTGACAGGGTTGAGCACCAGTAATTTCTTCAGCAGGTTTTCACAGTCTGTGGACATGTAGAAAGGAATACGGTACTTTCCCCGTAGGACCCTCTCTCTCAGCTCCTACACAGCAACCCGCAGACAGAGATTAAACCCAAATCATGAATTAGAAATATCAACCGTTTTCCTAAAAATGGAAGATGACAGATCGCTCTCAGCCCCGCCTCCCAAAGCACGTTAAGACGCAGCAATTGTAGAAGTCCCACTTTTAAACACCGTCTGCTGCACTCCTGCTAGAGGTTGCTTCCGGTGCAAGAGGAAATACTTGGCAAATCCCGCAGTACTGAAGCAGAGTGGGTGGACTTCTACAATGTCCCATTACAAATGAAACACACTGACAGTGGCTATATTTGCAAGCATGGTGAATTCCACTCTAAACCCGGTTCCTCAAATAACCTGGTTTTTGGATTGACGAAACGTAACCGTCATAACTCAGAACAGCCTGTTCAAGCTCATACTCTGATCACTTTGTTATTTGGTTACTGAGTACTGATTTCAGTTTTGGGTTTTGGGCATCTGCGCAAACTCAAGACTTTATGGGTACATTTTGATGTCAACAACAAAAAACATGGTGGCAAGCGGTACTTATTATTACTATTACTATTGGGATCATCATTTCTTCCCCCTGCATTACTAGTATCCCACTATTGCTTAGTCAAATAGGAAGAGGGGTAAGTGGCGGCCGCACCTTTTTCATATTTTTTGCTGGCGGACCGTTCTATCTGTGGGTGGGACACTACAGGTGGACAGGAATATTCTGTTAACAGGGATACTCAATCACAGCTTAACATCAGCTTAACATGAATACGACCTTAACCAGTGTACGGCCGACAGTCCAGGTTACTGCGACACATGCAACAAACGCAACTCCTGCGCACCTTTAGGTTCTGTCCATCAAAGGGCAGCGATCCGCTGACCAGCGTGTAGAGGATGACCCCGAGGCTCCAGACATCCACCTCTGGCCCGTCGTACTTCTTCCCCTGGAAGAGCTCCGGAGCGGCGTAAGGCGGGGAGCCGCAGAACGTATCCAGCTTACTGCCCAGAGTGAACTCGTTGCTGAAGCCAAAGTCAGCTATCTTGATGTTCATGTCCGCATCTAGCAGCAGGTTTTCTGCCTGAGGTAAGAACAGATGGGACAAATCACTTTGCCATTGACGATGTATGGTTATGTCAGGTTTCACCCAAGACCTACACATCCTAGACATGGACAATAGTCAAGCGAAATCAGATACCAGATCACATTAATCAACTGAAGCTGAAACCTTTCCAGTGCAGTTTAGATCCCTACCTTTAGATCCCTGTGCACTATCCTCCTCTGGTGACAATACTGCACTGCGGACACAATCTGAAATATACACAAACACAGACATGAGCACACAAGTACACACACACACACACCATGTCATGATACAGGTATAGTAATAGTAAAGTATTCACCGTGGTGTGTGAGACCGCAACCCCAGCACGGTCCGTCACAGTACGTATCTAAGGTTCATGACCTCCCATTTTTCATTTAAGTGAGTGGGATTGAATTCTGCGCTTTTCCAGGCCCAAATGTCTCCCAGGCCAAAGCCACAGTATTAGTTAACACTCGATAAGCTGCTGCTGTGACAGATGGCAGGGAAATCTCACCGACATATGCCAGAGAAGCTATCAATCAAATACTGATCCTTAAGCAAAACACACTGCCCCTTGATTGATGCCACCCACCACACACACACACACACACACACACACACACACCTTTCTACGTGCTTAGTCATGCGGCATATTCACACACACCTCCCACACTGTGTCCACACACACTACCTCTGGGTCCTCTAGGGGATATATGGTTTATTTTATTCTCTGGCTGCTGGCAAGATCATGCCAACACTTCTATTAATGATTTTCATAGAGCAAAAAAAAAGAAAAACACAAAAATGTTGAGACTTATTACCACCAAAGTAAAATGTGATGAAAGCTTGATTTGTTTTCAGGATATAATTGTACGCATGAGAGAGTAAATACTTCACATTACTGAACCGGATGCCTTAATGCCGCTCTAGCGCCACTAGGTGTCAGAGCAGCATCTTGAGGAAAGGTGGTTCTCAATCCCCGTCCTCTAAGACCAGGCTATCTGCTCTCCATCTTTCCCTTGCAGTTGGTGACTAAGCTAAGTCTGGAAACTGAGCTTGGTGCAGTCTGCTGGCTGCACACCGAAATAATGGGATGACGACAGAAGTGCCAGTCCTGCATTTACTGGTAGGTTACTGATGACTCACCTGTCTGAACTTGGCCCTGGCCTCCTTCTCCTTCATTCTGCCATGAGCCACCAGATAGTCAAATACCTCCCCTGGGGCAGGAAGAGAAAAAGCACGATCATCATCATCCTCATCATCATCGCCATCAGTATCATCATCATCATCAGCGTGACTATGCTCATCAATCAAAGCTAGGGGTACAATAAAAGTGCATGCATCCATGTTTGCTGTGAAGCACTTTAGATAAAAGCATCCACCAAATGGAATATTGTCATCGCCTCTGCACTCAAACATTCAAGATGGCGAATAACTAGTCACTTTCAGACTTGCAAAGATCAAGGGCTTTCTGTGTTGAGTATTACATTAGGGGAAACGCAGCTTAACCTGACATGACCATACGGCACACAGTCAGCGTCTTTGTCTGTTTGCATACTTTGCTTACTTCAATTGCTCGTTGCACCCCGTCCTGCGGAGATAACAAGCAATAATCCACCCACCACTTCACTTCGATAACACTTCACTCACCACCACTGGCGTACTCCATCACCAAATAAAGTGTCTTCTCCGTCTCAATCACTTCAAACAATTTCACTGGAAGAGAAATTGGGAAAATAACGGGAAGGAAAGAGAGAAGAAGAGAAGGCAAGTAAAAAAAATGTGTTAGTTAAGGCTTCGCTCAATGATGGCGGATCTATGATAGTGCCAGTCTTGGTATGGTTAGGCTCCCTTCATCTCAACAAGGACAAGACAACTAATATCATGAGTTTGTAAGATAATCTGAGTCCTCTGAATTTGATGAAGTACCAGATGAAATACCAGAATCTTGCAGACATGCTGTAGGTAACACCAGCTAACACCATTGTCAAGGTGTACAAACATTGTTGATGGTGGCAACTACTTACTGGCCGATGTCCCCCTGCAGTGCGACTTTTGTCAGTAGTAGTAGTTTTTAGATAGTTTGGTATACATTTAATTTTAAGTGGCACTAAAACATGTATCTCAGCAGCAGCAGGGGAACATAACACCAAGCCTTCAGTGCATCTCACTGGAGTGCAATGCCCTGACTTTTTACATCGTATGTATGTTGCAGGTTTGTTTGATAGTACCAGCACCAAGTTAAAATAGTTGTGCACAAGGACATTGACACTTTTCTTTTATTACTTTTGACCATATGGGGTACTGATAGGTAATACTATTTGAACGTTGCAGCCGTTCTATCATCATTCCACAGCATTTTCAGTTCTGAACTTACCTATATTTGGATGATTTAATATCTTCATTATTCGGACTTCCCTGAAGAGCTGTTGAGACACAGAGGAACCCGGTTAAGTGCACCCCACATAACATGCCAAAACAACAACAAGCGGTGCTTTGTGACCCCGGTCTGCCAAGTCTGGTCTCTGCTGGGAGAGCGCTCTTAAAAATTGTTATTAAGCACTGATTAAGGAGATGAGCTAAGGGAGCTGAGCCGCAGTAAACTCAGTACCGAAGTGTGTATTCATGTGAAACCGGATTACAACCGAGCAGGAAACATGAGAAGGCCCGGGGATCAGGGATACTGTACTGTGCGCGGCAATATGGACGATGCACCGACAGCTCCTCACTAAAACCCCTGTCCTACACGGATAAAGAGCAGAATTACAAACTCTAGTGACATGCTGCAGTCCTAGCCAGGCATCCAGGCATCCAAACAGCCAGTCAGCAGTACGAGCAAGCATCAGCTAGCCACTGCTGTCTGCTGTTAGCGGCACACAAGGCCGGACAAGCCAGCGTGGCCAGTCCAGGCATCTGCCGCCCGACATAATCATCTTAACTTGGGACAACAGAGCAGCAACAAGCATATCAATGCGGTATCTGTGAAACCCAGCAGACTGAAATCTAGAAATCGTGAACACAGAGCGGCAGAACTGGAGCAGCGAACACTTATTCTGTTAGGCCCCTGTTATCGCACGCAGACTTTAATGGTTTAATTGAGTCAAACATCACGCTTGCAGTGATGCTGGAGCTAATAATCATTTAAAGTCTTGTCGTGTTTGTCTAGTTTTTTTTTTTTTCTACTGCTCTCCCCCTTTTGTGTGCGACTGCCCGTGTCACATGAGCTCTCCCAGCCACTTAGAGGTGCTGTTCAATCATTTACATGCTACTGCTTCCCAGTTGTGCAGAGGCTGGGAGCGGGTGTCGAATTTCAACACTCGCTCGACCTGGGATTTAGCATCTACTGCGACCCAAGACGGAAACACAGATTTGACCACTTGCTGACCGTTTTGATCTGACTGTTAAAACCTGAATACGAGAGGGCGAATACTGTAGTGGCGCGTATGCGTGTGCATGTGTACGTGCAACTGTTCTATTGGCGTTTCAGGCCTTATGTAAGTGCTGGGGCAGTCTATGTTTCTAGGTCATTAAACACAGCCATTATTCCAGTGTTGAGCAGACCCAACTCTGTGGGACCTGCTCAGCTACAGTCTGGTTCAACAGCATGCAGGTTGTTCACTCTCTCTCTCTCTCTCGCTCTCTCTCTCACTGTCTCATTATCTCTCTCTCTCATTCTTCTGCTCTCTGTCTCTACTTGCTTGCTTCTCTCTGCTTGTTGAAACACACATACACACAGCATAAACACGCACGCACACACACACACACACAGAGTGCTTGAAAACCAGTGCATTATCGGGGAGGTCACCTCATCTGAGGACAGGATCAACGGCAGCAGTTCAATCTTGTATATACAAATAGGCGTAATGAGAAATATGAAAAAATTGAAATCAAATAATGGATTGACCTTGCTGAGACCTGGAACTAAAAGCATTTTAACTCTAAATTCTCTCTTTAGAAATGATTATTATGTTATGTTATATTATTAAGTTATTAGAAATTACAAAGTCTCATAGTTAAAATAAAACTAAAACCGTGTATTTTAATGAATTTAATGAGAGGTTCAGATTAGTGAGTTTCTCCAGTGTGGAAAGCCGTACATATTCATCAGCTGCTGTGTTGGCCTGACAGGTTCCCCTGTGGTAACAAAGTCAATTAGAGTGGAAACACACTGACACAATAACCAGATGATGTCCGGCTGTACACGTGAATAAACACATAAGTCACAGTCACAAACATGCAACCATCCACGCTCGTGCCTACACATGTGATGCATCCCATCACTCTCTGTTATTCTGAATGAGTGATGGCCTGAACAGTCAGACATTCTTCCTCTCTCTCTCTCTCTCTCTCTCTATCTCTCTCTCTCGCTCTTGCTCTCTCTTCCTGCCTCTGTGTTTCTGTTGCTCTCTCATTTGCGTCATTGCCCTAAAGCCCCTCACATGGGAAGCACGCATGCAGCCACTTGGAAACAAAAATTAGAACAGATCTGAGAAGGGTGGTGGAAGATGACAACAAATATAGTGCCAGCAAATACAGGCTCGACAGAGAGTAACCATCATGAAGGGCTAACAGGGCTGAGAATGAGTTTGGGATTTTTGAGCCAATTTAGTATCAATATGGATATTATCTACAAGTATAAAACAGGAGTGTTGAGGGTGGTTCCGGATGAGGCAATGGATGGAGTCCTGAATCCTACATCCGTCCTCCTTTGAGGTAAAGCGACCCTCTTTCAAACTAATCTCATCAAATCAGATGATGATTTGAGTCAGTGACTGAAGTCAGTTATAATAAGGATAGCTGCAAAAACATATCCTGTATCACACACAAGACAACACACCATCTCCAATGGGCCTGAATCTCATAGTCTGTGCCAGTGACCTACTTCCAGCCACCCAGGGGCACCCAGACTCCCAAACTAGCCTTAATTACAGCAGCGTCCCCATGCAGTCAGAGCAGAGCAGTGGATATCAGACTGGGAACACTCACAGGAACTGGCTGGACTATTTCAGTCACAGCAGCACAGCTGCCCATTCAGCATGGGGATTATTGATAGGCTGAGTAGCCTGGAAGCCCTCGACCCCCCTAATAAGTGTGTGTGTGTGTGTGTGTGCGTGTGTCAAATTTGTCAGAGAAAGACAGGGACAGATATACAGACAGAGGGACAGATACTATCAGTTCAAATAACCCATCCTGCCCTGTCCCCTTCTGCCAGGACGCTGTAAATAACCGCTAACATACACTACAGCATCAACACAAGGCACATCTATCTCTCTCCAGGATTCTGGAAAGATGTGCCTCTACTTATTCAGTGTCCACAATACTGAGGAGCAACTTAGCAATATACATCACAGTTAGTGAAAGAACGTACTCTCATGTGGTCTCATGACAGCGCTGAAATTGTAGCCACGCAAATGTATATATACGTGCGTATCTCAGGAGACATTTTCACTCACTGGCTTGTTTTATGATTCACCTCAGACAACGGTGCCGTCTGCCCAATCGCATTCCACTCATCCGAACAAGACCAAAGCTCCCTCGCCCATGGGCACGACAGCATTTCACTGGCTAATGCAGAGTGGCAGGCACAAGACAGACATAAACAACAGCCATTAAGAGAGCGTGACCCCGTGGTAGGCCTTTTGCAATTGGCGGAAATACACAAATAGGGTCAGAGGACATTATTGTAACACTCACTGACTGCTTTGAAAACGAGTAGGCATAAGCACACGCAGATATAAGACAGGAAGACTGAGGGAAGCATTGTGTGCGCCGAGAAAAGCTCGCCAGTGCTTCTGTCGCTTCATTAACTCTCTGCAGTTGAAGCCTGTTTTGCTCTCGATTGGTTCTGCCTTCTCCAAATCTGAATCTGTCGTGAGCTATAGAACAGCATAGACTTTATTTACGTCTGAAAGGTTACAGCAAACGCAGCCTGTTATGAGAGCATGTTAACCTTAGATAGTTGGTTGGCGTTCCCTACTTCATTGTGCTGAATAATGGAAAGAAGAGATTCTTATTCACAGATTAGAAAGACACAGAGTGGGTGTGGGGTGGGGGGGATGAGAGCAGCGTTTGCTCAGTTGAAAGAGGCTAGGGGATTAACAGAGAGGTCTATTTTAGGGGTTGAAATGCCTAAAAACCATGACAACGTCAACTTCCCTGACCACAGATGACATGTGATGCATTTCCTGTGGCAGATCTCAGGAGGCGCTTTGAGAGCTCAGCTGACCTCATTTCCTGTTACGCTCAAACTACCAAGTCACAGCAGGGCAGAGAATCCCAAATGGGCCATAAGGGAGCAGATCTTGGATTATCATACTAGACTAAAATAATTATGGGGAAAACACCAGACTGACAAAGATCAGCATCTGCTGTGAGGAAAATGTTGATTCTACCATCACGAGCCCAAAACAATACAACTGATGAGCTTAGACTCTGTGTCGCCGTGATATGCCTCATGCCTCTAAATTCGATTGCGTGATAAGTGAGTAAGTGAGCGAGAGTCTGAGAGTGTGCATCTGTATATGCGTGAGTGTACTTGTGAGTGCACGTGTATACAGGAAAGTGTGTGTATGTGTGAAATACTGCCAAAACTATGGCTGAAAGAGGAGATTAACCCTTACATACAACAAAACATCTCCTGACTGGGAGAAGCACAGACTACATGCCGTGTGTGTGTGTGTGTGTGTGTGTGTGTGTGTGTGTGTGTGTGTGTGTGTGTGTGTGCGTACATGTGCTTGTGTGAGATGTGCTAGAGCCCTGGCTATGCCCTACAGTGCCAGATGGCGTGCCCACTAGCCTGGCTCTTTTGAGACCATAAGAAGAAGGATCCGTGGCATTTCGACGGGCCAACATGAAAGAGCTGCCATTAGATCAGACCTCACTAACCTCACACACCCAGACTGAGAATCAGACACGTACCAGGACAACGGGGAAAAGAACAACACCGTACAATACTATACTGCTAACACTACGGTGCCCTCTTCGGTCTTATCAACTCACACCGAAGCCGACTGATTCTGACTCTGACTGACTCAGAAACACCAGTTTGAGACACACCCGAGTATCCCTCCTCTCCAGCCATGTAAAAAGGCCAGAGTCACTGGATCAATATTATGCCACGCCTATAGCCACCTCTAGAAATAGTCTAGTCAGCTGGTTACAGAATGGCATTTTTTTTAACCCTGACCAAGTACACTGTAGTGTGATCAGTGTAAAACTATGCTCTGTTAGACCACCTTGGACTTTAAAGGGAAAAACACATTCAGAAACAGAATTTAAGTATTACTCCTTTCACCTAAGAAAGTATACCAGTACTATCAATCCATCCATTTGGACAGGGAACAGGGAACAGGACAAGAACCTCAGGAAGTTCAGTCTAGATTTGGACACATGAACAAGCCTGAAACAGTACCAACACAATATACAGATAATCACTGATGTCAGCAAGAGTTTTGGAGCTGTTTCACTGACAATGAAGACGAAAACCACCATTGTGGACACGATATGGGTGCCAGTGGAATTTGTTTTCTTGGGTTTTACATATTGTTAATACGGCTACAAAATAAATCTCATTTGGGTGTAAAAGATCCACAATAAGTCTGTCCATCTTCCATTCATCGTCTCTGGGGTGAATCCATCCAGATCTCTTGAAGAATACAAAGATCAGAGGGTTGATACTTCTGGCTTTCTAGCTTCTAGCTTTGACTTCTTCATGTTCTCAAATATTGATTGACCCGCCCAAGATCACAGGAGTAGCGCATGTGAATTCTCTATTAGGGTGGATGTTCCCTTTAATGCATCCATACTGGAAGGTTCACAAGGATAGGACACTCTGAGTCAATGAGACAATCGATCCAGTACAATACGATCCGGGAGACGCCTGCTGCATTAGAAGACGAGCTTCTGCATTGCAGATGGTGCTCCTGTATACCATTACAGTAATATAGTATTGAGCAGTGGACATTAAGATATACTAATACGTATACACACACAGGGATGAACACAAGCATGCAAACATCTACGTCAATGGGCTCACTGTATAAACATACAGACACATGAACACACACGAAGCACACAACGCAAACAAGCTCATACACACACTCATACCAATAATAGCTTGCCTCCAATAAAAAAAAAAGCCATAAGACCTCTATGTATTGACCCCTCTCAGGTCTACTCTACGGCTGACATCTGAAAGGAAATATAAATAATGAATGGGAGCGACCCAATCTGTCTGCACTCTCACACAAACAGGTCTGTTCCTGCCACATTCACCACCGCGCAGCGGACGGCCCAGACCCATCACCGACGTAACCGCTCGTGACCTAGACGGGGGGCCCCCAAAAATCACTGAAGTTACGCAGTCACATTCTATTGAAAAACCCTAATGCCGCACACACTATGACCTCAAACATGCATTACTCCATTGTGTGCACAGATTAGAAAGCGCACAATAGGATGTTCAACAAAAGGACTCGCACAATGAAATTCATCGAGCGCAGATTAGACGGGGACGGAACCGAGAGCTTGGAATTCTCGCACAAACTCTCGGCTCTGATTGGCTGAAGAATCCGGAGTTAGATTCCATGAGAATCCATGTGCTTTACTTGTGGAGAACAAGACCAGGCACAGTATCGTCACATTCCAGTTGGCCAGGGGGATAATCTGCTGATGTTTTACAGATCTGAAAGTAGGATTTTGGACTAGAATCAAAATTGTCATTTGCTCTCACATCAGCCCTGTAATTATGCGCTGTTTGATTACCCCCTGGCCTTCAGTTGCTCCACTGAGCTCAGTAACATTCATTGAGCTCGCTCCACTCCTCGCCATTCAAACTGGTGTGAAAGGGCAGACATTTTGGGAAGCTAATTGTTGAAGCCTGCAGCAGTAGACCAAGAGAGATCCATCAACCACTGCCATTTTTTTTTGTAAGTGTGGGGGTTACAATTGTCCATTATTACAATGAATAACCACTACAGTTGCCTAGCAATCTGTGCACCCTTTACAAGACACGTCTCTGGTGAGCTACGCTACGATAATAGCATAGCTCCAGAAACAAGAGGAATGACATTATTTAGTTTTTGTTTTAAAACCCCACAGTCGGTGATGCAGACACATAGCGGTGACCATTTTCCTTCACACGGTCTAAACTACCAGGAGGATTGCATATGTGTGTGTGTGTGTGTGTGTATTTGTATGTGTGAGCGTGTTCAGCAGAGAGCAATCAGCAGAGAGCGCTAGATTTGGACTCAGTCATCAGGAAACGGGCCCAAACCCTCCATTCAAATCGGTTATGACTGCTAGACAGGAGTAAGTGACAAACAGGCAGTCAGGTATTTTTAGCTGCTCCTAACCACAAACCAACAGAGAGTGAGAGAGAGTGAGGGGAACTGGAGATTAAACAAGCCTTGTGGTCTCTCCTGACTACATCTGATTACATTATGTAAAAACAGCCCATACTGAGTTCAAAGAGTAAAGAAGCAGAACAGCAGGAACTCTTAGGAATGACTAATGGAAAAGCTAACCAACACATTAATGTTACCATGTGGCTATAAAGGACGGACACAACTTACCTTTTGTAGACTGGTGGGATTCAGCTGGGTTTTGTCTATAATCTTCACAGCCACCTAGAGAGAGAGAGAGAAACAGAGACAGAGAGAGAGAAAGAAAGAAAGAGACAGAGTGGGACGTTCAGAGAGGGAGATCCAAAATATGTTAGATGTCAAAACAAATATAGTTTTGTATTTTTGATTTGTTTTGAATGAACAGGGAAAGCCACAGCCTTGAAATGAACTATCCTCATTATTTTCCGATTCCTTGGTAAAGAGATGGTATCAAAACATGTCACAGTTGAATTTCTAAAGCTCTTCATTTGGCCAGTTTTAGGAATAAACAACGCTTTGTTTGACAGCGATGAAAGGTTTTTTTGTTCATGAGGAGAAGTGTATATAAGGGCCATTACACACACCCCAAGATCTATACGCACATACAGATACACATTTTTTTTGTACATGTACATACACAGACACAGACACAGACACACAAACAAGAGTCAGAAAGATGCAGAGAATTTGCACTGATAAACTGATAAGTTGTTGGTCGCCAGGCCAGGGTTAGTAAATGCGATTCCACGGGACCCATGGTTGGCAATTTACTGTTGGCATGGACCCCTGATCAAACTGGGCAGCAGTCCGATCCATCCATCTCAATAATCACTCCACACAGCAACTGAAACAGACCTGTTCCCCTCACTTTCTGAGAGCTCAGCACATTTCACAAAGCCACTGGCTGACCCACACTGCAGGCTCCCATTTTCCTGTTAAAGTGCAATGAATTATGCCAACGAGCCAACATTTTTACTGTAATTATATTGAAGTATAGTATATGAATTATATTGCTGTTGCGCAAGATGAACCGGTCCCAATTCGTCTGTCTCTACAGTGTGTAAGGCCAAAACAAATGCAAAGAAAACCCCTTGCATTACAGCCTTATTACACAGACTGAAGAATGACTTAATAGTGTGCATGGTAAATGCAGGCTTGGTCTGTGGTCCAAAGCACCAGGCAAGGGTGAAAGTAACAAATTACATATCCTCTAGTTACGGTAATTACGTAGCTTTTGTGTGGGCTTGTAGTTCAGTAAGACAGTAACTTTATTTTGACTTGTTTTGACAAAGGTATTTGACTTCACTACATTTTAAATCACATTCATTAATACATTAATTGAACTGTAACATCAATTACTCATCAATTAATCAATTAATTAAATGTATCCATGACATTAGCTTATTTAACATTAGCCAAAACACCATCCATTCAACTACAGTATTATTGGTTTGTGTTAGCCTGGTTGTTGTCAAGCTAGTTTGCTAGCCAAGAGGAAACATAATGTTATTGAATAATGGGGATGGGCATTGTTTTTTTTTTGAGTTACTATAATCTTATCACACAATAAATTGTTGTGTTGATTCATGCTTTAGTTTATTTATGCACTTTATTTTTTACATTTTAAATGAGGTACTTTTTACTTTTACTTAAGTAGATTTTTACACCAGTAGTTCTTCAACTTAAGTACAATTTAAGCAAAGTAACATTACTTGAGTAAGATATTTTAGTACTCTTTCCACTTCTTTCCGGAGGTAACTACAAAGCAATACAACAAATGTGAATAAGTTAGAGAGACTGTCCTACAACTGGAGGACCTGAGTTCAAGCACCCGCGTCGGCAAGCATCCACCCTGCTGAAGTGCCCTCTAACCTGACACTGAATCCCTACCGGCTCCAGGGATGCTGTTCTGCAGCTGAACCTGTGCTCTGACCTTTCTGTGGAGGGGAGTGGAGTGAAACGTGGGTTTGCCTACAGGGATTAATAAAAAAACAACATAATTATTGCCAAAACTAACTATGGCCTTAATACACAGACTTAATAAGCATGCATCAGTGGATGCAGACTCTGGCTCTGATCCAAAGCAGCCTGTTAAGGGGAAAACCAGGACGAAAGTGCTGAGTCATGGTAGATGGAATGGAGGCTACTCATTCAAATCAGGGGTTCCCCTAGACCTGCAGTACGGCGCAACATCCGGGAGCTGCTGAGACGTTCGTTTCATCAGAACGCCGTTAGCTAAACCCCCTTTATTTCTGTAGTACATAGGAGAGGCGAGGAACGAAGTGTAGGAGGGAGTAGGACAGAGTGAACGAGCTGAGGAGAGAACAGAATGAGATGCTGCAGAGAGACGCGCTGTGTGTAGACACATGCAGTACGCAGGTGGTGTCTATTTGCGGCCTGTCTTAGGTGGGCAGGTGCACAGACAGACCTCACTCCCTCCTCCCTGCTTCCTCCTGTCACGGACAACGCTCAGGGGGAGTCGTGTGTGTATGTGTGTGTGTGTGTGTGTGCGTGTGCGTGTCTATGCTTGCGTGCCTGAATGTGCCTGAGCTGTCCTCATATGTCACGTTATTTTTTTTTTTTTTTTAAATTCCAACTATTCTCTTTGCATGAGTCAGAAATATGCAGGGACGTTACATTTCTTCTCCTGCACTGTAGAAACTGCGAGACGTGATGAATGCGTGGATATCCACAGCCACACATCAGCGATCGGTTGCACCTCCTGAGCGAGCGAGTGTGTGTGTGTGTGTGTGTGTGCGTGCGCGAGTGTGTGTTCCCTCACTAATGGATTTGTGGGTGAATAATTCAGTTCCACCATGACAGAAGGGCAACGTGCATCGCTGTTAATTATTCAGCACATTTGTAACACATGGCCCATATGCCTCTTCACCGTATGCATGTCTTACGGACACATAGACAAACACTTAAGACATTTGCAGACACACACACACACATACACACAGGCAAATGCACACACATGTAAAACACATACACGTGATTATGCACATGGAGGACATAGAGGGCAAGGGTGAGTCATAGCATCGCGTCTGTGTAGAGGTGCTTTTCATGTTGATCTCCACTATTTATTTATTTTTTCACGATCATGATCTCAGCACCCTGTGGGGAATGATCCGGGGCAGAGCGTAAGACAAGGTCAGACCACACACAAAGAGAGGATGGGCTGCACTGCTGTTAGGCAGGTAGCAGAGGCGGTCATATGGTGATTACCAATGTTTCCATCAGTGGAGGCCAGTGTGTGTGTGTGTGTGTGTGTGTGCACGTGCTAGGTGTGCAATGAAAACCCCCATATACTGTAGCCGTTCTGTCATCTAGAGGTGACTGGCGATGTGATTCACTTCCTTTGTGCTTCCCGACGGCTTTTCTTTTGATGCCTCGCTACGGAGCCAAAGTTTCTTATTAGCTGTGGGCGAAAGTGCGAGGTGCGAGGCGCGAGGCTAAAGCCGAGATAGCATCAGTTTTGGGTGGGTTGTGTTCTTTCCACCTGTTCTCTCTGCACTCTGATCCATGGCTTTGCATTCTGATGAGACAGCAAGGCACACAAAGCGGCGCCTGACCTTCTCAGCAAGTGCATACCTAATACGCCGGTTTAACATTTAGCATTAAAGGAAGCGTGAACGGATCAAACCGTTACACGCTTGACCACGAGAGGAAATGTATCTACTCAATACTAAGATATGACTTGATACAAGATGAAACTCGATAGAGCAAAGGATGATGGTGTTTAAAAAAGAGACATGGGAGGACATCTGATGTGGTGTAGCATCAGAGTGTTGAGTGAGACACGGTGAACAGATCACAGGTCGTTGCTTTCTCCAGAGGGAAACAGGAGCTTTAATTACCGACACACCAAAGCAGGGCGTCTATCAGTCTGACAGACCAGCGGCGGATGAGTGTGTGTGTGTGTGTGTGTGTGAGAGAGAGAGAGAAAGAGAGCATTATGTGGTCTGACCTTACTAGGGCAACTTACATGGTCAAGTACAACATTCTCACGACAAGATTGTTCCATCTCTCCGGTTTCAAACAAGTCAACCTGGTTTCAGCATCATTTCCAGCAAATGAAGGCATCGCACACATGAAATGCCAGCTAAAGCACTCTCTATTTGTGAAAGAGTTTATGAGGCAAAGAAAAATGGTACTGTCCCCTTGTTACCTCAACTTTAAAACACAGAATACCGTGAGTGAATAGCAATTGGATGAAATAGTTCTTCTAATAACAAATATCAATAAGAAAATTGGGACTGAGCTGAAGTTAGCAGACAAGAAAATATGCCATCATTGCAAGTACAGTTTAAATCTGTAATATTTTTCCTTCATATTAACTCTTACATTGTAAATGAGCTTTATTTAAAGTACTTTTAAAGAGATCAAATGTGTAAATGGCAGTAGAATATCATCATAACATAGAAACACAAAGTTGTCTCACCTCTCGTCCGGTCAGGACATGTCGTGCCAGCTTGACTTTGGCAAAATTCCCCTTGCCGATGGTCTTGAGGAGACGGTAATTGCCGATATGGGGGTGCTCCTCGGTGGAAGTGAAAGAGTTGCGGCATCGTGGCAGGCTGTGGCGACTCGCAGACTTTGTCGGGGGGACAGGGGGGTCAACGAAGCCATCCACCGACGAGTGCTGCAGGAAAGCCACATGTGTGGAGATCAGCAGCATCCTCACTCCCTGCCTGGCAGTTAGACGCAGGCTGCATATGCAGGTATAAACACTAAACAAACCCCATGATTGTGTGCATGGAGAGCAGAAAACTACTAGCTTAGCTCCGCTCTAGCTATTGGCACACATGCTCATTTCAAAAAGGACCCTTGCTGTAGCTAAAGCACTCAGATCCTTGGGCTGCATACATACACACAATGCAGCAGGGTTCCGCAGTGGAGGTCTGTGTGTGCCAAGGCTGGGATGTTCACTGTGCAATCAGAGATGAACTGGGTTTCACATGCAACAAGAGGATCCAATGTACTTGTAATGTGTGTGTGTGTGTGTGTGTACACATACACACGCACGCATGCACGCACAAAAACACACACACACACACGCGCACGACACACACAAAGCCGTACTATGCATCCAAGCCTACTTGGGAAGTGTGTGGGAGAGAATCAGGTTGCTTCCCCTCCCTCCATGACACCTTAACCTATTAACCTTAAGCCCTTATCAACAACAAGACAAGATGAAAGAAACTCAACTCTTTTGACTAGAGCGTGCTTGAGGGATCTTGTAGACCTACAAAATGCGCAGAACTGATTCAATAGTGTCCGTTTTTAAACTCGGAAAAAAATCCCACTACCTGTATTGCAAGCCCAGCAGAACCCAACAACCAAAGCGTGCCCGTCATTGCTTGGTATAATGACATGGCACGTGAAGGTGCGTTTGGGAACAGCTTGCTATAAGTACAACATTGGCACAGAGGGCACACAATCTCTGATCTGTTTCCTGTCCTCTACAACAGCTGCTGATGTCACTCCAGGTCAGAGATCCTATGATCCACTGCTCCTGTGCACCACACCCAGCCAGAGAATAAAGCCTCGGTCTGGTTACCCAGGCTCCCCTGCTCCTCTTTCACCGGGGTAATGCTACACCCGGCAGGGTGGACGTCATCTCAGCTAGCCTACATCCTGACAGAGGGAGAACCACACCACGTGATCCAGACCGTCCCCTGCGTCAGCGTGTAAGTGCGAGAGAGGGAGAGAGAGAGAGAGAGAGAGAAATAGAGAGAGAGAGAGAGAGAGGTTTTGATTGAGTGCCAGTCTAATTCGACAACCCTGTGTCTAATGTACCAAAACACTGTCCCAGATGAGCATGATAGAGGAGTTTGTGTGGCTCCCGCTGTGATTGAGCAGCTGTCTTTCTCATATTTGCTGCTGGTGAATGTCTGGACCAAAGTGGCTTTGCTCCTTTTCATCAGCTTTAGATCAGATCTGTTGTATGGCTGTTTCATCCTTGGCTACGAACACAAACACAAACACACAGACAAACACAAACACTTGGCCTGGCTCATTCAGTAAATTAACTGAGGACCATCTGAACAGGCAGGTCATTTAGGGTGCTAGTGCTTGATTCATACAAAATGTTGGTTTCTCACACACACACACACACACATTCTTTAGGGAACCAGACATAGAAATGACACACACACACCTGCACAGATGCACACAAGTACATATAAGAAAGCCAGGCGAGAGCTTCTTCTTTTTGGTGCACTAAAAGCCTCTCGTCTCTCTGAGTAATAAGCTGTTATGCAATGCAGTTCACCAGCTAGTGGGCCCTAGGGCTGCATGCTGGAGTCAAATGGAGGGAGGCTAGGCTGGCTGGCTACTGCCAGTCCTGCTGAGGTAGTGCTAAACAGTCTAACAGTCTACATCTATGTCTGTGACACCTGAAGCTACACAGAGGGAGGGTGATCAAAACACACCCTGTTATATTAAAAGTGGTATAGAATGATCACACGGCTGATATCTTCTTGCTCTTGTAAAGTTAGCGTTAACGTTGTGGTTGTTTAGTCATATGACTTTGCTCTCTTCCCATCTGTACAATGATGTGGTAACAAATAGCCTAAAGACAGTGTGTAGACAGTGAATCTGAAGCTAAAAAAGGAAATGCAAATTCCCTTTAGAATTCAATTCAACTTTATTGTCATTATACTACGCCGGAGGAATGATATTACCTAAAATTAGTGCTTCAGGTATGTGTGTTTCTAATGAATGAAGAGCCACACTGAACATCCTAGGTCTGAATCTAACAAATGTAATGATTTAGAGAGGACTGCCTCCCTACAAATCTAATCTAAATACTCCCACTGTTTCTCCTTTAATATAATACAATACAACAAAGTCCTGTTTCCAGGAAAATGAGAAGAACCTAGATATGTCAGAGCCTGTCAACATAAAGAAGTCCTCATTTGCTCTGTTCTCAAAAGAGGCGTGTGTGTGTGTGTGTGTGTGTGTGTGTGTGTGTGTGTATGTGTGTATGTCGCCGTTCGTAAACATTCCATCACACAGTGAACGGGGGAAACGGCTTATTAACGTCCTTTCTTTGTCCTATTAATAAATGGCTGTGTGCTGCTCCGGCTCATCGCTGTAGTGGCAGCAGAAGGGTGAATAACAAACCCCGGCACACAGCGTGCAGTTACAACAGGGCCCAATGGGTGATGGATGCCACATTGCGATGCTACCCAGCGCTGCCATTGAAAAGTAGGGCAACATCCTCCCCATCCCCCCAAATATTGGCGTTCTGGACTAGAAAATACCCCCAGTTGCACGAGCGGAGCAACACCATTTTCCTCGTAGCCTACACAGTAACATCAGGGGGTTACAAGTCTCAACAATTCCGACTCCACCTTCGCGTTCCCGTTAAAACCATCGTACTGACGCAGTGCGTTGCCAAGGCTAACCTTATTGTGCACAAAAAAAAACTGGATGAAATACGTCAAAACGGCACCTAGCCCATGCCTTTTATTCTAGGCTACCATGCCTTTATTCCCGTCAAAAAAAAAAAAGCCCGGGTGCTCATTGGTCGAGTCCCTCTGCAACATTGTAGCCGAAAAGCGCTCCCATAAACCTGCACCGACCAATGCGCCAAATAAACCAAAATCTGTGGTAATTATTCCGGTATAACAATACACACACCGGTGTGTCGGGATGCAACACTTACATTCTCGGTATCACGTTCGTTCACTGTCGGCAATGGCGTTCTGGTCGACATCTTGTGCTTTCACAGGCCGCTCAGCGATGCAGCAGGCTGGGCAGAGCAGAGACGGTGCGGGCCGGTGCCTCTAGTCCTCTCTACATCCCCAGTAAACACACCGCAAACGGCGGGCCTTTTACCGCAGCATAGTGCGCAGAGGGGCCCAGCGACTAGCCAGATTTTCTTAGCGGCTTTGTGCACTTCTCTCAGGTGGTGGCAGACAGAGCAGAAGGGAAGAGAGAGAGAGAGGGGGCAGGCCAGGAAGATGCGTCGGGAACGGACGGGTCTGCGCAGCGCATCTCAAACCTCCCACCAGGAAGGATCTCTCTCTCGCTCGCGCGCTCTCTCTCTCTGTCTCTCTGTCTCGCTCGCTCGCTCGCTCTCCCTCTCGCTCTCTCTCTCTCTCATTCAGTCCTCTGGTCTCCTTATTGAAGTCACCAGAAAAAGGTTAGCCAGAATTAGAGCGGATCTAACTGTGTTTGAAGTACCAAACAGGTCCTTGCTACCCAAAGACATACCCCGAGTACCCTGAGTACCCTTCAGCAATACTTCAGCATTTAACACTTCAAGGTGGGTTTTTCAGAAAGAGTGGAGAAAATGATTAATTAGTGCTGTTTTTTTGGAAAAATACAATAAAATATGCCTAATGTATTTTATGCATGCTTAGTGTTTTTTTTTTGCTGTGCGTTATCCCCTTTGACTTAATCACATGAATGGATTTATCTCCCAATAGCTCAGTCGTTTATCACTTGATGAGGTCTTTACATTTGACTGGTAAACAGACAGCAGAGGCCTAGCTCACAGCCTCTACAGGGCCTGTGTTGCACGGCTAACTGAGCAGACTTTGCCATCTGTTGGACTGTCACAGCATTGCACTAGTCGTTATTCCCCTAGCCGTTACTCAGACTGTATAGCAATTGTACTGACTAAAGAGGGGATAGGAAACTTGTCGATTGTTGATTAATAATTATTAATCATTAATTAAGAAAAAATTAATAAATTAATAATTATTTTAATTTCTGTTAAATTTTCTGTTTTCTGTTTCTTGTAGCCATGAAAGTGATGCTGGGTGTGGTTGATGATCGCGTGTGTGCGTGCGCGTGCGCGTGTATGTGTTTGTCCAGTTTGTCCAGTAGGTGTCAGGCTTCACCTACAATTCATTCGCTCCACTGAAGTATTGGGCTTGGGGGGGCCCAAACAACAGTTATATACGCTATTGATGATTGCGCATCAGATTTGAATTACCATCAGCTGTTACCTGCCTTCTCATAGGTTGTTATTTTACTGACGAGTCATCCTGTGATGGGGAACAAGCCTGCGCAATGGGCTTTAATGTCCAATACCCCAAGTCTCTTGTATTAGTTGTTATGTCTTCTTTGTCTCTGCGGTGTTGTTTTGGAATTCAGGCAGACGGTGCTCCTTCCAGGGGTGTTACATGACTGATGATTTGTCTCACACAGCAGAGAGGCCCCAACCATAACAATGAACACAGCATGACTGTAACTTATCACAATAACTGATGGATATATGACCTGAAAGCCACTGAGAAATTAGGCCTGTTTTTGTGGTTTTGAGGAATCTGTAGTTTATTTTTCACTGAGCACCGGCTCAATTCCATAACACCCGCTTACAAAGCCCCCCTTTAGAGTTACTATGCACAGATAAATTCCATACAAAAGTGTTATGGCTTCAATTTGTTTTTAGTCAGAGATACCAGAACAAAATGCAAAGAGATAAGATAGTCCAACAAAACAAAAAGGGTCCAACTGAATCTTGGCGTGTAGATGGGCATTTTTGGAATTCTGCATCTGATCCTGGTATGGATCAGGTCCCAACATAGCAGATCTTATCCCCCTGAGCCCCAACAACTGGGACCAGCTAACCTAGACCAGCCAGACACATCCTTTTACTGCTAATAGTGAGATATTTGGATTTCATTACATTTTCCTCTCTTCTGTTTGTCTCAAACTAATGCATTTTTTTCTGTTGTGCACATTAAAATGACTGACCTAAAAATAATGCAATTCAGTTTCCTTCCATGGTCTTCTTTTCAGCTGAGGCCCTCAGGATTCTCGTGCTCAGTGCTGAAGCATCTACAGAGCACAGTGGTCTCACCTGGGATTTCCACACTGTACCTTTGCTCTGCTCTGGAATGTAATGGGCACTGATACTAGTTTAATGACTGCATGTACACCCAGGGCTAAATGCAATTACATGCTCTCACAGGCAACCATCAAACAGAGGCAGCTATTAACAGCCATTCAAAGAGGATGTTCATGCAGTTAACTTTACTTTGTAGGACAGCGGGTGAGAGGCAGCGAGAGAGGGAAGGCTAAACTCATTATAAGAGAGTGCAGAAGGCTGACTACGCTTTCATAGTGGAGCAGCATCTGTCAGCATTACTGCTTTACCCTCCCTCTTGTTTCCTGACTCAGTTTTACCAGTGAAAGTCAAGCCACGCTTTCCAGTCAGTACAAAATGTTTGCACACGTCCTGCAGAAATGCGGGAAATGCCATAAGCAGATAGGCCTCGGCTTATGAGAGAGTCAAATATCCTCTCTGTCAAGACTGAAAATGTCTTGTAGCCCTTCACATGCACACATTCACATATATTATTCAAGATAAGTGGATTTGGATGGAAGGCTCTCAAATCCTAATTCTGAACATCAGAATTACCACTGTCCCAACAAATACTCGTATGTACCATTTATAGTTGCTTCAGTTATTTCAGTAAAAACAAAATGCTAAAAGGTAGTATATTAGAATAAGAAAGCTCATCATCTGAGAGTCTTGCTTTAGAAACCTGTTAAGTGTACACCTTACAAGGCAGAGCTTGCTCTCCCCTGTCTGCTCTGACAAGTCAATAAAACCCACTGGTATGCTGAACATTTTTGGAAGGCGAGATAGATATGAGGCAGCGGAGGAATTTGATCAGGCAGAGAGCCAGCCTTCTGTTCATTATAGAGCTTTCCAACAGCAACACACCCTCCTGGTGAGCACACCTCAACCTGAGGAAAAGTATTACTGACTGGCACGTCAGAGACCTGGGCCCACCCTTAGCCTCAACCTCATCTGCCTGTCTTCATCCTGTCTTCATCCCATGTCACACATGCATGTGCACACACACACGCACGCACGCACGCACACACACATACACAGACACACACATGCTACACACACACTCTCACTCTCTCTCTCTCTCTCTGGAGTTGCATGGGGAGGGATGGCAGGAAAGTGGAAAATATGAAAAGTGGATCATCCAGCTTGAAAATCCAGGGCAGATGTGAGCTGACAGGGTGGGAGAGATGGAAGTGGATGGGAGTGTTCGGTGTATGTGAGAAAACCAAGATTTAGTGAGAGTTGTAAAACGGTGGCTTTTCAATATGTTTGTTTAGCTTCTTTCACAGAACTACAGCCTCAGGCTGCAAGCTGAGGAGGAGTGACCAGTTAGTGGTGAAGTGCAGCTGGGTATAAGTTGGTATGATGCTGGTGGTTGAGTGTGCTGTACATCTTATGTCATTCCTCTGGCTTTATTTTCTATACCCTTTCTAATAACATAAAACACAACCCATTTTTTGGCAACAAATTTCCTTTGCTTCTCTTATTGCTAAATGTTTTTCCAAGTCTTCTCCTGGTTTGCATGCATGGCCTATGGGTCTGCACTTTCCCTCTTTCAGCAAGTGATAGAAATGTGGTGCTTCTTTAGTGTGTGTATATACTTATATATCAACCGATTGAGCCTCCTCAACCTCTAAATAAAGTAACACTTCCATTGAGCTAGTTATGGCTCAGTATGATATAGTTCCCCCTCTTGACCTCTGCTAGAGATGATAAACTCTACACTGCACAGTATCTGTTACATTGGAGGCATTCGGAGAAGAAAGATAGACTTTTCCCCAGAGTTGAACACATCATCAAAGGCAATGCCATTTACCGTACCTCGGGATAATTATCATCTTTCTATATCATGTTTTCCCTTATAATTATGTCATAATTCAAAGGCTTCCCCAGCGAGCTAAAAACGGTCAGGTACGTCACCATATAACAAACTCTTCTCTGAGGAACGGGCCTATTAATTGTCAGGATATAATTACATTCACAACACCCCGAGGGCCCGTCTCGTTTAGTCATCTCAGAGTTACTGCTCCAGAGTATAATTAGAGAATGTAATCACACAGGTATGGACCTCCAGGATTTATTTTTCAGCCTGACTGAAGGCCAATTGAAAGTACATCTGTGGTCGGGGCACCAGGCTGGGGAGTGTTTACGACCTGGCACATGTTCAACAGCCACATGCAGTGGCACCAGGCAGCATACCATACCAACAGAGTTCACCACAATGACACAACTTACATACACAAACACGCAAACATGTGCGCATGAATGGGTGGTTCTGCTAATTTGTTTGACGTGTGTATATTCTTGTTCCCTTAAGAGTGATTTCTTGAGTGGTGTGCACGTGTGCTTGCGTGCATGTGTGCATGTGTGTGTGTGTGCCTCCCTGTAAATGCCCATGTGTGGTTTTGCCACCCTCGTGTGGCATTTTTGCCAATGTTAACAGGTGACCTCATCCCATTATATCTTTCCGATCTCAAATGCCATCCAATAAACTACTCATTTCTCACCTCTTCACGCACTCTCTCTCTCTCGCCATTAAAACACCTCTTACGTCTCTCAGAGAACTCTCCCTGACACCCACTCTGAAAGACCCCAAGACATCGCAGGGTAGAACATACAGTAACTGCACGCTATGAAGCGTTTGTGAATTATTTCCCGGTGGGATGTGATTTATCATTTCAATTTCAGGCAGAGTTTTGATGTAGGCTCAAACCTAGATTCCTCCGAGGCCAGTGCATGTCTAAATGAATGAAGTTATGCAGCACAGTAAACTCCTTTCATCAGGGAAGACTGGTGGACCTTCCAAATAGGTAAAAACACGATAAAAGGATCTTCCTGGTATCACATCTGTGCTGCATCTGCCCTGCAGTTATGCCAGTTCCCCAACAAGCCTGGCCTCCAGGTTTTGTACAGTAGGCAATATAGACGCCTCGAGGCTGTGTACTCTATAAGGATCAGCTAACCCCCACCAATTACCTTGCTTCTTCATTGTCCGATGACTTTTTAGAGTATTGTTCTTGTTGATACTGAAACATCCCCCTGCTTTATTATCAGTTTGACAAATTAGACATCGGGAATTTGAAGACTTGACTGTTTGCACTCTGAGCTCAAACAAGCCGATTTGTGTAAAGGATAAGGATAACAGAGGGGAACACAAATCCAATTATTTTCTCTTCTGTATGATCTTCAGCCAGTGACTCTGGCTTTGATCTACTTAATAAAGTTAATATTGATGAATGAAATGTCTAGCTACACGGAGGAAGATTAAGTTTAGTATCTCCTCCGCTACCCCTGTGGAATATTAATCATGAACGAGAACATGTAGAAAGTGTTGTTCTTCACGAGCGCTTGGAGAAGGGTTGAGTCACTGCAGAAGCGGGTGAGTAGTGTTTCCTCTTGGGGGTTGAATCATGCATGCACAGCAGAAACACAGCGCTCCAATGTGCAAGGGTGCTGAAGATGAAGTTAGGGGGAACAATGACACATCGTGTATCATCTTACACGTCCCAACACTGCCCCTGACTAAAGCTCTAGACAGCAGAATGATTGAGTAACAACTTACCATAAAACCACTCCCAACCAATTTCAGATGCTAAATGTTTGTGTGTGTGTGTGTGTGTGTGTGTACATGCACGCGTGTCCCAGTCTGTCTCTTCGTCTCAGGCTTCACGACTGCCCCCTCGACACACATTGACTAAACATACTATATCCACCCCCCCCTGGATCTCTGTAAATAAGATAGATTTCATAGCTAGGGCATAATGTGCACTGCATTTGTCATCATTAAACTCGGATGAAATCATCTTCACCTTTTCCCAAAAGCATGGGAACAGCAGCGGAGCATTTCACACACACGTGCTGCATTTTCCATTATATGTGAAGACAGAGCTCGCTCATTTTGTTACATGCAGTACACAACAGCGACCGTGTTTCTGCTCTGCTGTTGTGGATATGCTGGCTGAGACAGAAAAACAGCAAGAACCTGGCCCCATTTATCCATCATATTTTATTTAACAATATAACTTTTGCTCTTCAGAGTACAATCAATTGAAGATACATATGAAAAAATATATCGACTATTTTAAATAGAAGAGAAAAATAAAACTGCAGTAAACATTAAAACATTAAGGCATTTAACAGTCTTGACAGCATGAATGATTTAAAAAGTGTTATATCTGCTGTGTGTATACCTCTAAGGCACTATATTCATGTGGATCCCTATTGCAGGCTCACTGCTGAAACCACAGACACAAAATGTAAGGCGATGATTCACTTCTAGCAATGATAGATAAACTTGATGAGAACGATGAGAAAGTGGTGAGTAGGTGAACAAAATGTTTGTTCAGCGCTGCACGTCTACACAGCGCGCGACGTTTCAGCAATAAGCCGGAGCCGACACGCGGGGTCAAGAAAGGCAAAGCAGGTAGTGAAAGATTTCTCGTCGTGCCAAGAGTGTGGTGGCATCGCATTAACGCTTTAGTAATCCTCTGTATCTTTACGTGAGCCAGCTGAAAGGGGCAAGCCAGCTCGGTGCCAGTGTGACTTATTGACTGGGACCAACGTTAGAAAGCCCCAAACCGTTCCTCTTGAGAAACGCCGTGGCAACCAAGGAGCGGTCAGTTGGCCGTAAAAAAAAAAAAAAAAAAAAAACAAGCGCAGAGGTGAGCGGTGCCAAACCGTGTTTTTTGTTTTTTTTTACGAAAAGCCATCATTTCCTGAGCGTGTTCTTGAGTTCGGTGCTCGCCTGTTATTGCCTCTCTAGACCAAAAGGGTTGTTAAGATGGCATCACAGAAACGCATTAACAGCTCCACCACATCCACCGAACCTGGGGCGACGAACGAGCTCTTTCTCACTCTTTCTCACTCTTTCCTCTCTCCTTCTGTCTCTCACACTTTCAAGTCACACATACGCACGCACACACACACACACACACGCAGAGATTTGTTACCTAGGTATGTACATGACTTAATTCCTTTGAGTGAAGACTATGGGCATCAAGCCGGTTGTCACACAATGGGTAGTACTCACTCAACTCACTGCACCAAGTACACTGGCATAGGCCCCCTTTACACTTCTAAACTGTTTTGGAACTGCTCTGGAAATGATTACTCATGAGTATAAGCATATGCAAACTCACATGAATAGGACAGCACTGACCCCTACAACATCTGCGAACAAAAAGTTGGGATTTTAAAGCTCTGTAAATGACTTTGCATGGTAAAGCTGCTCGTAGATTTTGCACCTATACGCAAAATAAATGTGATTCTTTGCAAATCTGACATGGGATGATGATGGAGTGCATTGCTGATGTAGACACCGCTCTAAGAAAGTGATACAGTAAATTCTGTTACAGCTGCATCAAGAATAGACTTCAGGGGAGAATAAATTCATCACAGTTAGGACGTGTGTCAACTAGGCTTCTTTTTCTTTCCCCCCCCCCCCAGTTGTTTTGGCTAGGAAAAGTAGCATATACAACCACCGCTAGTGCAAAGTGCTGCACCCAGCATCTTTTTTTTTTTTTTTTTTTCCTATCCACTCCGGGCACTTCTATCCTCGCGGCACTAAAAACCTTCTCATCTCATCGCTTCCGAGCATCCCTGCCAGAAAAAGAAGCCTAGTGGACGGGGGGGGGGGGGGCCTCAGCGTGGGCTGGGCTGGGACTGGATGGCTTTGTGTTGCTTGTATGGACTTAACAGTTTGGGCCGGTACTGAGCTGTACAAGTATGTATATGTGTACGATGTATGTATACGTATTGTCGTGCCTGATATCTGCTGCGTTACATGATGAGGTTATGCTTTTGCTGATCCGGGCTGTGTACTGGGCAGGGGGGTGGGGGGGGGTGGGGGGGGCGGTGCTGCTGGGATTGGCTGGGCTCAGAAGGCGTAGGGCCCTATTATGACAGTGAGCCGCAACAGTGAGCTGGAGCGGTAGTTCATCGTCATGTGGTGAGTGATCATCTCCAGGTCCACGACGTGCTCCCTGGGGCCCGACAGAGGCTTGGTCATCACCAGCATGGCGCTCACATTGCTGGAACGCTGCAGGAAAAAAAAGTCAATATGTACAGTAGCTATGTGGATAATGATTTGATCAAATATGTTTTTTTTTAGATATATTGTATATGGGAGAGGCAGGATATAGAATTTCGATTTTTATTCGATTTTTTGTTTAGTAGAATTGAATTGTGATTACTGTGTTATAGATGTAATATGCTGATATAATAACAGGTGGGGGTCAATGCACGGCTTGGAAGCATGTTTGAAATTGTTTCTCAGGATGATAGATCATAACATAATGTGATTACTTTAAATCCATTTAGTTTTCTTACTAGTTTAGCATTCAGTTTTAGCCCATAACAATCCGTCGCACCCTAACCCCAGCTTGTCATGAGACAAGTGCAACCCAAAAGTGTGATCCTCATCTGACTTACCTTGAGGAAAAACTCTCCGGCCTCGTTGCCAGCTTTGATCTTGAAGGCGTAGTGCGTGTTGGAGTAGATGTTGGTGGCCTGAATCTGGAAGATATCTGCCGGTACGGAGCGATCGGACTGGATGCTCATGTACTTGTAGACGATTGAGGGCGTGAGACCCTGGCACTCAGTCTGAGACCGACAGACGCAGCGACTGCAAGGACACGAGAATTACCACGAGCTCCCCGCCGAGTGGGAAAAAAAACGTCATTGACAACAGTGAAATAGAAGATTTGAAACGCGGTATACTGACTTTTCGGAGCTTCTGATGTACGGCTCCTGGCAAGGGTTTCTGGGATAGCAGCGGAAGCCTCCATAGTAGTTCCAGCACATTTCATCCTCGCGGCAGTTATGGGTCCCTGTCTCACACTCGTTTATGTCTAGTGATGGGCAGAGAAACAGAGAGAGGAAGCAGTATTGAAACCCCCGCCACACACACACACACACACACACACACACACACACACCGCATACACACACACTCTTAAATGCATTATGCATGTGCACTCTTCCTTTAGAAAGCGGCGCAGTGGAAAGATTATCTAAATTTAGGATGTGTCAAATTTGGGAATGCTGCTGCAGGGTTGCGGTTCCGTTTCCAGCAGTCGCGGAGATGTGAGGAAACCCAAGAGGGAAGCCCGCAGGGCCGTAGCGGGGATGAATACCGGGGAAGACCCCGATGCAACCGCACACAGGCCTGACTGCAGCAGCTCCTTTCCCTGCAGCAAACCCCACCATGAAAACAGCCCCATCAAACGCGCCCCCCAAAAACCCACAGGCTATTTCTGGCACAGCAACCTGGATTCATCACCGAAAAGGTCCCTCTGACACAACAAGCCGGATTCATAGCTCCCCTATAAAGCCTGCACCTGACCGAGGGGGGGAGAGGAAAAAATAACAGCTCGCCCTTTGAGAGAACGCCGGAGCTTCAAATAAATCCACTTCAAGAAACCAACATCATGCACATAAATTCACAGAGGTGGCTTAGCAGGGCTAATACAAGGTTGCTGTGTTTATGTTACCTAACCTCTGCGTTCTTTCCATGACAGTATTGGTTGAGAGTTTAGCATTCGTTCCTCGGGAGGTGGAAGAGGGGCTGATAGGATAGGAATGATCAAGCTCTTCTAATAGTTACCTTCAAAGTAGTTCAGGCAGAGGAGGAAAGGAGGAACGGGAGGAAGAGAAGAGCAACCACTTGGGAACTTAGTTGCACGTGAAGAGGAAAGGGAGGGGAGAAAATAACGAACTCGCTAATAAATTGTGAGAGGGGATCAACAGGAAAGGACTGCAGTACCTTGACACAACCTGGTTCGCTGGAGCTGGTATCCTTCCGGACACTCACAGTAGTAACTTCCTGGACTGTTGATACACTGGTACTGACACATGTAGCTGGAGAAGCTGCACTCATCAATGTCTGCGAGGGAAATATACACACCGAACACACACACACACAATGAGTATGGTACATTGTTCGTGATTCACAGACCAGAATGCGAGTGTGTGCGTGCATTTCATCGTTTACCTTGACAGGAGACGGAGTCCCGCGCCAGCTCGTAGCCCTGGTCGCACTGGCAGAGGAAAGAGCCGATCAGGTTGTAGCACTGCTGCTGACAGGGGCTTTGCATCTCGCATTCATTCACATCTGAAACAGGAGCAGGCAGTTCAAAAAACGATAATAATGACATCATTCTTTTTTTACACCCGTAGGGGAAATTCAGGGTCTTTCGACAGAGCAGCACCAGGGAGAGAGCGAGTCTTGTTCAAGGACACTTCAGCTGTCTCCTCCGGGGCGAGGCAACTCCCTGGCCTTTATCGAGAGGTCACAGCTACAGCGCGGTACACACACATCCACGTGTCCGTAAAAACACACTGCAGTCTTTCTATCCCTTTTGTCTGTCAGCATAGCCGGGAGCCAGTCATGGGTTTTAATTTCTAAATATGTTGCATGAATAAAAATCATCACCCCCTCAATCTCATGATTGCCCTCAGCTTCCAGGCGATCCAAGCAATAGCTTGTGCATCATTTGTTGTTTTGTTCAATCCGTTGCTGCTCTCCCCAGTCTGCACCGGGAGGAAATGGAGGAATAAGAGGCACAATGAGTGTTTTACGATGGAGAATGGGAAGTTACGTCCAAGCTGACCTCCGCTGCTGTTTGTTACATTGCACCTCTTTACCCTTCTGACGGCTTTCCTTCCTTTGCATTCAGCGCACGGGGAACAACAGGTGCACAGTGCTGCTGGAAATCTGCCAGCTGTATCTGCCGTAGCAGAAGGAGTTGAATAGTGGATGTTTTCATCGTGCAAACAAACAAACTTTAGGAAATGCACAAGTCTGCAGCAAAAGGTCTGCAAAAGGACTGCTTTTGAATTACAAAGCAGCAAAGCACACACACACACACACACACACACAAACACACACACACACACTTGAAGGTGACTTACCAATACAGCTGTGGTTGTTGCTGGCCAACTTGTGACCTGTGTTGCACTCACAGTAGTATGAGCCCTGGCTGTTCACACATCTGTGCATGCAGTAGTGGGACAGGACACACTCGTCTCTGTCTGCAGGAAAAAACACACACACACGCGCGCGCACACACACACACACACACACACACACACACACACACATACACACAAACAGAATTAACATTACATGGATGTAAAAAATGAGCACAACATCCAGAATGGTCCTTTAAAATCTTTAAAATATAGGTTAAAAAAAACACCATTATTGAACATAACTCAGATAATAGAAAGCGAGCGGAGAGAGAGAGAGTGTGTGTGTGTGTGTGTGTGTGTGTGTGTGTGTGTGTTACGTCCCTGAATGACTCACCTACACACTGATCTCCATTCCTCTGGTAGCCAGCAGGACACTGGCAGGTGTAGGAGCCTCTGGTGTTGTGGCATATCTGCTCAGAGCCACAGTTGTGTCTGCCTGTCACACACTCATCTATGTCTGCAATACACACACACACACACACACACACACACACACACACACAATGTTATATTCACTGAATAGAATTGACACTTTTGACACTGAATGCAAAACAATGTGGCCAGGCCGTGTGATATCTGCACCTCTTGTGATTTTGAACCCCTTAGCGCAGGCAGTACGATCAGTGACACACACACACACACACATGAGCATGCATGCACAAACACACACACATATACACACATATGGCAGGCAATTAGATGGAGAGTGCTTTTATCCAGCAGGCTCTGGGTGTGGTGGAGAGCTGGCAGATCATATCTTCTGCTAACAGGACAGCAATGTGAAAGGAAAAGTGTGTGTGTGTGTGTGTGTGTGTGTGTGTGTGTGAGAGAGAGAGAAATTTGAACAGCAGTTTAACCAAAGGGGTCATCTGATAAGTCTTGTGCTTTTTTACCACAATACACACACACCAAGTCAAACGCACACGCACACGCACACGTGCACACACACACGCACACACACACACACACACACACACACACACGCTCTCACTCTCCATCGGCTATGAGTTGTACCAGATGAGCAGGTGTTTGACGTTACTGTGAGCAGCTTAAAAACACAAAGTTCCTCCTAGAAAGATGCTGAGTCATACTAGATTCCTCAGATCCAGCTTCACTGTTTTTACTGCAGAAAGCAGAAAGTCTGTACTGTAAACACACAATTCTGCACATTTATTGCTGACTGACCCCCCCCCCCCCATAGAAAGTATTATGATAGATATAATTTCAAAATTTCAAATAACTAGTACTGGTGCAGTCAACAGGTAATGTTGGTCCTTGTTGAACAGGGTCCAAAAAAAAGCCCCGTAATCAACCATCCATTCTTTTGTCTCATGTTAATCTTCTGAAATTGGGTGAACAGTGAGTATACCTTTAAGTAACTTTCTCTTACTTAGACACATAAACACATATTCAACTTATCAAGCAATAATAATGATAAAGTGAAATTATCCCGGCTGGGCTAAACATCAAGGAACACCAGTGGAGCGGCTCTCCGTCTTATGTTGATCTCATAAACGCCTTCTCAATTTCGGTTTGATGGAGCCAGAGCCTCTTAAGAAGGGCTTTTCTCGCTGCAACACATGATCAACTTCTCCCTGTACTCTCCACCTCCCATCTCTCCCGCCCCACCCCACACACACACACACACACACACACACAGACACACACAAACACACCCATATACCCCCACCCCGTATGGGCCCACCAGCAGTCATCTTGGGTGGTCTGACACAACCCATCATATACTGACAGCCAGTGGGCATCAGTTTTAACAGTATGTCAGACAGTTATCCTCAATACCACACAAACACACCAACACACACACACACACACACACACACACACGAAAAAAGGCGGAGCGTGCTGTTACTACGCTGTGATTGACGCTTGGATAACTACAGTTACGATATCTGGCTCCGACGTGATTTTGAACTCATACTGCACATGGGTGAGTGTCCATAAATTGTGTAAATATGAAAGAAAAGTGGCGCCTCTCAAAGTCGGTCACCCTCACTCCCTTCTCAAAAGCTTAAAGCGCTCTAAATAAAAGCGTATGTGCTGAACGCAACCCAATATTTCATTCACACCTTGTCACTAAACCTTTAAAAAGCTGCCAATACAAAATCGGCAGTTCTCCGTTCCAAACTAGGCTGCTCTCCGGTCCCGCCCACCCCGCCCCCCCCCACGTCTGACCACGTCCGTTACAGTCCACATATTGTACACGGGAAGGTTTTATTGCTGACTGAGTGATGACATGTTGAGTGAGGGGTGCACATGTTGTTTTTTTTCTGAGGTCCGATTTTTTTTTCATCAACGCCGATTTAAGACGAAGCTTATAGATTCAATAGCAACTTCCTAATGACAGCGGGTACTCTGTAGCATCGTGGGGGGTGAAATCTTAAGGCTGAATGTGAAGAGCTGAAGATGTGGAAGGGAAGAATGGAAGAATCGAGGCTTTTTTTTTTTTAAGCAAAAAAACATTTGAGGCTAGATTTACGGCTGAGTGTATATGTGATGTCAGAGTTAAACTCGTGTCTTTTCACAGAGATCAACTCTAAATGTCATGTGGGAGTTGGGAGAGTAATGGGGTTGGTGGCAACTCAAAGCGCGTGTGTGTGTGTGTGTGTGTGTGTGTGTATGTATATGGATGGGTGGGTAGATGTGTATCTGAGGTCCCGTTTGTTTTATGACTACATCGCCTTTTGACAGACCTTACAATATATTAACAGTACAAGGTGACGGGTTGTCAAGAGGTGCTTGTTTGGTGTGTGTGTGTGTGTGTGTGTGTGCATGTATAGAAGTTGACATACGTGTGTGTGTATGTGAGCATAAATGTAGATTGACATATGTGTATGAGTGAGTGTGTGTGTGTGTGTGTGTGTGTGTGTGTGTGTGCATGTGTGCATGCATTTGCGTGTGCAAAAAAAAGCATATCAGTCCAAAACAGAGACTAAAAATTGTTTGGCCAGAATTCAGAACAATGTGTTATTTGCTCCAGATTTATACTGACATGATAGGGCTTGTTGTAATTATCACTTGAGAGCATTTAGTCTTGTTTTCACTGAACCGCTGCAGTGGAAAGCAGGAGCTGTTCCAAAGAACAGTTGGAGCCATCCTGCAGTTGGACAGCATCTCTGTTTCCCTCTGATTATTGGATAATTCAATCTTTGGGAAAGCAAGGGGGGGGGCACGATGTGTGATGTTCATAAACCATACCATTTCACAACGTCAAATCTATCAGCGTGTCACACACCAGCCTCCTGAGTGTTTGGCTTTTGCTTAACCTCAGACACCTTAACATCACCCCTCCTGGCTGACACTGAATGTTGTTTCACTTGTGTATGATTCTCTCAGTGCAATGCAGTGTGAAAATACCCACACAGCTATTAGTGTCTTGAACACGACCTCGGGACAAATGGGAGTGGTAGTGTTTCTCTTTCACAACAAGTCCAAACACAAAGTAGATGAGAAATCAAAGAATTAAACACAGTCAACTCTTCTTTTTTGGTATATTAAAGTGATCCATCAAATGCGCATGAAATATTTCCATGTTTCTAACGGGTGCCATGACATTCTCACCACTCCCATGCTTCTCATCTCATCACTGTCAATCGCTCACACGGCTAAGAAGGAACGGCAGCTTTAATCACGTTGACGCTCGCTAATTGACTTGTGAGTTAGTTCCACACGCGTCTAAAAAAGGTCAAGCAGAGTCTTGGTGACCTTGAAAAACCTTCCAGCGGTGCCAGCCAGATACCCACGTCACTCTTGACTGACACGAATCTTCTCTATTACTGAAAAATGCCGATGAAAAAAAGAACTGCTGAGAAACTCTTCTCAACACCAAACAAGATCAAATGTCTCCGGACTACTGACACGTCAGCCAATTAGCCTGGTTAGCCTGTAGCCCAAAAACCGTGAAAAAAAAGGTGGTCAAACGTTATCGCTGAGAGAACGAAGACGAGGGAGCAACAGCGTGAGAACTAGCGAGACTCGCGGACCGCGTGAGAGCGTGTCGCCCCAGCTGAGGCGGTGATTTACAAGCAACCCCCGTGTCCCTTTCCATCATGAGGTAAGCGGAAAGATCAACACGTGTAAGCACATCAGAGTAGGAAGCAGCTGGCCGTTGGACAGACGTCGACCTCAGGGAGAATAATAACAACAACGTTAAGAGGCACGGCAAAGCTGCTTCCCCTCGCTGCTTCCCTGCCATCGCACCGGTGCGATGGCAGGGAAGCAGCCGGCCAGCGAACCGCAGAGCAATAACAGCACCAAAGAGTGGCTGCCGGGCAGGATGGTTTGGGTGGGTGTAAAACACAGGGTGATTTCAGAAAATAACGCAGGTCGCGAAGAGGGCATAACGACACTAAAATAATCTTGAAACCACATGAAGGTTTTTGAAAAAGCGATTTAGAAAAGGAGAACGTTCTACACTCTCATTCTCTCACTCACTGCTGGTGATGAGATACTCGACTCTACTTTCAGTTTTTTCCGTTTTCACTTTGCAGTTCATTTCAGACTATTCCCCATAAAATGACTACAGTTGGCTTTGGGATGTTATTGTTGTAGTTGTTTCAGTTGTAGTTGTAATTCTTGTCACTTTAGGTTTCCAAAATCAAAACATAGGAAAACATGTTGCCATAGAAACATTATTGATGTCAAAATACAGCCAATAAATAAACATGTAATTAAAGGAGCAACTTTTATTGACCTCTATCAGCAAGGAAGGAATTGCAACAACATCGACATTGACATTGACGGGTCTCTGGCACAGCTTAGGGTGGCTTGTAGGTAAGCTAGCTATTTAGAGCAGAGATCCAACAGAAATGTCTTGTGACGATGTCAGTGAAAGTTTTATTTACGGCTTTAGTCAACTTCATCGTGATGCAAAATACTGTAATATTTGATAGTTTTTTTGTCAATCTATGTTGTTCCAAAACAGAGTCCAGGCCGGGAAGTGAGTTCGGAAAGCCAGAAATCTCAGCACCTGGCAAAGTAATCACCAAGCCTATCAACCCCCTGCAGATATATTATGGTAGTTTTGTGCTATGGGACCATAAAAATCTTACTTATTGCATGTTTATGAGTGAAAAGTATTCCAAATAGCACAGGCAAAGTGATCTAAAATAATACAGGCCTCATCCTGCCCAGCTGTGGAAAACCACGGTAAAAAACACCAATGCAAAAATTCCCTTTATGAGTGTGCATCCCAAGTGCATGCCAAAGCTCCTTGCATCCATGCTGGAGCGAACACTTAAACAGGTGCAATGGGCTGGACGGCAAGATCACAGGGTACCACGATAATGGCATCATGGCATGGTGAAGAGGTACCAGAGTCCCGGGACTTTTCACAGACGGCGCAAATCACCAGTGTGAGGACAGGTGGAGGACAGGAGCCGAGCAGGTAATAGGATAGGAGGCTTCAAAGGGGCTAAAAGGTGTGACCCAGGTGTCTTTTCGTTTGAGTGCCATCAGCAATCCTCAACAAAGTGCTGCCCTGTATCTAAGCGGGTCGGTAAACATCAAGCAAAGTCCCCTGTGTTTGATCCCGTTTCCTAAGATGTCGAGCAACAACATCTTTGTGGGAATCTTTTTTATTTCCCATCGTTCATAGCATGCATCTCAGTATTGAAATCTTCCCTCCCTGTGCAAAAACATTTTTCATATCGGTGTTCCTTTCCCTTATCTTCTATGGATGCTTTAGAGAAACAAACACTGATAAGATCACGTCTGAAGGAATTTCCTCAAAGCTGTAAAACTGTATATCATTACATCTTTTTGGACAGGAAAATGCCGGTAGCTGGGACATATTTCAGTGTCAGGATGAGACAACAAGTAGCTCTATCAAACCTCACACTCTAAAGGTCAAATTGCCCCTTGGCATCATCCTCTGCTGTGCTACCACCGGGCTCTTGTCTGCTCGTGCTGCTGACTGCATTCCTGCTCCTCACAGATCGATCCGATGCTTATCTGTCAAGGTGGTGAGTAATTCCTACCATCACAAAAGATGGGAGCAAACGGAAAAAACAACCACCCCTGACATTCCAGAGATATTCCTCCCAAGTGCATTGCATCTTCATGGAAAAAATGTTATTGCTTGCACTCTGTCTTGTACGGAAAAAGTACACAACTTCTCTGTCACATAGGGCTTAAGGGCCTTAATGTAACATATTTAAGAAGATTTCCAACCATTGCAGGTGAACTGTGTCCAGACACAGCTGGAATTAGTAAGGCATGCAGACGGTAACGTGGCCTACGTGACCTCTGGAAACCAGACAGGTAAACAGAAGCGGCATGTCCTTTCACGTCACATACTGGAGAGCATGAGTATCTCATGTAGAGATGAAAAATAAAAAGGCAGCGCCAAAGTATGTACTTGTGTCGAAGTATATACACACTGGATTTAAGTTGTAGTAAGTAAACTCAAGACAAACAGTTCCCACATAAAACGCAAACATGTATCCTCCTCTTTGGCCAACATTATGATGTCCGAAGTCCCGACACTTAACTGCAGTTAGTGTATGCTCTCGTGAAATATCCGCTTACCACTTTTCACTTTTCGTCAGCTTTAATAATTCGACTACTTTGATGAATGACCTTAATTTCTGGGAGAAAGTGACCTCACTCCGGCTGAAAACCCGTTAATACGCATCTCTAGTGGTCAAGAGTGTGAGAATGCATATGTGTGTGTGTGTGTGTGTGTGTGTGTGTGTGTGTGTGTGTGTGTGTGTGTGTGTGTGTCTTGAGGGTGGAGGAGGTCATGGAAAGGCAAAGCATCATTAAGCTGTCACACATACAGTAAAGGTTCATAGTCACTCCACTCTGGAAGAGGGCGACAATTTCCCCTATGTGTCACTAGAACAACACGGGCTTCGACATGAGTTAAAGATCCAATGGGATTTATTGCCCATTTGCAAAATGGATCTTTTAATTCTTGTTTAGTTTGCCTTTTAATCATCGATGTAAAGAACACAATATCTCATTTTATCTATTCCTGTAAAAAATGAATTTGTGTTTTGGAAATTTGGCAAACGTTTTGTACTTCTGTGTATTTAGCTGATTTCTCGACTATTCACCACACGCTACGGCAGGTCACCGAAAAACAGCTCAGCGGCAGTTCATGCCATGACGTACTCTGGTAGTTCTGCGGTTATTTAGCCAATGTCAGCCCTTCATCTTCCCCTTTGCCCTAACTGACTCTGCACTCCAAACATCCTCCGCAGAGTGGTGAGTTAGCAGGGAGGGAGCCTGATGTAAGCGCTATTTGATACACTGAGGTTTCCCCCATTGAAAGTGGATGGGAGATCCCTTAGTTAGCTGGATAGCTGTGAGAAACAGCCACTGTGGAAAAAAAAAAAAAGACAAATTCTGTTTCCAAGAACAATTGGCTCATTGTAGCGCGTTAAGGGTAATGACGGAGAAACCAGAGACCGGCGTAAACAAAGACAATATCACTCTACCAGCAGAAATGTACACCCGCATAACAGCACGGGACACCAGTTAAAGAGTTTAAACAGCAGTCGTTTCAAAGCAAGTCGACTGGCACCAACAGCGTATCTGTGTTTAGCCCATGCACTGAAATGGCATGCCAGTGAATGAATAAGTATTATCCCCATGCCAGCTAGCTCATGTGGTTATTCTAGCTGATACGCTGCCATGTTTTACACCCTAATAAAACCTAATTGGAGGAAGGAGTACCGCCATGGGTTTCAATTCAGAGAAACCCATAAAGCACCTTACACGTCTTTGCCCCAGGTGTACAATCAAGTTTGTTACTTTTGACTACAACCTTGTGGCCACAACTCTCACCACACAGCCACTCATGCTTCCTGCTAATTGGTGGAACTCTTAACCACCGAGCACATAGTGCAGCAATTATGCCGTACATTACATTTATTGAGCTAACTCAAATATCAAATGTCCTTTTATTCACCCCCCCCCCGCCCCCAAAAACCACCAAAGACAGATGCCCAACTTAAGGCTGCAAGAGGTTAGGACAGAGAATATTCAGTTACGAACATCTGGCAGAAAGCAACAAAGAAAAGTGCCAGTTGTGTGTGTGTGTGTGTGTGTTAAGAAAGAATCTTTGAACCGCTCCCCATTTGAGAAGATCAAAGAGACTCTCTCAAACACAGGAACACACACCCACACACACACACACACACACGGCCTTGCACAGCTACCACAAACACAAGATAGACATGGCCCTGGGTGGAATGCCCCCCCCCCCCGAAGCAGCAGAGGTCCTCAACACCCCAAAAAAACCAGAACAAATTTTCATGTTTTAAGAAGAAGCGCGACGCGGGCCAAAAACATCACGCCTGCGAGCGACCGGAGAGAGTTTAGAAAACATGACATCACGGCGAGGAAAAAAAGTGAGAAGCGTTCAACACATCTGGCAGCTACGCACGGCTTAGCTGTTGACGACCGTCAACGCGGACGGATGAACGGTTCGCCTTACCGAGCGCTCGAAAAAGTCGTTAGCAAGTAATTATTAAAATAACTAGCCCCCGCTCACCAGACACATTCTCCCAGGCTACGGCATTGCTGCTGTTTGGTATTCAAAGTTCAGACATCTATCAATATCAACACTGAATTCTGTGAATAGAAGAAACACGGCAGTCAAAAGACCAACCGGGGGGGTTCCAGTACCTGCAGTTACTGGTTTATATTGAAGGGGTTGTTATGTGATGTCTGATGAAGGTCATATTTTTAATAGTCTCTATTCGTGGAGAGAGTGTGGCACCCATCCATTTTGTACTTAGGGTATTTTTTTTTTAGTTGCACCTCTACTCCTGTTAATGGAGCCTGCGGGGGTTATCACCACTTACCCAGATGAGAGGAATAAACCGATTGTGTAGAAATTCGACCTATTTTCTACCTATTCTACAAAACTCTATTTTGTACATCTTCTAACTGGTGGGGGTTCGGGTGCCAGTCAGTCTCTTGACAAACCTGACCAGCCCAGCTAAAGTGTTTTTTTTTTTTTTTTACCTCTGCAGAAGTTCATCTCATCTGCTGTGAATCCGGTGGTGCAGCGGATGGTCCAGGTCGTCCGGGCCTGAGCCCGGTTTGGCGGGACAGGAGGAACAGGAGGGACAGGTGGGACAGGTGGGACAGGGGAGACGGGGTCTGGCTGCGGTACCTGCTCCTCACTATTACTGACAAAGATCTGGGCGTTCTGGGGGAGGCAGAGGTACCCGCCAAAGTGGTTGATGCACTTCATCCCTCCTTTACAGGCGTCATCTACCAAGGCGCACTCATCAATATCTAACACAGGGAGAGCAGCGAGAGAGAGAGAGAGAGAGAGAGAGAGAGAGAGAAAGAAAGAAAGAAAGAGGCATTAGATATGGCATTTTCTAATCAGTTTGTTTTGTACTGATGATTTCAAATGCATAAAAGGGTAACTTAGCTTAGAAAAAGATGAAAAATAAAAACACAATATCAAACCCATGATAAGATGAAAAGATGAATGAAAAGATGCACACAACATTGGAATTTGACATTTCTTACCTCTGCAATGCTGTCGGACAGGGTCATACTCATACCCATCTGTGCACTGTAGAGAAAAACAAAATTATGAAGCGGATGAGAAGGAATGAGTTACATATTTTAGCGTCCTTTCATTCTCCATCAACATCAGCGCGCGAAGATAACACATCTGTATCTCAAGTATGCAAGTTTGGGGTCAAAACATGCGCTTAAAAAAAAACAAAACAAAAAAAACATTTCAGATCTTCAAAACTTACAAAAATACTAAACCGTCCACTTACTGCCAACTGGGACAGGACGTGTGTGAACACCGCACAAAGGCACAGGCAGATTCCCAGCATTTCGGCGAAACGTCGGCGCTGAAACTGCAGAGAGATGATGCAGACGGGGAGAACCAAATGGATTGAGCATGCGAGATCATTTTTCCTTGACAAGCCTACACGTTTTAATACCAGTTATTACATCATTGATGGCATTGCTAAACGAGTCCCAACATCTCCCGCTGCTGGCGTGATGTTTATGTTGGCATCGCTCCAGCTCAAATCTGCGACTTCCAAGTGAGTGAAGTGTTTTTTTCGGTTTTTTTTGCTGTTTTTCTCCAAAAGGATTAGTGCGTAATACGCGTAGAGATCGTGCGTAAACACGTCGAGTTGTGTCAATCTGTGTCAGGGAAATAAACGAGTTAATTAGCCAAGCAAAAGCTGAATTTATTTCACGTTTATTAAAAATAGTACACTTACACCAAATGTCAATCTTAATAAGCTATTTCATCTCGTATTGATTTTGAAATCTTTTTTTTTTGGTCTTGATACTAGTGGAGTGATCTGCCTTCCGCGTTGTTTCCAGATATTGACACTTGTTACTTGACAATTCCAGAAACAAGTGAAATCGCATCCGAGATACGCGAAACTGTCCCACCCTACAGGCAGACCGTTTCACATTTAGAGAAATAAAATGTCAACATGTTTGCAGCGTCATGGTTATCCTGTGAGCAGAAGACTATCCAAGCACTAGGTTGTTTTTTTTTATCATCCAGGGAAGCCTTGGTGACGTACCTGGAAAATACGGTTCCCCAATTGTCCCGTTGCTGTAGAAAATGTCCCCAGTTCTGCTGCAAATCCGAGAGTGCGCGCAGCCCGGGGTGGCCCAGCCTTTCACCCAGCAAAATGGTTTAGTAGATGGAAGATGCCGGTCTGTGTGCATCCAGCACATGCGGTTCGTACTGTATGAAATGCTGGGGGCGGTGTACCGGGCAGGTTGAGCACAGGGTTTCTCTCACCGGGCTGTGCGGACACGGTGCAGTACATGATCAGCAGGCTACTGGAGAGTGGCTCCCTCTATTGACTGTCGACCAATGATGGGAGTGGGAAATAAAAAAAGATGGGTGATCCTCATAAAGGTCACCATTATAAACAAAACTCAATTATATTTTCATTCTTAACGGACTAGCTTCATATAATATACGTCACTTGGATCATGCTTACTGATATTAATAAATATTGGTATCAGACCATACAGGTGGATAAACTGATAGGTTCACCTCCTACTGCATCCCTGCTGTTGACTGACAGGCCCCATAGCCCTCCATTGGAAAATGTATTGGAATTTCTCATTAAGTTATTATTAGTGATCGTTATCGTACTTCTTGGTATTTCTTTTTTCTATCTCATGACTTTAATATTCTTATATTATTCCTGTAGGGATTCATCGCTCTGCTGTGATATTTGTACAGTATAGTATCCTACATTTCATTAGATTTAGCTAGTTCTTTGTCATTATGGAGCATACTGCAAACACAGTTTGATTTTATAGGCTATTACATACCATTTCTGCACTATAGCATTTTGTCTACATGTTATTTTAAGAGTAAATCTCCCTAAGGGCAGTTCTGACCCCATCAGGCTGAAGGACCTCAGCGCTTCTCTGTGTGTAGTGCAGGTGGTAAAATCACATCATCTGTTGAAGACCTCTGTCAGCAACCACTACATTAGCCTCTAATACATCTCATGGTGTTTACAAGATGCCTGCGCTTCAGGAACATCTGCTGGACTTGGCATGGGTTCCTGGATTTCCCCTGGGTGAAGAGACAGCGAGTGATTACGTGTGTGTGTGTGTGTGTGTGTGTGCATGCGTGCCAACAGCTTGTTGATATGAGTGGATGGGGAAGGACTTGGCACCACCTCCTTCAACGCCGACCTTCTAACCTCTCCTCAGGGTGTGGATGACAGAGGATTGCAGAAGCATTCTGCATCACGCAACATAGGTTCAGGTCTAACTCACTGGTTCTGGCCAAGACCACAGATGCTTCTTGTCCATGGTACAAATCCAATCCATGGATGAGCTTATCCTAATGCTTTTTTTTTATCCTAATGTAACTAATGAGTATTTAACTCTTAATATATTGAACACTTTGAAGTTTGAAAAATGACATAAGAGCTGAATAACACTGTCTATCAGTTGTTTAAAAAAGGTTTTGGTACTGCACCGTACCTTATGTAATACTCAACTCATACTCATGTGTTCACTTGATGAGTGAATGAACCAATAAAGAAAGTTGCATTAGCACAACTATATAAATCATTATGCTAACATGGCCTACCTGAGCAAATGATTGTGCAAAAGCTCAACTTGACTCTAAAAAGTTTATTTTATTTGGCAAGCAGATGCACAAATAAAGGCCGGGACACAGAGATAAAGCAGTTGATTAATCAAAGGCGTTTTGACGTAGTTTATAGAGATTAATGGGAGATTTTATCCAAGATTGATGAAAGAGAGGGTGAGAGAACATTCCCCTCAGTCCTATTCCTCACTGGAACCAAATGAGCCAGTTGTGCTTGCAAATCACAGAGGCAAGGCTGAGGTGGGTGGGTTCCTCCCCTGGGTGTACCTCTAGGTGTGAGAAAATCTCCACAGAAACGTTATTGATGTGTAAGCACATGGTCCTTCTCACACTGAAATTGCAGAAGAATTGGTCTTACCGATACTCCATGATGCATTGAAAATGAATATTTCCACAGGATGAGTGGAAAACCATTCCAAGTTAATCTGCAGAAACAAATGCTAACAGATGACCTCAAATGACCCTGGGGTCCCATTTAGCCTTAAGTGAACAAGAGGGAAACATAACATACCAGATAGCGCAAACATACATTTAAATGTCAGAGTGATAGATTGGACCTCAGTTTAACATAAGTACTGCTTTGAGTTTCACAAGATCTCTGTGATCATTATTACCTAATCCCCCTGCCCACCACTGTGAGACAGACACACACACACACACGCACACACACAGGGTCACCTTGTGGCAAGTGTGTTGTGCACATTACAGATTGAGAATTTGTTTATTATCATAGTTACACCACGACAAAAACAGGCTTTGTTGCGAGTAATATCAATATATTTCAGAACACATATAATACACTTTTAGAGGGATTAATATTCAGCCCTGAACTCTGCACCAATTTGTTTTGTTTTTTTAAACTTAAACCTGTTTTAAGTTTAAAGGTACTTAGGTACTTAATGGAAACAATCATGCTAATCAAAATGGAACAAAAAACATTACTGAACAAAATAGAATCAAAGAGTTGTCATCTTTATTTGCTCAGGTTATGGAAGGTGGCACCAAACATGACATTTTCACAACAACACATTTCAAACTCTTTTTTTCAAAGCTCAAAAAGGACCAAAACTTTGTGACGTTTCTTTCGATGCTGAAGGCAATGCATCAGGTACTGTTGGCTATTGAGCATCAGCCAATCAGTTCCTGATGCAGTATCATCCACATCAGAAAGCTCTGCCTTCACCCCAACATCAGTGCAGGGGCAACAATAGCCAAATCATCTACAGCAAATTTGGTTCCATCAGCAATATCGCCTCACGATACAAGAATATCCCAAACTCGAACAACCTTATTATGCTTTGTGACCAACAATAACACAATAGCCGGTACTGTACAGCACGCATCATTGTAAGTCAAGGTGGCAGCAGACGCATCTGCAAAGTGAATTCATGCAAATTCAAAATGGGCATGCATTATGAAAGAGCTGCGAGAGATGGGGCTGCACTTCAAAAGACTGTAGAAAAGACATTTTTACAAAAATGGGTGAAGGGGATACAGGGGGGGGGGTGGGGGGTGGATGTGAGAGGAGGAAGAGCAGACAGGGAGGGTGTCTGTGAAATGTGTTTGTGTAATTGCAGTGACATCTTCATTGAGAGCCCTCCATCTCTTTCCTGTGTGCTCCGAGGGGCGTCGCTGGTGCCGGTCGATGGGGAGAGCGGCCGAGGCGCTGCGTTTAGCATAATCCCAGAGGCCATTGTGAGAGGAGCTAGTGAACGACTCACAGTTGCCAGCTGAGATTTCACCAAAACACAGCAGAACACGAGAAGAGGATGAGACAGGGAAAAAAGCGAAGGTGGAGGAGGGGTAAGAACGCGGAAAAGGACTCGAAGGTGCGAGACAGGGTAGGTGGCGGTAGTAAGGGGGAGAGAGAGGCTGAGTGCCACAGACTACACTGTAAGGAATCTGAAAAGGGTGACAATCATGTTACGTACATGCACAGTCTTCTTTTTTTGGTGATTAGTGAGGAATGGCAGCATGGTTGCAGGATCAGAGTGGTTGTGGACATGGCTGTGGCGAGTGTTCTCCCAGGTGGAGTGCACCTGCTGTCCCTTATTCAGGACTGTAATTCAATAACACCCCCCCCCCCCCCCCCCCCTTTCCCTTCTTGAAAACAATCAGTTACTGTCTTGACTTGAAACAGGAATAAAACCACCAAGAAAAACTGTCAGGAGGCAACATTTCTTCTACTGTGTATCTCGGTGCAGAGATCATTACCTTTTCGACTATAACGTCAGATCTTTTCTCTTCGCGGTCTCATTTGAACAGAGTGTGTTTTAGTACCGGGTATATGAAACCATCTGGTCAACTCGCTAACATGTTTAAGAATACAATAAAATTGGAAATACGCGTTGCTCAGACGATGACATAGTATTCTTTACGGTTTCCCTGTGATGCGGGGAACTGAGGGACCTGAACTGAGCTCTCATGTTGCAAAGGGCATATTGGACAGACTGCAGAATCTCTCCAGGTGATTGTGAGAATATAAAGCACCATCACAGTTGCCTGCAGAGATTACCCAGTCTGTCCCTGGATTCCTCACTCACAAGTTTCCGCATGCATGCGCGCACACACACACACACACACACACACACACACACTCACACATACACACCATTCTGTGGTGGGTGTGTGCACCTTTGGTGTCGTATCTGTGGATGTCAATTGGCAGCAGATGCTTAACACCGATCGGGATAAAGACCAAGCTATGACCCTACCCCCCATTCCGAAAGGTCCTCTGTTACCATGGTGACAGGGCCAGGGCACGTGCCTCCTATTGTCGAGTTGTATCCTCCAGGGTCAGCCACACGCCCAGTTTGGGTTCAAGTGTCACCCAGGCCTCTCACTAAGGTCATGACTCACCAGCCCTCAGCCTTTGACCCCACCGAGCACTGAAACAAATTGAGAGATGGGGGAGAGGGGAGGGTCAAATGGCAAAGTGAAACATGTAAATAGTGCCTTTGAACAATTCTAATAGATTATATGATGATCGGAAAGTATGAGACATTTTGACAAACTTAAGGATTAGTTGCGCTTCGGGTGTTCTGAGTACAAAATAGTTTCAAGTGTTGCTACAGATTCCTGTGTGGACTCGATGGTTTAAGATCACTTCACATGTTACAGTATGTCCCCCTCTTGTGGTCAAGTATAATGGTTTGAAAACTTTTTGTTTCAACTTTTGTATGGACCTGGGTACAAAGTGTGCCACAAAAATACATCATTTGAACACTGTCATATCTTCTTGCTGAGCTTGGTGATATTCAATTGCCTTTTATCCTTAAGAGTTCATTAGTAAGTAATTTCATGGTGGATTCTTACAAACAGAAAATATTACATGATGTAATAAATGAACAAATTAAAAGAAGTGTCCTTCATGGCCATTCATTCTTGACCCAACCTTGTTCTGTTTCATTATCAAAACATTATTACCCTATTGCAATTCAATTGGCTAAATCAGCTTGTAAAGTCTTTCGCCAGAGGTGCCATATTTTCCAGCGAGCCTAGATGCATGTTGGGATATTCAGGTCATCGAGTTGCAAAGTGTTGTTCAGGCGTTGACAAAAGAAAAATCTTAAGTTTATTAAACGGAACAGGCTGACAGTCCACACTTTGTTAGGCAGTGAATGAACAGAGTGGTTTTGACAGGCCTAACCTCTTAAGCTTCGGGTCCCACTGAGTCCGGCACAGCTAGAGCTAAATGCCATCTGTCCCAACATCATGAGCGCGCCCCTCCCACCCCCTCAACAGTTTAGCATAAAAATCCGCTATAATGGTGAATAAAGATGATTTTACTGATTTGATATCAAATCTCCAATTGAAACAAAAATTTTGGCCTTTAATAACAAAGGCTTACTTTCAGTCTAATATTTTAAAGCCGTCCAAGTTTAATGCTAAAATAAAATAGCCGTGCTTATAATCCACATGATCTGGGTTTCAAAAAGGATACATGCAATATATCTACAATGGAATATCAGTGGAACAGAAATAGAAAAAAACGTAAATCTTAGTTGCTGCGAATGTCTTTTAATTATTTAATGATTTGGGTTTTGTAAAACGTCTTTTTATGCCTAAACCTGTAGCCTGCCCTCTCAGTGGTTCTTGGGTTTGTGCTGGCCTTGCTCATAGGTGGACTTAAGAGGCACAGCATACAGAGCAGCGCAGCCAGAACACTGGGAGAGACCAGGGAGAAGGAGGAGATGGTTAATCTGTACTGAATATCAGTTCAAACAGTAGCATTGCATCACCTCACGTCCTTAAGAGTTCATTTTTAAAAAGTTCATCATTTGTAAGTAGTGTTACTCAAACCCTTTACTCCGGTGGGTACCGATCCTTTTCGGGCAAGTGATACAATACATTTAAAAAAATGATTGCTTCCAAGATTTATTTTAAACGAATGTGAATACAGCATGTTTCACGGTAGTTTACATTGTATGGCTGAACACATAACATGTTTAATTTCTCAGAGGACAGAAATTAAACTTCTCTTTTAAGCTGGTGGATGAGAGCTGTGTATATTAGGGCTGCATTGTTTTCCTAGTGGATTTGATCAGCCCAAAAGTCTTTCATTTAAAAATAGCAATTAGACATTGTTCTAGTTGTTGTTCTAGTTTTCAAGTAAATCACTTTCACAAGAGGGGACAGCACAGGGTCTCACCCCATAGGCTGGGAAAGTCGGGATCATACGGCATATTACTGGACCGTTACTGACCCAGGCCTACTCCTACTCATACCATGAATCATACTGTTTTCTTCAGTTAGTCTCTCACTGTGACTCGTCAATGTCAATTTTCAATTAAACCTTCGACGGGTCAGTTTTACGCTTTACTGACTTCCACATACAATAACAGGGCAAGACAATAAAATAATGATATCACCATATGAACTCCATCCTTCACAATGTTGTCTAATCCGTTAGCTGTCATCTGATGTTACGTGCAGAAGATGACCCTTGTGCCCTGTAGCCAACGTGTCTGCTTTAGCACTTCATTAAGGCAGTGGTCCTCCACTGTACAAGCAATTGTCCTCCAACAAAAAGAGAGACGCAATGTATCAGTTGGAGGTAAATTTATCAAAGGAGGCCGGTACAATGGGCAGAGCAGCCCAAATTATAAAACAGGTCTGTAAGGGGCCTCCTGGGGAGTCATATTGTACTGTCTGTTGATGGTCCGGCTCGGACTGAAGGACGTGGGATCAGATTCAGATGGAGATAACAGCACATTTCTTGTGAGTGTACAAATGTGAGTATGTGTGCACAGCAGTGCGGACGTGTGTGTGTGTGTGTGTGTGTGTGGGGTGGGGTGGGGTTGCCTCTGCGTATCCGAGGCATGCTGAGAAACACAGACAACCCATAGACCTCTCAGAGGTACACACTGCCTACAAACAATTGAGATCTCCGTGAACTGATGTGACATGTGTATTTGTCCAAGCCTTTTCCGTTAGAGGAGCCTTACTGTCGACGTGAAAGAAAGAATAGCAGCGAGGGATAGAGGGCCACTAGGATGGAGGGAGGGAAAGATAGAGGGAGGTAAGTGTAACAATACAAAAGCTGTACAGAATATCTGCGTATTGAGCGCCATTTCATTCATACAGCCATGTGACGTGCACACAGTACGCTGTGTACACTTTGAAACATGAAGATGGTCCATATTTATACCTAAATTGAACATTTGTCATTCTCTGTCATTTATATTGTGAGAAATTTCTCACATGTATGATGCTGGAGTCTTGGTTTTACTCAAATCTATCAATACATAAGGATTACTATTATACCAAAGATTTACAAAACAAGCAGATTTAACCTGCTATTCTGCTGGTAGGCAAGCCCTCCATTTACACTAGACTCTTAGTTTCAAATAAAAGCCTTCTCTATGCCGCTATGGAGCCCAGCTTTAAATGGCCCTCCACACGGTGCAGTCTCAGATGAAATGGGCCGATGGCACATCAGACTACTGACTGTATGGACCGTATTTACATCCCATCTCAGTTATTGGACACATAATTCCTCCACACATCCCTTCACTCTCATTCCACACACACACGGCTGACTATGATTATAATTTCATAGGGCCCAATGTATCAGCCGCCCAGGCAATTTTCTGCCATTTAAATGTGAATTTATGTCTCATGTAAATGAGTGGCGAGTCGATTTAGGCCCATTGGAGGACTGGCCTTCTCCCAGGGAGCACCCTGTTATCGGCCTCTGGTCATTCCAAGGTCCTCGTTCGTCACCTGAATACCATGGACAGCACTGACACTGAATGAGGGCCTCACCATTTTATCACCCACCTCTCTCACCTAAAACATATATTCTAAATACAATATCACCCATTATGGCTCCTCTGCGCTTAAACACGATATGAAGCCTGTATTCAGTGTCGCAAATATTATTTTCTCTGTCTCTTTCAACGGCATTATATCTGCAATCCTGATGACTGACAACCCTGAACAAAACAGTCTAATTAGTCCATGTTTCACAGGGTCAGTTATTGGCTGCTTTATTGGCCACATCACAACACAGCGTGTGGTAATAGGTGACCTTTGCAAAGAGCATTTCATGACAACCAGTAACCCCCATCAGAGGGCAGGTTTCCTCCTAGATTCATCACAGTTGAAAAAAACAAACAGACAACTGTCGCTAGCTTCATAGACGCCTCCAGCCTCTACACAGTAATGTTTAATGTTTGGACACGTCTTCTTTAATCACCTTTTTTTATTTGTCTTATGTAGTCTACTTAGGAAGAAAGGCTGCTTCCACGCTAAATGGAGAGACAAGATTTTGTATTGTAGTTTTGGGGAGGTTGGGTAAAGATTAATTAATTAATTCATGAATGTTGTCCTTTTCCCCAGTAGTATGTTAACCTCTTCAAAAGAGGAATCAGAAGTGAACTACTCAGCTGACCAAACTATGTCTGAAAGCGGGGACCTTGACCGCATGCTTGATCACCTGCTCTTATCACTATAACAACCATGGCACCTGCTGCTTATCACACACCCCCTCTGAAACCTTCACCACTATTAGAGGATGCATAGAGCCCCTAGTCTACCGCCCTCATCTCTTATCCAAAACCCAAGGTCTTCTCACTCGTCTATCAAATACAGCTGGCTGTTGCCCACACTACAGCCTATAGCTAATTTGATGGTGTCCTTGCATTGTGTAATGCAATGAGTGACTGTTGTTTCAAGTCTTTGGAAATGAGGGGATGTTGGAGAAAGACGTTAAAGGAATAAAAGTAAATATATTGTATATATAGGGATGTAGGGCACAAGGCATAGGATATATTGTATCCATTAGTGTAGTGGTCGTGCATAAGGATAAAGAAAATGGGGAGTTACATATGGGTGTGAGGCGCATGCAGAGCTGCATAGCAAGTGACATCAGCTACATGCAGGGAAACAAGATGTCAAGTGCGCATGTGGAGGGAGCTCCAGCAATGTGAGGCTGACACAGTAACACAGTAGCTACAGTGAGGGTGAGACCTACAATAACATACAATGCTATTATGTTATTGAACATTTAGGCCTTCCTCCGTCTGTATATTTTGTATATATTTTTTGTTTAAAGACAGTGAGGAAGCCAAGAGCACAAAAGACAAAAGGGATTTTGGTGCAGGCTTGGCTGCAACTGGGAATTGAACCCTGGCACACACGAGGGAAATCATACTGCATTTGGCTAAGTATACCGGGCTGCCCTATGGGCTCCACCATACAGTTTCACCTATCATGATAGTTTAAAAAGAAAGTGGCACAGTGTAAAAGTGTTACGTGAGTTATAGCGCAGAGTATAGGCACTAAACGTCCAGAAAAATGCAGTGTTGGGCGACAGGGCCCATGCAGGTAAAACGCTGTGTAATTCCAGCCCAGAGAAGGACTTGAGGGGCAACAGCAACAGAGCAATGCGGCTCACCATGCATTCGTGATTGATGGTCTCTGTCTGCGCAATAGCTGACTGAGCAACATGTACATCTCTCTTATTCACACACGCGTGAGTGGACAAGCACACGTTCTATAGCATACTCACTCTAACATATATGTAAGGTGCACACGGAGTCTTCTTTGAGGAGATGCACGTCGGGGCATCCTGGTGGCTCAATTGGCTATAAGGTGTATAACACGTAACCACAACGTCCTGGGTTTTGAGTCCAAACTGGGACCTTTGTCGCAGGTCATACCCCGCTCTCTCGTCTCAATTCACTGTACACTGTCAAGTAAAGCAGAATAGTCATGAAAATAATCTTGAAAAAATAAAAAGGTAATACACATCGACAAAGTATTCCGTATGAGCACACATTTTTTTCTCCATCCTTGCTCCTGTCACGTCTCTGTAGTCTGGTGCCAAGACATGCCTGGTCTGGCTGTTCGCCAGTCTGGGCTGGTCGCCACCACAGCCTAGCAGGCAGGCCTAGCTTAATGCTGACACATCGCTAACAGCAGCCAGGGAGAGGAGACCTCTGGGAGATGCTGAAACATCAGTACAACACCATTTCAGTCACATGGAGGTATTCACTTGCTCACATTCGGTAGAAATTGAGAAAATGTCACCAAAAATTCAGGAAAATTATTTAAATAAATCTCTTTTAAAATTGAATAATTTCCTGTATTTCAAGACACTTGTGGCAACGCGTGATAACAGAAAATTGTGTGAATATGGTGAGAATCACACCAAAAATGTATTCTATGATTAATCGAGGTCTAGCATGCTAGGGCTGACTGACTTCCATAGAAAACCATCCTACATTTTAAAAATGTTATCCATCTTATCGTGCTGATTTTTGGTATCAATATAAAGTTTAAGGAATTAAAAGGTATCAAAAGATATGAAAAAAAAATACTATTTGATTCCGGCAATAAGAATACATTTTCTTCTTCTCGATGGGCATTTACTGAGGAAATTGAGCAGCGTTTCTGTTGATGAAAAGTAAATGGCATTGACAAAATGTAGAAAGGTATCAAAAGGTTTGTTTGTGACCTGGGTCAGTATTGAAAAATTGACACTACCCAGCTTTATTCACAATAGAAATGTATACCTCTCTGAAATGGATCCGGCTATATGATTATGATCACTGAACCATTGTGCTTTGCAAGCCATGCAAACGAGATTGGCAGAAACGAACATGTGTCATCGATAGGCACAGCTATAACCAGGAGTGCCACTGATTGATGATGCAAACCTTTTCCCTATAGCCTTGTGTGTGACCTCTGACTTCTCACCCCTCAAGGGGTTAAACTTATTACCCTTTGACTCCCGCGACCTCTGATGTGAAAGGAGGGAGATTGAAGGATGACCACAGCTTTGGTCCTATTGGCCACTCTCTGACCAAACTGTGGCCAGAGGGCTGACCATCCAAACCCTAGAGGGAGGTGACCCTGGCCCTGCCACACGCTCTGTGGATAATACTATTAGCAGGTCAATACAGGCCAAAAAGAGGGGGAGAGAACGTTGCTTTAACCTAAAGGAGGAGCAGAAGAAAGGGTTGAGGGGGATATATCGTTGGAAGAACAGATTTGCAGGATGGATTTGGAGGTTATGTCTGTTTGAACAAATGGCCTCCATTTTGATTTCCAAAGTAGGGAGGAAGTGACCTGGAAAAAATATTGAATACCACAAAAGGGGCTATCTTGAAAACATTAACATTGTGAAAATGATGTTTTCAGTGCTATATGGTCATGTGAAGACTGTATAGTCATTAATGTGCGTGGAGCGAACAAAAGAATGAAAGAAACAGTGCACTAATTAAAAGATTTCTCAAAACTATTGGGTAGCCCAAACCACACCAATACCGTCATTTTAGCTTAGTCATCCTAGCGAAATCACCATAAAGCTCAATATTTCAAATAAGATAGACATATAGCAGATATAGCAACTACAGAAATGAAGGCATATATAGAACTTAAAATGACACATGTAGCTATAAAATAACCATGGTGAATATTTTTACCAATCCAGTCAAAGGAGTGCTGCTTCAGACTGTAGCTCCAGCTCTATTGCGTGAAGAAAAAAAAGGGGTGTATCGGTTGTTGCCAGGACAGCACACTAGTCTTGTGCTTGCACACTCTCTCTCTCTCTCTCTCTCTATCTCATACACACACACGCCCGCACACGGCATGTTTGTACTTTTGGGATTATTGGCCTTTTTATTTGATGCTTTGATCATTTAAGTGTTCCTTTCTCTGACTTATCTCTCTCTAATGAAGCATAAATCTGGTATGGCCTTTGAATAATGAAGCCTTTTGTGTGACATACAAATTGACTACTTTTTATGATATTTGTGAACAATAAATATGCATCACCATGTCTGCAACTCAACTGACTAATTTGGGTTTTATTTGCATTGCTGTTCAATAAATGTTATGCAATGTGACCACCATCAGCCCCCGCCCCCCCTAAAAAAGAATCACTCACTGTACATCACCAAGTCTTTCTCACATACACCACTAACGCCACATCCTAAAAAAATGTAAATAAAAAAGATGCACTCTTGCTGTTATTGCAAATATTATGCCATGTAAATTGTACTAAAACTGACTACATGCCCCCAACCAAATATCACGGATATGCATATAGAGGGTGTGCACAAGGCATACATAATGCACGTTGTCTTTCTCCACCCTGAAGAGTTGAGCACCAATAAACAAAGAGTGAGACTCAATAAAGCAACAAACTATCACCCCATTAAACGGGTTTTGACAAAGGCATCATAATGAAGGCAAGATAATAAAAAAACCTCAAGCTGAAACACATGCAGCCGATAGGTTCCTCTCCGCTAAAGTTGTCAGGAACTGCGGCTACAGTAGCACATGTAAACAACCATACAAGCACACGTACAGTCACACACATACAATCTCTCACACACACACACACACACACACACACACATACACATTAGCAGCAGAGGCTACTGGATTACTCTGATCCAGGAGGAGAGGAAGCCTCTAAGAAGCATAGAAGACATCCAAAGAAACAAGAAAAATAAAAGGAGAAATGAGAGAGAGGAAGGAGAAACAAACAAATGAAAATAGTACCTTCCAAAGCATCCATGTGAGAAGAGAGGGTGGGACACCTGCAGAACCTCGCGTGGTCTATCCAGAGCTCTTCAGCGACTGCTCTCTCAAGGAGGAGTGTGTGTGTGAGAGAGAGAGAGAGAGCGAGATAGAGTATGTGTGTGTGTGTGTGTGTGTGTCGGTGGCTGAGGGAGGGGATCCTCCCCCTCCTCCTTAGGACTGTGCCTCCTTAGCAGGATGGAGGGGTAGGTGGGGCCACCGCAATAAAGCAAACACACACACACACACATTTTGCTATGGTTGTTACATCCTTGCTTCTCTTACTGTTTCCCGCCTCCACACTTCCATCTTCTGTCTCTTTCCAAGACTTGCTCTCTCTCTCCCTCCCGGACTCTCCCTCGCGTTCCCCTTGCCTCACGCTTCCACCCTGGCTCTCAGTCTGGCTACTAGCCTCTCGCTCCCTCCCTCCCTCCCTCCGCCCCACCCACCCCTCTCTACCCCCTTGCCCCCGTCCCCTCCTCTCTGACTGTACGGTAATATTAACACGGTCTCATTAATCTGGAGAGGAGACAGACATATGCCGTTTCTGGCTGGTGGTCCACAACCTGCTAGACTCCTGGTGTGTGTGTGTGTGTGTGTGTCTTTAGTCTCATAATAATACAGCTGGGATTAAGCGGGACAATCAAGAGAGCATGGTGGGTTTGAGGGATGAAAAGAGAGGAGAGGGACAGCAGTGGATGAGAGAAGTAGTGCCATTATTATCAACAGTAGTGGAAACACTTTTTAACCTTTTGCAATTCTTCTTCCTCTGGATGCCTGTGCCACAACCCCTCCTCCACCACCGGCTCTTTCGGCCACCACGCACAAATCCTATCTGATTCGGGGAGCAGCTATCCCTACATAAATCATTCCCTTATTCCATTGGCCACACGTTACATTGAAAATATTGATTTTTCTCCCCCCCCCTGTCTCAGCGCTGATTGCTAGGAAACCCTTCACAATGGTCACAAACAGGAAGTGGAAAAAACAAACCACGGGTGTGTTTCGATTGACCACAATGGCGGACCCGAGGCTTTGGTCACACTTCGGAGAAGAGGATCTACGCCTTGCTGCACACACCGCACTTGTGACAGAGGTGCCAAGGCACAAATCATAACACGTAAAATGCCCCAAAAATTTAAAAATGCCCAGTCAAATGTAATAAGCTGTACAATGACAGGGCAAAAAATTGTAGCCACATCACCCTCAGGTACAAGAAAAAACCAAACCAAGAAACATCAATGATTGCAGTACGAACCATCATCTCTGTTTGTATTTAGATATTTTAAAAATTTGAATTAAAGCCACCTAGATGAATATTTTGAGTTAGGAAATTAGGAAGAAAACACTTGATTCAATGATTCCAGTTTTAGTGGTTTTGGAGCTATAAAACAGTAACTGAAACTATCATATTGTCTATGAACAAACAGCTCTAACTGCCCTGAGTATAAAGGTGACCATCAGAAGAGCAACCACTGCTGTTTCCATGACAGCACAGCTGAGGATGCACTTTGAACTCTGACCTTATACTCCTGCCTGTGCTCTGAAGCAGTGACCAAACCCAGGGTCAATCAAAAAGAAGGTCAGGAGGGGTCAGATGGTAATGACTCTCTGGTTACGCAACGATGCCGTATCAACCTCTAGCAAGATGCACCTAAACAGCATCCAATGCACTAGAAAGAAATGGCGGATGCTGTCTATATATAGCAAGATAAGTGAAGGCCTATGAGAGAAGAGAATGAGAGTGTAGATTATGAGACACTGAAATGAGAAAATAAATCCACAATAAGCTAATTAAAGGATAAATCTTAGTTTGATTCCATTTCTTATGTTTATGAGTCATTTTCCCATTTTACAATTATTTGGTGCCAATTTGATATTAATTCCTTGCTTCAAGTATTCCGATTAGAAGCTATATCTATTAGTTAATTGGCCGACACTAATTCACAATGATGGATCGTAGCTTTGGATTGAGAAAGATGACGAACACCATCAAGGATACTTGATGGTGTTTCAAGATGGACAGGATCCTATGAGCAGCAAAATTTAATGGTCTTTGAGTGGCACATCTTAACATACGGTATGCACTGAAAATGTGTCGAGGTGGGTCGGAAGCAGGAAAGAAATGAAAGATGAGCACAACGTTCAACGGCACCATTTTTCCTTTAAGGTACATTTTCAGATACACTGGAAGCCTGTGTCAGTGATGAGTCAGCACAAAATGGACAAGAGCTCAATAAAGGATTAGGGTGCCAACAGTCCAATTTCTGAACTCATTGGCATGGGACACACATGTCAAAAACACTGGCATTGTCTCTCGCTGACAAACGAGAGGTAGAGTTATTAGACGTGTAGAATAAAGGAGAGGAAGAGGGGATGCCCTTTAAGAAAGGATGTAGCCGTCTTGGGGTAGAGAAATCAGGTTGGAAGAGAAGGGGGAAAGACAGATGAAGGGGTGGAGGGATTGATCAGAGGGGTGCCAGACACAAAGAGGCCAGGCCATGGCCGGTGGCACGCGATGGGCAGATTAACCAGCGTTTCCTCCCCTAACCGAAGCATTAGGACACCTGACTGAGTCCCGCCAATGGCAGCTGGCCAAGGAGAGAGGGGGCAAGCTGGAGCTCGCCTTTCAACACTGGGGCTCTTCAACAACACAAAGACGGGTGGGGTGGGGTGGAGAAGGGGGAAAAACAGGGGTGTGGTGGGGGTGAGTTGGGGGGGCGGGGGGGGGGGTTGGAATGGGAAGGGGGGGGCTACAAGCCTTACCCCTCACCATCTGCTGTCCAGGCTAAGTGAGGACAGGGGTAGGGCCAGAAAGTGGGGTGGAGTATGTGAGTGCGTGTACGCGCACCAAAAAAAAACGTGTGTGCGTGTGCACGCGCATGTTTGTATGTCAATGGGTGGGTGGGTGAGTGGAATGGCAGATGGACGGGGCATACTCCTGGCACTAGCGCTTCGATGTTAGTCATCCCACATTAAGGAGTATCCCCTTCCCCCACCTTCCTAACCCCTGCTACCTAAGCCGCAGTGCCAGCCAATTCTTTATGTTTTGCCGGGTTTGATTAAGACATCCATAATTAGAGACATTAGGAGCCGGGCGAGCGGGGGTGTGTGTGTGTGAGCCGCTTATCCACACGGCTGTTTACTGTAACCAAAGCCAAGCCCAGACGTAACCCCTTCTGCACACACACGCCACTTCGTGATAGCCATGACTCTTACATCTTACACACAATTGTATCGTCATCACTAACGATCAGTGACGGTTCCTTGTTTCCTTCTTTGATAAACATGACGCCAAAGCATGATTGAGTGGGGGGGGGGGGGGGGGCCTCTAACTGTACTGGGTGGAGCAGCTGTGTAAAACTGTACTCATTTACACACTTATATTTGGCATGATTCCACCCAATACGAGTGTATATTTGTTTATGCATGTTTGGAGTACACTATTTTTTTTCCAGTTAAAAAAGAAGGGGGTCAGAGCAGCAGACAGTTCAGTCTTGCTGAGCAGTAATCTGAAAATGCCTGTAATCCTCCATACAGAGCCCTTCTGGAGACTGTGGCATAGTGTGGCGAGGTGCAGCCTCGTCTCAGTTAGCAGCCATGTGTCTGACCAAGCTTGACACGCAACCAGAGCCTTCCAGCTGCCAGGACACACACTGAGAGATGAGGCACTGCAAAGCTGCCCCGGTCACTCAATGGAATAACTGTGCCAGTTTGCCCCCCCCATTATGTAGTGTGATTACAGGTCACTGAACTTATTCAACTACATGTATGTTCTATTACACATGGCATCTAGCAACCATGAGTTTACAAAATATGATATACATACAAGATAGCCCAGTGGTCCCTGGGCTCTGGAGTACTGCTGGTTGTCTATCCTACCAGGTACTTTATTGCCTTCACCTGGCTTCCCTGATTAGACAACTGGAATAGAAACCCAGCAATACTCTGGTTCTCTTTAGGACCACTGGGATGTAAGCAGCACTATTTGGCAATAGGCCTACTGACATTTTCATTAAAAAAAAAAAAAAAAAAAACACGAAAGCAAAACGCACTTCAGCAAGAATTGTTTACTTGGCAACACCACCACCAATCAAGCAATTACAATAATTTAAGTCAAGCGCAGAGTTTGTGTCCAAGTACAGGTCCATTTTCCCAAGTTTCAGTAACGATGAAATGGCACTGCGGTTTCTGAAATAAATCGCAAATTAGTGCATGTTCTTTACAGAAATTCCCACATTGCCACAAAAAAAAAGAAAAAAAAAAGACTCCGTACCACCGAATGACTTACCTTGGCGTCAGCCTCGACAACACATGACTATGTCAGCGGTTTCCCCTTTCTTGCACACGGTCCGTCCCAGCTGCACGTCTAGGATGTACTTTATTCCCGCAACTACCTACGAAATAACGGCAGGGCTATTCTGAGGTGATTTTCTTCACGATTGAAATCCACCCCCCCCCCCCGTTACTGATTCAAAACGCTTGCACTCAAAAGTTTTACCTGAACTTTGGCTGATGTTTTGCTCATGATTTTGTAGGCAAACAAACCGTCGACGCCTTTGTTAAATTCACCTACAGCGAACCGCGCTGCCCTCAAAACATCGGTGCTGTTTAGCGGGACCTCATACGGCGCACCGGGCATCCCCTTGACCATCAGCGACAAAGCACAGGCGAGAAAACAACAAACTGAAATGTACAGAGTCATGATTGAAAGTAACCAGGGAGACGTTGCAAAAGTAGCCTTTATATAAAACGGATAGTTCCGGTCCTTGGTTCTGATTGGCTGAGTCACGTTCCAAGCCTGTTTGAAATTGCAGCTAAACGCGCACCTGTGGCGGCGTAATTGCAAATTCAAATATGAATGCGCTAATGAAAACCCCCACTCACACTAGTACATACTTATGTGTAGCGTAGCGGCCAAGTTTGGCTGCTGTTCAAGGGCTGTAATGCTAGGCGGAATAATGTAATTATTATTGATTAAAAGACGCCTTGAAGATTTCTCCTTTTATAACAATGGTTGCCGTTGTGTTATGAAGTCAGTAAGGAGTAGCCTAACATACATAATATTGTTAGGCACGCCGAGAACGGCAATTGGCACACCTGCGTGTATTTTGATCATTTTGCTCGTTTGATGCGGTGCGCAAAAAACAAGACCCTGAAATGTTTGTGCGCTCATAGCAATTGTGAATACATCCGCTTCAGAAATGTACAATAGATTGTGAAACACTTCGCCCTCTTTATCCCAACAGAAAAAAAACTAAAAGCCTTCACGTTCAAATCATTTTTATTTAAAAACGGCAAAATATAAACACCACTACACTTTTAAATAGCCTATTTTCTCCTTTTGTACATGAGATATTTTAGTGTTACGAGCGTTTATAAAGATGGCCACGTGAACAAACAATCATTACTAGGACAGGGAAGCCATCTCATTAAAAAGTTTCACAAAATGTATTCTTACATGGCTGGGTGTGATGGGAATCTGTTTTCACTACAACAAAATCAGACCTCTCTGTAGACATGGGAAGAAGTGAAGGGCTCACTAAGCCAAAATAAAGGAAACAACTCCCATTTATTTGGGACTGAACCTACACAACACATGGCTTTTTAAAAAAAGCACTCACTTCAATAAAAGCAAAAAACATCCAACAAAAATGAGTCTTAAACAAAACTATCCCTTTAAGAACAAAGGAATGTAGTACTGGTTAATCTTTTTTCATGTCCTGAAATACCAGTGCAAAAACACACATGAAAAATATTTGACAATCCCATAGAGTCATCACCAACTGAACAGCTCAAGTACTACATAATGACTTGGTTTGCACATTAACTGCCCAGTCCACCCTCATACTGCTTTTTATTTTATTTTTTTAAATATTCTATGGTATTAAGTCTTGCTCCTCAGACATGGTTACTTGGTCATTGTTTTCAAACAACTCTGATTTAACAGATAGTGCAGGTCAATAACTGATATGTTCAGTGTTTGGCAAAAAATGTGGTCATGTTATGTGCAGTATGGTATGTGCTGTGAATTAAACAAGCAATTCAAAACAGTATTTAGGCCTAGCAGGTCATTCTATGGAAAATATAAGACATTTGTGGTAAAAATGCAATTCATCATTGGCATTACCAACTATATGATCTAAAAGATAGAAAACTGCAAACAGTTTCTCATATTTAAATCCTAGTCATGTATAGCAACCATTTGTGAACACATTCCAGTTGCCTCGTAACGTAGCTTAACGTGTAGTTTCTTTGTCCCCTTCCTTCATAGGGTATGTACCTGATTTAGGTAAATGGAGACGTGTCTGTACCAGGGTTTCCCCAAGAACATTTTTCAGCTGGGAGACCAGGAGCCATGATGGCGGTAGTGTGGCCACACAACATGCTCCCCAGTCTCAATGCTGGAAAGCCATATCTGCCAACACTGATGTCTGAAAATAAGGCAGAGTACAAGAAGTCCTCACTTCTCCACAAACACCACACAGTGCATACACACATCCTTAAAAGTATCCTGATGGGCTACTCCTATCACTATTGTTTTTGTGGCCATGTTGGCCTTATTTATGTTTGGATATTATAAAATGCCAATTCCTATGCTGAACAGCTTTCAGACCCCAGTTGGGTTCTCTGTGTGATTTCTTCATTCAGTCTATGAGATATTTAGAAATTGAATGGGCAAATGCTGCCACTTAATAAAATGATCAGAAAAGCAACAGAGCGAAATTACATTGACATGATTATTTCCAGGTAGTCTGGTGGCTCCAGGTTTCTGCTGTCGATCATTTATTTAAAGCTTGTCCCTAGCCAATAATCCTTATAGAGACAGACCATTTACCCGGTGATATTTTCTACAAATTTTCATGGCCCATATAGCTCTTGTATTGTATACGCAAAAGGAATGTGGACGAAATGCGCAATGCAATTGACTCACCAGTACAAATGGCTGGTGGAAAGAGTAATTACTTTAAATACAGGGCATTAACAGGAGTAATGGCATCACAGGAGCACAATGAGAGCTAAAATAAGGGATTAAAAAACCCCCAAAAAACAGGAGCGTTGACAGATATGGTAGCCGGGGAGACACCGCCCCAACTGGAGCATGATAGGGGAAACCCTGGTGTGTACATATGATTGCTTCTACGGTCCAGTATGAAGTCTTTAAGAGCCGCTATGGGCTCCTAGAGGGGTTTATGCTCTGGAGAGAAGAGAGCTGCCAGACCCAGTAGTTCACTGTTCAGTATTTCTTTGTCTGGCTTAGACTTTTTAAAGAGAGATGGAAGATTCCGGATATGAACTTCCTTTCTGAATTGCTGGCACAGAGCTTTCTGTGGGGGAGTGACAGAGAGAAGAAAAGTTAAACAGGGATATGCAAGATTATAAAAAACAAAATGTCTCATATTTCATCAAGGAAGGAATTTCATTAAATTGTACAGCCCTGTTGAGTCCTACTGCTGTACAATTTTTGCTGCCTAGCACAGAAAATGTATAACAGCCAAAATCACATGGCTTACTAATGATTTACACTATTATTCCTGCATCTGTGGTTATATTTACTGAGCAAGCTACAGTGGCCACATTAGAGAAACACTGTCCTCTAGTGGCAAAATGTGGAATTACCCCCACAGTTCCAGCGATGAGCTTCTTGAATTGGTCTTTCCTCTTCTTTTCTCCAACCTTCTGGGCGTTTGGGTCCAACAGCCTGTGATCATACTGGTCCAGAGCCTCCACACTGATGTGGGGGATCTGGACCATCACTGCTCTCAGCTCCATGTAACGCGGCCGCTAGGATGGACAGACGAATATGCACCGCACACGCAGGGTGAGGAGTGGATTTAACAGATGTATGTTGAGAAATTATTTTCAGAATCCCTCAAATAATTCTTCAAAACAGAGATTATATTACAACCTGCAAAAATAAACAATGTCCACATCACAGCATGCATCCCTACACCTTAATGCTAATCAAATTCCACAATTTTCCCAAGACTATTCCATCACATATAGCACAATTTCCATGACCAATATTTGTCACCGTCTATGCTGCCAGTGTTTTTACATTGAATAACTGACCTGAATGTCCCAGGTCTTATTTCTGGCTATAACTATTACTTAGGACCGATACCATCAGAATGTTCTGATTTGGGTTTCTAGTCCTCAAAATTGGCTCAGCAATAAGCCAAGCTTGACATTAGATTATCAACAAATTTCCATGATAGCTCCAAAACTATATGCACATGTTCTATTTTTTTTCTAAATACATTTTTCAAATTCCATTACTGTAGGAACCCTGGCATGAGTAGATCCCAGTCCTAGAAGACTATTCAGACTTTTAGGATAGAGGAAAAGTGAGCCAAACAAAGACTGAAATAAACAGCAGATATGGACAGAATAGGGATGTGGGGTGATGTTATAGTCTCACCAGGCTTTCGTAGATGAGCATGGCCAGCTGTGTGAGGGTAGAGTTGCAGACCTCGTGCTGCCCGTGCATCTGCAGGCCCCGCAGAACACTGGTGTAGAACCATGTGACCGCCTCGGGAAGGAGGCTACCCCCTACCACCTGAACAGACACAACAAGTGGATGTGGGATGGAAATTTTAGAAAATGGGCGGGAGCACAAAGTTCAATGAATTTCAAAACCATGACACATTGAAGCCCACTGATAGAAAATAATTTCTCCCACTATATTTATCTATTAACCGTCTTGAAATGCAAAATAAAACATTAAACAAGGATGCAGACATAACCGGATACAACCGCAATACAGTAATGGCAAAATATCACCCTCATAGCCCAATGATGTGCAGCAGGGCGAGAGGATTTTAGAGTTGAGAAACAGCAAGTATCCCACAGCTCAACTCTAAGGAGGAAGATAAAAGGAGTTCTGTTTCATTCTTCCTGACCGCCAGAGGCGATGCTTTAGCCCGAGATCTTCTCCATCTCGCACATGCGCAGGTCGAATCATTATAGCAACAAAGTCACATTACATTTTACATTACATTACAGTCATTTAGCAGACGCTTTTATCCAAAGCGACTTACAATAAGTGCATTCAACAAAGGTAGGTAAGGAAACTACTAGTCACCAGAAATCATAAGTGCATTTCCTTCCTAAACAAGCAACTAAGAGCATAACTAGTGTTAATGTAAGAGTGCAATAAGTTAGCAACCTACTTATCTAGACAAATGAGACAAATAGAGAATCGAATAAAACAAGAGCTAAGACAAATAAGTGTATCCAAGAGCCAGTAAACAAGAGCTAAGACAAATAAGTGTATCCAAGAGCCAGTAAACAAGAGCTCAGGCACATAAGTGACGACAAGTAGTCAAGGCTAGGAGGAAGGGTCAGGGTAGTGTCTCCTGAAGAGGTGGGTTTTCAGCCTGCGGCGAAAGATGGGCAGCGACTCTGCTGTCCTGACATCAGTGGGGAGTTCATTCCACCACTGCGGGGCCAGGACAGAGAAAAGCCGTGACCGTGTAGATCGGCCGCAGGGCCCTCTGAGCGACGGGGCAACCAGTCGCCTCGAGGCAGCAGAACGAAGTGGTCGGGCGGGGGTGTAGGGCTTGACCATAGCCTGGAGGTAAGACGGAGCAGTTCCTTTCACTGCCCTGTAGGCTAGCACCAGGGTCTTGAACTGGATGCGAGCTGCTACAGGGAGCCAGTGTAGAGAACGGAGAAGGGTTGTTGTATGGGAGAACTTGGGGCGGTTGAACACAAGTCGAGCCGCAGCTTTCTGGACAAGCTCCAGAGGTCTGATGGCCGACGCCGGGGCACCAGCAAGGAGGGAGTTGCAGTAGTCCAGGCGGGAGATAACAAGAGCCTGGATGAGCACCTGCGCTGCCTTGTCAGTGAGGAAGGGGCGAATCCTCCTGATGTTGTAGAGGAGGAATCTGCAGGAGCGTGTCACTGATGCGATGTTTGCCGAGGACGACAGTTGGTCGTCCAGGGTCACACCCAGATTCCTCGCAGTCCGAGTTGGCGTCACCACAACATCATCAATGGTGATGGCCAGGTCTCGGTGCGGACAGCCCTTCCCCGGGAGGAACACCAGCTCAGTCTTGTCCAGGTTGAGCTTCAGGTGGTGCATCGACATCCACTCCGAGATGTCTGCCAGACATGCAGCAATGCGTGCCTCCACTCGGGTGTCCGAAGGGGGAAATGACAGGATCAGCTGGGTGTCATCTGCGTAGCAATGGTAGGAAAAGTCGTGGGAGTGGATAACAGAACCGAGAGATGTTGTGTAGAGGGAGAAGAGGAGAGGACCTAGAACCGAGCCTTGCGGAACCCCAGTAGTGAGCCTACGTGGTTCTGACACAGACCCTCTCAGCGTCACCTGGTAGGAGCGATCCGTCAGGTAGGATGCAAACATGGAGAGTGCAGAGCCTGAGACACCCATCCCCTCGAGGGTGGAGAGGAGGATCTGGTGGTTCACCGTGTCAAACGCTGCAGACAGGTCCAGGAGTATCAAGACAGAGGAGAGAGAGTTCACTCTAGCGGCATGGAGCGACTCAGTCACTGCCAGGAGGGCAGTCTCGGTCGAGTGACCCACTTTGAACCCAGACTGGTGGGGATCCAAGAGGTTGTTCTGGTGGAGGTACAGGGACAGTTGATTGAAGACAGCACGTTCAAGGGTTTTCGATAGGAAGGGTAGAAGGGAAACCGGTCTGTAGTTCTTCACCTCAGAGGGGTCAAGTGTTGGTTTCTTCAGAAGGGGGGTGACTCTGGCAGTCTTGAAAGCAGCGGGAAAGCATCCAGATGCCAGAGAGGTGTTGATGAGGTGGGTCAGGAAGGGAAGAAGCTCAGGTGCAGAAGACTGGAGCAGAGTGGATGGGACCGGGTCAAGGGAGCAAGTGGTGGGGCGAAGTCACCTGTGACGACGTAGGGCACGCCCCCAGTATAAAACCCCTCTTCATCCCATAATCTGTTCCCTTCTATCTTCTCGCAGTTGAATGCCAACGGTAGCAGGTCAACATTGCTAGCCGGTGGCTGGTCTGCTTGTAGTCTCGTAACCATAGGGTTGGCGCTACGTTTTTGTCCACCCGAGACTGAGACAAGCCTATTCCAGCTCTTTTCCAACAGTCGGCTGTGGCTGCGCTATCTATACTCCAGTAATAAGCCACAAGAGGCCATGCTTTACAATGATTTTAAAGCAGCGACGTTGTTAGATACAGCGATAAGCATTCTATATCGCTTTCATAAAACCGCAGTAACAAATAATTGTACACAAATATGATACATGTTTGATTAATCAAAAATTAAATGTTATTCTGACACAAAGGAATATAGTTCTTGAATGGTAGTTAAACAAAGTGGTTGCTAAGCAGCACATTGAAAATGTTGCACTATTAGAAACCAAGTTACCTTCCCTCCATAATCAAACCCCTAAATTAACTGAAATTTACTTCTAAAATCATTCCCAGATCAGCAGCACATAAGTGGTGATTTTCGGTTATGTGGTCATGAACAAACACACACAGTAACTTACTTAACAGAACTCCTCTGGTTGATGACCTGCCACTTGACGTTGAGTCTCTGCAGTGTGAAAGGGAAACAAAGCTATGACCACTGGCGTCAAAACTCCTGAGATTCTGATAGTTGAGATTAACCGAGATTATAAGAGTGCTGTCTGATTAGTGTCACTAATGATACTGTCATAGTGGGGAGTGTAGAGATCCTGACCTGCAGCATGTAGGCAAACAGAGGGCCCAGCAGGGGGCAGAGCAGACTGTCATAGTACTCCTGAGGACATGATAGCACCAGCTGCTTCAGAAACACCCGTGCACAGGTTAAAGAAATATGATGGTCACGTAAAGCAATAGTTCAACTCTGCAGCTAATTAAACTCATATACAGTTACAGGTCTATCGGTCTAATTAAATCCAAGAGACACATCTTCCATGCAACCCAGGTGTATATGCCCAAAAGTATGGAAATGGTGAGAATTGGTGGATCAAACAGACTAAAAGAACATAAGGATATGAATCATAGGGCGAAGTCTGTGGTCAGGCACATGGTCGAGGGAGACAAAGGCAGAGCCAACTATTTGTTCAGCCAACCCCTCGATGGTGTAGAAGTCCTGTTGCAGGGATAGACCTGCATTTCCCAGGATGTGGAAACTACAAAAGGTAAAAGAGCAGTAGAGGAAGCTGCAATCTGTAATAGCATGTAAAGGATATAAATAAAAGGCACACAAAGAAATGATTACACATTAAAATGATTTGTTGAGGGAAGGGGCATATAAAAAAAAGAATCAAAGTTGGGGAAAATCATGCTGCTACTACACACTTCTCACCAGTTGTCATACAATGTGCAGAAAAGTCCTTGCATGCGCTCCAGGTTGGTTTTATACACAGGAGTCATAAATATCCAGCAGAGGCTCAGCGTACACGATATTTGTCTGTTACGATGGTCACTGTCAGATTAGGCGATATAGTGAAAAATTCGTGCCGTGTCTTGGCCGACAAACATGACAGACTACACGTTGGTCACCGACCAATAATCGCTTGCTGAGGTGCGTGATGTCATCGGAAAGCAGGTGCTAGGCAACGAGAATGTAAACAAACAATGGCGTCCGAAGCGGTATGCATGATATTAGCTGTCTTGTGTCCCGAAAAGGCAAAAGAAAAAAGATTGTGGACCCGTTCTTGGGTCGCATGAAGAGAACAGTGTGGGTTGTCAATCCTTCAAAGAGGTGAAAAATAACGATGTTGTAGCCTGTGGTGAAACTAATGTAGCTAGCAGGAGCCAGAGCTCGACAAACCTTTCCTCTGTTTCATAGTTCCACCTAGCGGCACCAACAACTTCATTTCTCTTTCGCTTCGCCATGTTTGTTTATAGCGCTCCGTGCTCCTATTGGTGAACGTCACGGACGAGACGGAACACGTCGTGGATGGCAAAAAAAATTTTTTTTTAACATGCTAGTCTTTTGTCGGGACCAGATGCGGCGTCGGTTGTCGTCCACTATGTCACACTACGCAACGTAAAACGATCGATTGTCGCACCCCGTGTTCCCGACTCGACCCTACGTCTGCCGAATCGGTCTATAATCTGCCTGATATTGTGTAGTCTGAATCCGCCATAAGTGAGGACAGGGGTAGGGCCAGAAAGTGGGGTGCAGTATGTGAGTAGAATGGCAGAGGGACAGGGCATACTCCTGGCACTAGCGCTTCGAGGTTAGTCATCCCACATTAAGGGGTATCCCCTTCCCCGACCTTCCTAACCCCTGCTACCTAAGCCGCAGTGCCAGCCAATTCTTTGTTTTGCTGGGTTTGATTAAGACATCTGTAACTGTACTGGGTGGAGCAGCTGTGTAAAACAAAACTAAACTCCTTTACACTTCTATTTGGCATACCCCATACTTGTTTGTGCATGTTTTGAGTGAACTGTATTTTTTCCCCGCTCGTTACAAATAAATAAAAAATGGGGGGGGGCGTCAAAGCAGCAAACAGTTCAGTCTTGCTGAGCAGTAATCCTCCATGCAGAGCCCTTCGGGAGACTATTACACATGGCATCTAGTAACCATTAATTTAGAAGAGATGATATACATACAAGATAGCTCAGTGGTCCCTGGGCTCTGGAGTACTGCTGGAGTACTACTTTATTGCCTTCACCTGGCTTCCCTGATTAGACAACTGGAATAGAAACCCAGCAATACTCTGGTTCTCTTTAGGACCACTGGGATGTAAGCAGCACTATTTGGCAATAGGGCTACTGACATTTTCATTAAAAAAAAAAACACGAAAGCAAAACGCACTTCAGCAAGAATTGTTTACTTGGCAACATTACAATAATTTAAGTCAAGCGCAGAGTGTGTCTCCAAGTGCAGGTCCATTTTCCCAAGGTCTTTCAGTAACGATGAAATGGCACTGAAGTTTCTGAAATAAAGTCCAAATTAGTGCATGTTCTTTACCTACATAAATTTCCAAATTGCCACAAAAAAAAAAAAAATTCCGTACCACCGAATGACTTACCTTGAAGTCAGCCTGGAAAGCACATGAAGCCATGTCAGCGGTTTCCCCTTTCTTGCACACGGTCCGTCCCAGCTGCACGTCTAGGATGTACTTTATTCCCGCAACTACCTACGAAATAACGGCAGGGCTATTCTTAAGTGATTTTCTTCACGATTGAAATTCCCCCCCGTTGCTGATTCAAAACGCTTGCACTCAAAAGTATTACCTGAGCTTTGGCTGATGTTATGCTCATGATTTTGTAGGCAAACAAACCGTCGACGCCTTTGTTAAATTCACCTACAGCGAACCGCGCTGCCCTCAAAACATCGGTGCTGTTTAGCGGGACCTCATACGGCGCACCGGGCATCTGCTTTTCCTCGTGACCACTGGCGACAAAGCACCCGGCCAAAGCACAGGCGAGAAAACAACAAACTGAAATGTACAGAGTCATGATTGAAAGTAACCAGGGAGACGTTGCAAAAGTAGCCTTTATATAAAACGGATAGTTCCGGTCCTTGGTTCTGATTGGCTGAGTCACGTTCCAAGCCTGTTTGAAATTGCAGCTAAACGCGCACCTGTGGCGGCGTAATTGCAAATTCAAATATGAATGCGCTAATGAAAACCCCCACTCACACTAGTACATACTTATGTGTAGCGTAGCGGCCAAGTTTGGCTGCTGTTCAAGGGCTGTAATGCTAGGCGGAATAATGTAATTATTATTGATTAAAAGACGCCTTGAAGATTTCTCCTTTTATAACAATGGTTGCCGTTGTTTTATGAAGTCAGTAAGGAGTAGACTAACATACATAATATTGTTAGGCACGCCGAGAACGGCAATTGGCACACCTGCGTGTATTTTGATCATTTTGCTCGTTTGATGCGGTGCGCAAAAAACAAAGACCCTGAAATGTTTATGCGCTCATAGCAACTGTGAATACATCCGCTTCAGAAATGTACAATAGATTGTGAAACACTTTCCCCTCTTTATCCCAACAGAAAAAAACTAAAAGCCTTCACGTTCAAATCATTTTTATTTAAAAACGGCAAAATATAAACACCACTACACTTTTAAATAGCCTATTTTCTCCTTTTGTACAAGAGATATTTTAGTGTTACGAGCGTTTAAAAAGATGGCCACGTGAACAAACAATCATTACTAGGACAGGGAAGCCATCTCATTAAAAAGTTTCACAAAATGTATTCTTACATGGCTGGGTGTGATGGGAATCTGTTTTCACTACAACAAAATCAGACCTCTCTGTAGACATGGGAAGAAGTGAAGGGCTCACTAAGCCAAAATAAAGGAAACTCCCATTTATTTGGGACTGAACCTACACAACACATGGCTTTTTTTAAAAAGCACTCACTTCAATAAAAGCAAAAAACATCCAACAAAAATGAGTCTTAAACAAAACTATCCCTTTAAGAACAAAGGAATGTAGTACTGGTTAATCTTTTTTCATGTCCTGAAATACCAGTGCAAAAACACACATGAAAAATATTTGACAATCCCATAGAGTCATCACCAACTGAACAGCTCAAGTACTACATGACGACTTGGTTTGCACATTAACTGCCCAGTCCACCCTCATACTGCTTTTTATTTTCTTTTTTTTAAATATTCTATGGTATTAAGTCTTGCTCCTCAGACATGGTTACTTGGTCATTGTTTTCAAACAACTCTGATTTAACAGATAGTGCAGGTCAATAACTGATATGTTCAGTGTTTGGCAAAAAATGTGGTCATGTTATGTGCAGTATGGTATGTGCTGTGAATTAAACAAGCAATTCAAAACAGTATTTAGGCCTAGCAGGTCATTCTATGGAAAATATAAAGACATTTGTGGTAAAAATGCAATTCATCATTGGCATTACCAACTATATGATCTAAAAGATAGAAAACTGCAAACAGTTTCTCATATTTAAATCCTAGTTATGTATAGCAACCATTTGTGAACACATTCCAGTTGCCTCGTAACGTAGCTTAACGTGTAGTTTCTTCGTCCCCTTCCTTCATAGGGTATGTACCTGATTTAGGTAAATGGAGACGTGTCTGTACCAGGGTTTCCCCAAGAACATTTTTCAGCTGGGAGACCAGGAGCCATGATGGCGGTAGTGTGGCCACACAACATGCTCCCCAGTCTCAATGCTGGAAAGCCATATCTGCCAACACTGATGTCTGAAAATAAGGCAGAGTACAAGAAGTCCTCACTTCTCCACAAACACCACACAGTGCGTACACACATCCTTAAAAGTATCCTGATGGGCTACTCCTATCACTATTACTTTTGTGGCCATGTTGGCCTTATTTATGTTTGGATATTATAAAATGCTGAACAGCTTTCAGACCCCAGTTGGGTTCTCTGTGTGATTTCTTCATTCAGTCTATGAGATTTTTGGAAATTGAATGGGCAAATGCAAATGCAGAGCGAAATTACATTGACATGATTATTTCCAGGTAGTCTGGTGGCTCCAGGTTTCTGCTGTCGATCATTTATTTAAAGCTTGTCCCTAGCCAATAATCCTTATAGAGACAGACCATTTACCCAGTGATATTTTCTACAAATTTTCATGGCCCATATAGCTCTTGTATTGTATACGCAAAGGAATGTGGACGAAATGCGCAATGTAATTGACTCACCAGTACAAATGGCTGGTGGAAAGAGTAATTACTTTAAATACAGGGCATTAAAAAAAAGGGATTAAAAAAAACCCAAAAAACAGGAGCGTTGACAGATATGGTAGCCGGGGAGACACCGCCCCAACTGGAGCATGATAGGGGAAACCCTGGTGTGTACATATGATTGCTTCTACGGTCCAGTATGAAGTCTTTAAGAGCCGCTATGGGCTCCTAGAGGGGTTTATGCTCTGGAGAGAAGAGAGCTGCCAGACCCAGTAGTTCACTGTTCAGTATTTCTTTGTCTGGCTTAGACTTTTTAAAGAGAGATGGAAGATTCCGGATATGAACTTCCTTTCTGAATTGCTGGCACAGAGCTTTCTGTGGGGGAGTGACAGAGAGAAGAAAAGTTAAACAGGGATATGCAAGATTATAAAAAAACAAAATGTCTCATATTCCATCAAGGAAGGAATTTCATTAAATTGTACAGCCCTGTTGAGTCCTACAGCTGTACAATTTTTGCTGCCTAGCACAGAAAATTTATAACAGCCAAAATCACATGGCTTACTAATGATTTACACTATTAGTCCTGCATCTGTGGTTGTATTTACTGAGCAAGCTACAGTGGCCACATTAAAGAAACACTGTCCTCTAGTGGCAAAATGTGGAATTACCCCCACAGTTCCAGCGATGAGCTTCTTGAATTGGTCTTTCCTCTTCTTTTCTCCAACCTTCTGGGCGTTTGGGTCCAACAGCCTGTGATCATACTGGTCCAGAGCCTCCACACTGATGTGGGGGATCTGGACCATCACTGCTCTCAGCTCCATGTAACGCGGCCGCTAGGATGGACAGACGAATATGCACCGCACACGCAGGGTGAGGAGTGGATTTAACAGATGTATGTTGAGAAATTATTTTCAGAATCCCTCAAATAATTCTTCAAAACTGAGATTATATTACAACCTGCAAAAATAAACAATGTCCACATCACAGCATGCATCCCTACACCTTTCTGCTAATCAAATTCAACAATTTTTCCAAGACTATTGCATGAGTAGATCATTTGCTTTGCCCAGTCCTAGAAGACTATTCAGACTTTTAGCATAGAGGAAAAGTGAGCCAAACAGAGCAGATATGGACGGAATAGGGATGTGGGGTGATGTTATAGTCTCACCAGGCTTTCGTAGATGAGCATGGCCAGCTGTGTGAGGGTAGAGTTGCAGACCTCGTGCTGCCCGTGCATCTGCAGGCCCCGCAGAACACTGGTGTAGAACCATGTGACCGCCTCGGGAAGGAGGCTACCCCCTACCACCTGAACAGACACAACAAGTGGATGTGGGATGGAAATTAAAAAAATGGGCGGTAGCACAAAGTTCAATGGATTTCAAAACCATGACACATTGAAGCCCACTGATGGAAAATAATTTCTCCCACTATATTTATCTATTAACCGTCTTGAAATGCAAAATAAAACATTAAACAAGGATGCAGACATAACCGGAGTCAACAAGTTTGCAAAAATTCAAAGATGCACCACAGCTAGTGTGGTCTGGGGGCATGCTCCTGCAGAGATTATATCAAAAAATAACTTCCACTTCCAAGATGTTTTGTTTGTTGCTTTGAGCCATCAAGTACACAAACAGATTCTGATTCTTGTAAGACGGCCATGCCCCCCCAATAACATTGTATGCAAGCTGTTTATAGGTTAATACTAGGAGTTCATTGTATTGCGTAGGCTACCTGTCGCAGCAGGCTCCAGCAGACCATGGAAGCAGTGCGGTGACAGTTAGTCGTGTCCTTCCACGACAGAGAGATGAAGGAAATGGTCAGCAGGTTCATATAGATGTTCTGGGCATGAAACAGTCAAGACACAGAAATTAGTATGATATGCGGCCCGTAAAGAGATGAAGATCTGATTATGCTGCCCTCTGTGGAACTAACACAACGCGTCTGACCTCGTGTTTCACTAGACATTTTCCCAGCTCAGTCAGCTCGTCAGTGGGCTGGGCAGGAGACACCGTCTGGGCTGAGTCTGTCATCATCTCTTCCTCTACACATTTCACATTTCATACAAAACTGTGAAACACTCATCAGAAAGTGTCAAACTTGCAACAAAGGAATAAGAGCAACCTACTGCATTCAAATTCTCTCGCTCTTACCGTCAATTTCCTCCTTATTCCCTGGTGGTTCAGGCACTTTCTTGGAAATGCAGCTCACAGCTAGAAGGAAGAAGAGCAATATTAGGATATAATAAAAGATGATCAGGCAGCCGCTTGTCACTTCCTACCCTTTATATTTTTCAGTACCTCCCCCAATGTCCTGGGGGAATTATGTTTTGCTGGATGTGCAGCAGGGCGAGAGGATTTTAGAGTTGAGAAACAGCAAGTATCCCACAGCTCAACTCTAAGGAGGAAGTAAAATAAATAAAAGGAGTTCTTCCTGACTGCCAGAGGCGATGCTTTAACATGAGATCTTCTCCATCTCGCACATGCGCAGGTCGAATCATTTTAGCAACAAAGTCACCTGTGACCTGGGATGACGTAGGGCACGCCCCCAGTATAAAACCCCTCTTCATCCCATAATCTGTTCCCTTCTATCTTCTCGCAGTTGAATGCCAACGGTAGCAGGTCAACATTGCTAGCCGGTGGCTGGTCTGCTTGTAGTCTCGTAACCGTAGGGTTGGTGCTACGTTTTTGTCCACCCGAGACTGAGACAAGCCTATTCCAGCTCTTTTCCAACAGTCGGCTGTGGCTGCACTATCTATACTCCAGTAATAAGCCACAAGAGGCCATGCTTTACAATGATTTTAAAGCAGCGCCGTTGTTAGATACAGCGATAAGCATTCTATATCGCTTTCATAAAACTGCAGTAACAACTAATTGGACTAGTATCACAAACATTTTTGATTAATCAATAATTAAATGTTATTCTGCCACCAAGAAATATAGTTCTTGAATGGTAACAGCACAAAGTGGTTGCTAAGCAGCACATTGAAAATGTTGCACTATTAGAAACCAAGTTACCTTCCCTCCTTCTTCAAACCCCTAAATGAACTAGAGTAGAGTTACTCAAACTTGTGACATGGCCACAAGAATGAAAAGGGACCTTTGGTTAATACGATAGGTTTAAGAATACAAACCCTTGCAAGGTTGAACCATACCATGTTTTCCTTGATCGTTCTTTTTATTATGTACCTCGCAAGCCATGTTTGTACATGGTCAGTGTTCAAGTAATCAGGCTCACGGTGGCGCAGGTGATTATGGGCGGTGCGCCTTTAAGAAAGGTGAGCTGGGGAGCATCAGGGGTTGGGCAAAAGTAGGTTTGAGAGGGAAAAAGTATGGCTCTGTTTTCTGGGGTAAATTCATCCATTCTTACTTTGGAGTGATTGAGAAATTGACTTAGAATGAAAGATTGAAGACCAGGAGAGAGGAGCACGGATCATCGTTAACCCACAGGCCAGGGTTTAGAGTTGCTCGACCCAACCGCCGGTGAGGTTGATCCTGTTGGAGTTACTTTTGTTTTTTGGGGGCAATGCATTGCTCGGGTTATATTTTTGCATTTTGAAGGGGGAACGCCATCGCTGGATGTGACATTTAATTTGAGACTATTGGGACTGATTTTGGACTATTAGGACTTTTTGGGGGGGACTGTTGGGACTATTTGGAGGACTGTTGGGACGGGGGTTTGGGTGGTCACCAAGCACCTTGGGCAGGTGAAGGGGGTTAAGTTTGGGTTGTGTTCTCATTTATTTGTTGCTCAGTAAAAAAGGGTTAGACGGCTCTGTGTTTCTGTGTTTTCTGTCTCTTTCATGCCACATAGCTACTGCCAGGCCCTAGCAGTGTGAGTTTGCAATAGATCCTGAACTTTTATATATATATAACTAGGCTTTGAGAAGTAGCCGATTGTTATAAACTTACTGAGAAGATCCAGGACCTCTCTGGTGACCAGGCGCACCAGCTGCTCCTCCAACATCTCCTGCGTCACCTGGCTCTCTTCACACACCTCCTCCTCCTCATCCTCACCACTAAACACAAAGAGGTAGACAGTTCAGTGGCATCACATTCACATACACAATATTCAGCTTAGACACAGTCGGCCACCCAACAATTAAGCAATAAGCCACCAGCAGAACCACCTAGCTGCGTTTATGGTGGTAACACACCAATTTTTTTTTTTACGTTTTAACTAATAATAAATAAGTTATTCTTCAGCCAAGCAAAATAGTTCTAGTATGAGTGGTGATTTTCAGTTAAGGCATTAATATTTACCAGTTATGCAGCTGTAGTTGTACATTTAATGGGCTTTTTACAGCTTTGAATGGGATTGAATTTAAACCAATCTCAACTGAGGATCTAATTGAACTATCTGTTGCAATTTCCCATTACTTGGGACTTCTAAATAAATACATCAGCATGAACAAACACACACAATAACTTACTTAACAGAACTCCTCTGGTTGATGACCTGCCACTTGACGTTGAGTCTCTGCAGTGTGAAAGGGAAACAAAAGATATGACCACTGGCGTCAAAACTCCTGAGATTCTGATAGTTGAGATTAACCGAGATTATAAGAGTGCTGTCATAGTACTGTCATAGTGGGGAGTGTAGAGATCCTGACCTGCAGCATGTAGGCAAACAGAGGGCCCAGCAGGGGGCAGAGCAGACTGTCATAGTACTCCTGAGGACATGATAGCACCAGCTGCTTCAGAAACACCCGTGCACAGGTTAAAGAAATATGATGGTCACGTAAAGCAATAGTTCAACTCTGCAGCTAATTAAACTCATATACAGTTACAGGTCTATCGGTCTAATTAAATCCAAGAGACACATCTTCCATGCAACCCAGGTGTATATGCCCAAAAGAACATAAGGATATGAATCATAGGGCGAAGTCTGTGGTCAGGCACATGGTCGAGGGAGACAAAGGCAGAGCCAACTATTTGTTCAGCCAACCCCTCGATGGTGTAGAAGTCCTGTTGCAGGGATAGACCTGCATTTCCCAGGATGTGGAAACTACAAAAGGTAAAAGAGAGCAGTAGAGGAAACATAATTCAATCTGTAATAGCATGTAAAGGATAGAAATAAAAGGCACACAAAGAAATGATCATTACACATCATTAAAATGATTTGTTGAGGGAAGGGGCATATTAAAAAAAGAATCAAAGTTGGGAAAAATCATGCTGCTACTACACACTTCTCACCAGTTGTCATACAATGTGCAGAAAAATCCTTGCATGCGCTCCAGGTTGGTTTTATACACAGGAGAGTCATAAATATCCAGCAGAGGCTGAGGAAGACCTAGAGAAAGCATGGCATTGAGCAGGTTTCACCACGACAACCCGGAACCTCTTCAGATGATGGCTCATTGTGGGCAAGAAATCAAAAACAGCAAAACTGGCTCAGAATAAAACCTCAATATTGAGATGAAGCATTAACAAAGAACGTTTCTCTCACCTAGAACCACGTTCTTTTCTACATCCATCACCTCATAGGCCCTGGAGAAGGTTTCACTTAGACGAGCCATGTTCTCTGGCATGAACAGACTGTTATGAGTTCTTCAGTGAGTGTGGAGAAAGATGGGATTAAGAGAAAAAGAGATTGGTGACCGCCATCAATATAATATTAATAGGCATTATTAACAGAGCTAATGAATGCAATGTGAAATCAACCTGATGAGAGCCAGCAGGTTTGGCAGCAGGGCTAGAACCTGGGCAGTGCAGGGGTTCCTGTAGATGGGAGCCCCAGTGGGGGTGTAGCCCACCACAAAGCCCCCAGCCTTGGCCTCCTCCAGGTCTGCAGGCCAACGTGCCCTCTTCACCACCCCCAAGATGGTGTACAAACAGAAACTCAACTGGACAGTGACAAACCAGCGGGATAAAAGACATACGTCAATAAATGTGTAATTGGCACAGTTAACCACATGAGACTTGTGAGCTCACATTGAAAAAAAATAAATAAAACCACTCCGTTTACACACATGCCCTTACCCGTGCCCTATTAATGCCCTGTCGTGTCTGTATCTTTGCTTTGCTGACTGACCACCTGATCAGCACCGACAAAGGACAAGAACAGGGCAGGGTCCCACAGCACGCTGAAACATATGGAAAAGAGACAGTCACTTCTCCATAACAACGTAAAGATATGTGCAGTTTGAGAGAGCGAAAGAACGCACTGCCTCATCTCATCTGAGGTCCACTGTGCGACCACCGAGGCCATGAGTTCCTCTAGGAAGGCCTTCTGCTTGGCGAAGTCTTTGAACTGGTTACTGATGAGGACCAGGGCCTCCATCAGGGCACATTTCTCCATTTGGGTTAGCATGGCCTCGTTGGTGAACAGCTTCTTCACGTGGTTGTAGAGCATGTCGAAACACGGCTGGGAGAGGAAAAAGTGAACAATATAAGCAGTGTTAAGTGTTAGCAAACGCGCCTTCTTATCCGTGACTATACACCCAAGTGTGTTTCAGTTATCCGTGTATGCGTTTGTGCTCCATCAACTGAAAAGCATCGTCGTACTCTTCGCTTCAACTGTGATACGATGACATTTACTTACCAAAACGAACTGTGGGTAATCCCGGCACATCTTGATGATGGAAGAGCAGGCATGTCTCCTCACATTCTTTACAGCTCGTGTCCGAGGCACCTGAAGATACCAATTGTAATTCATTTCTTTGTTCTTGGATGTGAGGAGAGAGTGAAGAGCTGATGTTTTTCTTGCGTTCGTAAAGACAACTCACCTTGCTTTCCTGGACAACTTCAAATGTGATGGCAGCAAACAGCTGTGGTGCCAAAAGAATGAGGGGAATTGAACGGCAATTACAGTATGTGTCGGCTTTAAAAAGAGACAATGGCCACTTTAATGTGAGACCTCAAAGAAACACAAGGCAGCTAAGTTGAGTTCCAAAGACGGAAAATAGTTGGTGCCGAAATTACAGCAGCGTCGGTCAGGATAATTACCAAACACCACAAAACTACAGCCTCGAAAAACATCAAAATACCAGAATTGAATCAACGCCTCTGTGATGGTCTCAACAAAAACTGGTATTTACAGGGAGGGCTGCCAGATTTCCACCCTTGTTATCCCTCAAAGAAGTGTCTAGAAGAATGGTCCAATATCAAACTTCACAGTCAGTACTTGTATGGCAGCTCTCCAAGTAAGTAATAGTAAGTTAATGAAGTGTCTCTGAAGGCAAAGGGTGGCACTAGTCCTTATTAGGTACTTGATATTTGTATAAAGATATAGATAGAGAGATAAATAGATACGGAGACATAAAATATAGTAACCAAAGAATGGCTCAGCTGACCTTGAAGAGGACCCGGGGCAGAAAGTGAGGTCTGTGTATGACAAATGGGAAGAGGGCAGAGACGTTGGTGAGGACACAGGACAGGATGAGTGGGTCTTTGGTGTTATAGTTCAGCACAGCCTGCAGGAGCTCCATGCCCTGATCGATTGGCAATTTCTACACAGCACGAGACAGAAGGAGTAGGCAAACCTTGTTATTATCATCATAACTGTCATCATCATCATCATCACTACTACTATCAACGTCAAACGGTTTTGTTTCTTAACAGTGTTGCTGGTACGTACCTCCTCCTCCAGGTTTTTGAAGGTCTGTCCCACCACGCACTCTGTGAAGACTGTCATGGCATCCCACTGGACCGCTGACGGGGACAGGATGGAGCACAGGCCCTCGGCCGTCTTAGCTAGAAAGGAATGGAGAGAGAGAGAGAAGTGAAAATGAGGAGAAGAAGATTGATATGACTTAATTTCTTGAGTTGAGATGTCAGTCAAGATGAAAAAAAAACACATTTTGCTAACTGACTAGGCTGCTGAGAGACTTGCTCTATCGAATCTAATCCACTGGGACTCCCTCCCAGCCCCAAATCAGTTTCATACTGCCGCGTACTTTGCAAGTGAAACTAACCGCATCCACCGCAAACGGACAAAAATAACTGTCCCGGCCAAACGACCAATACAGGGTGATCAATTTCCCTCTCTGACACTGCATCAAGCTGTCAAGAGTAAAGATAAACCACACTTACAAGTGGTGTTCCCAGTGTCAATGGGGCTGGTGATCTGATACTGTAACCACTCTGCTGCTATCCGGAACGCTTCCAGAGGAACAATGCGACAGGCGCTCCTCACCACCTCTCCCTGCTGCGCCCGGAAAGCTGGGGAGCATCAGAACAGATTGTAAAAAAATAAAAGAAAAATAAAAGAAATCAGACAACACACAGTATCAACAATAACTTTAAGTAAAAACTAACTCTATAATACTTACAGTTAAAGAATGAGTTGAAGTCCTCGTCGCTGTCAAAGTCCACACGGGAGTACTCACAGCTTGGGTTATCAATCCGGGATGGAAACCCAGTCTGGAATGAAGGACAAAAAAAAACTACATTAGCAATCCCTATGGCTTCTATGTGCGCTTGTATTGCACTTTTACCACCTGTCTCAGCACCTTGACTAGGTTGGTCATGGTTGTTCTGAGGTACTTGTTAGCCAGCTCCACCACAACTGGGTCCTTTGACAGAATCTCATGTCTGAACAGAGCTCCCCAAGTGATCTGAGTGGAGGACTTTAAAAACTGGAGAGGAGAGGGAGAATCAAAAATAACACAGCTTGTAAATTCAGATCTTCAAGTCAATTATAGTATAGGTGAAAGCATCAGGTAAAGCCCCATCACAAAACCTTCCAAACGTTTGTCTCACCTGACTGGGGTGTGTAGTGAAGGCTAAGAAGGCTTCCATGTACTTGCTGAGGTTTGCAGGTACCTCGACCTCTATGTCTGAACCCTGTGGACAGGAAATCTGATCAGTACCATCATGGATAGATTTGCAGTAAATGATTTACTGTATGTGCCTTTTTATGTGGACCAAGCTCACATAAAAGATTGTACAGACAAACCAAGGAGAATCAAATTAGGATAGACTCACCACCAATGAGCAGAGTTGGCTTCCCAGGGCACACAGGACCTGACACAGCCTCTTCAGGAAGATGTAACGTCGTTCCACCACTCCCGCTGGTCTATAGTATATACACAGATCGTTGCATAGGCTACACTGAATACGCCTATTTCTATGCTTATTTTCTCACTGTCCAACCCCCTGTCAGTGTGTGATGCACAATATGTAAGTGTGTGACGTTACTTACGGTGTTTGAGAGGATTTGTTACATACTGCCACTCCGTCTGCTGACCTGCAACCAGATAAGACACATGCCAGTCAACAACACTGAAAAAGGGGCAGGTTGAGGCCTATCAAGAGGGAGGACACAGAGAAGAAGACTGTTGCAGGTGTACTCACTGCGCTGCAGAAAGGATGTAGTGGATGGCCACATCGTCAAACAGCAGCATGAATGGCTTCCTGTCCTCCAGCTTGCCCTATGACGACACAACAAGTGATTACATGCAGTTTTGTATTGTCACCTCTGTTACAAATATCCACTGACTCAAAACGTCCCCTGTTGCTACTGAGGACACTGTTGCATGGCTCATCAGATCTATGGTTCTACAAGCAATTATCTCATACTCTAAAGATGTCAAGAAGATATTTTATTAAGTGCTCTTACTGTACATATTGTGTTGCTTTATATAAGAGCTCTACTGTAATTATTGTAATTTTTAGATTTCTTTCGCACTGTAAATATTGTGCTGGTTTTTTTACTGTTAAATATTTTTGCACATTCCTGTGAGCATTGCCACTTTGCATTTCACTGCATGTATATGTATGTGACAAATAAAACTCTTGAATCTTGAATCTTGAATCTTGAATCATCCACATGACATAGCCATCTGTTACGCGTTCAGGCTCAGGCATGGCCCTTTTCAACACGTGCCGCCCTGGGACCAACCTTCCGGCCGATGGCGATGAGCAGGCACTCTGCTGCCTCTAGCTGCAGCTCTGCCTCGCTCAGCAGCAGACACAGCATCTCCAGCAAACGACAGTTGTCATTGGTAATGTGGGCCAGGGCCACCCAATCTATGTAGCCCGCAAGTGTGTTCAGAGTTGCCACGGCGACCCGACAGTGAGCTTTAGCCTGTACATTGAGAGAGGGGAGCACAGGATGGTTGTTGGAAGTCATCGAGACAAGTTCATTTGAGAGCAGAGACGCAGTGATGTTTTCTCACCTGCAATTCCTGTCCAGGTATCCTTTTCTGGGTAATAAAAACAATTGGAAACACATTATTGTTCAATTTACACTTCTGAATGAACAATTATGGAAAGTATGTGAGCTTAAGACCCCCACTGACCAGTTTGCGATAGTCATCAACATTAAGCTGCAGGATGGCCAGCAAGAAGCTGAAGACACTGTCCATATTTTGGGTGAGGGTCTGTTGGATGTCTCTGCGCCGCTGCGTGGGCAACGTCTGGAAGGTGATCACATCCTCCGCCAGCCGCAGCAAGATCAACATCACCAGCTCCGTCTGAGCCTCCTGGGAGAGGCAGGGAGAACAGGATTCAATTTCAGTTCAGTCAGTCAGGGTTCGTACACATTATTGCAAATCAAATCCCATGACATGAAAAGGGACATTTCAATTACCATTATTTGTCAGTGTCTGAATGCTACATTTAAAAAAAAATAAAAATCTGTTTTATAGATGAAATTATCAAGTGGGATTTAGGTGATGAAAGGTTCTAAACAAATGTTCATGCCATTTCCAAAGCCTTGGAATCTAATCTAATCTAATCCATCTGCCAATGTGTTAAAACTATGATGACCATGTGAATACAAAAATAACACCATGATTTGGCCTTATTTGCATGTGAGTTATTACATCATTGTATGCAAATTGCATGCAAGATGGTAAAGGAAATGACTGGTATGCAGTAACCGCACATGTCCATCACTCTGAGTTACTCACCCCAAGGCTAGTGAGAGTCTCCATCTCTTTCAGCATATCGGGCCAGTGTTGAGGCCATTCCCGCTTTATCATTTCCACTACGATGCGTGAGAGGACGTCTTTGATGTGGCTCTCCTCCTCCAGGATAGAATGAGTTCCCTGATGAAATACAAAACAGGTAGCAGATTGGTATCTACATTCAGGAAGACTTTAATTTTTATGACATCTGACAGATGGTTCATTTGAATGTGAGTCATGAGCAGCATTACCCTGTCAGACTTACATTTGATAGCAGCTGCATGGCACAATTCTTCAACTGGACTTTCTCTTGTTGTGGCATGTTGTTCCATCGGAACCTGCGCTCAGAAGAGAAAACTTCTGAAGCATGTTGCTTATGTCATGCAATCGTGTTATACTTCATTTAACATGAATATGTTACACTCACTTGATGACGTGTTCCAGGATTTGCAGACCAAAGTGTCTCACTACGGCTGTCTGGGCTTTCTCAGCCAATTGTAAGCCACATGGGACACAAAAAGTGCACGTCTCTTTAAACTCTTCACAAAACTGTTGTAATAAAAAAAAAAAAGAGCTTGTCAAACTATGGACAACGACTTATACGGCACATCATTTCAATAACATTTGTTGTTGTTGAAATGTTATATTACAAATGTAAATATTGAGGCAAGAGAATTCAATGCAGCAGCTACCCGAACAGCATTACACATAACTGCATGACATGGAGCACAAGGCTAACTTGCCAACTAGCAAATAATGAAATGTAACATTGCCTTTAGTAACACAGCGGACCCTCTTAAGTCGAGCTTCTAGCCAATTCGTCTTCCTCAAAACTTCCGTTGGGCTATCAGTACGAAGACAGATATTGCCATGACCATGAATTAACCATCTGACAGTCGGCAATGGATGTGGTGGTGATGATCATGGCATGCTAGCTTGCTAAGCAGCTGGCTGTCATCATTACTACCTTACATACTAGTGAATGAAATGTATAACCAGTTCTAATGTAGTTAGTGTGACAGATGAAGCTGGATTTTGTCTTTCGGTTAAGCAAGCACTTGCTTCTAAAGTCAAAACAAAATTCTAATAACTGCCAATGTCAGCTAGCTAACGTTAGCTAGCTAGCATCTCCAACCCATCACGATGCTATACCTTTAGGGCCTCCAGTCGGTATTTTTGGCTTGTCCCTGCATCCATCATCACATTCACGGCTTTGATAAGCTGGTCGCACATGGCAGCCACCTGCTCAGACATGATTTCAGGAAGCGTCTGAGAGTATTATAAGACGAAAGCGAGTGGTACCCTTATGCAAAACACCTGCAGAACAGTGGACTGCGTGCGTTTAGAAAACCACTGGTGTGCACAATCATAAAACGTGCTGCCTGCGTACTGGAACCTTTTGCTCGCCGTTTACGAGGAATTCTGGGAGTTGGAGGCCAACAGCTAGATTCCTAGACCATCTATGTTTTAACAGAGGAATCACTCAATAGTAAAAGCATTTCCCATCTTCCGGTCTGTAAAAGTGGGTGTTAACGCTCACATGTGCTCTTCCGAAAATTTGTCCCAGACTCCAGTAAGAGGCGATATTAGCAAAACCATAGCGTCCGATATTAAATATGAACAAATCATTTTTCTCGAAAATTACTCATCACAAAAACGTAATATAATCTATACATAAAATATGTTCTAAATAAACTGTAGATGTTTTTAACGGAAGATACGTACAACAGTCTGGTATATCTCAACATTTCCATTAACGCCAATACATTGTGAGCAGAGTGAGAGCTCTTACATCTGCTCCTCTCTGATTTAGCCTACGCCCCTCTCTCCCATTTCCTTGTGGGCTTGTTACTGATGTTGATCAACTGGGTTATGTTGAAGTGATGTACCATTGTGTGTGAAAATAAGAGTTGATATTTTGTGCAAGCCCTACAATAATAAAGGGGACACGTTTTATATAGTACCAAGATAGATACATAGACAAGTCTGGTGGGGTGTTAACTTGTTCCAAAACGAGGCGGAGCTTGAATTCCAGTGTGGGATGAGTTTCCTCTCACTACGTCACTCTGGGATAGGCTGCAAGCTACCGAACAACACTGTCAACGGACTGAACACCTAGACGACCTCGGGCAAGTACAACCTATAAAATTTCAAATAATTACTGTATATCTTGACTGTTTTATTTTTTTTACATGTGAAGTAACGTTAGTCAAACAAAATATCAGTTGTTTAATAAATGCATCGCGCTCGCAGTGAGGTTACAAACTTCCAAGCGATGCTCTTAACAACTCCAACGGAAACTTTCTCATGAAGGCCTCATTATTCGTTGCAACAGGTCCACGACAGAGAATACATTTAGCTACAATAATGTTGTTTTTTTAACTTTTTGTGTTTGGATTGAATTCGGCCAAAAACTGTGTACTGTGTTTTAAATACAGGACAGGACCCCGAAGCAGGAGAAAGTCGTCTTGCCCATCGCGGCTTTAGACTCCGGGATTAAAGAGATCGCAGCCTTCGCTTTCGTCGAAACTACCAGTGGGATTCATGCTCTTGTTCGTTAGCTAAATGCGGTACGAAGCTAAAATGATGCCGGTGAGTTTATGTCGCTTTTTCCTTACAGTTTTTAGGTTTCTTTTACATAGCCCACTGCTTTCTGTCTTCGACACACACCACTGTACATTGCCCGTAGCACTGTTAATGCTGTACCTGGGCATTTAAATGGACGTGGCAAGTTGATGCAGTTGCTATTTTGTGGCATTCAATCTTTGACTGCAGCCTAAGCGTCTGTTGTGAAGTTACTCATTTCAGACGTGTGTTTGTGTGTACTCTGTGTGTTGATTGTATAATCTATTGACTTTATGTGATTCAGTGCATACATGTAGATTGTGAAACCAGTCAAAATATGCTTCAGCAAGACGCCTTTATTCACGTCTGTTTCGCATCTGCATATCTGCATTCAATCACTGAATCTGTTCAGTTGTAGGCTTTATAATGTGTACACATCCAACCTACTCAGAGCACATAACAAGCTACTTGCCAAGTCTGGCTAGCACTACACTAAGCCCCCTCTGGCAAGCTGCCATGTCATCATCATCAGAGGTCCATTGCTCTTGCTGCAGCGCAAGGCTCCATCTCTCAGCACTTCTTTGACGAGTGTAGTGGGAACAGTGATATGTGTGTAGAGAGATCATCCCAAGAAACAGGAGGATAGTTTTGGGGGCGAAAAGCAGTCTTCTTTCTGCTGAGTAACTTAGCCTGTTGGTGGTAAAGTCCAAAGAAGACTATGAAGTGAACATGAAGTGAGGCTGGATGGGTAACTGGTTAGCATTAAACCCAGCACAATTTGTAAGGCTGAGATTGCTTTCCCTGAGGGTGCCATGATCAGGACGTTTAGTTCATAGAAGAAGGGACAGCCCTCACCTGAGGTTTGGCTGTTGCTTTTACACTATGATATTTTTGTGTTTCATCTGGTAATCTCTGGTTCATTTTGGATCTTGTTTCTTTGTTGAATAAGTATATTAAGCTATATGGTGTTACATTTTGTTAACTATGTTCATAACTAATTGTAAGAATGCTGCTTAATTTTGTGTGAAAGTGTGCTCAGACCCCCTACCAATAAAACAGCTGTCAGTGGAATCTTGTCAGTGGAAAAGAGTGATACTGGGATGACACCAGTCTGTTGCATGACCTAGCTCTGCTATTTTCACATAGTCATTTGTTACCACCAAGCTACATTCTCAAGAACATCAGTATAAATTGTCACCCTGACATGTTTCCCTATGAGATCTATCTCTATATAGGCCATGCAAGACCTTGGCTATTACCGCCTCACCCAAGTGTGTGTGTGGTTGTGTGTGTGTTTGTGTGTGTGTGTTCGTGTGTGTGTGGTTGTTTGTGGGTGTTTGAGTGAGATATAGCCTGGCTCTTTAACATGTCTGTGCTGTCAGCCTCATCAGCAGAAAATGGTCTCTGCAATATATAGCCATGTCTGACGTGAGGTATTGTCTGAGCCTGTACAAATATCCCATGACCCTGCTTGTACAGGCCAGGGGCTCGCAGGGAATTAGAACGTAATTGCTGGCTGGGATGGTAAATAGGGGGTCACTGTTTCCTGAACACAATGAGTTCCAGGGACTCTTTTACGACATTGTGGGAGAGCACATTGTGTGTGCCTGTGCTGTGGCAGCACCCTGATAAGGGATACTCTTTATTTATTGAACCATTACAGGGTACAACTCTTTTACCCTGATTCACCCTTATCTCCAGTCAAACCAGTCTTTGTTCTGCTGATGGTGAGCGATGCCACATTTAGCATAGCCATCTGTGCTGGTTTATTAGTTCATATTTCACTGTGGTGTACTTCTTTTAAAATGGTAAATTCCATTCATCAGAGTATTTACTTTGTTTACAGTTTCTAAGTCTGTATGGGCAGTTTCCCCAGTGTTTTCAATTTCAAATCTTGTAGGGGCAAATCTCAGAAATAATTTCCTCATTCATCTCCCATGGCGAAGAACTGCTAGATGTGTAGATTTTCAAGCAGATAAGATTGTGTGCCTGGGACATTTAGTTGTGGGTTCTTTGACCACACACATCTTATGTTGTAGGCTACATTGTCTAGCTTAAACCGCAACAATCTCACCACTGCTAAACTTTGTGGCGGTATTATGATGGTGGGGAAATGAGGTAATGCTCTGTGTAGACTGACTTTGCTGTGTATGTCAACGGAAACCTGAGCAGGCTTTGTGTTTACTCTGTGGGAAGGTTTCTGGTAGTTACGTAAGCACACAGTCACATCAGGGATAGCAAAGGACATACAATGTTTTGAACTGCTATCTGATTTAAGAAAAAATGATTGTAAAACTCAACCAATTTGGAGGGGTTAAAAATAGGCTTGTGATGAAGCCTTGTTCTGGCAAAACTCCCATCCCATCAAGCCATTTATCTATGTAATAACTCCAGTACTGAACTCTGTTCAGGGTCAGTCTTGGTGAATCTTGGAGCGCTCCACACTACACGAACCCGGCCAGACAAAATCAAACAAAATCATGTTGGGCCAAAGGGCCAGAGTTGGCAGTCTTGAGCCCGTTCACGCTACAGGATGGTCTCTGCCGACCGCTGTGCCCAAGCAGCATTTGTTATGGAAAATAAGGAAAGACTTAGAGCTCACAGATGGATGGAAGCTTATCTTCGCCTATCATCCACAACTATATACCTAACATAGCAGGTAAATAAATGTCTTGAATGCATAGTGTTATATACTCAACAGTGCCCAAATGCCACATAATACCAGCGTCACATTAGCCTGGTTCCTGAGAGGATGAGAAAACACACCAGAGTCACCTGAGCGTGTATCAGCTTACCTGCCTTAGAATATTTAGTGTCTGACATCTGTGAGGAATCCAGGTGAAAAGGGGAAGTGCATGTTAAAGTGGTACAATTCCAGAAAGACCCCTTTTCACACAGTGAGGACATTGTGACAGTAATGTCTGAGGTCGAAACACTAGTCTACCCATGGGGAGCAGAGATGCCATGGGTGAGAAGTGTACCGGTGGAATTGGCCTGAAACTAGTCGGGGCTGTTTTGCTCGCATTTGTGAGTAAAAAAAAATGTTGGGGATAAATTGATCCACTACAATGTAACAAGGACGTCGGTGTTATAGTTATTCTGGTGTTTTGGCATGATACAGACCAGAAGATATAGGATTTATGCTATTTACTGTAATATTTAAAGACATGAGTCCAAGTTGTGAAATTTCTGATTGTAGCCTAGTTGTTACTCTGAACGACTTCATCCAAGCAGTGGCAGGGCTTGGGAGGAGGTTACATCCTCCCTCCTGCGTAATTGCGACTCCCTTTCCCTTATCTCTCACAGGAAGCACAAAGTTTGAACCGTCTCATCACATAGACCAGGAATGGCAGTGTACAGAGAGATAGCAGATTATGACATGATAGGCTAAGCACTGCAGTGCAGACAGGAGAGAAAAGCTTGTCCTAATCATAGAGTTGCAACTTGCTGCAGTTTCAGTGTGTGTTCTAAGGACTACGTGTCTTTCCTGAATATTGCAGCTAAATTGGGCTACTATGCGTTCTGATTTCCCCTACGTTCTGCTTCCTGTTACCCCTGACCTTTTCTCCCTCGCCCCCTCATCCTCCTAATGCAGCGGAGAGAGATGAAGAGGAATAATGCAGAAAGCCATGAGGGAGTTTTCTGCTGCCTTGCCTTTTTGAAGGACTGCCGTGCTGGAACGGTGTCAACTTTTAAAGCACAGGCTGTGGCAGGGAGGACAGAGCCGCTCATAGAGATGCTGCTGCAGTGTCTGGAGCAGCATGTCTTATAAATTCGTAGTAATCAGATTCAGAGGTGACTCGCTCAACAAGACCTACTTGGCTCAATTGCTTACTACAGCAATATCTGTGTGTGTGTGTGTGTGTGTGTGTGTGTGTGTGTGTGTGTGTGTGTGTGTGTGTGTGTGTGTGTGTGCGTGTGCGTGTGCGTGTGCGTGTGCGTGTGCGTGTGCGTGTGCGTGTGCGTGTGCGTGTGCGTGCGCGTGCGCGTGCGCGGCCTGTCTGAAACTCTTGCACGTGTATTAAAATATATGTCATATTTTAGTAGGTTTGTGTTCATTTACACACCTCATTCATTAACACACATTCACATAACTTGCCTCCACTTATCTCCGTATTTGGAGCATTCTGCGAATGGATCCGAATTGCTATGATTGAATGGTTCCCTGCTTGTGGAGCCCACTAATACTCAATGATTAGCATCATGTTTGTTATAATTGCTTCAATTTTACACTATCCTAACACCCAGGATGGTAGCATATTATGTGCTTTCCATAGTGCTGGCTTCCTTTAGACCTACTGTACTGGTTGCATCTTCACTTTCATGTCAGCAAGTGATTATAATCAGATCTAACTGGGACCATAATTATACAGGAAAACTGCATGTGTCTACTTTGAAAGTTCACTATAATGAGGCTAAACAATCTCTCACAACACACAAAACCTATATCACTTTTTATGCTAGTTACATAGAGAGAAGACTGTACATAGAAGTTTTGGTTGAGTTATATGAGTCACAAGAACACTTAATAGTAGTGTTAAAAGACAACTTAACTCATCTCTACAAATAATGTCTATGGAGTCAAACATTTGATTGTCTAAAAATCATGCTTTATGCTTCTAGAAAATAATGTTTCTACTGTATCTAATTCATTGTCTGAACCTTACATCATTCAGTCACTCTTACTTCCAGCTTTGCTGTTGCCAAGTGCTGGAAAATACCACTTGCTGTGAGGTCAGATAGACTCTTAGATGTCTCAGTGTTTGTTGTTTTCATTGTGATTCAAATTTTGGACAACCGCCTTTAAATTTCCTGTGCCTCGTGCCCTGAATTTCTATTTAACATCACACGTTGCCCACTGAATTATGTCCCCTCTCCCATATCTTCTTCCTCAACCTAATCCAGTCTGATCTTATCTCTTAGCCCTTAATTTTTCTTGGCCTCTGCGCTCTTTACTATTGGTTGCTTGTGATGTTTCATGATTTTAAGCTTATGCTACTGTTGCACTCATTCTAAGTCAGTTAAGATAAGAGTTTCAGCTAAATGCCTAAAATGTAAATATAAACACTATAGCCTAGGTCTCTCTGCAGCCATCTAGAGCCTGGAGCCATATTTTCTTGTTAGATGTTAAACAGAGAAACAAAAAAAGCTATCACAAGTACAAGTACTGTCCGAACTAATTTGAGTAGAAAACATTTACTAGTAACAGGGCACATTGGTCCATTTCAGGATATCTTACGGCAGTTTTTCCAATTACCAAACCCGCATTATGAAATACCCCCAAGGTTGCAATGAATCTTTATAGCTGTATTGACGTTTATTCCCTTTTCTTTTGGTTGTTACCCTGACAGGGCAGAGTAATACCATTAGTACTGTGTTTATTCTGGAGATAGGAAACTGCAGTGGCAGACAGTTTTGAACGTTCTTTATTCTAACTCAATAAGAGAGCAATTGGGTTTGTACATATATCTCGAGAGACTAATGCCATAGAATTGACCCTCACAAGGAGAGAATGGACTATTGCAGCTCAGAGAGGGACATCGGGATTGAAATACTATTACGCCTGTTTGAAGTTGACTTTAGTATAACTTTTCTAAAGCAACATAAACAAAGGCTCACTAAACATGTTTCTGACTTTCAACCCCAAAGCTTTGCATTAAGCCGAAAATTCTCTGTCAACTGCTGTCTGCTTGTGTGCGGCACCACTTGTGAAGCGCACATGCACATTATCTGAATGATCAGTGGGAGTGCCATCACACACATACACATACATATACACTCCTTGCTGTAATTGGCTGTGGGTAAAATGTTGATCTTTATACCCCAGTCATCTCAGTCCTCTGCCTAAACAACCAGAGAGGCTCGAAAAGCCTGTTCCCCATAGCATACCCTGTGGTTGATCAGCACACACAAAGGCAGGTTTGTCAAAGGCAGTTATGGTGAGAGAAGGGAGTCAGATTAGGATGTAAAGGGCCAAATCAGGCTCTTACTGGCAGTAGGGTGTTTGTGCCAGTAATAGTCAGTATACTTGGCACAGACTGGCCCTCCTAGGTGGATCATGACTTATTCGACTTCAGTCAGGATAGACGGAAAGACACAAGGATACAGTTTTCTCCCTGTGTCTCTCTCTCTCTCTCTCTCTAAGAAAGCAACCCCTGGGCCCAGGGCAGGTCAGTGTAGTGTTTTCAGCTGTACCCTACTCTCTTCCTCTTAAAGTGCTCAACCAGTATCTGTTGTTTGAGGGTTTGATGTTACTGCCTTTCATCACGGAGACACTTTAATGGCACATGCTTGAGAACCACGGGTGTAGACACAACAGGATGTGTGCAGCTGCAATTGCTTTGATGGCACTTACTTTTTCCCATTATAAGAAATGGACTCCTTACATGTTGTAGGTTACTCAAAAGGAGATTCTACAGGCATACTGCATGTAGCCTAGCTGCAGGCTACTAAGTTCAAGCTTCCTATTGTAAGACTGAGCCAGTAGTCCAGTGCAAGGCTAGACTTTTATATGGAGGATTAATTTAATCCCTGAGATATAGCCCCAATGATCTGGCCTTATAGCTGCACTGCTTTGAGACTCTCTACAGCTCAGGCTACAATACTCATCACTACATTGTTTCACTGTCTATATTGTGAGTATGCAATTATGAGCTGTCACATTATGTCCCAAAGTCTGGGAGACAGCACCCAGTAGCTTTCACCCAGTTGATACTGTGATGGAAATAGAAATCCTATTGCTATGGTGCACCTCAGCCACTGTAGCAGCACGTCCCCTCCTCCTTCCCTAGGGCAATTGCCTTGCCCTGTCGCAGGCAGGAAGGAAGTACCATTCAGCTTGCTTCTTTCATCCACTCTGATACATGTAAGGTAAGCGCAGCACATTTTCATCAAACTTTGTAAAACCTAAATACGTTCAGGTCCCTTGTTGTTCAAGGCTATTGAAAGCAATGTTCTCTGGTTAGCTGTAATTCTACAATTTGTTTGTGCTGCTTTGTTCCCATGAAAGGGACCTGTCAGGTTGTTATTGAGCTGTTTAATTTGCCTCATTGTGGTATCTATGAATATTTAATGTACTTGTTTGGCTAAGAGAAAGCAGAGTGTCAGGACGCTCACCTCACCTGTCTCTGTCTAGGCAGACCTAACTGTAGGCCGTTACTCTCACCTTCATCAAGCTCGCAGTTGAGGCTCTGAAGCTTGACTATCTCCCCCCAAACAATGTTGATATGCAGAGATGTGTGTCAGAGTGAATCATCTATAGTGGCAAAATGAAAATTGTTAGCTTGAGTAACCGATTATGGGCTAGGGTATAGACCATAATTGTTAAAATGTTAGACATTTTACTATCCCATCTTTGCCCACAAACACACACACTCTCTTTTCTGGTAATTTATTCAGAAGTATCTTGCATCATGCAGTTTGGTTTATGTGCATTGGGGGAGCCAGCAAGGTGTATGAAGGTCAGCAGCAGACGTAGCAAAGTGCTAACTCATCTAGATATCTACATGGAGGCTCGGAGTGGCCGGTGGCAGTCCTGGATCATTAACTTTAGTGCTGAGGAGAACGGGCTTTTAACATTGCCTTGCCGCCCCCAAGACCCCATCCCCCTCCCCTTAATGTTGTTGCCACCACAACCCCACCCGCTTTGTTGTCTCTCTTTCACTGTCCAAATATTAACAGGGTTAATATCACAGTTAATGTAACAGGGTTAATATTTTAATAATAATGAGTTAATATTAACTCATTCTAGGATTCATTCAGCTTCAGATTCACATTCAGCTGCACTGATCTCTGAAATGACTTTTTTTGGGGAATCTTTTATTGAAGAGATGTTTAGTGTATTTTCCCATATGAAATAATTTTTGTTGTTTCATCGCACTCTGAAGCGCCTTTGACACTGGTGACTTTGTCATTTTTTTAGGGACACTAAATGAAAAGCACAGTAATACTACTCTGATTAGTGGGGAGGAGAAATCTTATTTGATTCAGATATGGGGACATTGTTCTCTAACAGAGCCAATGCAGGGCTCAACAATAAATCGTTTTTTCACCACAGAATGAATGAAAAAGAGCTATTTTTGAGTTATCTATTTCAAAATAAGGCTATGCAAATTTAATTAACTGTTTCTCCGCGTCACTTTTTCTAAAAAAACAAACAAACTTGTTGATGCATTGTTTTTATCATGTTTTTTTATTTTTTAGAATCAAATTCCTACACTGGCTTCAAACATTCTGTCCGCTACAATCGCTGCCCCTAGGGCCGTGACAGGCAGAGACATAGGCAGGATGAGGAGAGTTTATTTGTATCACAACAACATAAGAGGACCCGATCTTAACTACCGTTTCCAGCTCGTCTCTCTCAGCCAGCCTATTGGGCCAGTGACAGACCAATCAACTGTCCTAAACCTCTCTCAAACTGGCCCCAGGCCATCGGGCCATCCTTATTGTCGAGCCCTGAATTGGGTTTTCCACGGGCAGTGATGAGAACCAGTGAAAAAAGGGCAACATCTATTTACAGCTCTCTGTACTGTAGATTACTGAGCGTGGTGACTCACTGCTCATTAGCTCCATTGAGGGGGATCATTCATTTACATTCCTATGCAATTCCAAAGCAATTGGTTGAGTCAGATCCTCTGAGTCAGACCACCCCTCGCTCCCACCTTCAACTCCTCATATTGGCAATATAGAGATTTCTGGCTGCGTTTGTTGCCAAGGAGATTTTTTTTTTTAGGTAACCTTTCAACTCACTCAGTAGCTACATTTGAAGGATAAAAGGGATAAAGGCACGTAGCTTGAGAGTATTGCTCACAGGCGCCTTTGCCTAGTGCAGCCCACAGTTCTAAACCCCTCCGACTACCTTTGTTTCCCCGTCAGTGCTGCAGCTGCTCTGCTGCTTGGCCTCCCAGCCCTTTGTGTCTGTGACCCCGCTGACCTGATGTTCCCAGCGTAGCCCCTGTAGGCACAGCCGTTCACACCGAAATACTAAGAAAAGAAAACCGCACAGTCCATGCCGGGAGTTTGGGACACAGAGAGAGGGGAACGATGACAATATTCTAACAATAATTCTGGCACGCCATCCATTTTTTTCTAGCTCATTGGCTGCTCTTAATCTATTGCGACTCTATTGAAGTTATTGTAAATTTTATAGACATCATGCTAGGCCATGGTCCAGATAGAAGGGGTTCAGTAAGTTTAAGCCATGCCCCATGGCACCTGTCATATAATATTGGTTTTATTACAGCTTTTTATTATTGAAGCTCTCATACCAAACTGATGAACAGATTACAGCAGTAAGCATATTCCAGCAAGCCCCAAAAAGCCTCTTAAGCACAATGACAACACACAGACCAGGTTTTTAGCTTTCACTGTCAGTGTTTGTCTGGGTTTTAGAGCACCACATAAGGCAGAATGAGTCTTCAGTCCAGTGTATCTGTAAAGTGCCTCTGTAGGCCTATGTGTACAAGACATATGCCCACCTTCTGTTATTAAATTTGACTGCTGATGCCTTGCCTAATTGCCTAGATTCATACAATTGATCAGAACTAATTAGAGATAGATTCAGATCCGTTTCTATAAATTTACCAAGTTTATTTTGTGTTGGCCATGCCAATATTGTGGCAGTGTGCCACAGATGAGCCTATATATAGGAATCACTGAGACTTGAAATATTAATTTGAGATTTGTTAGAATTTTATAAGGAGTATACAAAGAATGTGACAAGAATGCTGTTAGACAGTTTTTCTTGCTATTCAAGTCCAACACGGTTGCTCTGCAGCAGCTGAAGGTTTTCACATTCCACTTCTGTCAGTGACAGCCTCATTGAGATTGTCCAGTCCTTTTTAGATAACCGCAAACCAGTCTCAACCATCTGTCAGTCAGATGCGGACACACAGATCCAGCTTCTCCAGAGTCCTCAGTGTCCTGCTCCTTCAGAGTGGTTGGCACAGGGGTATTTAGTGTGTGTGTGTGTGTGTCTGGGAGGAGGGGGGTGGGGGGTCTCTCACAGTGGTGACAGCGCTAATTAGCAGACGGCTCAGAGCAGAACGGAATGCCAGGAGCTGGCCTCTGGTTTCTTTGTTGACACAGAGGAATGAGGGCTGGGACAGGGAGAATGATATCAGTGAAACACACACACACACACACACACACACACACACACACACACACACACACACACACACACACACACACACACACACACACACACACACACACACACACACACACACACAGGGAAAGTAGGCACCAATTACAGAATGATGGTATACAATCTGTTTTCACCAAGGCCATCAGGACCATTCAGGACCCTCTGTCTCATGTTGGTTTTTCCTTCTCTATCTAATATGCCCCTCCCCCTCTCTCTCTCTCTCTCCACCTGCAGATGTTCCTGACAGTGTACCTCAGTAACAATGACCAGCATTTTACCGAGGTGCCCGTTACCCCGGAGACGTTGTGCCGGGATGTAGTGGAGCTGTGCAAGGAGCCGGGAGAGACAGACTGCCACCTGGCGGAGATGTGGCGTGGGTCCGGTGAGTGACGGCGCTAGCCTGCCCCCTTGTAATCTTCTTCCATCTACACAACACGGAGAACACAAGATCTTCAATCATGAGCTATTTTGTTTGTGAACACAAGGGACAGGAGGTATTGCACAGACACTTCTTTGTCTTCTCCCTTCACCCCTCCGCTCTGCAGTGAGATCACTTTTCTGAAGTAGACCACATATGGAAACGGGTTGTATTGCCAACTTGCTTGGTGATTCCTTCTTGACAGGCTTATCTTTGACTGTTTTGTGGGCTTGCAATGCATATGAAGTAGAGTGTATAATCCCTCTAACAAACACAAGCTCACAGACGTCTCCCAGATCTGTCTCAGTTTGGAGGGGGGTTAAGGTTTCATGCCTTTGCCATCTTATGAATCTCCCCGAGAGTCAGGAAGTACTCAGAATCAGAACTAAAGGACCCAGGCTTTGCAGCCGTTTCCATGGCAATGCTGCCATAAGCGAGTGAAGAGAGTGCCAATTATTGTGTTTGAGTACTTCCTCAAGAAGAAGAAGAAATTGTCACATAGTCTGAAAATCAGACTGCTCACTGCTGAAAAGATCTTCTCATTTTGTACTCACTGCAGTCCACATTAAATTGACTATTGTGTTAAAATTGGATATAAATATATTATAGTCTCCATATTATAATACATATATAGATTGTATCTGTTATCTGTGTAGCCATTCCATTGTAAATGCTGTTTCATTGACCTCCACTCGGCTGTATCGTGTTGGTCCATTTACATAATGAAAAGGTACTAAGGAGGATGAAGAAAAGAGTGAATGATGAGCTGTTTGGCTCAGTGCCAGCCAGAATAATTGACAACACATCAGTCGTTTCCCCAAGGCCATTCCTCAGGAAGATCAACTAGACACGGATGTCCTGTTGAAATGGATCTCCTCTCAGTTTAGGCCAGCAGAGTCAGGCTAGTGAGGTTGGACAGGATTCACAAAGCAAACGTCACACACACAAACACTTCACCTACATTGATACTGGCAAGTGTTTAATCCTGACGAGCTCAAGATGATTATTCAATTTGTGGTTTATGTCTACCTCTCTTGCCTAGTAGACATATTTCCCCTGCTCTAACCACTGATCTAGTATTGTGTATTCTGCCCACAGAGCGACCTGTAGGTGAGGGAGAAAGGATGCTGGATGTGCTCCAGCGATGGGGACAGCACAGGGCAGAGGTGCGCTTTTTCCTGCGACACGACCGAGCCCCTAGCAGGGAATCAGGTGAATGTCCACACACACACACACACACACACACACACACTGATAATGGAACAGAAGGCAGGAAGATTAGTTTTATATAAGAGTCGAGGGTTATTCTCAAAGAAATGACATTTTACACCTAGTTATTCAAGTGGGGAGATGCACTCAACCTCTAGACATGCACACATCCCTGCTCCAGGTAAGCCTTTATGAAAGGCGTTTTACAAAAATTTGCCTGCTTGAAGTTGAGAAAAAACCCGACCACCTTTCCATCTCCCAACAATACAAAGGTTTTGAAAATGTATTCTAAGACCCCCTTGATCCAAGCATGGATTTATATTAGCAGGCTTCAAATCCCCGGGCAAGCCTTATTTAGCCCGAATGTTGGAGGCCTGGCTCAGTGGCAGGGTGTCCCAGTCATGTCGTCATAAGCCTGTTACTTTCCAGTTTTCTTAGGAACACAGAAAACTCTAGTACTTTGGTCTTGCGCTATCCTCTCAGCCCCTGGTTGCGTAACTAAGCTCTCTAACTCCTCACAGCTTGAGTCTGGCACACGGATTAGATGGCTGTTTTCCCTTCCTGTTATCTTAGCCTGCTCTTGTTTTCCCACACCATTAGTGTAGCTCAGCCCAGTTGTGTATTAGCATATTCTTATTAAAGGTGTGCTTTGCCTGTATTGTTTGCATTACATGGTGGTGATGATGGTGTTGTACTAATTAATCTACCAGTAGTATGCAGTCACTTAAGTAGACATCATGTCGGATGTTCTCATTTCCCTGATGCTGAGCAGGCATGTTCTCTCCCACCAGGTCGAAGACTAAATTTGTTCAATACTGTATGGAGCTAGATTCGTGTTTTCATACTGTATGTCTTCTATAGAGCTTAGCATAGTCTTTTGCCCCTCACTGACACTGAGCCAGTCCATGTATGTAACATATGTATGTCATGGGTTATCCAAAACCATTATGTAAGCTAAAAGGCTTTGGTAATGGATCAGTGCTTTAGGGATGAGATCTGGTTCGCCAGCTCCCTAAGACCTCCCAGCTGTCAGAAGCCAATAGCAGGGATAGTTATATGTGCACTCAAGTACACAGACAGGCACACACACACACAATTGTGGGACCTGCCCATAGAAGGTTGTGTTGTACGTTAAATCCTGAGATTATTGCAAATCACAAAGCAACACTGATCCCACTTTGTTTCCTGAAGGTGCTTAGCTCCATCAGCACTAGCCAGTCTGTGTTTGCCTAACCTCCTATTGACCTGTACCCTCTTTTGGAGCGAGCCTGGAGAAAGCCACACACCTACGTGTGTATGGTTGTTGCTCCGAAGGAAAGAGAAAGTGACAAAAGAGAAAGAGGAAGTTAATTTTTTCACAGCTGTCTGTAAGGCAGACAATTTTGCAGGAGTGTTTCTGAGTTTGGACTAAACAGGTCTTTCATGCAGCTCTGCAGTAGAATGTGATGTCTGACTGGATCTTGTTTCGTGTTGCTGGTTATTCAGGAGGGTCAAGAGGCTCAGAGAAGAGAAACGGAGTAAAGGGCCCCCCAGACAGAAGGATGGAGAATGGGGTGAGTTCCTGTCTTTTTAGTCATTTAAAGAACATCAAGAACATCACATCATGTTTGTTGCTCAGTGTTTGAAAAATACAGATAATTGCATCATGTTACCATTTAAGTTCAAGTTTATTTGCACAGTGATAGCAGAATGATTAAAAAAAAAAACAGTGATAAAATCCATTCTTAAAAAATAGAAAGAAGAGATGTAATCAATAATTTGTACAGGTGAGATTTAAAAAGTCAAGGTCAAGAAAATAACCAGCTGAAACAGAACAACATTGGATAACAGCGTCTAAACAACAAATGAGACAACATAGAATAGCAGAACAGCGATAAGATCCACAAAATGTCAAGGAAATAAAAATTTGGTAACATAACCCTGACAAACTGAATTATATTCACATTTTTTGAGTGTTTACAAATTTTTTTCAGAAACTTTTGTTCTTTCATTTTTGACAACATGCAAATCGGGGTGTCTTTTAAAAAAAAACAACATTTTTATGCTATTACATATAAATAGTTATTGGCTCTTTTTAAAAAGACTATTAGCTGCAAAGAGGTAATTTTAAGACTAAATTTGGATTGAAATTTGGATTGAACATGTGAGTTATTAGTCATATCCTCTCAGCACTTGTTTTCCTCTCCCTTGCTCAGAGTCTTGCAGAAAAGTAAGCTGAGACAGTAGCTACTCTTGGAATGGGGACATGCAATTATTTTGGCTCTAGTTTTTTTTTTTTGTGCAGTCATGCAAAGAATGGTTTAGGATTACCTTTAGAATCATAGTTGTCGAACCACTGTGAAGGTTATGCATATAGTGGTGAGTGTTATCTAATGGATGCAAGTCAATAGAATTTCCTCAAAAAGGATGCATGTGTTAGTGTGTGCATGTGCATTTATACTGACTTTCTCTCGCTCTCTCCCTCTCTTTTTTTCTGTCCTTGCCCAGGTGGCGACGCCCCGGATGGACATGACCTTAGCCGAGCTGCAAGAGATGGCTGCCAGACAGCAGCAGCAGATAGACTCTCAACAACAACTACTCGCTTCCAAGGTACAGAGAGAGAAAGGGCAGGATGAGAGAAGAAATTGGGTGGATGCGAGAGAAGAGGTTGAAAGAGATGGAGATGAAAGTACAAGGCAGCAGAGGGGAGAGAGAAAAATGGAGTGAGATTAAAGGGGTGGTGGGATGATGCAGAGAAAGTGGAGAGATGGTTCACACAACAAAGCTATTGAGACAGAACCAGCGCACTTCTGGAAATGAAGATGGAGTGCATGTGGAGGTTGGGGTAGACAGAGTTTAAGAGCAGATGAAAGATGTTATTTCAAAACCCTGAAAGAACTGGCTGCCTTGGATGGTCACCGCTGATTTATTTCTCGCTATGCTCAGGATTTATTGGTGACGACGAGAAAGACTTGACAGGCGTGATATAATTCAATCTTTGGCTGACCCTTTTTTCCTTTTTTTTCCTTTTTCTTAACCAGAAAACACCTCTTCATGGAGAGCAATCTCTGTCTGTCTCTCCATGCCCTAACTCCCTGAATATACCCTGCAGGGTTTGCTCAGTTTGTGTCCTTTAGCCACTCAGGCTGGGTTGCGTACGGATCCAAACATTGTTAGTGTGTATGCCTGAGGATAACATAGCAAGCTCAGGAATGTGACCTCAAGCAGTGATCTACACTTGCACACCAGTCAAGTAAACAAACAGGCATTACCATCAACACACATCTCCTGGAATGCTGGATAAAGGCTGCATTGTACTCATCTGGGAAACTGTTCAGGAGAGCTCAGTGTCTGGGTTATGACACACTGTGTAGTAGTGCAAGACTCTTGGATGATATTGAATGATTTAATTTAGCTTTACAGAATTTTGAAACCCGTATTTAACCAAGCAAGTTGACTAAATCTACAATCTTATTTACAGCAACAGCCGTGGGTAGTAGTTGCAGGGAGAGAGGCTTAACATAGTGATAAGATAATATGCATGAAACTCCTCCTCCTTTGTCCACAAATTCACCTTTGCATTACCCTCACCCTCTTTCTCCAGGAGAGTTTCTTTTACTTATCTGCCCCACAACAGAAGCACCATAGTCTGATCTGTCATCTTCTCTTCTTTTCTCCTCTCGGCATCACTTTTTCTTTTTAGTCCCATGATTTATTCAGCATTCATTCAAGTGTTTTCTGTTTCTTTCCCATTATTATGGGCAGTGGCAGTAGCCTAGAGGTTAGAGAAGTGGGCTTATGACTGGACTGGTTGCAGTATTGCATCCCTGGACTGACTGGGGAAAACTGGATGGAGAAAGTGAAGGAGAAACAATCTCCTGTCCTTCAGCAATTCTTGTTAATGGGCACCTAACCCCCAATTGCCCCCATGGAGCTGCTTAGTGACTAACAGGAGAAGACTGTGGTTGTGTTGTGCAGCTGCCAGTTGTGAATATGTGTAAAAAGAGCATGCATACTCAGCCATGGATAAATGAAAGTTAATGGGGATGTTTTGGCCTAATCACATGCCTGACCTGTGTTCTCTCTTCCCTCTTTGTCCCCTGTCTCATCGCTCCAGGAGCAAAGGCTGCGCTACCTGAAGCAGCAGGAGCAGCGTCAGCAGCAGCAGGCCTCTGAACAGGAGAAGCTGCAGCGCCTCCGGGAGAACGTGGAGAACCAGGAAAGTCGACTAAAGAAAGTTCGGGCCCTCAAGGGCCAGGTGGAGCAAAAACGTCTCAGCAATGGCAAACTGGGTGAGCTCACACGATGGCTCATGGATCAATGAATGAACGAATGGATTGTCTTTCTTTGACTCTTTCTTAATGATATTCGATCTCTTCTCTCCCTACCTGTTCCTCCCCCGCCTTCCACTACTCTTTATCCCTCTCCAGTGGAGGAGATTGAGCAGATGAACAACCTGTTCCAGCAGAAGCAGAGGGAGCTAGTGGTGGCCGTGTCCAAGGTTGAGGAGCTCAGCCGACAGCTGGAGATGCTTAAGAACGGCAAGATGGACACCTTCCACGACAACCAGAGCTCTGTGGCTGAACTGGACCGCCTTTACAAGGAGCTGCAGGTGTGTGTGTGTGTGTGTGTGTGTGTTGTGTTTGTATAAATGTTTGTGTAAGCCACGGTTTGTCACATTCCCAAAGTACTACTACAGCAATAAAATGCATGGAATGAAGTTTGACAACAAAGCCACATTGAACTTAAAAGACAATCGATAATTACAATAACTAAGATGTTGACCTGTCTCTATGTCCTTTTGTCTCATCCTCTCTGGTGGCCAGCTGAGGAACAAGCTCAACCAGGAGCAAAACGCTAAGCTGCAGCAACAGAGAGAGAGCCTGAACAAGCGTAACCTGGAGGTGGCTGCCATGGACAAACGGGTCAGCGAGCTCCGAGATCGCCTGTGGAAGAAGAAGGCGGCTCTGCAGCAGAAAGAGAACCTGCCAGTGAGTTTAATTACACACACACACGTAACATAACAGCACAACACAAACAAATATACACATGGCCTTGATGCAGGGCACCCTCACATGTCATCTTTGGCATTTGTCAAACTTGTTGACGTGGTTTTAAGACACTCAATTTGTCAGGACTCTAATGTTCATATCCGCTAATAAATAATTGAAAATGCTTTCGCTCAGAGCTCCCCCTAGAGGTCAGAGAGAATAAAGGCTGTTTGTTTGTATCTCTCTTTACCTCCGGAAGCCTCAGATTCCCTGGCATTCAGAGCCGACCCATACCAACGTAAGGCACCCCAACCACCTCACACAAAGGAGTCCTCTCTGATCTCTCTCTTTCTGTCTTTGATCTCTCTCTGTCTGAAATGGCTGGTGGGGATCATGTCACAGAGTTGCATCTGCGTTTACACTCCCACTTCACTCTGTGTCGTCTGTTCCATTTGGCAGAAGCAACTGAAGATGAGAGAGGAGTAATGAGTGTAGGCAGACATGGCAGACAGGCAGGAATGTCAAGGGAGATGCTATCTTTTCTGGCTGTGCTCTGACAGAAACAGGAAAAGGCAAACAACCAACTTACTCTTGTAACACAGAGGTGATGAGTCATTCTAGAATAGGATGTATATAATTCAGCAAATACTACAGATCGGTCGGTTAGTTGGATCTAGTGAAATCCAGTACTTCATGAGCGTTTTGTACTAGTCTTTTTAGGTGTTAATATTTTGGCTCTGAGCTCACTGCCTGGTGTCTCCCTGCTCCTCTGTTCCTCTCTCCCTGAGTTGTTTTGAACACTAGAGTTGCCATGGGACTGTTAAATAAGAGTAAACAAACTCCTCTTTGAAATAGTTTGTGTGGAGTAGAAATTAACATTCAGCGTGCTTCAGTTTGAGTGAGAATTTGCCGCATGATTGTAGGGAGCACCAAGGATGCAAGGAACGAGTGGCTGAAAAAGAAACATAATCAGACTCACTGGTTGATGGATAATTTTTGTTTCTTCTTCATCTTATAACATCTCAGTTGTATGTATCCTCTACAATATGCAGCCAATTTCACACATTTTTCAACCAATCAGGTTGACTGCCTGTCAAACATAATTATGGTGTTTCGGTGTTTTAACATTCTTTTCTCAATCAAATTAACATTCAACCAACAACATCTAACCATAGAGACTAGATTGTTGATATTTCTTATTATTCAATGCTGATGTATAATTTCTTTGTGCAGAGTACAAAGATGTATGTATTCAGAGTGCCATCAGTGGTCTTTATTGTAGATAAGGCAAAATGGCTTGCTTAGTATGCTGCTAATCAGTATTATCAGTATTATCAGTAGTATTTACTAATCAGATACAGGCTACAGGATCTCAAGTGGCCTATAAGTTAGGACATAGATAATTAATGTCATAATGGAAAATGAACATGTAATTTTGAAGTCGTACTTGAATCCTTTTAGATAAATGAACAACTTGCACCCTGACAGTGTGAGAATCCAACATTAAAGAACCGTCTCTTTTGATGTACCTTTACCATATCATGAAGTAGGAGTGTGTGTGTGTGTGTCTGTGTGTGTGTGTGTGTGTGTGTGTGTGTGTGTGTGTGTCTGGAGATGACGGGCTAAATAGGCCCCAATGAGGAGGTGATTTACCCACACTCTGCCTGGAATCATAATGAGTGGGCCTTTTTCACACAAACACAAAGACACGCTCCGTCCAGGCTGCTCTCTCCGCCAACCAAACAGCAAGGGTCTGGCTGACATCACCCAACAAACATGTATAACCATACTGACTGAAGAGAGCTACTTTGAGAGATGCCAGCCTAGAGTCATCTCATACTGTCTTCATCACATAGTCCTGGAAACAATCAGAAGGATAATAGTAGATTGGTAAACAGGGATTTGTTGGTATTTTGAACTGCTGTTGCATGTTTGTGTTTTTGTTTTCTCAAGAATGGCTATCCTGGTAAAGAGAGGGCTTCAAAAGACACTCATCTCCAGGTAACTAAACTAGCGTTGGAGCTGAACTTTTGTGTCTCATCCTTTCTCTACTCTGCCCCATATTCTTGACAGGTCTTAAGTTCATCTTGCGTTAAAGGGTCACAGCTTGCCTTAATATCCTCAATTGTGTAAGATGAGTTTTCACCCAGTTTATGAATTTATTTTGAAAGATGGTAGTGAAATACTTTGCCCAAGGTTGAAGTAAAAATTAATCAGGCTGTATGTGGGGATTGGAGAGCATAAGGACATTTGTTTCTTCCTTAAGCCACAGTATCTATGACAAAGGTACTGTCATCTTTAGCACTCTTTATTTGAGTCTCAAATTGAGCAATAGACCATGAGTGATCATGCTGGCTGTGTGGGAGTGCCCAAAACCCTTTTAGCTGTTCTAAAATCACTGTAAATCACAGTGGTGAGTAGCGTATTGCTTTTATGAAATGGTGTTAATGCACCATGGTATTAAAATAAAAATAAAAAATGTTTAAATGTTTTATTCTTAATGAGTAATGACAATTGGCTATTCTTCTGCCAAGCATTATAGTTAATCAACAGTAGCTAAACACGGTGGTTGCTAAGCAACACAAGTACCCGTATGAATGTTATAAATATTTAATACTCTTTTAATATTTAACAGTTATGCAGTTATTCATGTGTGCATGTATTGGGTATTTATTTGATCACCAGTAAAACATCAGATAAGCTTTTGGCTACCAGTTTGCTTTTTTCTGTCCCTCTCACTCCCTGTCTATGTCCAGCTGCCCTCTGATGGTCCAGCCGGTCAGCAGTCGGGTCCGTCTCGTGTGGCGGCGGTTGGTCCATACATCCAGTCATCCACTATGCCCCGTGGCCCAGTGAGACACGACCTGCTTGTCAAACCAGCCTACCCAGACGGCACTGCCACTCTACCAGCCCACGACCTGCAGAGCAAGGGCAGCATAGGTGAGCAGCCAGATGAAACCCTTATCCTATAGCTTCTCACTTGAGCCCTTCAATTTTCCAACCATGACATAGTCTCAGCCAGGGCCAAACATAGCAGCAGGCCTTCACTTTCACCCTTTTCTCATTTTACATTTATATTTTAGCCATTTAGCTGATGCTCTCATCCAGAGGGACTTGCAGTGAATGTAAGTTAAGCTTAAATTCCTAGATCACCAATATCACATGCAACCAATAGTAAGGAGTACAAAGGCCATATCTTTATTACCCTTACAATATTTCTGTGACCATAGAACAGTCATGTAAGCGCAAAGTGCTGGAAATGGAATAAAAGCCAAGGAAAGCGTTGAATGGGAATTATTTTCTTCTCCACTACTGTGCACTATTGTTGCTTCACAAGGTCCCAAGGTCTACCTCAACATGGAGTCATGTTTTTTTCCTTTTAAGAGTTGAAATGTGACAAGAATGTCCTGCCCCCAGCAGGAGCAGAGGAGTCTGGGACACATTCTGCTTGCGATGTCACCCTGAGCTCAGAAGGTAGTTAGTTATTCCACATCCTGGATGGTGTGCTGTGGCCTAATAGTGCTTAAATATGGACCTGGCCATCATCAGCAACTTCTATTCACTCTCGTGAATTTTCCTGAAATACTTGTGGCGTTTGTTTTGCAGTGATTGAAGCAACTATGGTGTTAAATGTGACTTGCCATGGTGTGTGTTTGTGCCCTTCTTTTTATCCCAACATGCTCCACTAGTTTCACAAGGGCCAGAGAGATTTATTTCTACATGGGCATATTTCTCAAATGAATGCTCCCTGTAATGGTCAGGTTTTACCACCAGATGGGGATGGAGTGCAGGCTGCCAGACTACATATTACTTGTGCTGTTTAATGGAGGGAAAGAAATCCCGGTCAAACAAATGATGGAGCAGAGTGGAGACGTATCCAATTTAGAGATGCTCTTTGTGCTACTCTTTAGTCTTACTCACGCACTCTCTCAGCCCTCCTTAAGTAACTCCCCCAGTGGGTTGTGGGCTAGCAGAGAGCTTGACATCATCAAAAATGAATGATCTGACACCAAAATTAGTCATTACAAAACAACAGCACAAGGGACCCCCCCCCCCCATCGCTCTCTTCCTTGCCTCCTCATCAGCCGTCTTTTCCTTGTATGTGTACATAGGTTAGAACTGTAGAAAGGCAAGTAACAGGTTTTTCCCAGTCTGCCATGATGTTGCATGCAATTACTTCTGCATGATGAGCCAATATGCAGTATGGAAAGAAGACGAGAGATTGGGGGGTGGTTGCAGAGGAATCTGCTGCCGGCATGCACCCATCCCCAGTTCCTGTCCAGCAGGGCCGTTGTGCAGAGCATCAGGCAGGATCCTGACTGTTGTGCTGGTCATTGCGTGGCCCCTTGGAGGGGGGCGGCCCTACCTGGGCCTAGCTAGCAACATGTCTAGAGCAAAGGGAGATTTGGATATCTAAGGCTTCTTTGGTTTTCTTGTCTCTCGTGTGCGTCTTCCTCAGAGGCCATGTTCTTGCTTAACCCTCTGAAAGAGCTGCGGGCTAAGAGAAAAGGTACACACTTCTGTTTGTGTGTGCGCGTGTTTACCCTCTGTGTAGATTCTCTGTGGTCATTTTTGCCTTTGTTAAGAGTGTTTATTCTTTGTGTGAGTGATTGCCATCGAAAAAGATGAAAAGGATAGATATTGTTTTCATCGTTTCTTAGCTATATCTTCAGTCCTATTTGTTTGTTGTGCTGCTGTTTGTTAAGGCATGCTTGTTTAGCTTTTTCTCAGTTCTGTTTCTGCTGTTGTAAATGGGGCAGTTGGAACAAACACATAACCTTCGGCTGAACTGACATTCTGTGTGGATTCTGACCAACCCAATCAGGTCTCTTATGCTGCGTGTGTACAATACACTTTTTAAGAGGTAGAACACATTCAACTACAATCGCCAGGCAATGCGTTGGAAATGGTCATTTTATTGCCATATTTAATGTAATGCTAATCTTGCCAGAGAAAAGAGGCAAAACCACTGTCACATGTCATTTGTTTTTCCACAAAACCCACAGTTCTTTTGCAATATAATATTGTTCTTTGCAACTTTGGGCAGGTTATGACTGAAGTTAGTTTCCACTTAGTGTTTCAGTACTTTGGTATCTTTGCTTCTATGGAAGATCCTGTGGTACACACTAACACCCAAACACCCCTTGCCCCTCTTTCTTTCTGTCTTTTCTCCCCTCCTCTCTGTCTGTCCCTCAGGCATTCAGTCCAAGCTGGCTGAGCGGGGCTCTTCAGGTCCAGAGTCCAACACTAACGGTCATGGTCCCGCCTCAACACTGCCACGAATGTCCTCTCACTCCAGCCACAATGTAGAACAAGGTAACACGCATACACAAGCACAAGCCGCGCGCACACAGCCTCAGCCCAGTCTTTCCACGGTGTCACACAATGTCTGAACACATCACCGACAGACGGCTGACTGTTTGTGGTGTTTTTTGTTTTTTGTATGTGTTAAGATGAGACAGAGTTGAAGAGGGACAGGAAGGTGCGTCCATTTTCTATGTTTGAGCCCACCGAGGCTCCCACCACCTCCCTACGCAAGAACCAGAGCAGTGATGATCTGGTCAGGGACGCACAGGTGAGAAGGAAAGAACACACACTATTTCTAATTCATCAGCTCTTGTCCTTTAAGTATGCACACCATGTACCTCCCATCTGGATTTAACAGCATTGGCTCAGTAGCAGCTTGTGATCTTGATGTGAAAGAGCTGACCCACTTGGATGAAGGTTGATGTAAACTACCCTGAATGCAGCCAAGCACTTAAACATAGGCATGATCTCCATGGTTCAAAACACTTATCTACTACTGTATTGTGCTCTACGGTTCCATTAGTTAGAGATTTCAGTTTTCAGATGACACTGGGAGATTTCACATTACAATAATTACACAGTGGGTACCTCGAACACACATTTAGAAACTCAGTGCAGTGAACTGTGATCTGGATAATGGATGATAACCAAAAAGACATTTTAAAACATCTTGGTCTAACTAGCTTTGACTTCAAGCTGTAAGTGCCCGTATTGAGTAATTATGTGCTCTTATTGTAACTCATTTTAAGTAAGTATCTACTCAAAAAGCCCTGAGCATTGATGCTGTCCTCGCGCAGCCTGTAACGTAATGAGAAACCCATTGCTCCTGTAGGGTTAAACATCTTAGAGTCTTTAGAGAAATAAATCACCGACCACGGTTTGTTCATTACCAGAAAGACTACTCCCTGGTATCTAAATTGCTCTCCCTGTTTCTCTCCTCACATCTCTCCAGTCTGCTGCTAAGGCCCCAGTCAAGGTGCCCCCACCTGTCCCCAGCAAACCTAAAGGCCCTGCCGCCGGGCCTTACGGCAAATCAGCCCTCAACACAGGCACCTTCCCGAAAGCCAAGCCCCACAGCCAACAGCCCCAGGCCGCACAGGGCCGCGGCCCCCTCCCGCCCTCTCAGAGCCAGACACTCCCCCTGCCCTCCAAGCAGGATGCTCCACCTGCGGCCACAGTGAGGCCCTTCACCCCAGAGCTGCCCTCCTCGAAAGACTCCAGTCTGAGTAAGAAGCCCCAGACCCTAGCCGCCAGCTCCATCTACTCTATGTACACCCAGCAGCCTGTCCCAGGGAAGTCCTTCCAGCCTAGTGTGCAGGGGGCTCTCAATAGGGCCCAGACCCGCGGAAATGGATTTGTCAGTGGTAAGAAAGTTTTTCTAACTTTTTCAGATTCATGCCTGAATGATGTTGTTGAGGCTATAGCTTTATTTAAAGTTGAGTATCTCAACCTCCTGTGAATAGAGATGAATGGGATGTCTTTCTCCTTTTGATTTTCAGCATGGTACACTCAGTAGTAGAGTCCAAACATAGACATGTCCATTGCTCTACCTGGCTTCCCTCTAAATACAGTACTTAATCCAACCATACATGAGAGGGTCCTGACTGAGAACAAGCCTTAAATAATGAATGCAATTGAATGCATCATTTTCTTTGCTTTAGGTTTAGATCAAAGCTGTATCAATCTCTGTGAGAAGTTTCCTCCTGAGTGGAGTGGATAGCGATTTTGAAATCCTAAGACTAATACTGGAGTAATACAACCAGCTGGCTGGTTGACTGTTGTGGGTCCATATGCATAAAATATGTGAGAATAGGACTGCTGATCCAATATGAGTTTGGCTCTTCAGACATACGGAGGTTAGTGCGGTCATATGACTTGACCAGTGATCTTAAAAGAATTATTCCTCTCCTTAGATGTTTTATGCATACGAGTCTTGGTGATGCCATATGTAAGTCTAAGATGGAGTACACAAGGCTGAAGTATTGTATAGGTCCAATGTATGTGAGGTAAATCCACTCTGCCGTCCTGTTGAACATACTCAACGTGAACATATTCACACGCCGCTGACCAGATGAACAGCTAGAGACGCTAAGCCATCTGTTATATCTTCTCTTCTTAAACACATAGGCATCTATACATGCTGGTTGCTGGCCTGAAGTGTGGAAATGAAATGGAACAACAGTTCTCCAGCCCTGATTCTATTTATAGGATTTTCTTGTAATGCACACTAGCACACTAGCACTGTGAAATTAATGATATATTCAGCGTAGAATCAGCGTTTCCCAACCTTTCCCCCTCTGTCGCACACTTTCCACACTTTCCATCTTAATGGTCAAGTAAATATGACTTAGGTAGGTATAATATTTCACAGTATGTATTAATAGCCATTCAGATGCCATATATACAGGTCTGCCAAAAATACAGACATTCTCAAATTCTCATTTGCCAGTGGTCCAGGGCCAGTGGTCATTATTCATTTGACAATGATACATTTAGAGAAGCTCCTCTTACAGGTTACATTTAACTAGTAAAGCAAGATAGCACCTCTACAGACATCATGTTTAACTTTGTTAACTTGTTTGCTGTCTGTGTTTGTATGTAGTGTATGGAAAACCAGTGATCCCCAGTGGAGGTTCCCTGCACCCGGAGAATCCTTATCTGGATCGCCGCTCTCCTGCCCTAGAATCTGAGGTGGACCACAGTGGAGCCCCCCAGGGAGGCCCTAGCCCAGCTGAGGGCCCCCAGCCAGAGGTGGAGCGTATCCCCCGGCCCCTCAGCCCCACCAAGTTGCTTCCCTTCATTTCCAACCCCTACCGCCACCAGAGTGACGGGGACCTGGAGGCACTGAGGAAGAAGCTCTACAATGCCCCAAGGCCCTTGAAGAAACGCAGCTCCATCACTGAGCCAGAGGGCCCTGCGGGGCCCAACATCCAGAAACTCCTTTACCAGAAGACCACACTGGCCGCTATGGAAACCACTGTCACACCAACCACTCCCACCTATCCTGGTGAAGCAGAGAGGGCAGCAGAAGGATTGTTGGGGCCGGGGGTTCCAGGCCCTCTGAGTGGTGCAGAGAACAGCCAATCAGACGAGGACCAGACTCTGGAGGGAGGACAGATCCCAGCACAGATCCCTGGTCCTAATGTCCCCATCCCAGCCCCCGCTGAACAGACCAACCCACCCTCCGCCATCCCTGAGAGCGAGGACATTATCATCCCCCCTCCTCCCCCAGCACACCCAGCCCCCAGGCCAGATGACGCTCTCTTCCCACCACCGCCCCCTGCTGGCTTGGAGGAGACAACGCCCAGCCTGCCCCCTCCGCCTCCAGAGGGCTTCCTGGAAGAGTTTCCTCCCTACCCACCGCCCCCATACCCCAGCGGAGCAGAGCAGGATAGCTTTGGGGAGGACACCTTTAACATGAAGGCACCAGAGGTCACCGGACAAGTCACTCTGCCACCGGTATGGATCAGTGTCTTAAACTGCTGAGGCTCTGAGTAGCCTACTTTGTATTTGCTGGTATAACTGTGGATAACTAGGTACGTGTTATGACATCAGGGTAGATGTAGATAATCCTTTTGTATGCTGTTGTACTAAATGTGTTTATCAACTCCCTCACATGTTATTCGTTAGTTCCACAGTTGCAGGTCATGGGTTATTCTGCTAGTCCTGGCTACAGACTGCACACGCTCAATTTAATGACCCGCTGTTGACCTGTTGTAATGTTATATAATTAAATAATCCACATCAAGTACCGCTATTGTTTGGGGAGAAAGTGGGCCCTATTCAGCTTACACTAAGCGGATATACGCTCCCAGATTTCTAGCCTACTCCTCCTCCCCTCCATTTGTTTAGCTGTGCTCGATCCATTCTACATTTTCTTGGTCTTTAGCCTGTATTGATCCTCAATAAGAGGGTTAAACTGTGAGGTGGAGGTGAACCATCTCTAATCAGCTTTCATAATCATAGTTTAGTGAAATCAAATGGTTTCATACTGCTTGTGGTGCTAAGGTGGTTTAGTTGAAATAAGAGTTGGAGAAACAAGCCCCTCCTTCTCCTCCCTCAGACCACAGCAGTGAACACAGCTGAGTGGATGCTTCCACTTGACAGGTGTCTGGATGAGGCTCTAACAGTCTTGTTTGTCTTCTCTGGGTGTTAGCTAGTGGCTGTTTGAGATCATCACTGTGCGACAAAGCTTTTTTTTTTTTTTGGTCTCAGAATGGCAGACCTTCTCACCTGTATGATTGTGTCTTTAGGGAAAGCGGACCAACTTGCGCAAGACTGGCTCTGAGCGCATCGACCACAGCATGAGGGTGAAGTTCAACCCACTGGCTCTGCTGCTGGACTCCTCTCTGGAGGGAGAATTTGACCTGGTCCAGAGGATCATCTATGAAGTAAGACTCCACAAGATACACACGTCGTATACATCTCTCAGTTTATGTTGGTCAATAACATGTAAAATGCCTGTTTTACTACCTGTAATTTCTTTAACACAGCTATCACGGTACCATAGAAAGTTCAATTTAAAACATTTCTTTGAAAAAATATTTCATGACTAAGTGCATCTCGGTCTCCCCTCGTCACACTTAATTTCTCGATCACAGGTGGAGGATCCCAGCCTGCCCAACGACGAAGGCATCACTGCGCTACACAACGCTGTCTGTGCCGGGCATACCGAGATCGTCAAGTTCCTGGTCCAGTTTGGAGTTAATGTCAATGCTGCTGACAGCGACGGCTGGTAAGTTAACTGTCATCTGGCTGTTTACGGCACCGTTGTACAGCGGTAATATAAATCATCCCAGCTGCTCTTCTGTCTCCACCTGGATTAATGCATTTGTAAACTCCCATTGCCTCATCCTTTTCCCTCCCTTTCCCCCCCCCACCCCTCTACCCCAGGACGCCTCTTCACTGTGCTGCCTCCTGCAACAATGTGCAAGTGTGCAAGTTCCTGGTGGAGTCTGGGGCAGCAGTGTTCGCTATGACGTACAGCGACATGCAAACGGCAGCTGATAAATGTGAAGAGATGGAGGAGGGCTACACCCAGTGCTCTCAGTTCCTCTATGGTCAGTGGATGCTACTGAAGTGGGTGTGGTTTTTGCGTGGAGAGAGAGAGAGTGACGTATGCTGTGTTTCTGCGTGGCTGAGGATGGCAGTTTCACCGTGCTTCTAATCTTGCCTGTGCTGATATTTACTTTTCGATGTACATTAATCTCCTTCTGTCCATCCTCAGGTGTGCAGGAGAAGATGGGCATCATGAACAGGGGCGTGGTCTACGGTCTATGGGACTACACCGGTGAAAACCCCGATGAGCTGACGTTCCGCGAGGGTGACTGCATGACCATCGTCCGCAGAGAGGACGAGGACGAGATCGAGTGGTGGTGGGCGCGCATGGCCGACGCCGAGGGTTACATCCCCCGCAACCTCCTAGGGGTGAGTCACCGCGTCGGCATCCCGGATCTACCTAACTTCACATCAGTGTGTTGTCAAACATAGAACAAGTCAAGACAACGTAATGACGTCGATAGTGAAGTGTTTCTGAATTGTACAGTGCTGTGTGTTGATGTCGATGTCTTCCTGTTGTCCTAACAGCTCTACCCCAGAATAAAGCCAAGACAGAGAAGCCTGGCTTAGACCGTGAAGATCTCTGTTTCAGTCTCCATGATGGACTTTGTAACACACACACAAGCTTTAACAGACTGGGAGAGAACAGGCCAACAATCAAATGAAGAATAAGTAGAATCAAGGACAGACCAAACAACATGAAGGATCTTTAACGACTATGAACTCTCTGGCCCAACTGACACTTTTCTATATCTACAGCAGAGGATTTCCACACGTATTTTTCCAGACCACTCTGTGTACTGTACTTAAGACACTAATGGCATTATTTTTTTGTGACCTTTTTTGTAATCAAGTGTCTGGAACAGTTTATAAAGTGAATGGAATTCAAATGTTGGGATATAAATGGAACAAGCAGTATTTTTATGCTCGTGATTTTTACACTTTGAATAATCTTTTGAAGCTTGTCTTATCTTCTGGGTTACTGGCTATTTTCTGGTTTCATACAGTTGGGCCACAACAGTGCATGAGATGAATGAGTGGATGTTTCTGTTACCGTGACAATCTTTTGGGACTTGGTACCTATGATTATCTGTGTTGAGTAACTGTGCCTCTGCATAACTGCATTGGAGGTGTACATTTTCACTTTCGACTACCACTGTTCTAGCGAAGTCAATAGAAAATGAAATGTTCTGTTGACAAGCAGTGGTGAAACTTTTGAATGAACTATTGATTCTGTTGTCTATGATACCAAGAAAGCCAGTCTGTTTTCCCACACTGGCAAAGTGGTTGAGATGCCATAGATATACTGTGTATACATGTATTGTCACAGCAACTAGTGAAATATTACTACAGGTATATTATTGTGAAAACCGGCTTTGGAAATTGAGAGACCACTTGTCCAAGGAGGAGATGACATGCAGTATGATCTTAATCATTTTATTACAGCAATTCAAGAAGGATAAGATGGTGTAAGAGAAGGCAAGCCTAATCCCAGAAACCTTGACTTTTTTGTAGTAATTGGTAAGAGATGACACTCTACATTATAAGGGCAAATGATAAATCATGTCAAATCATGTCTGTAAAGCAAATTTGATGGAAATTATCATTCATTCAAAGTTCCCGAAACTCGTCTCATCACGTATCTGTCAATGCAGATGTATTTATTTTTGTTACCATGTATTATGTTTTCTTTTATCCTCTTGTCAAAACCATAACCACACATGTAGTATTTCAGACATTTACAATAAAATACTTTGTACTAAGTTTACAGTCTATTGGTGTTACTGACCACAAATGTTAACTTTTATTTATTGTTGTGATAAGGGGTTATAGAAACCAGGTTGATTTTATGCTACATCTACTAGGCTGCCAATACATATTGTGTTCTTTAATAATGGTTATTCAGAAAATAATATTTTTGGTGTCTTCTTCTAAATAATAATAAAATGTAAATGATATCAAACCACAATAGAGGTAAAATGAGCAATGTACAGGACAGGGCATGACAGGAAGTGAACCTATCTGCCCAAAAAAAGAAATAAAGATTATTGAATTGACATTGAATGTCTATCAAACACTGATATATTTTGGTCTGTACTTATTAGCTACTTTGTAATGGCAATATAATTACAAGCGGGGCTGGGTCGGGCCATTGCTCCCAGGATTTAACTGACTGGTGGTGACTCTTCTATTAGTGCTGTCTGGAGCTCGCTCTAACACTACTACTGTTGTTCCACCTAATGTTCAATGATATTTGACCAACACACGAGTATCCTGCACCACTTCATGGGCCTGGTGTTGCTGTGACGCTCAACTACAACTCTGGAGTTCCTGAGCACAGAGATAAAGCCACAAGGAATATTTAACAGTGCCTCTCATACCACTTTGAAGAAAAGCGTAAAGATTTTGCTTTGATTTCTGCATAGAGCATTAGAGTCTTCAAACAGTGAAGGATACACAATGCACTGACTAAACACTGATTTCAGCTCTTCTCCTTGCTGCCTCTTTTATGTGCAAATGCTCCCCTCTGTGGAAAAAACTAAGTAGTGTTTTTAATACGCCTGCTTGTGGCTGGAAGAGTGGAGTGGGTAATACCATCTTATTTTTACTGATTATATTTTTTTATTGTATTTTAATGATTTTTATGTGTTTGTTTGATAATTCAGATGCCTCCCCGTCTCCTTGCCCTTCCCGCCTTCCCATTCTGTGTAACACAAGCGCAAACTTGTCACAATACTCCCAGATAGGGGCAGTGTTGGCTTGGTGTTACTTTGAGAGGAAATGGATCTCTTGAAGACTTTAGTAGTCTCTGTGCTCCCTGAATGCAAGTGAGCCAGAGATGGGAGTGGTGTGGCCATAGTACTACATACTGTACATAACAATATGCCAGCAGACACTCAGCCATACATGGCACATGAGTATTGGTGCAGTCAACTAACATTGGTTATTTTTTGCTGCGAACTGCATTTCAAATCAATAGATGATTATGAGACAAAAAGTTCATTTTTGCTCACTTACAAATTGAATTAATTGTGCATCCATAAAAAAGACTTTCACCTTGATTTCCTCTTAATCAAGTATCTCAAAATACAACAACAAAGAAAATAAATAAGAAGATTTGGGTTTTGAATGCCTCAGCAACAATGAATTTGTGTGCAGGAGTACAATGTCAAATGTATTTTTCTGTTTAATAATAAAAATTCAATAATCTATTTTTGTCTTTATTGTGGTGTGTCAACGTCTGCAGGGCGTTCACCACTGGTTCATTATTTGTTACGCCAGAAACTCGTGTGTTCATGAGTTCAGCTGATGTTATTGTCCACGTGAAGTGTGAACGACGGACGTGACCAGATAAAAATGTTATATTGACGTGTTTTGCTCATAGGTATTCCTTTACGTATAATCCTAGTGTACAGTGACACAACTCAGTGTTAATGTAAACCCATAAAGTATGTGATGAGATTCAAACGGCTTCTTGAAAAGCAGATACTACACAAATAATAGAATACATTCAAATCAAGTTGCCTGCAGCAGACAATAAACAATTCATGACTGGAATTTCAGCTGACTGGTTTGTGATGAAGTTGTTTTACTCACAGACAGTAATTTTGTTGCTGATACAACCCTTTATTGACTTGTGTATTATGGAGTGACGATGATATAAGCAGGCATCTGCAGGTCTTCCATTACAACCAGCCAAAGTGAAACAGATTCAATCCATTCATAGTCACGATCATGAATTTTCTATTGGTGTCATAAGAGACACGCTGTACCACCACGGACGCTCCAGCTAGTAATCTACTATTTCCAGAATAGTTGTCCACATATGAGCTACCCATCCTGCATCACTTCATGGGCCCGTTGTTGCTATGGCAACTACAGACAGTGGCACTCCCTCCATGAACTCCAGTGAACTTCTGTTGTTCTACATATAACTCTAGGGTTCACTGAAATCCATCAGGTGTGACTAGGTAAACCATAAAAAACCCTTCTTGCAAGCCAATTCTGAGCGAGATAAAAGGGAGACTTCAGCGTCAAGACTGACCTCAGTTAATTCAAAATTGATTAAAGGTTCTGTGGAAATAAAAGCAGCAGAATCACACTTGGAATGACAGAGAGCTGGTATTGATCAGACCTGTGACTGATTTCCACAGCACACTGGTATGTTTCAGAGCCACGCCTGGTTGTTGTCGTCATCAGAGATAAAGGCCTGATCTATGTTCTTGTTGTTGGTCCGTATAAAATAATCATTAAAATCCCACTTGGACTTATATTTCACTTGGTTTGTGTTCCTCTGGGGAACATGGGGGTGTGATAGAGCCACCTTTTCTTACAGGCACCTTCATTAAGTGTTGAGTGCCTGTGTAGGCCTGTGTAGAGATCCAAAAGGGTCTGGAGATGAGGAGGGGGAAGCAGAGAGATTTATGAGAAGGCCATAGGTGGAATTAAGACTTTGGGCCTTAATGTTAGTAATGTGTGCTTCTGTATTCAGCCAAAATGTGTGTTTTGGTGGAGAAAGGACCTAAACAACAGTTACAGTGACTGTAATTGTTGTTGACCTTTAACCATTTACTGGGTTATTCAAGAGCAATAAGGGGAAATGCTTCTCTATTTTTCTTTTTTTTAATTATTATTATTTCTTTATTTATCTTTATATATTTTTCAAATGGGGAATGTACTGAATTGCTGTTGCAGAGCACCAATGTACATCACTGAAACATGCTGGAAAGGTTCAAAGTGATGCTTTTTGTCAGGTGTAATTAAATTTGAGTTTAAGGCAACATTAAAGCAAAGCTGAGATTTGGCCATCAATAGTAGGGACTGAATTTATTTATTTATTTTAAATATACACAACAATCCAAATCTATTTGGGGGTGTCAGTATGCCAACAATCCACAGTCAATTATAATACATATATAACATCTTCGTGAAAAATGTTGTGGAAATGTATTTGTCGGACGAGAACTTTATTTCCTAATAGATAAAGCAACAAACGCGGTTGCGTGTAATTCCCTCTGTGTACAGCAGGTGTCAGTAAGACGTCGCCTTCTAATAACATTGAACGGGACAGGTTCATGCACCCTTTTCACTTTGCCTCATAACGTAACTGTACCGGCTATTTCTCCAGATACACCCAAGGCAAGTGTGCCAGTGAACCAGATAATGTCAGCAGTATCGGACTTCACATCATCAAATAACACCCTGCTGATCAAACTGGACGAATAGATTCAGTGTTGCCAGGCTAGAGGGGGAAAAAAAAGTGAACAGGCTCGGAGGGCGGGCCACCTGTGACGGCAAATTATTGGCGAAGATCTGCGAGTTTTTCACAGGCGCTTCGCTGTCGGTATGTCAGTGCGCCCGCTTTGGCTCTGTGCTGGATGTGTGTGTGAGTGTGTGTAAGGGGGCAAAGCTCACTTGGATAATCTTGAGCACAGGCAACATCAATTTTCCTCTCTTCGAGGAATCTCCACTTGATCCAGGTAAGATCCACTGAACATTGCGCGACTGCTGATTGGATATACACCAACGAAAAATCACTATAATAATCCTATGATATTCCTATAGGGGCTTGTAGTGTGTGTGTGTGTGTGTGTGTGTGTGTGTGTGTGTGTGTGTGTGTGTGTGTGTGTGTGTGTGTGTGTGTTACTCAATAGTGCGTTTACAGCCCTGATCGTACTTTCTAGTATTGTTCTTTTATTGTATCTCCTGTTCTATCATTATGATATTCCTACAACGTGCCTATAGACACTTATAGTTTTGCTGTGATATTTGTATAGTATCCTTCTAAATTTTTATTATAGGATTACAACGTATTTTCCGTTATGGTATTTATAGTTGATCTGTGTTCTGGATACCTGCTGCGCAACCTAGTAGCCCAATGCCCGTTGCGAAAACTGATAACACAAGACAAAGGGCAGGTGACAGAGAGTGCCTGTTACAAGAGTCTAATAGAGACCTAACCGAAGAGAAACAGGCCCAGTATCAGTTAGCAAATGTAACTTTTAAATGAAGTATAATTCAGTGGGACTGTGTGAAATTGTCTTTGCCACATCTTCCTTTGAGCAGCTCAGTCATACTCTCAGCTCTGGCTTCCTGCTTCGCATTACTGCATTACTAAAGTCCAAGTCATCTACGGTGATGAAATGACTTCCAACCCGTCAGAAATCAACAGAGGGATGAGCGCGGATTAGGTAATGTGCATAGTAAAGCCGTATGATTCAGACTCTCCACATCCGGAGTGTGGGATGTCAACTGGGCAGCGGTGATTAGGGCAAATCAGCTCTAATCACACATGGATGACTTGAAGGCGCTCGAAGAGCCAAATGGTTAGCCCATCATTGATTTGTTGCAAATGGCTAATCAGCCGGCAAGTTTCCAGACAAGCGGATGGTATTTGCAGGTCTGATCTAATCATTACATATCACCAGGGATTTAGTCAAGAGTAAATCCACCTCAAATCTGTTTTTTTTTTATCCCCCTGTACAGCCTGACTTAAATCTTTATGGCATAAATTCATAGTACACATGTTCCTAGGTAGTATTCAACTGATGTAGTCATATGAAGAGAGGGTCTTTTAACAAAAAAAAAAGGATAAATTAATGCATTTTCTGAAAATATTTGATTTTTTGGAAAGTAATGTCATATTGTTGTCATATTGTCATATTATACCAATGTATATTGTGTATATTGTTCCATTTCCCTCTACTACATCCTCACACTACAGTGTATTTCCTACACCATGCAGCACAGTGGCCATTCATTGCTTCCTCTCTGACGTTGCATTGTGATCAGAATAAACCTATAGTGTGAAAGGTCAGTTTAAAGAGCACACTGTGTGTTGTGAATGAGGCAGTAAAAAAAAAAAAGTGTACGGCTACAAAAGTAGAATACAGTAGACTCGGAACAGATACAGTTCAGTCTCCAGTTAGCTCTCTTTTGTCTGTCAGAAACAAGAGTGGTATAAAGCAGTCTGTCTCTCAGCTGGAGTGCAGTTCAATGGCTTTGACTGTCATCTTTTCTACCATTTGTCACACACACACACACACACACACACACACACACACATGTGCCCACATACACAACGCAGAAAGAGAGCGAGGCTTTTTTTTCGGGGCCGGTGTTGTCTGTTGATAGAGCTGTCATGGCAGTGCTCCAATCTGTTCCACCCAGGCACATGTATAGACACTTTCTAATTGCCTGATAAAATCCACGTCGTTCGGATGGACGTCGCGGGACTGAGTTGAGTTGGCAGCGAGATCAGGGGGAAGAGAGAGATTAGAAAGGTTAGGGGGGGGGGGTCAGCACACAAGTGGTGGTACAGTCACGGTCATTTCCTCCGGGGTCCCTCCTTATTTCCTTTTTCACGGTCTCTCTTTCTACGTACCCCCAACGTTTCCCGACTGGTGTGCTCAGCGCGCCAATTAACAATTGAAAGCATCTGCGTTGAGGGGGTCCGGGGTGCCGAACACACGTCAGCAGTGATGGATTTTAGATGACAGAGAATTGGGAACGCGCTATTGTCAGCACTTCCCTGCTCCCCCCTCTGCACTTTACTTTATTCCGACTGTCTTGTCCATCGGGCTCTCCCCCGCTCTCTCCCCCTCTCTCTCTCTCTCTCTCTCAACTCCTCTCTGTCCGTCTGTCACATGCCTGTGAAACATTTTCATTTGAATGGACAGCTCTTCCTTCCAGGATGACTAAGACTTGTGTCAGGACCACCGCGGCTAGCTGGCTGGCTGACTCACTGATTGGTTAGGATTCAGACCCCTGGCAGCCCATTGGAGTTATTTCAACTCAACCTGATGTGCGGGAGTCAGATAGATGACTCACGAAAAGAGAGAGAGAGAGAGAGAGCCTCAGCTCACCTCCTCTGGCACCAGGAGGGCCTTGAAAAGCCTCAGAAGGCGCATCACAAGAATTGGCAAGCATCTGGAGACGCAGCACATTCAGACAGAGAAGAATGGCCAACTGAAATATACTCATCATATCGGAAGAGCTGTGCAGAAAGCAATACACAGCAAAATATCCCATACACACACATGAAGAGAAACTGTGGATCCTGTATGAGCCTCCTACAGTACGTCTACATGGTGACTCCCTGTCATCTTGCTGCTCCTGCATGCTGCTGTGGTTGTCCTTAACGTTGTTACGCCGAGTGCAGCCATGCACGCTTGGAGGTGTGTGTGTGTTTGTGTGTGTGTGTGTGTGTGTTTAGGTGCTTGTGATTGTATTTTTAAAGCTAAGAGCAAGAAGGCTCTTCAGGGTGCAAGAGGCAGGCTCCTTCCTTTCACAGTTTGTTTAATGGAAAGTGCTCGAGAGCGAGCGTTTACATTTGGAACTGGCAGAGCATTTTAAAGACAGAGAGTCTGTGTGTGTGTGTGTGTGTGTGTGTGTGTGTGTGTGTGTGTGTGTGTGTGTGTGTGTGTGTGTGTGTGTGTGTGTTTTGGGAAGAGAGAGAGAGAGAGAGAGAGATGTCACTATTCCTCTAAATAAAATGGGACAAGGTCAGTGATGCTCCACAGAATGTGTCTGTCAATGTATTCTCAACGTGAGACACAGCGCTGGTGCACGTGATGGTGACACTGCCCCGCCCCCCCCCATCTCCCCCTCACCCCCCCCTTCTCTCTCTCCCTCACCCCTTCTCTCTCTCCCTCTCTCACTTTTCTTTTTTGCCTCCCACATCTCTCAACTCTCGTTCTGCCGGTACGACGTTAGCACTCACGACACATCTTTCACATCTTTCCCCTGTGGATTTTTATTCCTCTTAGTACGTACGTATGACACACGGTTCTGTTCAACAGCCCTTAGTTGGGATATTTTCACAGGCGTCTTTATACTAGGCTACTGCTGCTCACACACACACACACACACACACACACACACACACACACCACTCGTCATTGATCTACAAAAGCCCTACAGTTGTGTGTCTCGTTCAGGTCTCGCCACTCAAACTGGACCAGCTCGTATTCCTTCTCCACTTTCCCCCTCTAACCTCGACTCGTATTGTTGAGTGATTACTTTTTCAAGCGCAACGTCCACACGCGCAGCAGCAGCAGCAGCTGAGTTTTTGTCCAAGTATAGACACGGACTAACACTGTTGGGTTTTTTTTTTTTTTTTTCTGTGTTTATTTCAGTTTTCTCCAACAACCTTCAATCCCCTTCTACGGTGTCCCGAAAGAGCCGGCGGAGACGAGGCTGCCAGTTTGTCTGAGTCGGTGTGTGTGTGTGTGTGTGTGTGTGTGTGTGTGTGGGCGAGCATGTCTTCGGATACATCCCAGTCGGAGAGCGTGCGTCCCGCGAGGCGCTCTGCAGAGATGAAGGTGCTGTGGCTCCTGCTGCTGGGCTGGTGTGTGTGCGCGGCGGCCGGCTACCCCTTCAGAACGCCGCTGGACCTGGACGTCACGCCACGCATCACTGTACCGACCGGTGGTAAGGGAGGACACGTGCACACACACACACACACACACATACTGCATACACACTCTTTGTTCCGAGACTTAAATGTATCAGTTGGGGATCATCCATTTTTCAAAGGTGTTTTTCTGTGTTGTTGTTGTTGTTGAAGGTTTTGACGTTTTGAAGGAGAGTGGGAATGGTGGATATCGAATTTTGGAGCGAAACTCTTCTTTCTTTTTCTTTCTGAAAAAATTGCAAGATCCCTCCTCTCTCTCTCTCTCTCTCTCTCTCTTTTATCTATCTCGCTGGAAAGAGATTATTTTCTTCTCTTTCTGTCTGCCTCTCCCACATCTCTTACTGTCTCACACTCTCTTTTCTCCCTATTCTCACTCGATTGAACCTCACACACCTCACACACACACACACACAGACACACACTCTTCTTGTAACTGCTTATCACGACCCTTTTTTTTGTCAAGTATGATTTGTATTGAATGGTGGTTTGTTATTCAGTTGGCCCCTGACTGATGCCTGATGCATCTAGCTGCAGGATGATAGCAGATCAACCCTCCGGAGACAGACGCAGACGAGCAGACTAGTGAAGTGCTTTACACTTGGATCACTGCAAAGCATCCAGTAGAGACTGACACCACTGTAGGTGGTGGAGAAGCACCGTAACCATGACAACTGTTGTAGTATGGCACAAGGCTGTAGTATACAGTATTTTTCTCTTAACGCGGGTGTGTGTGTGTGTGTGTGAGAGTGTGTGCATTGGTACCAGTGGCTTGCTTGCACATGAGTGGGTTTACATACATGCCTGTGTGTGTGTGTGTGTGTGTGTGTGTGTGTGTGTGTGTGTATATCCTGTTATATGATGACGGAGTTAGCATCCCTTATGTCTTGATACAGGCTACAGATGTGTGAATGGGCGTTTGCACCCAAATCCCAGTCCATGCCAAATGTCACCTCCCTTATCAGGACAATAGCCCCGCTGTCTCCCGCGCCTCCTAAATCAGCACTTATCACCACTCGCCTTCATTATCTATTTTTCCAATCCTCGTTTCCCCCCGTCACCCCCGACCACCACCCTTATCTCAATCTCTCTAAATCAACACCTAGGTGCTGAGGTCTGCCCACAGGTTCTCCTTACGTGATTCATCTCCCTGTCTGCTGCCCCATCAATCTCTCATCCACTCCCCCCTCTGCCATCCTTCTCTTCTGCTCATTTTCGTTCTCCATTAGTTTCTACTTTTTTTTTAACGGTTGCATTATCTTCCTTTTACTTCCTTCACCTTCCCTTTTACCTTTTCCTCTCTGTTTCTTTTCCTTCCCTCCCTCCTCTCGATGAGACTTTCGATACACAAACGTAGCCGCTAATCCCTTTAATCTCTCTGTGTTTCTTAGCAACCTAAGGCAAAGCCTCCAATCCTGCATGGGGTAGTTAAATCACACATGCACGCACACACACACACACACACACACGCACACAACTGCGCTCGCTTCTTGTTGCGGTGTTCAGTATTTTAGTCCATTCCCATAAACAAGGTGGAAAAAATACAGGGGGGGGGTTGTTGAGGGTTTTTACTTCTGATGAGTTTGAAAATTGAACAAAACTGACAAAGAGAGTTAGAGAGTGAAATAGGAAAGTGAGACATTTAAAAACCGTTTCATTACAGATTCATTACTGATTTCAACCTGTCATTTTCACTTTGAGATGAAGTTAACGTTCAGAGATTGTTGATTCAATACCACTTGGCTTGCTGTACAGTTCCTACGCTGAACTGTAAACAGACCTGACGTTGGTCTGTGGGTGTTGTACGTATAGCTTGAGTCCTAGTATGTCTCAAGGTTGTCAGCGCCCTTTTTACTGTGTGTGTGTGCACGTGCGTGTGCATGCGTGTGTGTGTGTGTGTGTGTGTGTGTGTGTCCCTGAACATCATGTCCTGTCCTGATCAGCTGAGGTCCTTCAACATGTTTGCTCAGTAAATAATATCATCTGGGTTTCTCTCTCTCTCTCTCTCTCTCTCACCTTTACTTTACTTTTCTTTCTTTCTTTCTGTCTTTCCCCCCCCTTTTCCCCTAAGATGTTATTTTCTCCTATAATCTGGTAGGCTGAGGCTAGAATGTGCTTCTGAATGTTATTCCATCATCATATATAGCTAATGTGGCCCACCGTGAATCCTAACCTCCACCTACTTCCCTTCCCTCGCTGCTAGTCGGTGCCTGAGGGGTGAGGGAGGTTGCTTCTGCATTACCTTACCTCCAGCTGTCAGTCCCTCACCTGCGGGGAGGTATTGTGTGTCTTAATGCTAGGTATTAACCCGGGGTCCTCCGCCAGGAAACTCGGGTATTGTCGCGATTAACATCCATTGTCGTCGCGTACAATGGGGCGCTCATAGTGTTGGTGTGCACGCTCACGTAAGGTAGTCATTGTTCTGATCCGCTCGGTGATCAAGTAACACTATACTTCCCCCCCTGAATGAGAATGAGAGAATAACAGGTAGATGCGTGAACATGTAGAAGGAGTACGGGGTTGGAAGTGGCGGATGCTGATGAAATAAGTGGAGATGATGGGATTTTGGCAGCAGCAGATAGGAACCATGTCTTCAGGGAGATTAGCTGAGGAAAAAAAAAAGAGAAAGTTTGACACCTTTGTTTGGGCATGTCAAGCTTCTGTAATCATCACTAGGCATCAAAAGTGGCTCACTTTCAGCTTGGCTGCCTTTATGGCTAATTGCTGTCAAAACTTCACCCTAGATGATAGTCATTGCGGAGAACTCCACTTAATAAAAGGCACATCAACTATTTTAATCAAACATAACTTGCAGGCAGCATTACTGTTTTTTTTTCACAACATCACAGTTGCCTTCAGCCCGGTGTTATTGTTATGGTTATGAACTGTCAAGCGGCTGAGTCTCTTTCCTCCATGCCTAGAGGTTCTCTGTGTCTGAGTCTTGGTACATGATTCGTGTGTGTGTATGTTTGTGTGTGTGTGTGTGTGTGTGTGTGTGTGTGTGTGTGTGCGCACGCTGTACAATATGTCTTTATGCAGAGTGTTTGTGTTTGAGTGAACCTCATTAGTATCTTATCCTGTCAAACAGCGGCATCCCAATATAGCCTGGAAAAGTGGACAGGGACGCGCGTTTGTGATGTAACACCCTCCGACCCGAGAAATCCACACAGACTCTCTCTAGAATCGTGTCTCTGAAATCTCATGCGATGCTGGGCCTCTCTTCGTTATCCTGTCCTCACCCAGCAGAGCCGCGTAGGATAAAGCGTAATCCCCTTCGCTTATATTGTCCATAGCGTGTGGGCGTAAATTTGAGTTGAGGTCGGTGCATTCAAATAGAGTGAGAGAGTCGGGTCTTGAGGCTCGTTCACACCAGCCCACTACGCTCCAGGTGGGAAAAACGGGATCTGGCGGGTACGCGTCTGCTTCAGTTCATCCGTTCAAATCCCTGCACTGTCTGGGGAAACGTGAGTAACGCTCTCCCTTCCCTGACCGCTACAACCGATGTGCCATTGAGCAAGGCGAAAGATAGACCGCGGTCAACGGCAGGAGACGTGTGCCCCTAGGGTGTGAATGAGAAGTGAAAGTGCAACCGCGTGCGTTGCAGAATCACAATGCAGGGGGGGCACGTGCGCGATGCTGAAATGAGCCGAGACGTTCTTGCAAGTCCAAGATGTGTTAAGACACGTATACGCTTCGTTTCGGGTTTTCGCGGGGGCGGGTTTGGACAGGATTTGTCGTCATCGCTGCTGCTGCTCCCGCTGATCGTTAGTAGTCATGTCTACTATTTCACAGCTCCTCCACCGGAGTGCTAATTGCAGAGGATGTCACACTGCTGATTCATCCATTAAACACCGTGTGTGGTGGTGCGGATGTGTGTGAAGTCCTCGTCGTTAATGAAAGTACGAGCCGTTTTTTTGGATTAATAGATGCACTAGTTGTGTCAAGGGGTTACAAAAGGTCGCTTTCATTAATAATCCAGCCCGCTCCTCTTCCCTCCCCTCTCCCTCTCCCCTCTCCTCTCCCCTCACCTCACCCGCAGGTCTCCACGGCTGTAGGCGTTTCCAGTCCTCTGCAGTCAACTACAGCACTCTGTTCCTGGAGGCTGACAGCGAGCGTCTCTTCGTCGGGGCCCGGGGGGCCGCGTTCTCTCTCGATGCCTCTGACATCTCAGCCGCCGCTCTGACTGTGAGTGTGTTTGTTTATGTGTGACCGCCACAGTGACATTTACATTCCACTGTGCAGCGGTGCAAGAGCGCATCTTACATTAATGAGTACGCTGGCATCGTCCCAAGGCAATATAGATGAGCAATTTATGAGCAAGAGTACATTTGTCTTTTTCTTTTCAGTCTATAATCTTGTCAATTGATTTTGATTTTGTCTCCTGATGGCAATACTGTCCACTTGTTGCCCGTGTTCCGTCAGCAGAGTCACTGTGATTGAGTCTAGCCCTCAGTCAGTAGATAGAACGGATAATGTCATTAAAGTCGACTGTCCCTTTAAAACCTCAACACCCTCTTCCACCTGATATGCTGCTGTGTCGCTACCTGGTGATAATCTGACATGAAGCTGCTACATAGTTGTTTATGTCCCACGTACGACTGCTGCTGTTTGTGTTCAACGCTCCCCTACCTCTCCCCCACCTCTCCCCCGGCTGCTGAGTCAACCTTCCGGATTACATAAGAGTTAATAAACATGCTGATGTTCAACATTGTTTAAATCTGAATTATTTAAGTCAGCACTTGGTAAACACGATCATCTCTTTTCGTCTGATCTCTGAAGTGTGGCATTTTTTTACAAAAACCAACTCTCTGTGTGCTCTTTCTCTCCTACTGTATGTTACGTGGTATGTGTTAGATTGAGTGGGACGCCTCCCCCGAGCAAAAGTGGCAATGTTTGAGCAAAGGAAAAGACAATAAGGTAGACAATTAGTTGTTTTTCCCTCAGTCCTTTCTTCTTTTTTTTAATCTTTTTGTCAATTTCTCCCCTATCTATTGACGGTCCTCTGCTCACTGTCTTTCTCTTTGTCTTCCAGACAGAGTGTTTTAATCACATCCGCTTCCTCCAGAGGTTCAACTCCACTCATCTCTATATGTGTGGGACTCATGCCTTCAGACCGCTCTGTGCATACATAGTAAGCGCAATAGATCACAACCCTTTCAACAGGGGTCAAATACATTCAATAGTCAATTTATTACAGAACAGGAACGTAAACAGTACATTGTACAGTAGAGGATGTACACTGCATATACAGTATGTTGTGTCCCGTGTAGGATGAGGAGAGGTTTGTCATGTCGTCTCAGACTGAAGAGGGCAGAGACAAGTGTCCCTATGGCCCAACAACTGGCTACACGGGCCTTATTATAGGTAAGACCCACCGTCAGCTACCAATCGCTTCTAGTGATGCATTAAAACATCGATCAGTTCATAAACCCGTTTTTTCTTCCAGACCAGCAGATGTACACGGCCTCTCAGTATGAGTTTCGGAGCTTTCCGGATATCCGGCGTAACTCTCCGTCTCCTGCGCTGAGGACAGAGGACGCTCCCACGCGCTGGCTGAACGGTGAGCGCACTGATGATGATGATGATGATGATGATGATGATGATGATGCGAACCATTTTTTGGGGCGTGTTTGGGCAGTAGGGTGGCCCGGTGGTTAAAGCCTCTGCTGTTCAAAAAGAAGACGCCATTTTTAACCCCTTAAACCATCCGTCCTGCTGAAGCTGCCTTTGAGCAAGGGAACAAGAAGAGTATTTCCCTATGGGGATCAATAAACTCTTATATTACTATCATCACATCAGCTACTAATGAATCGTTATATATTATATGTATTCACAAGCAACTGAAAAAAAGTTGGTACGTTGCGAAATTGCGATTTCTGTCCCCCCATACAGAGGCAGACTTTGTGGGCTCGGCGCTGGTGAGGGAGAGCGAGGGCAGCGGCTCCGGAGACGATGACAAGATCTACTTCTTCTTCACGGAGAAGAGCCAAGAGCAGACGACCACCTACAGCCACAGCAGAGTGGCACGAGTGGCGCGGATTTGTAAGGTGAGCGGAGACGAGATCAGAGAGAGGTCAGGGGGGGGCAGCGAAGTGTCCGGCTAGTGCGGGGTGATAGGAGAGGCTAATAGACGAGGGATTAAAAAGGGGTAATGTGTCGGCATCTATTGCAGCCCAACCGTCCTGGTAGGGGGATCCCTCTCTGAGTAGCCCCTCCCAAGGTTTCTCCTAATTTTCCAATAAGGTTTTTGTGGGAGTTTTTCCTTGTCCTCTGTGAGGGTCTAAGGCTGGGGGATGTCGTGTACTAATCATTTATTATTTTTCACATGTTGGGCACTGTGAAGCCCTTAGAGACTGTAACGGTGATTAAGGGCTATACAAATAAATGTGATTTGATTTGATTTGATTTGATTTGGTAACAGGGTCCCGATCTAGATGAACTCAGGCTTCTGGCTTGAACGAGACCGGGAAACATTTGGCGTCCTCCGGCGATCGGCCTGAAACGGGAAGGATTTACATTTCGTGTTGTCCAGGAAAGAGTTAACCTACTCTGGATTTACTATACAGTTTAATAACCTTTTTTCGTCAGTCGTACAAGTTTTCCCCTTGACTGCCTGGCAGCGTTTTGTAAAATGCATGAGGGATGACATTTTTGCCCATCGGCTGAATAGAAACGTAAAATCAAAGGGCATGCGGACGCGTTGGAGAACAAGCCGATGTCAAAGAGCTGGGTAGTGAATAGACGGCTCACCCGCGTTCCTATCAGCCTCTCCTGAGTACTTTGTCATCGGATGTCATCCAAATGAATCACCCGCCTCAAGTCAAGCATTTCCATTGTGAACCCTAGAAAAACATGTTTACCCTCGTTTTTTTCTTTTTTTTTTGTTGTTGTTGTACCAAGAGCGGGTGTTTTGATGTGTCTGCAGCGCTATGTGTGTGTGTGTGCGCGTGAGTGTGTGTGTGTGTGTGTGTGTGTGCGTGCACGCCCACAGCAGGCTGCAGCAGCGCACCTCATGGTAGAAAGCACTGTGAGTGAAGAGAATAAATTACTAACAGGCTTTGACACACACACACACACACACACACACACACACACACACACACACACACACACACACACGTAGATTGCAATAGAGAGCCTTACTGTAGGGAAGCCGTAACCTTACAGAAACTTACTGTTATTACTTTGCCTTGCCATCTGTTGCACCGTTTTGGGAGACTCACTTCTCCGCGTGTGCGACCTTGAACCTTGAGTGTTCAGTCCGTGCTCCTCCATCATCCCCACCAGGACCTCGCCTCATCTCACCTCCTTCCTCTATTCCTTCCTCTCTTCCTCTTTTCCTCCACCCTTTCTACCCTCAGGGGGACGAGGGGGGTCGTCTGACTCTCCAGAAGAGGTGGACGTCCTTCCTCAAGGCCAGGCTGGTGTGCTCTCTGCCCGAGTACGACTTCCACTTCAACGCGCTGCGCAGCGTGTTCGTCCTGCCCGGGCCGCACGCCGCGGGACACGCTCTTCTACGGCGTCTTCGGCCTGGAGTGGTGAGTGGGAATGCGTCGGATCTCAAAGGGGCTTTGAGGATGCAAATGTAGACGAGTGAGACGGAGATGAAAGGCGACAATCGATACGCTGAGATAGTTGAAGAAGACAGCGAAGGGGATGAGATGAAAGAGAGGGGTGAAAGTCAGAGCAAGGGGGAAGTTTTTGTCCAAAAAAAATGAAGTTGGGTGGAGGCTTTCTGACGGACGGATACAAAGGGGAAGGAATGAAAGGCTTAGATGAGAAGATGTTTCAAAGTTTGAGTAGTGTTTTCATTTTTTATTTCATATATTATTTTGATTGAACTAAAGTAAAATCCTGCTCCCCATGCAACAACTAATGTTAAGTTAATGATATTTAACAACATTAGCTAGCTAGGTAGCATAGAGCTGTAGTGCCTGTAAGTGTGTTTGCATTTCAAATGTATGTATAATATACATACATTATAATATAATTTAATATATTATATATATTAATATAATATATAATTTATGTGTATTTTTTTGTGATGAAATGTTTTTTTTATTTTCTCAAAGGAGAGCAAGGAATTTGCATCCAGTACACATCCAATACAGAAGATAATTGGAGTGTATTTTGAGGATCACGCTAACGCTATGTAGCATTTACAGTGTATGCTGCCATGTTGACGTGACATCAGATAACTGCGTCTCCAAAAACCCGGAGTTAGGAGTTTCCTACTTGGAATTGTGACTTGGCCCTTCCATTGTATTTTCCCAGTAGAAAGTCAAAATTGAACATCTCTGGAATTACTGAAAACTATAAATGTTATTAGTAAAATGTTACCAATGCAGTGAGAATATGGGTGGTGGGTGTTGAGCTAGCTTAGCTATATGAGCTATATCTTGTAAAAAAACAATCAAAGACGATCCTCAAGAATTCCTGTTACCTTGGGGTGTTGCCCCTTTACCTCCACCTCTGCTGCTCCTCCCTCACCCTCCCTCTGGAGGAGCGCTGACGGAGACAAAAGTAGAAAGCTAATCAGAAGTTATACACTTTTGCCTGTGTCAGTGCTCATCCATCCCCTCATCCTCCTCTCGCTTTCTTGCCTTTTGTCGCTTTACTTCTTTCAAACTAGGTGAGCCAGTGATTTACTGCATTTCTGCTGCTGTCTCTATGGCAACATCGAGTTTACTGCTGTTATTGTTTGTGGCTTGTGCTCTGGCCTTTCTCACTGTGTGTGTGTGTGTGTGTGTGTGTGTGTGTGTGTGTGTGTCTGTAGGAAGAGCGTGAAGGCTTCTGCAGTGTGTCGGTTCTCCCTGCCCGAGGTCCAAGAGGCCTTCCAGGGCCCCTACATGGAGAACCAGGACTCTGGCTCCAAATGGAATGAATACACTGGGAAGATCCCTGACCCACGACCTGGAACGGTAAAACACACACACACACAAATCACACACACACACACACACACACACACACACACACACACACACACACACACAGGGCATTACTGCCTCCTCTATCTATAATAAGCCAGTGACTGTAGCCGTTGCCAGCTGTTCTGAGATGAAGCGCCGAAGAATTGCCTTTAAATCTCACCCTGCTCACCATCCCCCAGCACTCACAACAGAAGGCACCGATAGAGTGCAGATGAGACCGATCGCGAAGAAAGACGCACAAAGGGGGGGAAGGCAGAGGGAGCGATGGAGGGAGGAGGGAGAGATAGGATAGGATGAGTGGCAGCTTCAGCGAAGAGGCTCAAAACACAACCGGCTTATGTTATTGAAACCCATTACCATGGCGATTAACTCCGGGCTGCGGGCTTGGTGACAATGGCTTAGCGTGGCAGGCAGGGCCGCGGCATCATTAGCAAGACTAGACATCATCCACTGTAGTGTCACTTCGACACTTTGTAGGGCTTAATTTGAACTTTGCGGTAAGCTGGTAAATGGAACGGAGAAGTGGTCAAGGGTTTTAACTCGGTGGGGGTGTAAAAGCCTCTTAGAGGAGTTGGGTAAAGTCATTTGAAAAGGACAAAGAGAGAGAGGGGAACTTGCTCCCTTAGTCAGGTGCAGAGATGAGCTAAGCCCCCCCCCCCCCCATGTCAGCACAAGTCGGGCTGCTGAACTCGCTGCAGTCTAATCGAATTTTCTCCAAATTCTTCGCATTTCCTTCCTTCATTTCCCCTCAGCGTTCAACAGACCCATCTAGCTCATCCTCTCCTCTTCCTCCTCTCCCTTTCCCTTTCTTTTTCCTGCAGAGCACACAAAAAAAAATTCCCCCCTCCCCCCCACCCATACAAGCATACAGTGTTACTCCCCCCCCCCCAGCTTTACCCCTGCTCTCACCCCTTCTCTTTCCCATCCCTCTTTTCCCCCCCTGCAGTGTATAACAGATGCACTGAGGGCCAGGGGGATAAACGTCTCCACCTCCCTGCCAGATGATGTGCTGGACTTTGTCAGAAGGCACCCTCTGATGTCCCAGCAGGTCCAGCCTCTAGACAGACGCCCCCTGTTGTTCAGGAGGACCACAGACTACACCCAGATGGCGGTGCAGGCGGTCCGAGGCTTAGACAGACAGACGTACCACGTACTATACATGGGCACAGGTGCGTACGCGTCTATGCGCTTTGCGCCGTTTACGTCTACCGTTTCATCTCTCTGTCGTATTCAACCCGGTGTGTGTGTGTGTGTGTGTGTGTGTGTGTGTGTGTGTGTGTGTGTGTGTGTGTGTGTTCACGCTAGACGACGGCTGGTTGCACAAGGCCGTGCAAGTCGAGGGTCAGCTTCACATTATAGAGGAGCTCCAGCTATTTGAGGAACCGCAGCGTGTCAGTAGCCTGCTGATCTCTGCCGAGCAGGTAGTGTGTCCGACAGTCACACACACACACACCCGCGGGGAGTGATCTCCCCCCCTGCAGTGTTAATTTCTGTTGTTCTTCTCTTCGGTAGAGGAGTGTGTACGTGGGCTCGCCGTCGGGCCTGGTGCAGCTGCCCCTCTCCACCTGCCACAGATACACTTCCTGCTACGACTGCGTCTTCGCCAGGGACCCCTGCTGCGCCTGGAACGGAGCCCAGTGCGTGGAGATAATGTCAGACGCAGACAGGTGGGTGTGTGTGTGTGTGTGTGTGTGTGTGTGTGTGTGATTGGATATCAGGTGATTCAATCTCTGCTGGTGCCCTTATGTCTATTTGATTTGACTAACCTCAAGTGCTCTTTATACCGGTGCCCACTGTCCCAGTGTCAGCTCTCGGCGCTGTTTGCGTAATCACAGGCCCGGGCAGAGTACTTGTTGTTGACTGTGATAGTAAGCGTAGCATGCAGCTCTGTACTGTCATCTCACTGAATGTGTTTACTCTGTAGAAAGGCAGAAAAATATAGAAGAAGAATAGAATAGACGTCTCTCAAATACCAACAACAGCGGGTACTTTGTATATTACAGCCATTAGAGTTTTTTTTTGGTATGGTTGGTGGTGACCGTAATGTTTTCCTCGCTCCACAGATCCACTTTAATCCAGGACATCCAGCACGGCAACAGAGGATGCGAGAACACAGGAGACGGTACGCAGAAAAGCTCATCATTCTGCTCCCCGTTTAAACTCAAAAGAAGGTTTGCTAAAATGGGGATTAAAAATAGAGGACGGTAGGCACGACTAGAAAGACGTGTTGTCATCAGACGGCATGAAGGAATCTTTGAAAGTTGATTATGCGCACTGTGTTGGCAAACCTCTCCTCCCTTGCTTCTTTAATCACAGTTTTTATCGTCTCTGGAGAGAAATGTGGTTCATATTCAAGGCAGGAAAAACACATTTCACAGTTTCGATCTGATAAAATGTAGCGTCCTCTAGTCCCCGTGTTGCTCATTCTGCATAAGGTATCATGGAAGTTAAGAAAACTAGAATTTGCCTCAATAACTTTAGGCAGCCTTTGATAAAAGATTTATACGATTTGATATGATGTCTATTTTTTGAACTCGGTCTCTGAATGTCTCATTGTGTTTCAGAAGTTGCTGCTCAGCGGAGCCGCTCTGTGCGGGTGGGGGACGATGTGCTGCTACAGTGTGAGCTGAGCTCCAACCTGGCCACGCCCGCGTGGACGGTGGACGGCAGGGAGCTGCGGGGTTACGGCCTCAGCTCCGGCTTCAGAACCGGCACCGACGGCCTGCTCATCATCGAGGCCCGGCCGGACCAGAGCGGGCGGTACACCTGCCACGCCCTCGAGAACGACGTTCAGATCGCCGTGGTTACCTACAACGTCACCGTCCGCCCGGAGATTCCTCCCCCTCCCCTACCACCCGTCGAGCTAACCGAAGACCCCTACACTCCCTCCACCCCTCGGCCCACGCCCGGTGAGCCCACCTCCTCCGAGAGGCCTCCGCCCCCGGCCCCTCTCCTCCCGCGGTCGGACCTCCTCTCCCCGAGGAACATGGAGGCGATGTACCTGTCCCTCATCACCATCCTCGGAGGGCTGTGCCTGGTCCTGACCGTGGTCCTCCTCTACGTGGGCTTCTGCCTGAGAGTGGGCCAGAGGGGGAAGTACTCCTTACGCGCCGCTGCCTCCGCCTACCCCGACAGGAGGAGACAAAACAGGAGTAGGAAACATCGTAGCTCCTCCTCCCACCTGGAGCTTAAGACTATCTCCAGTCACTGTAACGGCAACGGCGTTTGTAACGGGACTTCGAAGCGCCATTCGGCCGACGCTCAGAACGGAGGCTTCCTCCAGATCGTCCCGGGGGAGGGACACTCATCCCCTAATAAGGAGCCTCCTCCCCCAGCCCCTCCTCTCCCCCCGACCCCGCAGCTTCCCTCCCCGGAGTGCGACTTCCCCAACGGGCTGTCGGCCACCCTGCCCAGCGTCCTGAGGAGAATGAACGGCAACAGCTACGTGCTGCTGAGGCAGAGCGACTCCGAGAGCACCCCTCTCTGCTACTCCTTCACCGAGGAGCTCAGCAAGATCTTGGAGAAGAGGAAACACACTCAGCTGCTGCCCAGGCCCGACGAGAGCTCCGTGTAGGAAGAGAGAGACGCACTAGCTAGCTCCCCCTGTGGCGGGAGGACCGAAGTGTTGTCACCCGGTGCTGAAGTGCCTGTCATACAACTTATCATTGCTGATGACTGAGACTCAAGCAATGAGAGTCTTATCTACATTCTTGACTTTGAGAAGGGTTTTTTTCAATTTCACATTTAGACATTCCTGCTTTTGACCCTCTTTTTCCAACACAGAACAATGAGAATGAGAACTCGGTGAAGGGACAAGCATGACGTGGATAGAGAGAATGATCTACCTCAGCTCAATATTACTTAGCAGGCCCATCTACAGTCAAAATCCTGCTACGCCTTGGTAGCAGCTCCCTTATGGAGTCTGAGTTAGGCGTCAGTCCTGAGAGCTCAGCACCAGAGAGCACCCAGCCCAGGGTGCCCGGACTCCAGAGAGGAGAGGAGGCTTATGGGAATATGAGTACATGTGAAGACCACTGCTATGTGACAGCGATGTTTGGCTTGTTTCAAAATGGAAAGCAGCCAATGTTTGTTTGCAAGTGCACAGATGGCTTATGCATTTTTAAAACATGTTCATCATTCACGCATTATATATACTGAGGGACATGGACATGGACATGGGAAGGAACTGAGTTGCAATGTTTTCAATTTTAATATTGACCATATAACTGAAAGAACCAACACAAAATAATACAATAAACTAATGGCGAGCCCTAACATTTTCCATTAACCATCAATAATAAATGATGAATTAATCGATATTTCATATTAATTAAGTATCATTTAATGGTTAACTAAAAACTAATTGATGTTTAATGAATTTCCTACATTGTTTTCTAATTAATAGTAAATTATAAAATGTACATTATTGAATTATTAATTCATGGCACATTAATAAATCAAGTAATCATTTATATATTGTATCACAGCTGTTAAGAAATGAAATCAATGACTTTTTATTGCCTTAGTTCAATTTGTCATTTGTTAATTTCCAGGATAAACACTTTTAAATAAGTATGCATAAATGATTTGCAAAACATGAAGCAGCATTATGTGTGCCCTATTATAATAGTTCACAATGCATAATAAATGGTTATTAACTTGTTTGTAAAACATAAAGGAGCATTATTAGGACCCTTATGATAAACATTTCATATTAATTAAGGAATTTAGGTAATAATAAATTAGTTGGTATTTAACCATTAAATAATTATTTTAGAAATATTACATATTTCTATATAAATATTTACATTTATTTATGTATTTATTTAAAAAATATATTTATTAATGATGGTTATTGTAAAGTGCCAATGTAGAGGAAATATGACAGTATTTCTGCACTTAAGGCCAGTTTTAAAGCGCTTTAGCAAAGAGAGTAGTTATGGGACACTACAAGACACAAGACTCACAAGGGAATCTAGTAACTGCACCATGCCAAGAACATACGAGAGGGAGAGGAACTTCTTGACTGGATGCTTGTCTATACGGAGAGCTGAAGCAGCGAAGGGCACAGCTGTGTGTACTGGACCTATCTGACCTAAAACAGTGCATTGACTGCGGTCCAGCTGGGCCAGAGTCCACCCCTGGATGAGACCCTGCATGAGACCACAACATAGAACAACAAGCTCTTGGGGCACAGCGTTAACCCACAAGCATCCAAGGTAAGTAGAGCTTGTATCATACGCGTAGATCTCACAGACAGGCATATTGCCAAGCCAGCACTTAAAGAAATGGGCCAAGACATTAAAGTGCCATTAAAGTGAGAGGACAACATTTTTGTTATAGCTCACTGGTGTTAAGAGATTCAGCTCTTGGAAAACTGTTGCATTCACATGCCTTCTTGATCTAATGCCTGGGTTGTTTATAATTTGTAAAAAAAAAAGTTTAGGTTTAGTGATGCCAAACCCCCCCCCCCCCCCCCACACACACACACACAAATTAAAAACCTGACAGAGCAAAGTTCATTTGTCAGAGGAACACATCCACCGACGAGACACACACCATCAAAGCTGCAGGGCTGAAATAAGACCTGTATATACAACGCTATCTGTTCTCCACTTCACTCCATTTCTCTCGTGAACCCTCCAGCACCTTTGTCATCTTGCTTTATGCTTTCGCTTTCTTTCGTTATTCCCTTTCTTCTTCACCTGCCTGCCTCGCACTTTATCTTTACACCAGCGCGCCCCCATTATCTCGCTCCATCTCTCACCCCATCTGTTTACGTTCCATATCAACCTGCTCTTGCTGTATATCGCTCTGTTGTCGGGCAGTATTAATTAGACCCTCGTCTCACGACAAGTCTGACCTTATTGCCTATACTGCCGACAGAGGGAGAGAAAGAGAGACGCAGAGAGTCAGAGTTAGAGATTCCGCCTTGAATTTCTTGAAGAGATGTCCCCCCCTAGAGATACGAGCACTCGCGCTCCCAATTATTTTCCTCATACCTTCAGGCTCAGCGTAACGTTTTATTTGAATGCAGAAATGTGAAAACACGTCGGGGCGATGCAACCAAACAAGCGCATACATAAATATAGCGGGTAGATACCTCCACAGGGTGTCGGGGGGGGGGGGGGGGAATGCATGCTGCTGTGATTCTCAAAAGGCGGGGTGCTTGGAGAGCAAAGCTTTCTAGTCAAGACATGAAAGAAGAAGGAGGCAGCCACACAACATTGGCAGCCTTCATCTTCATTATGTTATACATCCCAACAAGGACACTTTAGAGCTGCTAACATGCAAATGGCTTATAGCTGTAGTGTCAGGTGTGATGCTAACTATAGCACCGTGACTGCTGCCCTTCGAAACATCACCCCAAAAGGGAGGCAACGATAGAGACACACGTTGCTGACTTCAGTGCCTATTTTTTTTTTTTTTCTTTCTTTCTCCTTTCTCTCCTTTTGCAGGTTTGATGAGCGCAGGTCAGTTTTGAGACTCTCTTCTCAGTTCCGTTCCCTCGGGGCGCCATCTCCCAACCAGCGTCGGATTGGCAGGGTTCTGGCTGTGAAGACGTTCGCCTAATAAGGAGTGAAAATTCAACATCGTTAGCGGACAGTGGAGCCGTTAGCGAGAGATGGGAAAAAGGGGCTTACAGTATAATAGTCTCTGCTTCCCCACGACTGGAAGGATAATGATTCGCTGTAGTGTGCTGCTGAGCCATGTTTGCTCTTTACACATGCAGAGACAGTATTTGCCTCTTCTTGATTCAGAGACCAAACTCAATAGATAATGACCTTTTTTTCTCCCCCCTTTTTATCACACTCGCTGGATGGATTGTGTTACAACACTGTTCTGCTTCATTTTCCTTCTGTTAAGAAAACAACCACTAAACCCAACTAATTCTAATAACCCATCTGAATGTCGACGCCAAGGTTGCCGAGTGAGAAAAGTACTGTGCCAACCTGTTTCAATGCAAACCGGGTTCTCTGAAGACAGAAAGAAAGAAACATATGTAGTTATTTTTGGTTTTTTTTTACATGTTTCGGAGGTGTCATTTAATGCCGTTGTTGTTTAAATGCAACTTGTGAGACACCCTTACTGTCAGCGGGGGGGATACGAATTGTCTGTGTTGCACAAATCTGGTACACTGTAGAAGCATGGTAGCCAAGAGCATGCAGGGACCATATAGCACCACAGAATGTAATAATCATACACCGATAGGAGGATTAGGGAAATGAACGCAAACCAATTCACCTATCCACTATAGCACAATGATTAGGGATTAGTAAACTGAGCTTCTCTGTCACAGTAATGTCAACATACTTCACTCTCTATATGCATGTCACGTCATGCTTGTGTACGCAGCAACTCAAACTGTTTTTTTATTAAACTAACACAATGAATAAGAGGACATTGGATCTGTAGTTGAGTTGAAATCCAAATAAAACTTTCCACTTCAACCCCTTCCTCCGTTTATCATTGCTTGTGTGTGTGTTTGCACTTTACGTTTTACAAGTTCTGATCACCGAGATAGGGAGGAGAAACAAATCTCTTCTCTTGTCAAAGCATTGGAGCAGAGCCCCGTGTATGTCTATTAGGTGTATATATACTGTATCGCCTGGGGGGGGAAAAAGAGGCGTAATATGTTATTGGAACGAGGCCCGGGTTCCTACAGCGCTGCCTTGGGCTGCAATACAGCACGGCACAGAGCGGTACGGAAAATATCGCTGGAGGGTTGAGTGTGGCGTCTCAACGTACAGCCTGAACATACAGCACACCTCAACCTCTTTTTTTTTTTTTATCGTCGTCAAAAAGCGAGAAGTGATGCTGTGGTAAAAGAGAGAGCAGCGGTTCTTAAACTCGACCTCGTCCCCTGATCTTTTTTAGAAATGCCACAGACATTGATCTCTGACACCCACAGATTTTCCACTATCCACATGACCTTTTCTCAGGTTCCTGGGTGAGAGAGCAACACTGAGCGCTCAGACAAAAACTCAGTGGTTTATAATAGGTTTACTGGCAGCGTGACAATAAGCACAAACAGAGAGATGCATGTCTGCCAATGGGCGATTCATAAATCTGTCAGGTTCCTGTAATACCTGTAAGTGTGAAGTGATTCATTTAACAAACACTGTAATGATTGTTGTGTTACTTATGTAATGGTGTCCGTCGTCGTGTCATCAAGGCCAGCAGGACGAGCTTGTTCTACTTCTTGAGCAACAGATCGGAAAATACGTGCGAGGTTTGTGGTTCTGGCTGCATTTCATTCGCTTCATTCGTGTAAATCAAATCAAAACCGAAAGCTCTGTTGAGATTTGTCCTGACGTTTGCCGCCGTGACACATCATAGTTAAAGTGTTGTTTTACATGACAATTGGAAATAATAGTTCCACTTGTAAACACACGCGAAGCACACAGTCTTGCAATCCGAGGATGTTGGTGTGACAACAGCAGCATCCCTTGTCCAGTGGAGCATCATGCTGTCCCCATTGGCCAGAGAGAAGCTGTTTGGTCTTTCAGGCAAAATGACCCATATTTATCCAGCTCTGCTCCTTATAATCCATCTCACTTTAAATCACCCATCAGGTTCAACAGATTAAATGAGCATACCCCCTAGAGTGGATTTACACAGGAAAAAGCCTGATTTCTAAAGAGACGTTTTCTTTCTGTTTCTTTGAGAATCCAGCCTGAGACATTCGATAAATATCATCCCAGGAGAGAGAGAGATGAAAGGTCTCCCAGTGACAGATAAGGATAGAAAATGCGTTTCAGCCAGTAGACATCAATCATATATCAAGGTAACCTTCAGTTAAGACAGAGGAAGTCTAGGAATCAGACCTGTGTGGCTTTATAGTTCCCACTCCTCCTGTTCCCCCTTCTCCTTCTGGTGGCTCTCTTTCATCTCTCTCTTTTCATTACTGTGTTTATTCATTGTTTTCTAGACCTGAGCCTGCTGGAAATGCGGCAATGCTGGTGTTCCTTGGAGAGGGCTTGATAAACAACAAGAGCGCACAAGCACACACCCATAAAAGCGTGCAATACACATTATTAATGCACAGTCACACCGATGCCAAATGCTGCTTTATCCTAATAGCTTTTCACGGTGGTGGTGGTGATGAGCAGAAAGCAAAGTTAGGACCAAGGACAAATGGCTTTTACACGATATTACAACCATTACTGCTGAATACATTCATTGTCCTGTTATGAGAATACAATATTGCACAAGACGGGACAAACACTGCACTCACTCAAGATTTTATGGGCAATCTGTGCACGTGTGTGTGGTGTGTGTGTGTGTGTGTGTGTGTGAATGATAATGTCTATGTACACAGATGACAGCCCAGCGTTTTGAATGTATGTACACAAGCAGAATAATCATTCCCATTTTCCCTTCTCGCTCTCTCTCTCTTGCTCTCTCTCGCTCTCTCCATTTCTTTGGCAAGCACACCCCTCCGTCACGCGTTCACTGACACTGATGTGCAACTCTTTCCGACCCGTGTAATGCCGGAAATGATGTAACATTAGGCTTCTGACAGTCAGGGATGAACTAAGAGGATCCCGGAGCCTCTGAAGTCGAGACACAGACTCATCCCTAAGTCCTGCACCTCCTACCAAAACGGAATAAACAGCAAAAAAAATGACTGCAATTCATTCAGTCATTTTGGTGGGTGGAAACACTGATGGGGTGTGTCTACGGCACACTGTAGTTTCCCTGTAGCGTCATTGTATAGTTCACAATAGCTCATAATAATGTTACGAGGCTAGTTTAGATTCAGAGATGACATTGTGGATGTCACCATTACAGCAGTAGGAGGGGCCCCCCCCCACCCGGGCCCCACCCCCCCCCACCCCTTCTGTTGGACTCATTCTGTGGCCCTGACAAAGGGAAGTGTGTCGCATTGCACTCTTCTCTCCCAAAACAAACAGATACTGTTACTGGTGCATGGAAACAAGCGAGCACCCTCTCTCTTCCCAGACCGGTTTGGACGCCAAAAGAGCCACGCGTTTTTTTTCTGCTGTCACACACGCCACACTCCACTTATCAATCAGCTCTTTATCTGATTCCTCCACTCACTCACTCACTCACTCACTCACTCACTCTGGCTGGTGCGTTGGCTGACTGTCACAGCTTCTTCAGACAAACACGCAGGCAGACAAAACCGGGACCCCTGCATTTCTGGGAGCATTTTCAGTGCTGTGGTTGTGGAATGCCGTGATAGTTTGAGTTCATTTGAGGAGATTCAAAATGATCTCGAGATCTCAAGCTCGCTGGTTGTGGCGACAAAGCCTTTTTTGCATTGTACGTTAGGCTGAGTAAAAACCTTCTAGGCTTTTGTGTAAGTAGTCTAAAAACAGGTCAATTCTGTCTGCCCGCAAAATCAATATAAGTTACAAGAAAAACGTAGCTTTTTGAAAAACCACCGCTATAAGATGTCCTGTGGTTTTTCTGTTCACACGGTGGGAGCCGAGGAAATAATAGGGGAGGAAATTAGAGCTCTGACCACCAGAGAGTGCGGGGACACACCCCTGGGGACGGTCTCCAAGTAGCACGTTACCTGGACGATCGGCTTGACAACAACCGTGGCAACGCATTCCCAACCACACACACACACACACACACACACACACACACACACACACACACACACTGGAGTGTTGCGCCTTCAGTCTAGATAGCTATTTTGATAGCGACTTACTGCAGTTTCAGTTGAAACTTTGATGAAATACTGAAACCAACACCCACGCCTTTTGTTGTTTGGTTCCTCTCTTCTTATTACCTTGAACTTTTTAGGATTTCGGCAAACACAGACTGGTTGTAAGATGTTGCATACCTATGTAGATGAATTATACAGACATTGGTTACTCAGGCAGAGACAGAATGGCTGATCAGTGATCTTTGGACCTTCATAATATTGACAGTGTCTAAACAACCTCTGGCCTAGTGCGCTTGATGTCTGAAACTGTACTAACAGTGTCAAGCTATTTAGGAGATTAAAGGCCTCTTGTGTCTGTTTTGTATGCTGTGGTTTGTGTGTTTATTATCACGTGTGTGTATCTGTAACCTGTGTGCTTCTTAGTGCGTGTGTGTGTGTGTGTGGGTGGGTGTGGGTGTTCCCCATATAAACTAGCTTATACTGTGGACAAGTACTTCCTGCCACATTTCATTCTCACACCTATGGCGCCATCTGCTGAAATGTTTTGGCCGAATGCAGTTCTGTTATTTTTCCACTAGAGGTCGTTGGCAGTCTTCTTATGGACAGACATTATCCACCCTCCACAGTTTTCCTTTTCAATCCACAGATCTATCCGTGTCGTAATTTTTCCTGTTGGTAGAACCCAAAATCCAAGAAGAGATCTCATATATATACCATATATATACCTTTTATGTTAAGACTAAGATGAGACTAAAGGCATTTTCTCCTGTTTCTCAAACTCAACTCAGGAGAAACAATCACATAACAGCTCATGTTGATCTCGCTCTGATCCATATGATCTCAAATAAATCTTATTTAACTCTCCTGAATATGAAACCATGAGATTGGAGAAAGACCTCAAAGAAAACTCAACACTTGCATGTCATCCTTCTTCTTTCCTGTCTCTCTCTACTGCTAACTGTCAAATAAAGGCAAAAAAAGAATCCTTTCTCTCTCTAGTGTCTCCTCATGGCTCCTAAGGGGGTTTTAGGAGAAACATTTCAGATGAAGGTGATCACAAAATGAGATCCCCGCTATTTCTCAGGAGATAAAGAAAAGACGACTCCGAGCAAAATATCTTTCCTCTGCGAACCCACACGCCACAGACTCCGACTCTGAAATCAAACAGCTGGGGAGATAATCTGAAGGAGGCAATACCCTCTGAGATGTAAGTAATCTAATTGTTTCAGATGGTCTGTCTAGTCTGTATTATTAAACAGTGAGCTTTTTCATTCTGCCCCCAGTCTCGGTGCCCAGCGGTGTGGCTGTGCTGGTAATGCCTTCACTGCCTGCCTGGCTGGATGACATCTGGGCTGGAGGAGCAGGCTGAGCTGCTGCCTCAGGATTACCTTTCTATATTTATGATGGTTGTGGGGGGGGGGGTGGAAGCACAGACCTGGGTCAACCAGCAATAATTCATAGCTTTTGTTTTAACCTGATTGAAGCTCTAGACAGTTCAGACAAGTGGCTGATAAGTTCTCAACTACGTATAAGTATTCAACTGATACAGGATTTAGGGAAAAGTAACATCTGATTTCCTGTAATTGTCTAAACTTTCTGTCACTTATCGTATCGTCAAACCCTCCCTGCAGCATAAAACGGGTTAGCGTACTGAGTCGGGGGACAGACCTTCAACCTTCAGCCGCCAGCAAACATCTGACCTGCTGAATGCCTCATTGAGCAACACTGACACAGGGGTGCTGTTGTATAGCTAACCTCCCTGTGGAGAGAAGGAGGGAGGATTTCTGTCCAGGAATAAAAAAAAAAAAAAAACACATTATATCAGTTTAAAACATACATTCATTTCCAAACATTATTTGCCTGAGGTCTATAGCCACATAGGTCCAGCTGGTACACATGTTCCACTGCTTTCAATCACTGTGATGCGCTCGGTATTGGAAAGAAACTAGAGTAGAGAGAATCGAAACTGACAGGAATAGCATGACTGAAAGAGAAGCTGATTGGAGTGGCAGATAGTTAGGATACAATGAGGTGGAGAAATAATTAAGTTACGTTGAAGTTTAACTTGCAGCTCTACACACCCCTGGGACTCAACGAGGTTCTGCCTCACCAACTGGGTGTGGGGGGGGGACTCTCACTCAACAGCAGGTTGGTGGCTGGTTAACTGACCAGAAAGCTCTCCTGTTTCCTGTTGAAGGGTGTGTGTGCCCTCCATGCATAAATTCAATCTTGCAGGCAGAATATCAAATCTCTTTCAAATTGGTGTAAGGGCTGCAAAAATGAGTGAGAGCAGCTATGCACACACACATGCACACACACACACACACACACAAACACACACACACACACACACACACACACACAGGTATTGAATCTGTCATGGGTTCCCGCTTCTTGTTTCACTGAGTGTGAAACACAATCAACGGCAGGAAGGAAAGGCAATTTCAGGCTTCACCGGCGAGAACACTTGTCTGTTTTTCGGTGTCATTCTTGTTTAGGGTGGATGGAGAAGTTGGACACGGTCTCTGTGTGTGTGTGTGTGTGTGTGTGTGTGTGTGTGTGTGTGTGTGTGTGTGTGTGTGCATGCATGCGTGGACGCGTACATGTGTGTCTCAGTTCTGCTGACTTACACTATTCCCCACCTCTTTCCATCTTTCCATCCTGTCATTTATTGGAAGCACATGTTGCGCAACACAATCTATGGATCAATACTCTGTCAGGTTACATCACTGGATTAATCTTTCCATGTGACACTTATTGCTACTTTTGCATAATAGTGATTGGGAGGCAGGGTGGCCTAATGATGAGAACCAGAGGCCCCGGGTTCAAACCCCAGTGTAGCATCCACCCTACTGTGTCATTGAGCAAGACACTGACACCTTAGTGGCCCCCAGGGGTGCTGATCCTGCACTCTGACCTCCCTGGAGAGGAGGGAAGTGTAAAAAAGATTTTCCTATGGAGATCTATAAAGTATCACATTTGTCTTGCCCATGTGTCCCCCCCCCCCCATCAGCGTACTGTTCTTTAACCTTTTGTTACTATCAAATGACAGTATGACACTGTAAACTGCTATCTCCAACATACTGCCGTTACATCACACACAGAATATGACCCAGAAGGACACAGATGACATGAGTATGAGTTTTAATACCCAGTGGCCCTGGTGGTCACTGTGTGTGTGTTTGAATGAAAGAGAGAGAGAGAGAGAGAGAGAGAGAGAGAGAGAGAGGGAGAGAGAGAGTAAGCGTACATGAGGGTGTGTATCTGTGTGAGAGATTAGGGGGGATAGTTAGGGGGGTTTATGAATGAATGTGTTTCAATGGCATGTCCTCACATATATATGGTAATGCAAACTGTCTGTGTGTGTGTGTGTGTGTGTGTGTGTGTGTGTGTGTGTGTGTGTGTGTGTGTGTGTGTGTGTCTGTGTGTGTCCTGTAAGACAGAGATGTTTAATTGAGTTAGAGGATCCAGCTCCAATCCTGGATTAGAGCTCATCTCTCTCTGTTTATCTCCCAGTGGGCTATCAGAGAGGCACCAGAGTGGTTTGACCCAGTTAGACACACACACACACACACACACACACACACACACACACACACACACACACACACACACACACAACACACACACACAACACAGCATAGCACCTCTTAAAACACACAAAATGACACAGTAATAACGCAGTGCAGCATAAAGTACTGTAGTTCTGTGAGGAGTGGACTCTTTGTTTGATGGATTAATAGTTGTACTACCAGGTGTCTAGTCAGCGGGGGACTGTTAATGACTTTGTGTGTGTGTGTGTGTGTGTGTGTGTGAATCTCTGTGGGTGTGGATTCACTTGTTACCTTTGCTTTGGAGTCAGTGATGCATGGCCCTGTGAGATCTGCATTGCAGCAGTGGCGTCCGTCTGGAGCGGCCTCCTCTCTCCCAGTCGATACCTGGTCAAATAACCAATGAGGCAGTTAGTAGACTGGCTAATGGGAACAAGCATCATACTTTGCTAGTGATCCATCTATTTTACCCCCAGAAGCAACAAAGCTACTAACTTTCATTTCGCAGGTTCTGCAGGGAGCTCTAACACCATGAAAGTGAACTACAGTAGGAGAAAGAGAAAGACGCAACCGCATGTGTCAGGATATCCATCCAATATTCTGAGGTTTCACTTTGTATTTGATAGTAACCATTGGCTAACTGTGTTCCTTGTACTTCTTGCTTTGCTTTTGTGTCCTGTCAGTGAAGGTCAGAGAGTCTGGGGTTGATATTAGAGCAGTTCTGGCCTTTAAAGAACAGAAGAGACTTTGTGTTTTCTCTCTTTCCTCCCCCAAGGCCCAACGGATAAACACATGAACTCTTGCCTCTCTGTGAATTCTCAGTCGTAGCTGAAGAAAGTTTTAATGTTGTTGTGGTTTAGCGGTTGTTATCTATGTCAGAGCCCAGGGTGGACCCAAGGGCCTCGCTAACCAAACAGGGTATGTTTTTTTTTTTGACGCTTGTGTGTGTGTGTGTGTGTAATATGAAGTAATATGAAGATGAAATGATGCAGTCCTTGTGGAGAGACCACTTGGAGCCGCAGAGTCTTGGGCAAACAGAGAAAAGGACTGTGGGGGCAGGGAGGACATGGGTGGAGCATCCCGATGTATGTTTTAGTTTTCAGCGAATACTCCTCCCCTACCCAGGCAGAATGAGAGGAAGCAACGGGGGGGGGGGGGAACTTGGCGAGGCAGGGGGGAGTACATTTTAGAAAACCAGAACCAGCGTGCAGAGTGCAGAGTTCAAGTGGCTGGATTCCACCGGACATAACTGGAGACCATTTTAAAATCATCCATAAACTGTTGGTTCACTGCTCTGTGATTGAGTTTGATTGACCTCAAATCATCTCCAGATTTCCTTCCTTTCTTTCCCTGGGAATGACCACGCCTTGGCACGTTGGACCGAACGAGGACTGAAGACTGAAAACTAAAACCTTCCCTTTTTTCTTTCCATCCCTTGATTCTTCATCCTGCTCCCACCTCCATCCCTTTCAAATGCTAATCTCTTATGTAATAAGGGTCTAACACAGACACGCACGCACGCACGCTCACATGCTTTGAATTACTACTCAGGCCCGTGCTTTAATAACGCTTTGATATTTTTATAGCCTCCTGGTATTAAATAGAGGAGGCCCCCGGACTGACCCCGGGGCGTCTGAAATAACTGTGGCCTTGCTGTCTACACGCGCTGTTATCAAACTCCTCCAGGAGCAACGCCTTGTCTTAGCTCTGATGTCAAATCACGGACTCTTTAGAGAGAGAGAGAGAGAGAGAGAGAGAGAGAGAGAGAGAGAGAGAGAGATCAAATAGGGTACAAAAAGGAGCTGCAGTAGGTAGAAAGCAGGGGGTCAGGAGAAGAGGAAGGATGAAGAGGAAGGTGGAGAGGCTCTAAAAACAGACTGCCCCTGTCTCCTCACATTAGTGCAGCATCCCCCTCTGTTTTCTTCCTTCCTTCATCATCCCTTTCTTTTCTTCCCTCTTCTCTACCTGTCTCATACATACTGTATCCTCCTTTTTATCACTCTCTCTCTCTCTCTCTCTCTCTCTCTCTCTCTCTCTCTCAGTCTGAATGTCTTTCTCTATTACCTTTTATTTTATCACAAACCAGGGAGTGTGTGTGTGTGTGTGTGTGTGTGTGTGTGTGTGTGTGTGTGTGTGTGACAGAGAGGGCTGAGGCTGGCACCAGGCATCCCTTCTGACTCAATAAATCTGTCTGGTAATAATGATGGCATTTTAGTGGCCGGCTACAGAAAAGCTTCAGTGAAAGATTTAGTATCTTGCTCAACGACACTCCAGCAGGGCAGAGTGTTGCCAAAACAGAGGCTTGGACCTAACCTGGGTTCATCCACTTGGAGGGGATTCTCCTGCTGTCCATTGTCCTTAAAATACACACACACACACGCACACACACACACACACACACACAGGTACAGGCACGAACACACGATCCGCACATCCGTTTATGGCTCCAGTTAGGAGATTCTGTAGCATTAGCTTGAGGCTGAGGCTGGTTGAATGTCTCTCTCTGTGTGTGTTTTTCACACACGTCTGATGAGTGTCTGGAGACCGTCTGTCACGCCGTTTGCATCACCTCAGCCAACCATAACATTTCTGCAGCTGCCTGTTTTAAACCGAGACTCCCTCCGTTCTGTTTACTGTGCATCTGTCTGAGTCTTTTTTCCTCATCATCCTGCAGTATCTCTCCGGAGACACGCTCGCTACGAATACAGGCATGTCTCAATCCTTACACGCGTGAGGCTTTGAGGCGTTTGAGTGTGGCCGATGATTTAGGAGGCGCTGTCTGCTGTCGTGCTGCCATGTCCTTGCTCTGCTCGGATATTAGAGACCCGCTAGCAGCCTGCTCTCCTCGCCTGTGTGGCACGCAGCAGTAAGTCACCCACCATCAACACATCACTGTCTAACCTTCACTTAATCTATGACATGCACGTGCACACTGAAGTGCATCACTTTACTGCATCCATAAACACATAAAACTCCCATCCATGTGAGCATCTAGACAACACCGTGCTCGTGACAGACGGGCAGGGAAGGCACATACTATATACCATACAAATACAGTAAAAGGATTCAATGTACATCTGGCTCTGAAGATGAATTTGATCACGATTCAAGCCGAAGGCAGTAAACGTTGAGCTGGGCCGTCATGCAAGGTCAGCGAGGCAAAAAATTGTAATTTTTCATGCAATGCTATGAACAGAAAGCTATAATGGAGACTACGGGATGTAAAATCACAAAGCATGGCCACCTGGTTAAACATGAAATTAGTTTTTCCCCCTGTGATCTCAATCACCAGCTACTAAGAAGTGCAGTAATCTCATCATTATTGTATATAATGTAAAAACAACCCATAGGGATGGATCCTTGTCCTCCAGTCACAATATAAGTAACATGATAGTGAGCTGCCCTCAGCCTATGCCTGACTAAAATAACCATCTGACTCTTATTGCTAACTACAAGCAGACACACACACAGACACACACACACACATTCATCTGGGTCAGTGAGCTTACTATGAAAGAGCACTGAACATTTACCTTTCACATGAGAACACAATAAAAACCTATGAACTAAACCATAGCTATGTACAGGCTTCAGTTGGCTTCATATTGTGTGTGTGTGTGTGTGTGTGTGTGTCGTGTCCTTGTTGTTGAGTGTTTGCGACACAAGTGACATTTCTGAACACTCCATAGGGAAAGGTCAAGCCATTTGTGTTCTGTGTTTCTCTGCCACATACATGACCTGTAAACAAACACTTCTATACTATGAACATGTACAAATGTACAATGGGTACATACTATGAGTACATGACCAGGGCATACTCTGCTTTGTAACAACAAGCACCTTTAGATCTTGTTGGTGTGATGGTGCACTCCAATACGTTTTCAGTGTTAACTTAATGATTCTGCCTGTTAAAGCCTTAAAAAATGTCTATGGAAGTTCCTTTTTAATTGCTATGATATTTACTCATTTTACGTACTTTGCCATATCAATAATGTAGGATTATAATTGCTTTCCTTTGAAGTAGCTGTTTAAATAATCCAGGGAGGATTGCTCTCGGCATCCCATTTTCAGCTCAGTAAGGAAAATCCTGAACCCTGAATGTGGAGGTTGAGGCTGAGAAGCAGTATTAGCTATTGGAGGTAGTTAGTTGGCTTTAATCTCCTCTGGCTGCCTGGAAACTCGGCTCTGCTGTGGCTTGTGATTACAGTATATTCACACCACAAGACGGTAAGAATAGAGAAGATTTGGACTGTATGTCAGAGAAATTACTTACAGTAGCAGCTTTCTTAAAGCAGTTACTTGAAGGAGAATTATTTACATGCTGGTGTAGAGCATCAGTCTGCGATGTTCAATGCGTTACAGGAGTTATTTTTGTGTAAATGTTTATGGCCTTTTTTTTTGTACCCACTTTCACTCAACGTGCTTTGTCTACATCTACTTCAGGTGATGGTTTCCTACGTTTCCCAGAATGCCTTTCAACAACCATCTGAGAAAGTGGCTGAACAGATGTAGCTTTCACATGTAGGCGGAGAGAGCAATAGCATGGAGATAACAATAGTGGAGCGAGAGTTTCTCCAGTCGAGAAAAAGAAAATATGACAGAAATTTTTGAGTCAAACTTATTAAGGGACCCATAAAGAATGCCTTAATCCTTGTCTCACATTAAAGGTTTTAAGATTTACGATCATTATAGTTTTCAAAGATACAATGTCATTTTATAAGATATTGAGTTGAATTTGGGGGTCAAATTCTCCATATGGCAGAAATCAAAGTCCATTGGAAAAATTCATTAATAGTTGGAAAATGACTAGAATGCTTTTTCCAAGAATGTGACTCATATTTACAATTATTCACATTAAACATGAATGCAACATGAGGCCCATCTAAAGCAGCCTCTCACTATTGTTTCACTTGAGAAGAGACAGATTTGAGGGATGGCGAGGTAATCAGAGCCGGAAAATAAGTGCATGTGACTGTGACAGATGGAAACATAGAGTTCATGTGATTCTTTACATCCATGCTACATGAAGCAGTCGTAACTTTTTTTTTTTTATTTAACCTTTATTTAACCAGGTGACCTCATTGAGATAAGGAATCTCTTTTCCAAGAGGGACCTGGCCAAGAGGGCAGCACAAGGACACAAGCATACGTTCCTACACAAGGACAGACATAATAACCTTTATCTTTTCACATTTTCTCATGGGACGTCGATGAGGAGAATAAAAAAGCCTGGTTTCCATGTAGACAGTACAGCTGGGGAGAGATCTCTTATTAGTGTTCATGGGGGGGGGTTGCCTTACTGAATCCATTGGGTCTGAGTACCCATGAAGTGTGCACACTGGGGTTTGGGTGAGGTCAGAGTTCAGTCGCGGTGCTAACGTGTGGAAGGGGGTGGGTCGGATAAGGAATAAGAATAAAAGAATAAGTAATAAGGAAAGATCAAAGCGGTGGCGACTGAATAAATGATCTGAGGTTATTTTTGTTGCGTACTCCTAATGAGCACGTGTGGAGTAGCGGCATTAAAATAAAAATCGCTGCGACTGCAACAATCGCCAAAAAAAAAAAAAAATGACTTCAAAAATATTCGAACCTCGATAAAGCACAAACTGAGCTGTCATATTAGTTTACAAGACGAATCCTAACAACAAAGGGCTGGGGGGGGGGGGCCCTGCGTCTCTGAGCAGACAGCAGTGTTAAAACAGAGACGGAGTTGTTTTCTGCCCCAGTTCTCTGCTTTCCCAGACACACAGATTCTGTTTTGTAGACAAAGAGCTCAATATTGTATGAGCTAGCGAGCTCAGAACTGGGATCTGAGAGACTGTGTTTTCACGCTATGCTGCCCCCGTCTGATTCGACCATTATAGAAATACGTAAACTTCCCCTAGAAGCCGGCCACGCTGCCCATTCAGCCCCGGGATTGTAGAGCGCTAATTGGGTACATGACGATGACGCCGGAGAGCTTGATGAATTTAAAAAGGCCTCGACAAGAAAAAAATCCCACGTTGTTGCGTTTGTTTGGTTGAATGCGTTTTGCGCTTGTTTATCGGAAAAAGCTACAATACATTCGCTTGTTAAATGAGGCGTAAACAATGCCCGAATCGTTAACCGCAAAGGTCGGAGGAGTAACGGGGTGTCCGGTTCTGGATTAAAAGGTAACTTAGCCGCTACAAGATGAACAGATCGCGATAACGGCCGTGACGTAAGAGCATAGCGCTGGCGTGTTCTCGCAAATGTCAAAGGGCTTTTTAAAAAGGAGCAGGAGAACCGATCCTCAGCGCTCTTTGATATTTCAGAGTCCTGTAGCGGCTCAGGGTCAGAGCGTGGTCAGGTGTCTCTCTAGGCCTCAGTCATAGGATGACGACCCCGAGGGGACAAGGCCGCGTGTGAGTCATACGATCCAGAGCTTTCGGCTTTCAGAGACAGCGACAGACAGACAGACAGACAGACAGGCAGGCAGACAGACCAAACTGGATGGGAAACAATGAGCGAAACCATATCAATGCTGCTGAGGCACAAGCATGAGGAATCCTCCGTCAACCTGTCCGCTCTCGTTTCATGAAGTTGTTACACGAGGCGATACGAAGACCGCGTTTCAGTTCAGTCGTTTGTCCGGTACCCCCCTCTCGGACCCCCCCCGTGCCCGTTCTCATGGTATCAGGGCCGCCCGGGGCATATGTGTGCTTGACTAACACAGCATGCACAGTCTACAGAGGATACACACACACACACACACACACACACACACACACACACACACACACTGTACAATAGTAGCCAAACGAGGAGAGGCAAAACACAAGTGTAGATTTAATGGAAGGCCGAGGCTGGAGACTGAAGTTCAGCTCGCCCACAGGCACCGTACGTCCACGCTGGAACATTTTCATCTATCAAAATATTTCGACCTCTACTTTGACACACAGCGTATCATTGGTCTTCTATGTGTCAAAAACAGAATTTGTGCAAAACTGAGAGAAAAGTGAGATGAGGTAGGCTGTTCTTCGCCCCACTGATTATGAAATAAACAGTCTCGTGCAAATCTTAATGGCTATTGAGGACTATGTGTGATTGAGTTAGAATACACACTCAAGCACACATGCATGCATGCAAGCACATACAGCTGCGACAGTACACACACATACACACAAACACTCACACAGATACACTGCAAAGGCAGCAGAAATTGTAAGTGGGAACTCTGCTCTGGTGGAAGAGGGAAAGAGGACTAAATGAAGACTACAAATTAAGTAGGGCAGTGTTTTGAAATGAAGGAGAAATAAGTAGTGATCTGTCCGCAATCCCCAAGTCTAGAGAATGTTCAACTTTTCATTTTCTGCAGTCCTGCAAAACTGCTCTCCTTTTCCGCCCACCCAGTAGCCTAATGAAGTAGACTCCAGTAGGAACCCATTGGGGAAAAGGAGAGGCTGCAGCCCATTTGCACGTTTCATTTCAGCTGGAAATCATATTAGCGTTGCAGGCTGCCGAAGCCTGAGATTGAAATGAACCATGGAGATGATTTAAAGGAGAAAGGGATTGAGAGAAAAAGGGGCTGTGATGGGAATGGGGGATGGAGGACATGGAGGTTGAATATGCTGGAGAGCAGGGGCTCATCTATGAAACAGCATGAGATGAAGAGGGGGGAGGCTCTCTGAGGGGTTGTCGGATGGAGGGGGATTTAGGGAGACGAAAAAAGGGGTGAGGTGTGTGGTTAAGAGTCTAGGGAGCCTACGAGGAGATGAGGTGGAGGAGAAACAGAGGGCAGAGGAGGAGGAGAGGTGGGCGTCATGTTCTTGGCAGTGGAGCAGCAAATAAATTGGTATGGTGTAGGTAGAGAGAGAGAGAGGTTAGTTGGAGTTCAACAGCGACAAGGCTCCTGGGTATCCTTCTCTTCAGGAGGTCTGGCAGACCTCTGGCCAAACATCAAAGAAACAAGGTGATGCTGCAGTGATGCACATGTCTTTTTAAGTAAGAGAGCCATTCATCTTTTTAGTACACGCAAGCCTACAAGTGTCATATCATCTCATATGAAATGTTCCGTCTTCCTGCTTAGGATATTGATATGTGATGTTGATTAAGTCACATTCATGATGCAAATGTAACCCTGCACTGCAAAAGAATCCATCTGAAGAAGTCATTTAATCTAGTATGAACATGCTAAATATCATTTTTTTAATTAAATGAAAAAAAATCAATTTGCAAATCAACATGGTTCAATAATTGTATAGTATTTTTTCTTGATATTATTGGAGTGATCTGACTTATTCTGCTTTATTTCATCTTATTTCTTGACAATGTTTGACTTGTTTTAAGCAAAATAAGATTTTAAGACTGAATAGGTGTCTGGGCTTTTTCACACCTACTATAGAGGTCTGTGTTAACATGTTCAGATAACTCTGCAGGTTACGTTCTTATGTGAAGATTACTGTTTACTGATAGGTACTGCAGTGGCTGGCTCACTTCGACTGACAGAGATTTTGCCCCTTAAATCCTCACGGTAATCAATCCATACATGCCTCTAACAAATTAGGTCATATAGACATTCATACAGCTCCTCTTTCATGCATGAATCAGACAGGTGGCAGTCTATTGTGATGGGAAGAGAAGACCCCGTGTTGTGTTTCCAGAGCTTGTTAGCGGACAGGATATGGAGGCCGTGGGTGGGAACCTCCCTACCTGAAATATGCAGCAGAGTTCAAAGGCAGATAGGTAGATGTTACTTTTTGTCCTGTACCAAGGTGAGATAACTATTCTCCCGCCCTGTTGCTCACCTGTAGCCTCGCTAGCCCTCCTATGGTTGATACTACACAGTAAGCATTTTGTATAGAACATTCTGGTAAAGCTGCCACACTACATGTAAAACCTCTTTGTTTTAACAGTTTCATTTTTAAATTATATGTTTTGTTTTTTCTGTCCGCACAGATTTTTCAAACAGTGAATATCATTTTAGAATGAATCTCTTTATCCAACTATATCAATATTATAAAGTATTGATCTACACGTAGGTGACATTAGGGCGTCAGGATGGCCTGGTGGTTAGAGAGACTGTCCTTCAACCAGAAGCCCCAAGCACCTGGCCTGCTGAAGCGTCTTTGAGCAAGGCACTACCCTACTACCTACCAGCTCCGGGGCTGCTGCTCTGTAGTTGACCTTGTGCTCTGACTGGATCCTACCGGGATCAATAACGTATCACAATGAAGTAATTTATTTCAGTTTAACATGAACAACTGACATTGATCTGTCCAACATACTGGAGCCACACAAAGACATGCAAGGTTGGCTGGGATTTTCAAAATCAATGTCATTACAGTTACTAGTTACCTCATCTAAAGTGTAATCAGTAACAGAATCCAAGGGATTACTCAGACTACACGCAAAAATGTGCTGCTGTGACAGCAAATTCTGAGTTTAAATAAAACTCAATTTTTTCTCAAGTATCTGGAATCAGAACACATTATATTTTATTATATTTTATTCAGTTATTTTGTTTGTTGTTTGTCATTTTCTTTTCTTTTCCTCCTAGAAGACCCAAGCCTCATAATGTACACTTATACTATATACATTTAACTCATAAAGATTTATGTCAATGTCAAAAGGTGGGTAAACTATTTCGCAGATAAAAAAATAAAAACTTGGTTTCGGTGTGTTTATTCTCCTCTGCATCCCTGGTTATTATTATTAATATCAACTGATACATCGGTATCTAGTGATAGAGCTGGAAAATGCACAGGGCTAGATTATCGGTCGTCGCAGTACCCCCTTGTGGAGCCCCTGCCCTTCCTCAAACCTTGTCGGTCTGGATCAGCAGTGGAGCCCCGATGGGAGCAGAGAGTGTTCCCGCCCGCTCCGCCCGCCCGCCCGCTCCGCTCCGCTCCGGGTCCTCTCTGCCGGCGGCGGTCGCAAACGCACCCAGACTGGAGCCGCACACCGGACGGCAGATCAGACTCCAGTCAGCTGCTACCGAGCACAAACCCGCTCCTGCTCCGCGGCTTTTGGACCTTTTTTTTGGACTCGTTTTTGGAAAAGCGCGGGTTGGAAGTGCAGAGATTGGTGAATATATATTTTTTTGTTTTGGTTTGTTGTTTTTTCTAAGTTGTAAACTGGGAGGAAAAGCGTCTGGATTCATGTACCCATTTATTGTTGGGGAAAATATTGCCGCTCGGTTCTGGTTGTAACGAACATCTTGTTAAAGGTGAGTCTGCGCAGCGTACAGCCAGCAGTGATTGACAGCATCTATAATGATTTATATACTACTATACTCTTTATCAGTAGTAAAGTAAAGTACTGGGTGATTTTTTCTTGAAGTCACATAGTTGTTTCTCATCCGCTTTTTCTTTATTTATACTTTCATGAGCAAATAGTCCAAATAGTCCAAATAGTTCATTTTACAGATGTTAAATGAACAAATGTTAAAGTGGATTCCCTTCGCACCAAAGGCTGATGCGTTGTGGCTTTTAGCGAATGATCCTCGTAGCCAAATCACTCCAACATGCGTGACTTGTGATTATTCACATTTCAGAGGCTAACTTCTTCAACGATCTGTGGGACGGATAGTACTGTGGGATAGTCAGCGTGTGTATGACTTAATTGATTAATTGGTTATTGATCGTTTGACTTGCCCGAGTGATTAATTACTTTGAGCAATGTGTTCATGCCTCTGACTGAATGTAGTAGTGTTTCTACCAGTTTCTTCTTCACCATTCAGCTGTTTTTCCCTCAGACTTAGGTTTCTCTAGGGTCTGGAATGTGTGTGCGTGCGTGTGTGCGTGTGTGTGAATAAGCATTGCTGTCTCTTTCCAGCTGTTACAGAGTGGGGTTGATGCCCCCCCTTGCAACTGCGCGCACACACACACACACACACACACACACACACACACGATCATTCTTGCATACCCATCTTCTGTGTGTTGGCAGGACTTTCTGACTGTCTCATGCTATCTCCAGCTGCTTTTGTTTGTGTGTTGAAGACGGAGGGAACAGAGAGGAGAGCAAAGGATGAGGGGGAATGGGATGAAAAGGAAAGGTCAGAGAGAGAGAGAGAGAGAGAGAGAGAGAGAAAATATAGTCACATGGCACCATTTTTATGTTCTCAAGGCCTGCTTTAATATATGGATTAGTTTTGAGTTGGACCATAAATAATCCTCACAGGGAAAAGATATATACACTGAAGGAGAGGTATACCTACAATCTCTTCACATCTACGATGAACACGCTGAAAATGATCGTTGGGTTGGACTTTGTGTTTTCACAGTTATAGGACCTTGGGGTAACACACACACACACACACACACACACACACACACACACACATAAAGAAACACATGCACACAGAGAAAAACAGACATATACAGACGTTAAATACTAGCTCTAAAGGATTCCCCTCCATACTCTCTACATCCTCCACATTCTCCACATGCTCTCTACATCCTGTACAGACCAATTGCATTATGTCACTGGCCCATAACGTTAACCTACTGCTCAGCCATCACGCCACCTCACTGGGAGACCCTACATCACCCAGCCCTGTCACCACAGCACGGCACAGGCAGTGGAAGGAGGAGGGGGAGTGTGATGCTGAGAGATCATTCTTATGTCACATGGCTCCTTCACACAGCAGACAGGCGGAGATGGCCTGAGGCAGCCAAGTGGGAACACGACCAAAGTCATGGTCAGTGTGCTTTTGCTTGCATGTAGTATCTTAGAAATTGATTTTTTTTTTTTTTAACCATCAGAGACAAGCACAATACTGCTTCTTAAGATACTGAACATCACAGCTTATTTGTGTTCGGCTCCAAGGTCGGGTAAACCACTGGAGCATCGTCTCCATTCATATCTGTATAGAGGCATGGCTAAATGCACATCTGCCACCACAGACTCTGAAGATGGAGAGTGCTGTGGACACAACATCAAAAATGCCCCCAATGAAAGAAGCAGTTTCACCCTTTTCAGTTTTATGTGTTAGATAACCTTAAGCACTTTAAAAATGACACATAAATACACTTTTGGAGGTGGTGCACCCAGCAGGTGCCTGGTGCACCCAGAGACACTTACATAATAAATAAAGGAATATCCCACATTAAACCGCCAGAAGAGAGAGCAATCCCATCCACACCTGTGATGCTCATTCTAGCAAAAAGCCTTTTGAGCCATCTGGCATTTAAATGAAGACGGGGGGAATCATTTCAGTCTGCAACAACGATGATGACGTTCAGTGGTGGATGTGATGTAAACACACTAGGATCCCGCTGGCGTGTTTAATTCATTCTTGTGCATCATGACGTAACATATAGCCCCAAAGCCTGACACACTCCGAGTCAGACTGCCCGTATTAAGCTGTGTTACTGTAGCAGAATGAGCTGTATGATAAAGTGAAGTGTGTGTGTGTGTGTGTGTGTGTGTGTGTGTGTATGCACATTTCTCCATTGCAGTTTGATAGGCAGTGAAGGACACTTAAATCAATCAATGCACTCAGGAGGAGCTGAACGGATATCAACAAGATTTCATTTTTCCTTTCCCTCTCATTTCATGTCTTCAGTTTTATGACAGACACACAGATCTGTCTCGTGCTGCAGATGGTGACCGCCTTATTCAGGGTTTCCTTTGCAATGTTTTGTGTGGTCGGGAGTCATTTTGGTGCTGCGACCCAAGTTTGCTCCTGAGCCCACTCCGCTGAGGTCTGGCGTAACCATGGGTGTGTCATTATGATTCCCGTCAGTTTTTTTTTTTCTTGCTGTCAGCCCATTAAAACAGTGCAAGAGCGAGAGCCCCAGCAGGAGAGAGACAAGCTGTCAGTCAGACTCAGCTGGTGCACATGCACACACACACACACACACACACACACACACACTTACACTGCCCTGTATTTGAAACCGTAATTAGTAGCTGCCTGGGTCTGGAGTGACCTTTCTTTTCCTCCTCAAAAGCCCATTCTGGATTAAGAGCAACGGCGCCAAGATCACGACTGGCTTTGTTTATGTTAATGTGATTGGATTAGAGACATTTTTCATTCTCAAAATAATTGACTGAGATCAAGATACAGCAAACTAACAGTATGCGACTGGAATTGCTTGCCCACCGGAAAGGGACTTTATACAATTTGAGGCACAACCGCAGAAGGATCTGTCAATCCGTCATAAAACGTAATGTGATTACTCAACCAACCAGTTAACTCTAAAAGGTGATGACGAAATACCTTCTCAAACGTTGCTTTAAGTTATTTCACTAAGTGGGGTAATCTCGCTTCTCAAAATACCTGCCTGGGTTTTGAATTTCTGTTAATTACTTCCATCGGCGTGCAAAGGCACATTGGCAAGACACGCCATTCACGTCTTGCTTCAAAGAGCAAGACACGAAGGGCGGAAGACCCACACGTAGTTTCATCCAATTGCATTAGAGACGTGACTGCGGCCAGAGATAAACAAGGCAACATAGATCATTCTCCTGACAGACAGCACCTGGCAATGGAGGCAGCAGGGGGGGAGGACTGACTGACACAGACTGAACGAAGAGATGGTGCTCCTTTTTATCTGCTATTGATGCTGGTGATAAATCGTTAAAGCCTTAAGCATCTAGAATGCCATTAAACCGGCAGTGGTACACATCTGTGGAATTTCAATCCATGATAGAAAGAGAGGGAGGGAATAAGACTACCACGATTCAGTTTCTGTTCTCAAAGCCCTGCCAAATTGTTCTTTTCACATTTTCCTCAAACGAAAACGGTGTTCAAACTGTTACCAGAGAGACAAACTGTTACCGCCAGAACCTGAAGTCATTCAGTGTTCAGTGGAGCATCACAAAATAAACCTCACATATTCCTCCGAAACAGATTTTCAAAGATGAAGCCATAAGGGTACCTGTGTTTTGTCTGTGAGTCTGTCGGAGCAGGTTTCCTTATTTATATCAGTCTTATTTTTACAGCTGTGAAGCACGCAGACGGAAAAAAAACACCAATCTTTCCTCCATCTTGCTACCTATAGGAATTTGATTATGTATGATGTAACTTACTGCAGTGCATTTGTCTTAATGCGTCTCCAGTCTTATGTAAGTTGATACATGGAAAGATATCTTATTGGCTGATGTATTTCAGATACCATAAGAGGATATATATATATATATACGTATGAACCCTCATGATCATGAAAACTTGACTCACACTGGTCAAGTTATAGTTTGTCAAAAGCAACGTGAACTGACTTTTTAACATCAGTACTGATAGAAATGTCATGGCTACATATCGACAAGGGAAATAATGTGCCTCCGGAAATAGAGGTTCAGAGAGGACAGAGGGTTATCCCAGAGGTATCAAGTTAAACTCCTCTTATCTATAGGTTATTGATACAGTCCACGCCCAGTATAATCAACAAACAAATCTAACATTGTTGAATTCCTACAGTGGTAATGCCCAAGGAGATTTTGTAGCTCATGTAGATGGTCAGCACTCCTAACGACAGGTGACACATGAGGGTCATTTCCTGTGTGAGTGAACAAAGCGACGGTGATCTGTGTTCAGAGTTGATTAGTACAGCCCCCCCCACCTCTGGAACCAGATGTGTACCACCACTGGCCCAGGGCTGAATGTTTTCTCCCCTGTGTCTATTACTTTGTCTAAAGAAAGAATAGAAATACTAAATGTGAGTGGGGAAAAAAGCAAGTTGAGGCAACTCTTTGAGCACTGCAACCCAAAAAAGCTGCCCCGTGCCTTTTAGACATATGATGGTTCAGATGATATAAGGTGGTTGATGGTGCCGTGCTGGTTGAGTCATGAGCCATAGATCTGTTGGGGTGGTTTGGTTACAGAAAGCATTGATTCACAGTGGATGGGTGGCAGATGGATTAAATGGATTATGCATTAGGATGCACAGAAAAGGCAACCTCATATATTATCATCCTTTTGCAAATCCCCTCAAATTCATCCATTTTTTAAAATTATTTATTTGTTCTCTGAAACCATTGTAAGAATGAACTCGGCCTCAAATCTGTAGAAGCGAGCACCTTCCTGCATTACTTCCCCTGTATGCCCAACGTGAAAGTCAACTGAACTATGTTGGGTTTACTCAGCTTTCTGTTAATCCCACTAGGACAAAATGAATAAAATCACAGAATCTCACATGCACATCGGCAGTTTTGTCAGACTCCCATATCGTGCGCGCTCTCCAATTACTTGTAGAATAGCATTTCATTATGTGGTTGATTGCAGTTGAGGCCATCGCTTTGTGTACCGATTATAATTCCCATGCCTGTGCAGCAAATCAAACTCAAAATGGGTCATTTCTGCCACAAGGAGAGAGAGTAAAAATAAAGAGGCAATATGGACAGAAATTGTGTAGAAGGAGTTTTTATGAGATGCAAGCTAATAGATAGCTTTGGTGATTGTGGAAGCTCTCTTGACGGCCACATGATGGGGTTTTCAATGCTCCGATGACCTTAGGTCACGTTGTGAATATGTGCAGGTCGCGGGGGGGGCTTATCCATCAAACTAGGAAGTCAAGTCTGCGAGGGGGGGAAAAAGCATGTAGGATGCCTTCTTTCTGCACGTGAGGCTATGATTTTCACTTTTCACAGTCACAGCACGTGAGGTTGAGAGCGTAATCAAGTCCGGCTGGGCGTGGGTGATTATTGAGCTGACTAGTCGAGAGGAATACGGAGCCAAAGTCCAAAGTCCGCCGCAAAATGTTCCCTGTCGACTCCTCAGCCCCAAGGTGTGGCTGCATGGACAGGGGGGAAGACCGGTGCTGCCGGCGGCCTGTCATTGTCAAGCAGGTCCTCCAACCATATCCCCATCATTACCTCCTCCGAGTCCTACACTTAAGACTTAAACACAGGCTCTGAAATGACCCCGTGAACTGTCTATTATCCCGCCTGTGCAGAACATTTTGCGGGCGAATCAAAGTGTGTTTTTTGTGTAAGTGGACTGCAGGTCAATTAGATCGCCGTTGGAATCTGATAGCAGAGATGGCAGGAAGAGATGTGCTCTGAAAGCCCTCATAGTCTGCAAGACGAGACAGAATCGATGCGGATTGAAGTAAGTCCGTGTATAATGGACATTAGTGGGCAGGCTTCTGGCACAGATAGCATTACTACCCAGAGTGCTGAAGTCTGCCAACCACTCCGAGCATCCATGAAAACAGCAATCAAATTGTATCTGTTCATGTATTATTTTTTTGATTTTTTTTTTTGGGATCCTTAAAGATACAGACACTTTTATGACTTGCTCAATTTGCAGTTGTGCAGTAATAAGGACAAACACGTGACTTGAGATTTGAGGTCCCCCTTCCTCTTCATTTCTAACATGACACAAATCATTACAGGAATGATTGTGTCAGATGTCAAGTAGTTATCAACCTTCAGCCATCTAGTGTGCAAAGTATGAGCAAATACAGTTTCCATTTTTAGACAACCATTTATATTCATTTATCCATCAATCTATCCATCCATCTGGGGCCAGCCCTGAAGACCCCCTCTCTCTCTCTCTCACTCGCTCTTGCTGTCTCTCTCTCTCTCTCTCTCCTGTCGTTCTTTCTTCCTGTTTCTGAGGAGAAGGTAAAGTGGCCTCATATGTCACATAGTGTCACTTCACTGCTGTCAGGGTGGTTGATGTATGGGGCCAAGATGGAGTCAGTGCTGAAACAGCGGACCACATGCACACACACACACACACACACACACACACACACCAGATTGATGGATGACACAAGTATTACGTCCAGGAACTATGTATTGCCTGGTAGCAGACGAGTGGTTTTAGGGGGTCAGTAGACTGTTGCCCCCAGTTGGTCCGGTGAGGCCTTGCAGCTGAGACATTTAGACAAGAAAGATGCTCATGGTTTCAGAAACATTTGGATCGAAAACATTTTTTTAGTAAGAAGAAAATCTTGCCATTTGGAATTGCTCCACGGCGAGAGAGCTAGAGAGACATATTCAAGTGAGTGAAAGTATTTTTCTTGCACCTAGTTAGAAACCAGAAATGAAAATGTCCTGCCAGTCTGGAGCCGTTTACATAACTAACATGAGTCACAGCTATTGATTAAGCTGTTTGTTGATTTGCCTGAACTGGAAACCTGATTTCTGTCACTGAGGGGAAGCAAAACATGAATTATTGATCCTGTATAAAGATGTATCTGTGATTGGCTGGTGTGTGGGTTAGCTGTATTTCCTCACCGTTTTTTTTTCCAAGGAGCCCTTCAAATACATTTACACTTCATCATAGTTGGTGAACCTTTTTTTCCCTACCACCTCCTCTGCTGCATCTCAGCTCAGTAGGCCTGATCCAGTGAATGTTGCAGCGAGGCACGGTTGAATACCACTGAGCTAATAACATAAGCAAGGATCTGTTGACACCCAGTTGTTTGGACATGTGTCTGATTCATAGATTAGATTCGCTCCACCCTCTTGTGCTGAGTGAAGCCGACTCGGAGGAGGATGCGTCTGCCAGATGACCCCGCTGTAGTACCTCCCTTCCCCCCCCCCCCGTCCTGCATCAGCTGACCTGGGTACAGCTTTGGGGTACTGTGGTCCGCTTGTCTCTCGGAGGCAGGGCAGGGAGGAGGAGATCGAGGGGCTCGGGAGAGAATATCTGTGGATATACAGCATGAGATCTCTGAATGGGGAAACTTTAAATTGTTGACAGATGTTCTCTCTCGCTCTCTCACTCACACACACACACACACACACACACACACACACACACGTTGAGCCCTGATGTTCCCAGAATTCAGTCGGGAACCTCTGGGATGCCGTCCCAGCCGACGGTCACTGTAACATAACTCCCACCGCCCCCCCCCCCCCCCCCCCCCTTGTCCGAGCCAACCCTCATCCCTCCGTGGTCCCGGTACTCTGCTCTCCTCCCCCAGCTGGGCTGCATATGCTATCCGGAGGTTATGAAACTTTTTTTGGGCATATTTCAAAATATAGTTTTTGTGAATTTATGAAGTGACGCTGTCGCCGGTTACCAAATGCATTGAATGTAACCGGGGATCTGTCTGCTGGCGTCAGCTGGGCTGCAACAGTGATCAGACTGTGACGGAGCCGTATCACCGAGGTGTTGTCTGCCTTTGTGTCTTGGAGCCTTTTGTCTGCTCTGCATGATTCTGAAGGGGATTGGTTATGGAGGATTGTGCCCATCTGCTGAGTGAGATTTCTTGGAAGTGAAAGAGACGGCATGGATAGAGTGTGTGCGTGTGTGTGTGCGCGTGTGTGTGTGCGTGTGCATGTTTTATGAAGGCACCACATGTAGATACGAACCTACCTTACTGAATTTTAAAGACTGTACTGAACAATGAGTCTAGTGTCACTCCTGAAGCCCTCCTCAGCTTCAGTTCAAAAGATGTTTTATCCAAAATAAGCCTTTTGATATTTATATTATCACCAGGCTTGATCAGCGTTGAGCTCGCTGTGTTTGGGGTCTTTGCCGTTCCCCCCCTTTCCCCGGACTGAGGGCCGACAGAAGTAGGTCAAAGTTTAATGGAGCGTCCTGTCTGAGCAGGAGGTTTGGAGGGGTGGGGGGTGGGGGGGGGGTTAAAGGACTCTCATCGTACCAGGTTCTCACAGCGGGGGCGACCCAGGCCATTCTCCATGCTGTATCAAAACAAACCGAGAGTTTCATTCCAATGTAACATTAAGATATCCATTTTTAGGAAAGCTAGTTAAATGTATCACTCCTCATATCAAAAAACACAAGCGAGTTCATCTTGAAAATGTCGTTATTTTGTTGTAAGGCATTCAGAACGTAAAACACACAATACATCATTCTGTAGAAGTTTGTTAAATGGTTTGTTAAATATCTTGTTTTGGGTTGAAACTGTTTGAGTATAAAGTAACTCCCTGTCGCCCCGATATAATAAGCATGTTCTGTTGTGGAAAACACACCACTGCAGATTAGGGTGTTTGGGTGAGTGGGTATCTTGGTGAGAGGGGGTTAGGGCAAGGAGAGGTCAGACTGACTGTCTGTCTGTGTATGTGTGTGTGTGTGTGTGTGTGTGTGTGTGTGTGTGTGTGTGTGTGTGTGTGTGTGTGTGTGTGTGTGTGTGTCTGATGATGTGGGTGATGGTTGTTAGGAGTGGAGGGGTCCTGGCTGGAATCAGGACATCCCTGTCTGGGAATCTGACCAGGCATATACCGTCTTGGTCCTCAAAGCAGCGGCTAAGTTTGAAGACACGCTGGTGTACACAGAGAGAGAGAGAGAGAGAGGCGTTCAGGGTCATTAGATCCACTTTCAAACACAAATGATTTACCAACCCGCCTCCCTCCAGCCTTGAGCCATGTCTGTCTGGCACCCTGAGACGATACCGCACGACCATCTGGAATACTAACAGTTGCCGCGTTGAGTTGCGTCGAATTGGAATATTTCCTATTCATTTCCGTTTCTATCTCGCTAAGCCTGGTTTGCTCGCGTTACGTAAGCGAGATTTCGGAAAAATCGGATGTTATCGTTGAGGGTGAAGTAAAGAGTTTCAGATCGTCTGCGAGCGTCTTCGCGATTAAGCCATAAATGACATAATAGCTCATCTGTTGTGTCTCAACCCTCTTGTCATCGGGCCGAGGCTCCTCGGTGCGTTGGGTTTTAAACGCTGTCAGAGATCAAACGCGTGGATTGGCGGTTTGGGGTTTTGGTGGTGAGGAGGCAGAGAGGGACGGATGAAATGAGGGCAGAGTCGTCCTCTCTCATTTACTGTTCAGTGCTGGGAAGGGATTAGCCTCACTTACATAACACCCTCTCCCCTCCTCTCTCTCCCCCTCTACCCCAACCCTCCCCATCTTTCCCCCACTCCCCCCCTATGCCCCCAAGACCCGCCCCTTTCTGAGCTGAGAAGATTGGTGTTGGCCTATTTGTTACTCCAATATTTCAGATATTTGTATTTGTTCGCTTGTTGTTGTTGTTCGTCATCTCTCAGGGGAGAGACATCTGAGACTCGCTGAGAGCTGAGAGGAGGAGCCAAAGAGACAGAGAGAAAACAGAAGGGAGATGATAGAGGGAGGGAGAAAGAGAGGGATACAACAGATGGAAGGAGAGGACATGGGCTGAATAGAGGAAATAGGTAGGAAGTAAAAAAAAAAAAAACAATGACGGAAAAAAAGCTTCCGGTGATAAAAAGGCCTACAGAGGATGGATTGGGAGAAAAGGGGGCAAGAGGGAACGGGAGGAAAAAAAAAAGGGGGATGGAAGGAGTGTTGGGGGTGGATGAGATAGTCTATTTATAGTTCATCCCTGCTGTTGGGTTAGACCGCCTGGCCCAGCACAGCACAGCACAGCACAGCACAGCACAGCTCAGCATCCATGTCAGCACTCGTGTCATTCTATGTCAGTTCGGTGCACACACACACACACAAACATGTGACCTCTGTCACTGAGGTAGGCGTGGGAGAAAATGACACACTGACTGATCTGACTGACAGACCGTGTGTGTGTGTGTGTGTGTGTGTGTGTGTGTCTCCTCTCCCTCTCAGAGGTAAAGAGCCGAGGTACTGGAGTTAACAGACAGTGCCTCTGCTCTGTGTCTGAGATAAATATGCTGTGAAACATGCGGTGAAATTGCTCGCCAGTCAGCTCAGTGGGTGGGAAGATTGTCCTCTGAGACAAATGGGTGCACTTCCGAAAATGGTGGGTTCAACACAAAGCGCGCACACACACACATACACCACACACACAGAGACAATGCCAAATGCCAAAGTTACATAACTTGTTTGTACTGCAGCCTCTCCCTGTGTTTACGTCTTAATCGTGGAAATAAATGACTGTGCAGCATCACACGTGTCCTTCCAGCTCTGCTTGTTTCTTAAACAGCAAATCTGCAGTTTCAAATTGATCTCCCTCTCTCTTTTTGTCTGCACCACCCATTCGTACAGCTACGAGTCCCCATGCAGGTGAAGGCATGCGATCGAGGAGGGAGGGAGGGAGAGAGAGAGAGAGAGAGAGAGAGAGAGAGAGAGAGATGTTCTCCTTAACTGTCTCTAACTGTGGGCTTCCCTTATAGCTTACGTTAATCACATCGCTGCCCTTGTTTGTTGTACCCACTGGAGGCTGGGTGACTCTCGTTCACACACACTAACACACACATACACACTACACACACATACACACTAACACACACATACACATGCACATGCAGCCACGTGCACGTGATCTGAGTCACAGGCAGGCAAACTAGCTCATGCTGCAACCCAAATGGAGGATATCCCATTTATTTTGTTTGTTTATTTAGTTCACATTTGAGAAATGCTTAAGGTGGTTTTGGTTTTATTTCCGTGTATCCGTTCTAAATATTGGCCATTTAAGTATATTTGTGCTTTGGGGGAAATATGGCTAAAAACTAATGGATTTTTACTTTTCTTTTAATCAGCCCAATATGGGAAACGGTGCTATATTGTGCACAGGAAATGATTAACTGTGAGCCAGGGGCTGCATGGACTGGCCAGCTACTGTATAAGGTCTGGGATGATTCATGGAACAGTCTGAGGGTTGTACAGGACCTCGTTTGTTTCTGCCCCTGGCTCATCCTGCTAGAATAACACACTTACCGTGGCCATGGCAGAGGACACACACACACACACACACACACACACACACACACACACACAGGCACTCGCATGCACACATAGAGGCCTGCAAAGATGCACACAAATGCATTCAAGCGTTTGCGTATACGCAATCTCACACTTTCATGCGCGCGCTCATACGCATGCACATAGAGGCAGAAGAACTTGGACATCGGCCTTCATTTATCAAAGCCTGAGACAAATATTAGTGTTTCCTTTTGCCTCTTCCTCCTCTCTTAGTCTCTCCTGCTTACTCCATTTCTTAGCTTTATGGTTAGATACTGATCAATCTGTCTAAATACTTAAAGCTTAAACACTGTTACAAAACTAGCTATTGGTGGTGTAAGTTGTATTTCTGGGTCAGTTTTGTTGTTCGGTATCTTTCTAATCTCCCTGGATAACTGCCCGAACGTAAACAACATGACATGATGTCAAGATATTTCCAGCACAGCTACAATAGAGTTTGATAGCAGAAAAGTTTCAACTATCTAAAACGTCAACAATGAACATCCGGTTTTGGTGTCAGTCCCTCATAATAACAATGAGCAAGGGAGAAATCCATCATAGAAGAAGAAGAGACACCGATTTCTCCACGACAGTAGCCTCAATAGACCAGAATGCAATGCGGCCACAGCTTGGATCTTTACGGATCTGTCGTTTTGCTTCTTTTGTGCTTTGAACAAAAAAAAGTAAATTACAACTCTCGATCTCAAAATAGCATATCACAAATGCGCGATATCTAAAAGCGCGTGATTATCCAAAGTTTTTTCTTTAAAAAGTTTTCCGTCTGCTCAGAGGTGAGCGAGAGAGGAAGCGCGAGACGGGGAGACAGAAAAGAAAAAAGCGAGAGAAGGCTTTGAATGCCTGGCAGGCATCACTGCTTCAGATAGCTGCTTTCAATAGGCTTCCTCACATTCCTACAGAGGACACAGCTTACCCACAGAGAGACAGAGACAGGGAGGAAGGTGGGGGGGGGGGGGGGGAGAGAAGAGAGGAGAGCAAAGTGTCTGAACGAAGAGACACGATTCACCCCCCCCCCCCCCCCCCCCTCCGGTTTGAATTCCCTGAGATGAATCGTCAACAACAACAACAACAACAACGGAGTCGGAGAGAGACAAAAGGGGAGAAACAAAGCTCGGGGCTTCTGAGGAGCTTCTGAAGAAGACGATGCTCTCTTTTTCTTGTTTTACTCGCTTTCCCTCCCCGCTCTGTTTATTCCCTCTCTACGGTCACCTCCTCCTCCCCAGAGTTCATCTGACCCCAGAGGACCCTCATTAGTCGTCAGCGTTACACGCTTTTGCTCTGAGTACATGCAAGATCAGGCTCTCTCGCCTTTTTTTTTTTTTCCGGGCAAGCTTAATGGGAAATGCTAAAGCCCCGTAACTAGCTGGACGGGGGGGGGGAATGCGGGAGGTTGAGCTAACGCAGAGCGCTCCACGTTTTCAGTGGTAGATTGTGCGATGCAGCAGCTCTTTAAGATCGTTACGAGAGAGATAGACTTCGGCTCATCGCTATCACCCCCCCCCCCCCCCCCCTATCTCATCTCATCTCATCTAATCTGGCCACCGAGGGGGATGACTTAAGATTCAGCTTAGGGAGACATTACAGGGCGGAGAAATGGGGTTTGAGGAAGGAGAGTTAGAGCGGGAGTGTATCGATTTAGCCGCTTCGCTCCAGGGGAGGATCAAACACCGTAACACGAGGAGGTCATTCTCCCTGGGTGTCTGATGAAAAGAAGGAGCACGTCGTTAGGCAAAGGTTAAAGAGATGAGCGAGAGGATAGATTGAGTTGAAGTGCTTGATGAATTCAAACACTTTTTTTTTTGCATTTTGCATGTTTTTTTTTTACACACTTTTTCCTCTATTATTTTTTTATTTCAACAATGTTTCTGTAAATGCCGCCCAACATCAAATCAGTTTGCATTTCAACGCCAGTCATGATTGTTACAGATGTGAGAATCAGATATACGTCCCTCTTGTGGCCGGTGTTTGGAACTACACCGAGCTTGACCCTGCGCTTGATGCCCTTTTTGGTCAGATCGGTGAGGTGCGCGGTGACGAGGCTGGACCCGGGTGTCCCGTAGATAGATCTGTCAGAGCAGCACGGGCAAACACGACCCCCCGTTCTGTTGTTGTTAAATCTATAAGATGAATGGCCGTCATTAATCACCGGCCATTTGTCTCTAGTTGTCCAGTTGTAAGTCTAGAGGTCAGTGATTAAACCATGTTCTCTGTAACCTAGCCAACTCTCTCTCTCTCTCTCTCTCTCTCTCTCTCTCTCTCTCTCTCTCTCTCTCTCTCTCTCTCTCTGAGGATCAGAGCGAGAGTTTCATTTCACAAGTGCTCTGCTCTGCTTTTCATGGCTCTGATGTTGTCTGCCACCAAATCCCCTTTGAATCAAAGTCAGAAATTGAAGCAGCAAATCATGTTTTATGTATGTGTGCTTACACAATGAACGCAGAGCGGAAAGTGGGCCAAGCATCACACGGGGGCATATTATGGCAACAAAAGCAGCTTTCCCTTTCTTGGAAAAAAAAAATGATGGGCCGGCAGATGCCAAAGCGCCGGGGCGCTGAGCAGAGTGTTGAGTGTTGAGCGTTCAGACAACGACTGCGACAGGAGGAGAGAGAGAGAGCGATACGTAGACGTCGCGTCGTCTCGACTGCTGTGTTTGCGGGGGAACTGTTCTAATAGTCCCCGTCGGTTCTACTCCGGTGTAGAAACTAGTGTTGTTGACGTGTCTGCCTGCAATACTCAGTGGATACGTCTGAGATGTGTGTGTCTGTGTCTGTCATCCTGTCTGAGTTGAAAACATCCGTCTGACTGTTTGGAGTTTTTTTTTTGTATGTGTTTTGAAGACGGCTAGCCTCCCCCGTGGACATTTTGCCCTGGTGTGAACGGGCACGGCTACTCTTCAGGCTCTCTGAAAAGACGGTGTTATGTTATGGTGTTAGAGGTTGCTGTGATGAAAGATGTGAACCAGCAACCTCCTGGTCCCGAGGCAGCCGGGGGGGGGGGAACGGTCACACGCCGTAACCTTATAATCGTCTGGAGTTATAATACCGCAGCGTCCTGCGGTGAGCGAAACCCTGAATCACGGTGTCGGCACGCTCAAGTGTAGTGTGGCCCCTGTGGTGAGGACATATGCTGCTATAGCAATATAATCTATCCGGCAGTAATCTAACGGATTAATAATCTCTGTGTAGTAATCTGGGCCCCGTGGGTTCACGTCAGCACAGTGCGCAGGGTGAGATGTCACCTCCTGATTAGAGATAGTGGATGGAAGGGAGGTTGTGTGTGTGTGCGTGTGTGCGTGTGTGTGTGTGTGTGTGTGTGTGTGTGTGTAAGCGCTCAGGAGATCATCACAGCATCACAGGTCATGTGTTTTGGCCTCGCCGTGTGTTTTATGAAAATTAAAAACCGTAAAGCTGTTCAAAAAAAAGGCCTGGGTCAAGGTTTGTGTGTGTGTGTGTGTGTTGGTGTGTGTGTGTGTGTGTGTGTGTGTGTGTGTGTGTGTGTGCGCGCCCATATTTGCAGATCCTATTTCTACTCTCTGTTTCTTTGCTCCTCACCCCCTGGTCTCTCTCTCCTTTCTCTCCACCTTACTCCTTCTCGTCACTTTAAAGGGGAGGGGCATCTTAATAAGCCTTAATCCCTCCATCACGCCTCATTGCCCCCCCCCCCCCCCCCCCCCCACACACACACACACACACACACCAGCCCTGGGTCCCTCAGGACAGGCCTTGACCATCTGTCCTGGAGCAACCTGCTTCATGCTTCAGATAATTGGACTAGGTTCATTGGCTCTCACACATTCACTTTAACCCTCCTGAATTTATCAAAAAAGTTTTACTGCGTTTACTTTTTGGGGATTTTTCCAACTTCGGTGGGATGAAAGTGCAAACACAAAATAAATATCATGGTAGGATCTTTTTTTATCATTTGTATTTTGAGTGATCCCAATGGCACACTATCCTCTCTATCCATATGTTAATGACTGGTGGTTGTCATGATATCCTGATTATTGCATCTCCTCTGATGAAAATGTTACAGCTGAGATTAAACCTCCTGTATTTACACCAACAGTTTGAAAATAAAAATGTTTTATGGTCCCTATTCCCACATGCAAGATACAAATGGTGAAAATTGTATGATTTTAATGAGACCAAAATATTATTACATAAATGAAACAAATAGCCCTTCACATACCAAAAAATGCAAGAGCAAGAGCACTTTGTTGTTTTCTTTCGTACGTGAGACATCTGACATGAATAGGTGACTCATGGGGTGGTTGTCTTATTGAGACGTAATGGATTGGTCAAGAGGGACCTTACTGAGCCCCTGTTAAGGCAGCAGCTTGTGTCAGGATTGTAAACTAATCTAAATGGCAGCCAATTGTGTTTTATGTGCTTAAATTGTGGTTAAATTAAGTTAGCATTTTTGTAGCATCTCTTTGCTTAGTGTTGGGGTTGGCGTTGGGTGGTGGTGGGAGGGGAGGGCTCTGTGTTGTTCACTTGTTCACTGTCCATCTCTACGATGGACGGGACTACGATTCACGCTGATGTCTGCCTCCCATAAGACACTGGGGTAAAGTCATTATAATGTACACAGGAGGCGTGTGATGCTCTCATCCGTTGTCGATCAAAGGGTGACCCAAAGTTGATTTGCTGCACAGCCAAAACATCAAACTCTGGCTGACAGGATTTTTCTTGACAAAATATGACAATAAATGTATTTTATCTGCTGCTGTTTTTATTGTAAACCATCTTTGGGTACTGTGAAAAGAGCTATATAAATGTGATTATTATCATCATTATTATTATTATTATTATTATTATTGTTGTTGTTATTGTTATATTATTATTATTAGTAATATTATTAGTATTATTGTTGTTATTGTTATATTATTATTATTGTTGTTGTTATTATTAGTATTCTTATTGTTATATTATTATTATTAGTAGTAGTATTATTAGTATTATTGTTGTTGTTAGTATTATTATTAATACAACAACAGCAGTAATATTTTATAAGAAGTATGACCGGTCAGCTTGAAGGTCCACGTTTGTAAGGACAGGAGACGGGCTGCTGCTGTGAAAGCGTCTAGTCAGCGTCTGTGACTGGTTCCAGGCCCAGACGGCCAGGCGATGTGGCCCGGCGGACCCCGACACCAAGACACAGGCCCAGAATCAATAGCCGTATCGCATCGCGCATCAGACTGTAACAAGCTGATCGATTACCTCACAGGCTGCTCGTGTGGGGCTCAGACACCGGAGAGGTTATGGAGGTCAGGAAAGAAAAAGTGCGACTGAGATTAGAAGATAAGAAAACCTGGTGAATGGAAAGGAGAAACTGAAAAGAAGAACGCAATACCGATGCAGATATAGTCCTCCTTTCTCTCCTCTATCTTCTCCCTATTTTAGGAGTGAAGTGGCCGTTGTTCCTCCAAGCGTAGGAGAAATAGGATCCCTCTCATGTGGATCTGATGTATATGGTGTATATGGTGAAAGTAAAATCAGTGCCATCATGAGTTGATTTGCCATCTGGGGCCTCTAAGACAAGGTTTCTCTCTCTCAGTCTGTCTGTGTATTTGTGCGTGTGTGTGTGTGTGTGTGTGTGTGTGTTTGAGATCATTGATTTTGCATGGTTTCATGCGCTATTTGAGTTTGTGCCCAGATGGGGGCAGTGTGACCCTCCAGAGTCATATTACTCTACATTAGGAAATAATGCTGATGGCCCGAAGGCTCAATAATACTTTTGTATTGCGCATGCTGCAAACATGCAATGTTAACCCTCTGTTCTCTCTCTCTCTGTGTGTGTGTCTTCAGGCCAGGGGTGTAGCGGAGGAGAGGAGGCCCAGAGAGGAGTGAGGTTCTGGGGATGAGAGGTCTCTGCCCCCTCCCTGTCTCCCCCCAGACCTCCAGAAGGAGAACGCTGGGCAGCACCCCGAGGTAAGGAAGAAGAAAGAAACAACATCTGCAGACAAAAAACCTTCTCTGACGACGTTGACCTTCAATATTTGCTGACTCAAGCCTTCCCCCTCCTCCTACCGCTCTTGTTCTCTCTCTCTCTCTCTCTCTCTCTCTCTGGCTCCGCCCCTCTCTGTGTTGTTCTCTTTCTTCCCTGTCTTTTAGGGAGCCTAGGACATTGATCAATGGCCCGAGTTGGTGTAGGCTGAGAAGACCCACTGTGGTCACTCTGCCACACACACACACACACACACACAGGCACGCACACACATATGGAAATTGGGGTCTTGGTCCCCCCAGTCTTTTGAAGTGTCCGGTTAGGGATCGGGGTTTGGAGATAGATGGCAGTTAGAGTGTGTGACAGCGGGAGAGCAGGGAGGGAGGGGAGGGGAGGAGAGGAGGAGAGGGAGGATATGAGTGGCCAAGAGGTCAGGGACTCACAGCTGGCCCAGTGTGTTTCCATACAGGGGTTGACAGGAATACTTCAGAGAACTCAGACTGTGTTTGTTCGTTTACTTCTACAACCTCATTTTCAGTGAATGCAATTTTGCTCAGCACTAAACCTGAACTTTAATAGTGGTACCTATTTCAAAATGACCAATGACAAGTGACCCCCTGCAGTTGTTAGTTTAGTTTTCCTTTATTTCTTTTCATTTCAGTCAAACTGATTCCAATACTGATTCTCCGTCAGCTCCCAGCTTCACACCACAGGAGCAGATGAGTGAGTGTATGTCAGATATGCGAGGGTGTTAATAACGTGTTGGGCAAGGCAGCAGCAGCAGCTGTCTTCCTCTTCGTCTTTCCACCGTTTCCATTCAGGATCTGGTGTCTCTTCCTCTGCTTCTCCCTAACCCCCCCTCCCCCCCCCCCCCCCCGACCGGCTCGGTGCAGCCCGGCCCAGCTGTCCCCTTCCCTCAATAGCTGCCCCGCAACACAACCCGCAGCCCCCCTGCGCCGGCAAGGTCACTTTCAAAAACGTAATCCTATACAGAATACGGGATACGTGTGTAAAATTGTAACCAGTCACCGGATTACTTACTTTTGGATAATTTATCTTCCAAAATCCATTAAATATCAAGTTGAACACACAGCACAAGACTGTTGTTTGACTAGTGGTAGTAAATCCATCATTTCTAGATGTGTAGTATCATGTTGTCGAAATGTTTAACCCAGCAACTCTATTTACTCTATTATTTTCTGTTTTTTTTGTTGTTTCTGTTTTTTTTCCAGTAAGTACAGTTGGATTACATTTGCCATTTTTTAGATGAGTGTTTTTTTGTAATCAGGTTAAATGTGCTGCATTCCTCCCCAGCCCTGTTTTTGGTTGAGCATCATTCAGTTCATCCTGTTAGTTTCTGTTGTTTGGTGAATGAATGAGAGGAGAACGATGGTGATGTGAACGAGGTGCAAGAAAGGAAAGTGATAAATAGTGTTTGTTGTTGTGTGTGTGTGTGTGTGTGTGTGTGTGTGTGTGTGTGTGTGTGTGTGTGTGTCTTGTATAGGCGATGTGTAGCATCCTTCATCCTGCTAATAAATCCTGTAATAGAGGAGTCCTACCTCCCCTTCTCTCTCTCTCTCTCTCTCCCTCTCTCTCTCTCCCTCTCTCTCTCTCTCTCTCTCTCTCTCTCTCTCTCCCCCCCATCCTTAGCCCTTTCCTTTCCTTTTCTTCATTCTTACTCTTTTATTGAAACCTTCATCACTCCTCATCTTCTCTTCTTCGACTCCTTTTGCCTTCACATCTGGTCTCTTTATCTTTGCTGACTCACAAGTTATGTATCGAAATGTTGTTATGGTGTGTGTGTGTGTGTGTGTGTGTGTGTGTGTGTGCGTGCGTGCGTGCAGGCAGTACTACAGATGTGCTGTTTGCAGGGTATTATTAACTCTTTGGAGGCTGAAATGGAAACTCCTTCTGACACACACACACACACACACACACACATACACACACACACACACACGGACTGAAAAACATTCCGTCTGTCTGGTGTTGTGTGTATTTTTAGCATGGAGAGGTGGGCCGCGTTAATGGCAGGAAAGTGCCAAGTCACAGAGCTGACGTGAACTCAGGTCACATCTGTACCCCGCTACGGGTCTCCAGACGCCATGGAGAGAGAGAGAGAGAGAGAGAGAGAGAGAGAGAGAGAGAGAGAGAGAGAGAGAGGAGAGAGAGAGAGAGAGAGAGAGAGAGAGAGAGAGAGAGAGAGAGAGAGAGAGAGAGAGAGAGAGAGAGAGAGAGAGAGAGAGAGAGAGAGAGAGAGAGAGAGAGAGAGAGAGAGAAGGAGGTGAAGGTGGAGAGACGGAGAGGAAAAGTATTTTCTAAAACAGTTATATGAAAGATAGAGCTGTGTGTGTGTGTGTGTGTGTGTGTGTGTGTGTGTGTGTGTGCTATGCTTGTGTGGGAGTTTGTAAGGATACTCCTACCTGCCCCCCCCCCCAACACACACACACACACACACACACACACACACACACACCGTATCACCCCCCTCCCCCACCCCCCTCCTCCCTCTGACTTCCAGCATTACTCAGTTCTCTTACTGCTTTTCCATGGCAGCACACAGCAATAAAACTAGATTGGTTAGGGTTGTGTAGCTCAAAAGCCATGTGTGTGTGTGTGTGTGTGTGCGTGCGTGCGCATGCTTTGATTTCATAGCCACAATATATCTGAGCACACAGCACGCACACACACACACACACACACACACACACACACACACACACACCACCTGACAACAAACAAAACTGTCCCACTGATGCATCCGTTGCTCTGTTACCTGCAGATGAAGCTCATGCAGCCTCCTGCTCAAAGTGTGTGTGAGCAGAAAAGATGTTATGTAATCCCCCCCCCCCCCCCCCCACACACACACACACACTTTGTCTCTCTTCTCTTTTCTTTTTCACTCTCTCCCTCCCTCTCTCTCGCCGGCCCTCGCAGGTAGTCGATCTCGTCGGGTATAATTACAGCGTCGGGTGTAACGGGTGTTATTTAGCCACGGGGACAGATGCTGCTGATTGGGTGGAGTGGAGGTGTCCCCCCAAACCCTCCCCCCCCACCCCCCCGATGCCCTCAGCCCTCTGCTGCTGCTGCTGCTTCCACACTCCCGAGCAAACGGGAAATAACAGAAGAGAGAAACTCCAAAAACCGGCCCGGTAGACCCTATTCCTCCAGGTTGTGATTTCCTTCAGAGAGAGTGTGTGTGTAGAAGAGAGGGGGAGGAATGAAGCGCAAGCACAAGGGGAAGGGGGAGGAGAGAGAGAGGCATAGGAGAGCAGTGTGTGTGTGTGTGTGTGTGTGCGTTACAAAGAGGGAAACTAGAGGCAGAGGGGCTGGCAGACAAAGTGAGCGAGGGGAGGGAGGGAGGGAGGAGGGGAGCGAGGGAAGAGGAGGGGGAGGCGGTGCTAAGGCAGACAGCAGGGAAGGAAAGCTGAGAAGAGGAACAGTGGAGTGAAGTGAGAGAAGAGGAGGAGGACAGGAAAGGAAAAGGGGGGCTTCCATTCTCAAAGTCCTCGTGTCGGGGGGCCGCGAAGTCCTGAAGGGGCTCGGAGAGGCAAAGACAGGAAGTTGGGACTGTTGTAAGAGAAGAGATAGACGGCGCAAAACAGTGAGAGAGAGGAGAGAGAGAGAGAGAGAGAGAGAGAGGGGGAATCTAAGCCAACGGGACAGACAAGACTGGAGTGATTTTTTTTTTTTCCAAGAGAGACGTTGGGACGAGCAGAGGCAGCGATGCAGGGCTGGGGTGAGTGTGGCGTGAGAGAGAGACTGTGTGTGTGTGTGTGTGTGTGTGTGTGTGCACGCAGGAGTGTGTGTTAAATATGTGTGTGTGTGTGTGTCTTAAATATTAAAAAATCCTCTTTACTCTGCCTGTCTGCTCCAGTTTGGTCCTGTTCACGTGAATGCAAAGTTTGCCCCCCGTGGAAACTTTAAGACACTTGCGTGAAGTCTTTCCTTTTTCGGAGGGGCGTCACTCGCCCAAACGCCGTTCATGGAAGGTGTGTGACGCAAAGAGTCGGGAGAGTTGCTCGTCAGGCCTCTTCAAACAGGAAAAAAACACACAGCCTCTTACGGAATAGGAAAACTACTTTTTAGGAATGTCAGCAAAGCCCCGGGATTGTTTTTTTTTTTCCAAATCGGCACAAGACCAAGTCCGGCTAAATTGAGCTCCAGTCAACCGATGACCCGGGTGTGACGGTGTATACGCCAAAACCGGCTGCGGGTGATTCAGAGTCGGTCGGCTGGTGTTGTCGCCTTTCCGGTGCGTCGATATTAAATCTAACGTTGTTATGATTTCTTAACTGCTCCAAACCAAAGCGCAGGATGGAGACTGTTGGCGCCTCGCGGGACTCGGTGAGGTGAGGTGATGAGCTTCTGGTGGGGTAATCTGCTCGCTACAGACCGTGGGGGGGGTATTGATTTGAAATTTCAGCCTCAGAAAAGCTGTTCCACCCTCTGGACAGTTGGCCCGGAAAGGGGGGGTGTTATTCAATCTGCCTAGCGTCTCTCTCTACACACACACACACACACACACACACACACACACACACAGAAAGAGATCGAGAACATGAGGCAGCATATGGATTTCTCACAGAAGCTACAACTAAGCTTTATCCTCGTCGCGTGACCCAGACACAACTTATTTTCGTCCAGATGATCTTGATGACAAAGTGTTGTTTGTCTGCTCTCGTTGTTTCTCTTTGCTTTCTTCTCTCTCTCTCTGTGTGTGTGTGTGTGTGTGTGTAATTACTCCTCGCGAGCCTTCAGCCACAGATTGAAGTTTCTCATCAAGCTCGCCGTACGGTTTCAGAGTGATGTGTCAGCAGATGTGTTTATAGACAAGAGCGGTTAAAGAGGCCGGTTTCGCTGTAGCTAGCTCAGCGAGCTCGGCGCTACTCCTCCTCGTAGCAGCTCCGGGGTCGTAAACCCAAACGTTCGTGTCGAGGTTTTCGTTTGAGCGTGTTTACGAAAGATCCGCGGGACCGTAATTATGCGGGCTGGGTAGAAGGGCTGACGTTTCACTCCGTAAAACGCAACGCGAGCCCGTAATGGACAGGTGTCGAAGGCACGAACGCTGACGTAAAGTTTGAACCGGAGGAGGGGGGGGTGGGGGGGTGAAGGGAAAGGGGGAGCAGAGAGAGAGAGAGAGAGAGAGAGGGATAGAGAGATCGGTGTGTCAGAGGGTGAGGGAGTGAGGTAGACGGAGAGAGCGAGAGAGAGGATGGGTTACCTCATCGACTGGGAGCAAAACAGATTAGGTAAATGTGTGTCACATGCTGCGGGTCTTGAACGTAACCCTTTCCCCATCGCGTTGACTCATGCTTTCTCTCTGTGTGTGTGTGTGTGTGTGTGTGTGTAATGTGAGGTTGTAAGGTGGCGGGGGTCTTTTGAGCCCCCCCCCCCCAGTGCACCCCCATGGAGAGACAGCGAGGGAGAGACTTTTCTTTTCTTTTTTTTTTGTCTTCCTCCCCAATTGGCTCTCTCCCTCTCCTCGGATTTTCCCCTCCCTCTCCTCCCCCCCCATCTTCAGTATCCTCAGCTTCCATTCTTTTCCTATGACCCCGTTGAGCTAAATCTCATGCCAGGTATTTATGTAAAGCCTCTAGTTGAAAAGTATTGGTGGAACATAGAAGGAGGGAAAGAGAGAGAGAGAGAGAGAGAGAGAGAGAGAGAGAGAGAGAGAGAGAGAGAGAGAGACAGGAAGACAGAGAGACTAGAGATTAGAAGTTGGGCTGGCTTGGGCTCGGTGTGCTGAATGAGTGTTTTCCATGCCAGCCTGTCCCCCCCGCCGTCTCTCTCAAGTGGCATGCGTGCGGCATGGACAGTATGTCTGAATAGGTCTGCGCGCGTGTGTGTGTGTGTGTGTGTGTGTGTGTGTGTGTGCATGTGTGTGTGTGTGCCATGTCAGATGTGTTTTCTAAGATGAGTTGAAGTGAATTATACATTGAGGCTGGCACGGTCCGAACCAGGCGTCACCGCTTATGTAAGAGCTGCTGTGGAACTCGTTGGCCTGGTTGTGTTTAGTAGTGCTGGGTGCGGGGGTGGCAGGGTGTGTGTTTTGGGGGGTGGGGGGTGTGGGGTGGGTGGGAGTGGGGGGAGGAGGTTACACGGCTCTCCAATACATTCTGCTACGGCTGCGATCGATAATTGATCCATAAGTAACACGATAAATACCATTTCCTGTCAACTAGCGTGTTGCGCAACTTTGTCGAAAATGTTATAAACCTGCTTCTCCTCAGGGGGTTTGGTAGTAGTCCCGCCCCTCCTGCCCCCCCCACATCAACCTCCCCCCCCCCCCCCCCCACTGTGGGTTATGTTGTCAGTCAAAGTGTGGTGGCTTTTTCGGCGTGAGATAACAGGCCCTTTCTCTGCTCCGGGCTCTGTTCAGCTGAAACAATGGCACTCCACTGTCCACACACAGCCCCGGAGCAGCAGGGGGGGGGAGAGGGGGAGAGAGGGGACGTTTCGGGAGGGAAAACTTCACCCTTTTCTCTCGACTCTCTCGTGTTTATGTTTTCCGTCCCATCCTGAACAATGCCCCGCCGGAAAACAATGAGAAGTCAGAGCGGCCCCGATGATGCCACACTACCCCGCGGTAAAGACCAACATTAGATCGCAGCTCTTCTCTAACAGCTTGACCCCTCTGGTTCGTAACAGATCGATTGCCTAAGCGCCAGAAAAGACGTTGAGGTGTGTTTTTTTTTTTTTTTTTTGCCAGGGGTTCAGGCTGAGCTGGTCATTGATCCTGACAAAACAGTAGTCAACTGGCCAGGCTAATCCATGTGTCTCTACCGCCGGTATTCTCGGTATTTCCAGTGTCTGCCTGTCTGACCGCTGACCGCCACTGGATAACTATTAGTGGTTGGAAAACCTCCTGGAAAATCCAACATTTGGAGCGGACCAGGAATGTCGGCCATCTTCCCTTTTCGCATACCTCCCGATTTCCTCCGATGCCAGCTGACTGAAAACCAATTGTCTGCAGCTCTAATGTGTTTCCCTCTAGCATGTATGATAACGTGGAGGTTTTACAGTCGCGTGGTGTAGCGAGCGTCGGTGTGAATCGTACCTCGCCGGGGTCTGAACGTTTTGCGGTACACGCGATCTCATATTCAGGAACTGTAGTCGGACTCTCTGTGGAGAAACTAATAGGGCGCCTCGGTATGTTGGAGCCGTAGACGAGCGTGTGATTGACAGCTCTGATTGACAGCGTCCCCGGCTGACCGTCCCTGTTTTCACAAGGCTGTGTTTGTGTTGCTACTTTGGTGTTATTGACGTCTCCGACTGCATCCCGTTTCAGTGGATTACCGCCTGCTCTCTGCCTCAACCCACACAGGGACTTGAGTGTGAGTTTGCTGTGTGTGTGTGTGTGTGTGTGTGTGTGTGTGTGTGTGAGAGAGAGTGAGAGAGAGAGCATCGCTGTTCAGCTCTAGTCACCCCACACTCCCAGCAGCCTCTCGCGTCGTAATGGAGGCCAGATGCTTTGAGATGCTAAAGAGCCACCTACCCCCTGTCAGAATGTCAGACTGTGTCACACACACACACACACACACACACACACACACACACACACACACACACACACACACACACACACAATTCACAACTCACTTGTTCACCTATTCAATCATCCAATCACCCATTCACTCTTTTCTTTCTTTCTTTCTTTCTTTCTTTCTTTCTTTCTTTCTTTCTTTCTTTCTTTCTTTCTTTCTTTCTTTCTTTCTTTCTTTCTTTCTTTCTTTCTTTCTTTCTTTCTTTCTTTCTTTCTTTCTTTCTTTCTTTCTTTCTGTCCTCCTTTCCTTCCTTTCCTTTTCCCACCCTTCCTCTCTCTTTATCTCATTTCACCCTGGGCATGAAAAATGTGGGCCTCAGCTGCCATGGCAACCATACCAAACAGAGAGAGAAGCTAAAGTCTGCAACAGCAACAAGTTGGTTGTAAAAGAATGGGAGAAAAAAAAAAAAAAAAATGAGGGAAGACGTCGGTGCCAATTCCTCTTGAACAGTTCACATTTAGAAACTGATTTCTCTCAGTGTTCCACTGCAGAAAACCCAGTTTAATGGAGTCTGAAAGCCCCCGGGCAGCAGAACTCACTACTTTTTGTTCAGTGTTACAATGTCAACCATGTTACCTTGCCAAGCAGGACAACGTCTCGCTGGTTGTAGTGAAAAGAGACTTGGCAACCCGGGCTGCGGGTTAATGAGGACGTGTGTGCATGTACATACATGCACTCACAGCAGCGCAATCACACACACACACACACACCACTAGTTTAGGCTTGGAGTTTAAAGCCAAGCCATGTGGGGGTAGGTGACAGAGAGGGACCAGTCAGACAGACAGTCATTGTGTTGGAATGGAGGTGCAATATAACCTCAGGGCTGTTGGCGAAACATTAAAGGACTTCTCCCCTTTTACAATGGAGTCGGTTGACTTAGTTACAATACCATTTTCTTGCCTGTTTGATGTTTTAATGTGGTGCTTCAGTGAGTAGATGTGTGACCAGATTAGGTGTGGTTTGATTGCCTCGTTTTTTTTGGTATAATGCGTGTGTGTGTGTGTGTGTCAGCGCGAGCCTGTCGGTGAGATTTTGTGTTTGTACGTTGCCTGTACTTGTGGGTTTGTGCTTTTGTTAGCAGGCACTGGGGGGGATTCTTGTGAGGATTATTGTAGGCTGTTGATGTGATCTGTCTGTCTCACTCTCGTCCCTCCACTGGGACCGCTGGCCTCGGGGTCTAATTGGGGGCCACCCAGGTACTGTGCGCTTAAGTGGAACCAGTTTCAGTGGAACAGTTTCAGTGGTCTCAACGAGCTTTCACCTTCACACCACGCTGCTCTCTACATCCTGGATGAGCGTAACCGTACTGGGCAGTGGTCACCCAGCGGTCTAAAAAGATGCTCTTCTTTTATGAATGCTTAGTGAGGAAAGTGTATGAGAATTTTTGCCCTCGTCCACGTAGCTTCTCGTCCACTTCTCTGATCTGACAGATTTATACTTTCCACCTGTTGCTCGCTTCTTCTCTGCGCTGGCTTTTTCCCGTCGGTTTAGTCACGCTACAGAAAAGGGTAGATGAAAATCTAGCTGTGTAGGCCAGTGAGCAGGGAGTTGTAGGAAACGGGGGGGGGGGATGACAGGAGAGCACTGGATGGGATCATCCATCACAGGAAGGGAAGTAAAGGAGGAAAGGGATATGGGTGAAAATAAGCAGGGGCAGGAAAGAGGGATGAGAGAGGAGAGATGGTACTATAGGTCACGGCTCTACCGCCATGGCGATAGAGCCGTGACCCGTAGTGACCTTTAGGCAGCAACAGGTCCTCAGGACAGAGGACGCTCCAGTCGTTACCCAGACTTCACGATGGCTCCGCAACTTGCCCCCCCCCTTCGATTCCCTCGGTTTGTTTTGATAGGGATAGCTGACATGAGTCAACACCCCTACACATGCAGCCTTAGCCGAGAGGCTCCGGTGTAGATCTCAGCTGTCATCTCTTTGCTCCTTGCCCCCTTTTCTCGTTTGAAGATCTGAAAGAGGCAGACATGTTGGAAGAGAGATGACAGAAGGAAGGAGGAAAAACTGCTCTCTTGTGCTTGTTAGAGAAGATGACACGAGTGACGCGCTCAGCGTTCAGTAGTTCGGTGGAGTACGGCTCGTGTGATTTTTGGGGGGAAACGATGTCTCCCGTCACATCCCGATGTGATCTTCCCCTTCCGTGAGATCTTAAAAAGCGGCCAGATCCCCAGATCCCCAGATCCCCCCCGGTGGCTGTGTGCTCACCAAACACTGACCAAACAGGATTAGGGGGGGTTTGGCTTTCCCAAGACTGGGGACTCCACTGAGTCTCTGATTAGAATACCTTGTAGTGGAATTACCCCCCCACCCACCCACACACACACACACACCACCCACTCCTCCTTTCCTCCTTTGTCTCCTCGCCCACCTCCTCCTCCCCCATTCCTCTCCTTTCTCTCGTCTCCCTCCACTCCATCCCGAGGCCCCCCCCGCACACGCGAGTCTCTGGAACGGCTTGGAGGTTTGCGTGTGATTTTGCGAGGGGTGATGATCCTCTGCCGCGGAAATAACGGGCTTCCTCTCCTTGGGGTAATGCCGGCGTTATTAACAGGACTTATCGTAACGGGATTATTTCCCCCCCCCCGCTTCTGGATCTGGTTAGAGAGCTACCTGGGAACCTCTGTCTTCTGTCGGCCCCACTTTTACTCATCCTCGGGCCAGCGGGTCCCACGTGGAGGGGGTCTCTGGTTCCTGTGAGGAGCAGTGGCATCACCTCATAGTTTTATAGTGGCAGAAACAGTTCCTAGTTTGACCCCGTGTTAGCTTGTTGAAACGTTACTGCGTTCTATTTTTGAGTCGCTCGCCTCGCTGAAAGAAATGCGTCTTTATCGGAATGATTTCACAGACTTGAGATGTTTTTCTATTTTTAGGAACGACGACTGTTTTTTTCTTCTTTTTTTTTTGTCTCCGCCTGTCTCGCGCTGCTGACAGCAGGGGAGGATGCATGTGATGAGGAAGGTGGAGGATGAGGTGGGGGCGGGCGGGCGGCGAGATGGAAGTATTTTTACTCTGTCAGAGGAATGCGGCCGAGGAGGAGGAGGAGGAGGAGGTGGAGGAGGAGGAGGAGGAGGAGGTGGAGAACTTCAATAACTTTAAGAAATAAACCAGTGAGCAACATCAGAGGGAAATTAGATTTTTGGGGATTTGTTGCCTGAGTAGCCGGAACAAAACCAGACCGCTGGAGGTCAAGGGGGTGAGAGGACCGAGTCAAGCCCAGCTCCCCTCCACTCCTACGGGGGGTCACGGGGGTTAGGGCTCGGGGGTGGGGGGGGGGTCACGGATGACGATCTCGCAGGGCCGTTAATTCTATTATCCGTGGCTGAGAGGTCCTTGTCCTGGCCGGGGAGCGAAGAAGAAGAGGAGGAGGAGGAGGCGCGGGGGCGGCTGGATGAAAGGTGAAAGGCGGTCGTGAACCGTGATTATTTTTGGCATGAGAAGTGGTCAAACACAAGCACATACCGCACATATCTTTTTTTTTTTTTCCCCTCCTCGACTCGTGTAAACATAAATCCTCTCCTCTCGGTCTCGCTGCTGCTCACGTACACACAATTACACACACACACACACACACACACACACACGTTCACGCAGTCAAAACGTCGTTGTGTTAGACATTAGACAACGCTGAACCTCCTACAGTCTTTCTCTCAATCCCCATCTACCTCCAAACCCCTCAATACTCCACCACTACTCTAATCGTTATCTCCTCTACAAGCGATATACACATGAACACACCACAGACTGTCATTGTAAATATTATATTTCATTGATATATCTGGTGAATGGTTAAATAATGAAAAAACAACTCCTCCTCATTTACTCCCTTTCTCTTTCTCGGCATTCATTTCATCATCAGACTAATATATGGTGGGTGGGTGTGTGTGTGTGTGCACATGCTTATGTGCGTGATGCTCAGTTGTGTGTGTGTGTGTGTGTGTGTGTGAGTGTGGAGGAGTGTTAGGCCTGGCAGACTGTGCGCAGTCATAGCTGGCTTGGATTATTCCACTTGGCCAGACGGATTTGAGCTCGGCACGGCAGGCTGAGTATATGTGTCCCCTCACTGTCCCCCAGGCAACTAACACACTGATAATACTATCTGGAAGTGGAACATTTAATCTCCGGCCACATTGTGTTATAGTAATGACATGTCTCCATTTTGGACCCCCTAAAATCAGAGGCTTATCGCAGCACCAAGTGAGGCTATTATTATTTGTTTCTTCGAGGACGATCTGTGTGTCTCTTTGACTCGTGTAAGAGGAGCGTGATCGTCAAGCAATGGAGTGAATCGTTTTTGAAATCTTTTAGTACTCAAAAATAAAGATGACTGCTCACAGGATCACATGAGGACATTCAGCAAAATCACTGAGCAGCTGCAGATCATGATGGTTGTGACTCATTCCCTCTGTCTGTGTTGTTTCAGTCTCTCTAAATCCACCCTCTCTCTCTCTCTCTCTCTCTCTCTCTCTCTCTCTCTCTCTCTCTTTCTGCCTGGTTAATGGCATTGTTAATCACAATATGACATTCTGTCTCTTTTACATTGGATATAAAACGAGAAGAAACAACTTGCATCACGCATGCTTGAACAGAGCAACTGTAATAGTGACCAATATGGCAGATATAACTTCCATTTATCTCCATCTGCTGTATTTCTCTCTCTCTCTCCTATCAGAGTGTGTGGTGCGTGTGACGCCATCGGGGCGCCATGGCTCTGGTCCAGGCCCTGCCCGTGTCCGTGACTGACCGCCCGAATCATAGTCTCGACGTCCAGCAGTGCCGGCCGCTCTCGTCCCGCTCCCCCTGCTCCGGGCCCCGCTCCGGCCCCGGGACGACCATGGGTTCCGTCAGCAGCCTCATATCGGGCCGGACGTACCAGGAGAGACACTGCCGGGCCGCCAGCGAGTTCGCCGCCAAGCCCCGCCGCTCCACGCCGGCCACCAGCTGCTTCCGGCTCCAGGACGACACCCTCCGCAGCGGGAGCTCCCTGGAGCAACTGCTGGTCATCGGCAACCAGACGCAGACCCGGGTCCCGCCCCCGCCGCCGCCGCCGCCGCCGCCGCTGCCCACCAAGAAGCAGCCTCGGCCGGGTAACTCCGCCGGGGTGGGCGGAAATAACGGGAACTACGGGTACGTGAGCCGCGAGGTGGTGGTGGGAGATTGGAACGACAACCTGGTGCTGGCGGCCGGAAGCCCCTGCAGCGACTCCGAGGACCAGAGGGACAACAAGACTCTGAACGGCAACATCGGAGGGCCTCCCCCCAAACTCATCCCGGTGTCCGGACAGCTAGAGAAGGTGAGTCTAAGTGTCTTCAGGAGACACTACCCTGACCCTTCCTCCTAGCCAGGACTACTTGTCCTCACTTATGTGCCTGAGCTCTTGTTTACTGGCTCTTGGAGACACTTATTTGTCTTAGCTCTTGTTTTATTCGATTCTCTATTTTGTCTCATTTGTTAAGATAAGTAGGTTGCTAACTTATTGCACTCTTACATGAACACTAGTTATGCTCTTAGTTGCTTGTTTAGGAAGGAAATGCACTTATGATTTCTGGTGACTAGTAGTTTTCTTACCTACCTTTGTTGAATGCACTTATTGTAAGTCGCTTTGGATAAAAGCGTCTGCTAAATGACTGTAATGTAAATGACTGTAATGTGAGTGGAGTGGTGGGTGCTATTCGTGCTATTCGTGTACTTGGGGGGGTCGCAGGGTGGCGTAGTGAGGAGGAAGACCACCCTTTTACTGGCGGCGTCGAAGCACCCATGTGATGCACGGCTCAACGGTTAAGCAGACGTGTGCGTTTCTACCGCATGTGCTGACATGTTTTACGACAGATTGGCTCAGCTGTCTAATTGGCTATTTATTTCCATTGATCTGGAGGGACGCTTAATCACTGGCCTGACAGAGGCTGAGACGGATCATTTGGCAGTCACTCACCTCGCAGGCACCTTATAATCAATGTCGGAGCTCACTTACGTTCAGTGGCACACTCAATGAGCCCCGCACAAGATTGTTAAGACAAACGCTTACAGAACGTGAGAGTAGAGTAACTGTTTGTCTTTCTCTTCCTCCCATCCCCTCCTTCTCCCTTTTCTGTCCTCTATCTTCTCCTTTCTCACTTTCACTCACCTTTCCGTCTCTTTCTCTGAGATGGGAGGAAAATCATTAAGAAAACCACTTAATGAAAGCCATGAATATCAATTAAACCAAATGAAACTTCTGAGAGGCTCCAGGGTGACCTGCCACCTTATCACTGACCCACTTCTAATGAGTTTCAATCAGCCGGTGCTAATTAGCCCAGCTCAGTTCTCATCAATCACTAATGCCATTTTTTTTGTTTCATTTCTTTCCTTTCAGAACATGGAGAAGGTGCTGATCCGTCCCACGGCGTTCAAACCTGTAGTTCCCAAGAACCGCCACTCCGTGCAGTACCTGTCTCCGCGGCCGGGGGGCACCAGTCTTTCCGAGAGCCAGGGCAGCCTCAACCTCCTGCTGCCTCTCGGGGGACCCAACGGCACCAACGGCACCAGCGGAAACGGCGGGAGCAGCACCTCCAGCTCCGAAGGGAAGCGCAACTCCTACAGCGGGGGTCGCAACGCCCGGTGCAGCCAGTCCTGCTCCATGTCCGACTCGGGGCGTAACTCCCTCTCCAGCCTCCCTACCCACAGCAGCGCGGGCTACAGCTTGGCCCCCAGCGAGGGCTCGAGCTCCTCCGGGTCCGGCTCCGGGGGCCTAGCGGGTCAGCCGGAGCCCGGGCCCGGCCTGGGCCGAACCGCTTCGGGCGGGAGCGGGAGCCACGGGCGCACTAACTCGGACAGCGGGCGTTCCTCGTCCAGCAAGAGCACCGGCTCGGGGTCGCTCAGCGGGCGCGGGCAGCCCCTGTCGGACGGCGGGTCCTGCGGGCGCTCGCCGCCGCCCGCGGAGGGCTACGAGGTGGTGGTGAGGGAACTGGAGGAGAAGCTGAGGGAGAGGGACCTGGAGCTGCAGCAGCTCCGGGAGAATCTGGATGAGAACGAAGCCGCGATCTGCCAGGTGAGACATAACGCAGATATCACAAATTGACGCGTCACAGATTACGGGAGTCGACTTCAAGGTTCAAGGTTCAAGGTTTTTTATTGTCATGTACACAACGTTCACAGAAGCAAAAGTGTGCAATGAAATTCTTGTGTCTCTTCGACACCTAATACTAATGCTAAGACAAACAGACAGAATTTAAAAAACACAAGAAATATAATAAGAAAAAGTACAATGTTAGGAAAGTACAATGCTAAGGTTATAAAGTACAATACTAGAAGTACAGAGTTACAAAGTACAAAAGTTATAAGTACCAGTTATACTATAAAAATAATAATCAAGTATAAGTATATAAGTTAAGTTATAAAGTGAAGCAGAGTATAAAATAAAGTGACCTTGAGGTAAAGTGGCCTGTTGTGCGTGGGGGGGGGGCTCAGGTGTGATTGTTCAAAAGCCTGATGGCTTGTGGGAAACTTGATATAAGGGCGAGATAGAGCGCTTGACCGTCTGACCTCTCACCCGCGGCCTTTTCTCCGAAAGGTGTATGAGGAGAAGCAGCGTCGCTGTGAGAGAGAGATGGAGGAGCTGAGGCAGAGCTGTTCCACCAAGATGAAGCAAGGCGTCTCAGAAGGCCCAGAGGGCGCAGCAGGTGCTTCAGTTACAGGTGTGATAAATATTTAAAAAAACATTTGCACAGGCAGAAATCTATATGGAGAAATGGTGTGGAAATAAAACATTGCTCAATGTTCAATTCAAGGAACTAAAAAACTGTTACGAAAACATTACCTGAAATTCATCACTCAACACCTCTATAATATAGGTGTTATTATTCTGTCAACTAAAATCCTTAGTTGACAGATAGTAATTTAAATGACTAACTTACTAAATTACTATCTGTCAAATTACCATCCATTAAAATGTACTGTAATTTGTTATGCCTTTGTGCTGTCAATCATTTTATTTTACTATGTGAACGAGTAGGTGAATGTGAGTCTCTGTACGTCCTCAGGTATTTCAGCTGCAGCAGGAGAAGAAGAAGCTGCAGGAGGACTTCTCCTCTCTGCTGCAGGACAGGGAGAGCCTGGAGAGGAGGTGCGCCACCATCCAGAGGGAGCAGACCCAGCTGGGGCCGCGCCTGGAGGAGACTAAGTGGGAGGTGGGTGAGAGTCAGACACTGGAGAGGTGTTAGGTCAGAGGTGAGGCTTAGCGTGCTCGGTTTTAAGGTTTAAGCTGATAAGCTTGGAGGAATTTAAGGTGTAGCTTTAAGGAATGACCAGAGATTGTTAGTTTGAAATCCAGAATACCAGTCTGTGTTCACCAAGAAAACAATTTAATCTCGTGTAAATGTCTCTCTCTCTCTCTCTCTCTCACTCTCCCTCCCTCCAGGTCTGTCAGAAGTCAGGGGAGATCTCCCTACTGAAGCAGCAGCTGAAGGAGATCCAGTCGGAGCTGAGTCAGAAGGCGGGGGACATCGTGGTGCTGAAGGCCCAGCTCAGAGAAGCCCGCTCCGAGCTGCAAGCCAGCCAGGCTCGTTCCCAGGAGGCTCAGGCCGCCACGCGGACCCGCTCCCTGGAGCTGGAGGTCTGCGAGAACGAGCTGCAGAGACGCAAGAGCGAAGCCGAGCTGCTCCGGGAGAAACTGAGCCGTTTGGAGGAGGAGTCGGCCCGCCTCCGTGACACCCTGGCCAATCACGGCGGGCCTGGAAATCAGTGCCCGAGTATGAAGGGTCAGTGTATGATGAGCCTGTCCGTACAACAGGGTAGAGGAGTGACAGGAAGGGGCGGGCCCAGTCCCTCCGTGTACCGCGATGGAGAGGAGAGTCGTCTGGCCTGGGGAGGCGAGAGCGACGAGGCCAAGGCACAGAGGCAAAATGCAGAAACGGTGCTGGGACTCAGGCAACAGGTACATCTTTTCTGCTCCTTTTTACAAAGTGATGTGAGTGATGAAAATGAAACGGTGTAGTTTCTAACATCCCCCTCTCTCCTTTTTTTCCAGGTGGAAAGGCTGAAGGCTGAACTCATGTATGAGAGGAGGACTGGTGAGGAGCAGCTGTCAGGGTTCGAGGAGGAGAGGCGGGTGTGGCAAGAGGAGAAGGAAAAGGTAAGACGAGGACGTTCTTTGTACTTTTTGTTACTTCATTCCTCATCCAGCAACTCAGAGTCATCAGGAGCGAATGGAAAAATATATATGTAAGCATCTTTTTTTTTTATCCCCACAGGTAATCCGCTACCAGAAGCAGCTGCAGCAGAACTACATCCAGATGTACCGTCGGAACCGGGACCTGGAGAGAGTGATGAGGGAGCTGAGTCTGGAGCTGGAGAACAGGGACGTGGAGGACTACGAGGTGCACAGCGGCAGCAACGACATCCACTTTGAGGAAATCACCGCCACTGAGATCTAAAAAAACAAAAAAACACTCACACAAACACACCTATATCCACATAGAGACACGGACAGACAAAGTACTCCACCAGCACTCACAAAGGACCCTGTTGCTGCAGGAGACGTGAACCAAACGTTGAACTCCAGGCCAAATACTGCACTCTCTTTGCCTGGACCGCCGAACAAGCACCCATCACCATTAAAGGACTGTACACTGTCAAAAGGGAGATCTCCCAAAGGTGCGTTCTTACTTTTTCGCTGTGTGGAGTACCATAAGGTGTCCCTTTTAGCACTCCTTCATGGGTTTCATTACCCAACTACAATGCCAGCACAGACTCATTTCCTTCAGTGGGACATCATGAGATCTCCAGAGAAAAGCATGTTCATTTTCTCCAGCCACGCTCAAATCAGGGTATTGAAAAACGACGGGAACTACAAGCAAAAAAAAAACTTATTACATGCACAGTGATCCGGACGCTCGTCTTTAGGTAGCACACGAGGCTGAATAACTGGCCACCGGCACACTGCGACAACACTGCTGGCCACTAATGATGACCTCATCACTCCACCATAGCATGCTCATCAGAAACACTGATGACGACCACTGCACTAGTACTCCAAATTCACTAGTAAGGGGGAAAAAACGCCAAATATCTACTGTTTGTTTTTGATCATATGGTGTTGAGTGGGACAACATGCTTCATTCTGGATATTTCAATGGACAGGAAACTTTGCACCACCTATCAAAACTTTTTTTTTTTGTATTCTTTTACTTGTTTTGGAAGCCTTTCCTCAGCAGTGAGTATCTGAAGTAGAATATATTGTGTTTTCACTCCAGAGAAATGCAGTACAGTAGTTGAAAGAATCTGTTCAAGGGGAAACTTGGTATTATTTTGCACAAATATCCTGCGGTTTTCCTCATTAAGCAACTCATCAAACTTCCAGAAACCAAAACGTTCAAAAGAAAAGCTTAATGTGAACGCTCATCAACCTATCTGGACCACCGACAGTCACACTATTGCACTCTGTCAATGTGTCAACGCATTCAAAAACTCTCAATGCAGTGAGTCCTTTTTTTTTTTTTTTTTCAATATAAACATTTCACAAACATGTAGCACCGGGACAGACACCGTAACACGGGAGTTATCATCACAACGCTGCCGATAGTCCTTCCTGTCTTTCTCTGCCTTTCTCTCTTTCTGCCTCCCTCTGCTTCTTCATCTTACACAGCACCGTTTTTATAGGAGTGGGAGGCACCTCGGTGGTCAGTCGTTCCACTAAAGATAACAGCGCTGCAAGGACGACAGAGAGTGGAGCAAATGCTTTCGGCTTGGTCATGTGACACCACTTGAGTGATCTCAGTTGGTGTTGTTTGAACTGTAGGCACGCTGATTCAGAGTTTCCATTCTCCGTCTTCCCATTTAGGACTATTTATTTGGCTGTTGCCGGCCCAAAGCCAAATAACACTTTTCCGAGTCTTCCTAGTCCCCCCCCCCTAGGCTGTAATGTTGACTGACTGATATACAGGTGTCGGGAATGGCATGCCTGCATGTCTTTGTTATTTCAGATCCTAGGAGAGGCTGGTTCAGACGGTATAGGGGGTTTGTGGTGGGATGAGAAACGGCACGTTCAAGACAGGTAGGCTACTAAAGCCCTCCAATAGGTTCCATATAAACCAGTGGGAAGCATGATAACATTGGATGCTGTGGACTGTTGTGTTTTCTAATGGGAAACTTACAGTATATGCAGGGCTGTGTATAACACTGAGCATGGCAGGTCTCTATGAAAACAAAAGTGGGATGAAAACTATTGTCTTTTATTTTACAAAGAGTCTATATCAATGAATAACAGATAAATGGAAATCTATATAATGAAGATGATGTTGTATATTTTTTTATATATAGCACATGAAGATATTTTGTGGTAGTACTGGTATCAGTGTGGGTTTAATATACAAAGTATAAAGACTTCTATATAGCTATCACATTATCACAACTATTTCAAATGATGGATCAATTTGAAATGGATGGGGACAGCATAGAAAGAGTGCACCTAATACTGTAATGCATGAAAATCTGTTTACATTATATCGTCTGTGTGACACTTTCTGATGACCAAACTTTTGCACCTGATAAACTGTTGGGAGCTTTTATTTTGGGCTCAGTTTTGAAATAATCTGTTGTCTCTCCATTTTGAATGATCTTTCATTTGACTGTCAGTATTATAATATCACCTCACCCCATATCATCATCATTGGGTTTTGTGTCGTTAGCTTATCGTTGCATGAGATGGGTCATTTTGAGTGTCTTCTTGATCAAGTTGATGCCAGAGCTGATGCAAAAACAAGGCATTATTATATTTCCTATTCTTGGAAATTCAACTGAATCCTTTCAGCAACAGTGATCAATATCTTTGAAGTTTTTCTGACTGCTGAAACACTATATTGTTTCCCCAAATTGGTATCAAAGTGTCTATCAGATTTATTATGTATTTTCTATGGCATTACTACATTCACTGTAGTTTGAGAGATTTAGTACAACTATATTAAAGTGCTGCACTGTGCATATTTCAAGTCAAAGCCAAGGAAAGAATGGAATGAGTTGGATTTGGTCAGAAACAGTAACATGCAGCAAATATGATGAACCAGACTTAGACTGTTATTTAACCACCGTAGATACAACACAGGTACAGATGAACAACAAGCACAGAAGCAAACCAAACTGACCCCCTCACGGAAAGTACTGTGCGCATCCTGGACTTCCTTTTCCCCATATCTCACTTCTCTTCATCATCACATAGCCATTTCCTGTGTAAATATCTAAGACACTAAATAGTATAACAGAGTGACATTGTCTTTTATTCAGACAAATTATCTATTTTAAATGTAGCCACTGTGACTAGACCAAAGCAACGTAACGGCAACGTTTCTTTTTACTTGTGACGTTTTTTCTCTTTCCTTTGTGTGCATATTTTTATGTTTTCTTTACGTTGTGTCTTCATTAATCCATAGAGGATGTAGTTGTTTGTGTATATTTTTGTGTAAATTTCTTGTACAAATGACTGTGTTTTTAATTAAAGAACAAATTGTCACACCTTAAATTGACTGATTGCTTTTCTCCAGGCAAACCCAACCGGAAACATAACGAGGCTGAGCAACGTATATTGAGTGAGCATTTATTGTAGTTCATTCAAACATCTGAAGTACTTTGTCATAGGTCTGAAGTCGTGGATGCACTTTATTTCATTCTCATAATAAAACATATTCCTTTGAGCTTCACCAGCATTTGTCAAGCCGATCTCGTGCAACATGTTCAGCCCAGCGGCCTTTTGCAAAAGTAAGGCACTATGCAGACTATATTCCAGACACCTCCTGCTCCGTAGCTCCTCTGCCCTACTCTGGTTTAAACTGTGCCACTGGCCTCCATGTCCTGCATTTCTCATTGACATGTTTTTCCAACTCCTCCACATGTCTGCATAAACTCAATCCACAGCGTGGTGTAATTAAGCCTCCTAAAGTGGCAGAATGCTCCAGAGCACAAGCGCTACTGCCAGAAAAATACAGCACAAAAAATACTGAGCAGCAATTTGTAATAATCCCCCCCAGACATCCACTAAACCCAAACTATCAGTTTTGACATAATACAGGGGTTTAATCTGGGTATAAATCTATAAATCTCATAACACAGGATGGTTAATCCCCCTCTGGCAGGCCTGCAGGACTGGTGGACTGAGATGCTCCTATTAAGAAGTGCAGACCGCTGGCTCCACAATCTAGACAGTGCTCAGGGGTTACCGCAAGGTTGCCACGCGTTGAACAGTGGCACAATAAAAATCCATCCGAGGGGAATTCGTACACCACACTATCATATCATTGGTTCCATAAAATATCCCTTAGAAAATAAAATGGGCTGTGTATGCCTTAAATCAATGCTCTTCCTGTATTATAATAAATCGTTGCTAAAAACACTAAGAATGTTATAAAAGTCATACAATTTCAACATTTATACTTCAACAACATCTCACATTTCGTTGTAGCAAAAGTAATTTATAACAATTTTTATCCTGGATAAATAAGCTGAAAACAGCTGAAAGTCAACTGTCAATCTTACAGAACTGCTCCACCACATTTACCTTTTTTTTGAGGACACATTTCCTGGTGCTTCCTGTTGCAACCTCTACCCTTCATAGAACTAACTGCCCTGTTGCGCCATTAAAGAGAGAGCGTCCATTCCTCTCCACTGTGACTGGAGCTCTTTCTCATCCAGTACTTCCTGTTTGGAACGAATCGCGTAGCTCCACTCTCCCAGGAATGAAAGGTTTTTGGTGAGACCGCGATCAGTCTCGTTCCCAACTGTCCTTCATGCTTGGTCTGCACTCTGGCTGTGAGGCGGGCGGATGAGGTTAGTCAGCAGGTCCCCTGGGGCTGCTGGGGGCAGTAGGGGTGGAGGTGACCTTGGGGACCTTGACCACAAACACCATTGGGTCTTTGGCCTTGTTGCCGAACGAACGGCGAATGACGTCCACCGCATGCTGATGAGTCACTCCCTGCAGACACTCGCCGTCCACGGACAACAGCTCATACCCTGCCTGCACACACACACACACACACACACACACACACACACACAGGTAACACAGGTAAAACAGTAAGATCAGCACATCGTAATATATTGTATTAAGTAAACATGCAATTACAGTATTTAGTCCTCTCTAAAATAGGATTCTTTTTTTTATTATTATTTATTTTATCATTAATCATTTATCATTAACTATATCTCCATCCTTCTATTATCTCTCTTTCTCTTCTAGCCATCCATCTCTTTCCAAAACAACAGTACATAAATCTGCAGTGACTCTGTCCCTTAGCGGGAACCTGATTTATGCCAGAGAGAATTGGGGCTCTCCCATTACTTTAATACATTCTCACTGAAGGCCGTCGCTATTGTACATGGAAAGTTTCCCCTTCAGCACAAGGTTGTTGAAAAAATACACACAAAGACATGTGCACACATCCACATCCACACACACACACACACACACACACACACAGCGGAGGACCTCTCGCTGATCGTTTCCTGCAGGATGAGACCAGAGAGAGGCAAATCTGTGGAACCCTGAAGAGAGGAACTTCCTCTGATGTCATCCGCGCTCGCTAAGGATGCACCTGCCTAACGCTCTCAACCTCAGTGAAGGTTAGCAACACACAACACAGGCACGGACACACACACGAGGCCAGTGGGCATTGTTGAATCTCCACCAATTGTGTTTCTTTCCCTTTCCCTTTCCAGTCATTGGATATGAATAGATATTTACCTCATGCTATAATATCCCATTCTACGTATCACGCCGAGGTAGGGAGGAGAGATCTGTGGCTAGTAGAGGCAATGGTTTTAAAACCAGTACTACCACAAAATCATCCCACTGCCGGTCCTAACAGGCTCATCAGACCAGTGTTATTGACCAACAACGCTATAGCCTTCCGTGAGATCAATATCAAAAGATTTAGATCCATTTAACTAAAGCGGAGTGTTCTTTTTTTCTTTTTTGGAAAGTCATTTATTTGAATTTAATAGAATCTGCCCCGTCCTCTTTACGGCCATTTATGGAGCGCATTTATGAAGCTTCTTCTTTCCAGCCAATGAGCATTATCATCCAAAAATAACATGCCTGCTAAAATTACTCCTGTCTGCATGAAAGAATCTAGGGATCTTGTGTAATGTGGTTTACCAGCCCATTACAAATAAACTCAAGTGGATTATTTAGCTGAGGAAAGGAGAAGTATCGGCTTGAGCATTTACGTCTGTGGATTGCTATTCAGTCTAACCTATATGTCTGTACAAACAACATCAGCACAGAGCAAATAGTCAGCAGACAAGCAAGCACACGCAAAGAGAAAGTGATGCATCTGATCATAAATGTCAAAACTGTTAACATAACTCCCATGTGTGTTATTTCATTCCAGCTTAAAAAAAACAAGCATAGACAATGAAGATGGTAGGTGGAATAAAGCAAATAGGTTAGAGCGGCCCTAAATATAGGCCCAGTCAGCCGTCACATGGTGTAACACTCCCATTGCCCTCTTACGCAGCCAATCAGGAGCAAGCACATGACACAGAAAAACACCCAACTCATGTCCGCATTTCCATTGATACGAGGAGGCAGGGTAGGTAAGTCTCACACACACACACACACACACAGAGCCCTCACTGATAGCCTGTTATCATATGATGAGGAGACAGGATGTATGTGAACACCGGGGTGCAGTGGTGTCACTTCCCTCTGCACTCAAGAGTGTGGGAGATAGCGCAGAGCCAGGCAGCAGATACGGTCTTGGCTGACGTGCTGCGGCTGCAAGGTGCGAGGCTGAGACAACCAACAGCAGCCGGGCAGGCTCTAGCGAGTGGAAGTAGCCACGTGTCAGTGTCTGAGGCTAACCAACAACTTCTTAATGGCCTCAATCTGTTTTTCCAGTCCCCCTCTCTGTGCCAATTTCAGTTCAACTCAATATCCTTCTTATTTTCCATCTTCTGCCTTTCCCGACACCACCTACCTTGCCCTCTCTGTTCATGTCTTCTCTTCCATTATATTCATCAGTCTTTGTCCCACATATGTGGTGCATGTGTGTGTCTGTCTAAGTGTGTGTGTGTGTGTGTGTGTGTGTGTGTGTGCGTGTATAGAGGGACTGTAGATGGGAAGTTCTTGGAAGTTGAAAGGCTTAGCCGATACTGGATCCCCACAGTGTTTGACACTCTAATCAGGCACTCTCTTGGACTGTCACTGACTGCTGTCACTTGATAGCTAGCTGTTATGACACACACACACACACACACACACACACACACACACACACACACGCACATAGGCAGCGACCTATCATAACAGGTGACAGCAGTGGTTCTGCTTCAGACATCACCCTCTCACTCTTTAACCTTCACCTCTGAACGTTCCACCCCCCCAGCCCCCACGCCCACCCCCCCCCACACACACACACACACATATACCTCAGCCCCCCACCCCCTCAACCCCACGCCTCAAGCATCTCCATGCGATTGTTACTTGACCACTCTATTTTTGGCTCTTTAGCATAATGAATTGGTCTCTAGTGGTTAATTGCAGTGAATGAGCGTGTGTATCAAGTGTGTTTAAGTGGGCCAGGTCAGGCTCATGGCCGACTGTTCAGTTACTGTGCAGGCAATATATTACCAATACATTAGCAGACCAGCGCCCATGTACCTCATCAATAATGAAGGAGATGGGCCACTTGAGACGGCTCTCCACTCATCTCCACTCCTCATTGCACGCCTACACCCCCTTCCCTCATAGACAGCCACTTATAACAACAACTCATAACCACAGCACAGAGGACTGACAGGCAGGACGGACAGCTCAACGGTGTGTTGTGAAGGGAATGGATTAGACTTAACGTTTCTAGTTAAAAGTCAGACACAGTTGCCTAATCTTTCTAAGCGGATCAATCGCAGCGCTCTATAAAGCCAGTAACTGTGCGAGCAGTAAGAAGGTGAGAAAGATGTCTTCCAATTTCCCACCCAGTTGAGAACCTACTCTCAGATAGTCTGAGGTGTTTCTGCCTGTACTCTGCTGTCTCTACTGCTCACCTTCAGAGCCTCGTTTGTGGAGGCAGCTCCTCCAGGGAAGATCTTTTCAATCTTCACCATGGGCTGAACCTTAGACTCCATACCTCCAGAGATACTAATACCTGCAAACACATAGGGGGAAAAAATAGGAACTGAGCAGCAGGAAGATAAAATCAGATTCCTGTCTTCTGAATTGGACTCAAACTACATTATCTGTACTGATTGTCAGGTAATAAAAAAAAAGCTTTTAACTCTTCCAAACTTCGGTTTAGCAATAAGTGATGCCCTGACCTCTACTGGTGATGCAATGAACATAAGGGGCTGCAAATATTAAAAAGGACAGCTTAACGATATCTTTGTGTTTATCTTCCTACATACTAGCACCATGTGTATGGAACAGACATGTAAAAAGAAACAATATAATGGTGTTTTTCTTGATATTGGACCCCCAGGAATACATGCAAATCCAAAAGAGCCCGGCCCTCTCTGTCCTTCAATCAAAGTGTTAGCTAGATGCATCTCTGTATATGCTCACCCAGCGACTGCTTGATCTTGGAGATGGTCACAGTGGTGATTTCATACTCCTCGGGAGGAAGGGTTGCTCTTCTTTTCACGCTGTGGCCGTTCTGCGAATGTCCGTTCACCTGCTGACCGCTCCGTCTTCCCGTCTTGGCGTGGCCCTTCTCTCTCGGGGGCTCAAAAACCTCAGCCGGGGGGTTCCTCCCTCGTCTCTGCGGGGGAACGTGCACGCTCACCACCACCTCCGTGTATCCCTCCTCCCTCTTCCGTCTGCCGTCCACGCTGTCGGGACTCGTCTCCCTCCTCGCCCTCCCGTGGCCGTTCCTCACGGGCGACCTCCCCCGCTCGGGAGTGGCGTCTCCCCCGGTCCGACGTGGACAACGTCGAGGTCTCGTCGTCCCTTCTGCGCGGGGGGGGAGCGCTGGGGTTGGTGCCCACGCTGGGCGCCGTGCGGGGATTCTGTGAGGAGATAGGAGGGGCTTGGGGAACGGGAGCGCGGCGCGGAGGAGGCGTAACTGTCCACGGGTACGTCCAAGAGCGGGGTGAAGGCACGGGAAGGAGGCAGTAGGCCCGCCTGTAGGCCAGACATACGCAGTCTCTCCAGGTCCTCGATGAGCTGACGATCCCTCACAGTGTCCTGGACTGGCTGGAGCTGGAATCCACCTCTGTAGTCTGGTCGGACACACACACACACACACACACACACACACAAATACCGTATTGGTGACCAAGGAATTGCATCGACAGGCCTGTAATTAACAATTAGAGAAGAAACTTTCCAACAACTTTCCAAAACAGAGAGCACAGACTAGAAAGTGAGTTGTGAAAGCCTGAAATTTCAGCACTGGTGAAATAATCGTTGAGTCATTGGTATTGATCAACAACCCTGTCAAACCCACGCAGATATATGATGGTCATTTTGCGCTACGGGACAGTAAAAATCATACTTATTGCACCGCTAAGTCTGGCTCAAACCCTGCAGACCCTCTATATTATACTGTGTGAAACGCTTTGGCAAACACTGTTGCTGTGCAGCGCGGGAGTTCGCTGTGTCGCGCCCCAAAACGGGACAAGAAATGCCCGGCATTCACAGCACGCCCCCCGATCTGCATCTCTCTCAGCTATCAGAGGTCGGCCGCCTCAACCTGTCAAAACATTGACCGTCTCAGTAATGCCCTGTCAGCTTCCCTCCGCTTTCATATTGTCAGCTCCACCTGACGACCTCTAACCTGTGACCCCGGGAAGTGAAGACGGCTGTGGTCACTCCGAACTTGAAGGCATATTGAATGTGACTCTTGAATGAGGCTACGTTATGAAAAGGCTCAAAGGCATCTCTGTATAGTCTAAGCACCACACTGGCAGACCGGGCATATCTAAGACTCGGAGCCGGCCCTCTCTGTCCTTTCTGTAGGCCACAGAGATGTAATACAAGCCTTGGCTACAGCACAGGCACAGGAAACCTGAGCTATTGTGTGTGTGTGTGTGTGTGTGTGTGTGTGTGTGTGTGTGTGTGTGTGTCTGTGTGTGTGTAGGTGTGTTTATTGTGCGTTTGTGATGGATATGTGTATATGGAATGCCGGGGACAGGATATGGTCTGCATGTTGCAGGTGTTTCACTTTGACACTCCGGATATGAGTCGGGGCTGGAAAGGAGTGAGGAAAAGAAAAAAAAAAATGAGAGGACAGCAGAGGAGACGAGAGGAGACGAGAGGAGAGAGGGATCAGCCCTTCATGTATCTAATATCCCTCTGGGATCAGGGAAAGGGCATCGGCCAGACAAAGAGAGAGTGAGAGAAAGGAAATGACATCTGGAGAGAGAGAGAGAGATAAAGAGAGAGAGAGAGTGAGAGAAACAGAAATAAGGGGGATGATCCATCTCAGTCTATACTGTTTACACACGTATACACCTGGTGAGCCTACCTGGGATTGGGGTGACGAGGTGGCGTCGAGGGGTTCCGCTGCGAGGGGAGCGCAGGGCTGGAGAACGCACTAAGGAGACACAAAGAAACTCTCAAGAAAACAGCAATAATTCTCCGTAGATTCTTTTATGATGTGTGTCTTTTTTTAATTTCTACAACTCTTGTTCTTTCCTTTCTTTCATCTCAACGGGGAAACCAAAATTTTAATCAGCCGGTGTAAATAAAAGATTGAAACTAAATAAGTAATGCGTGTGTCCCCCTGCTCACCTGAACGAGTCTTGAGAATATCATAAGCCTCCAGTTCAAAGGGCATGACCATGCTGTCGAAACGACCCAGCTCAGTGGCAGGGATCAGCATTCTGCAGAGGACACGGTCAGAAACAGTTTGATCTGCTTCAACACGTACACGTACACGTACACGTACACGTACACGTACACATAAACGTACACATAAACGTACACATATGTCTCACCTTATTTCTCGGAGCAGTAGCAACTTCTCTGGCTTGTCCAAGATTGCCAGAAGGGGGCGCACTAGGTCCTCAATCACATTGTCTGACAAAAACTGAGAGATTCGAATGGCAACGCAGAAATAGAGAAGGAGAAGGAAGAAGAACAAATATTCAGTTATTTCCATAGACTGGTATCCCTCAGTATGTTTGCCTGAGTATTAAATAAAGGTTTTGAAAGGACACACCAGTGTTTCCTTAATAGACGTATGGAGTAAAGTGTAAATTTGCTTGTTTGTGGAGTATTGCACCTTGGCTGGCTCCCAAGAGGTCACTAGACCTTAAAATGTGAGTGTTTGGTTAAGAAAGATCTGTTCGGTGTAGACGGTTACATGGATTATTCATCTTTCCAAGAATGTCCACCGCTGATTTCAGTCTTTGTTGTTTGAACAGTACATTACCAGGAAAGTCATACTGTGCTCTAAGAAGGCCTGATATCTTATGCAGAGTGGTGGCAAAGAGCAGGCTGAGGAGTTGATCCTTAGAGAGTGGCCGAAAGAGTGTGAGTGAGGCTGAGAGAGACAAGGGGATCAGATGATCGCTGATATGTGATCCTAATCATAAATGACAGGCCAAATCCCTCTTTTGTCACGGCCACCGCCAGGCACATCTATCACTCAGACTCAGGTGGGGAACCATGCGGCACACAATCCTCTTAAGCCTTCAGGTAGTCTGACTAATTTTCAGACAGTGGAAATGGGTTTAAAAAGCACACGAGACTCAAGCCACTTGAGGTGCCGTCCCGGGTGGAGAACTCACCCGCTGACAGTGTCTCATCACAGCCGTCACCTCGTCCTGGCTGAGCAGTTTCCTTGCCATGTCCTCCACCTGCTTCAGCGTCTCGGGCCGGGGCTTCATCCCGATGCGGGTTTCTCTCGGGGAGCTCAAGAGCTGAAAGGGACGACCCCTCTCCTTGTCTGAGGAATTAAAGTGGAAAAACTGTCAGGAAGAGACATTTATTTGCATTGTTAAAATGATCCATCTTAACAAGACATTTTTCTCTGCTCTTTCTCTTTACTGTCTCTTTACTGTCTCTTTACTTTCTCTTTACTGTCTCTTTACTGTCTCTTTACTGTCTCTTTACTTTCTCTTTACTGTCTCTTTATGTTCTCTTTACTTTCTCTTTACTGTCTCTTTACTTTCTCTTTACTGTCTCTTTACTGTCTCTTTATGTTCTCTTTACTTTCTCTTTACTGTCTCTTTACTTTCTCTTTACTGTCTCTTTACTGTCTCTTTACATTCTCTTTACTGTCTCTTTACTGTCTCTTTACTTTCTCTTTACTTTCTCTTTATGTTCTCTTTACTTTCTCTTTACGTTCTCTTTACTTTCTCTTTATGTTCTCTTTACTTTCTCTTTATGTTCTCTTTACTTTACTTTCTCTTTACTGTCTCTTTACTTTCTCTTTACTGTCTCTTTACTTTCTCTTTACTGTCTCTTTACGTTCTCTTTACTTTCTCTTTATATTCTCTTTCTCTTTACTGTCTCTTTACTTTCTCTTTACATTCTCTTTCTCTTTACATTCTCTTTCTCTTTACATTCTCTTTCTCTTTACATTCTTTACTTTCTCTTTACTGTCTCTTTACTTTCTCTTTACGTTCTCTTTCTCTTTACTTTCTCTTTACGTTCTCTTTCTCTTTACATTCTCTTTCTCTGTACATTCTCTTTCTCTTTACATTCTTTACTTTCTCTTTACGTTCTCTTTATCTTTACTTTCTCTTTACTTTCTCTTTACTTTCTCTTTACCTTTCTCTTTACTTTCTCTTTACTGTCTCTTTACTTTCTCTTTACTTTCTCTTGTTTCCAATGCAAACCAACTTGTTTCATGAGTTTTCTTAAATCAAGTGACAGTATCTTAATACTAATGGTGTGAACCACCATATTTTAAAGTGGTATCTCTTGTTTAAAGAAAATTCTCAAAACAGGTGAGCCTATATTAAGCACAGAAGTAAAATGATGTCAAATAATGTCCGATTTTTTCACTCAATAGACTCAATAATAGACTAAACCACTTGTTAAGATAGATATTTTTGCGGTGTATGTGACGATGAGCAGAGGGGACATTGGAAACTGTAGGAGGAGTAGGAGCACGTGGAATATGGGCAGGGAAGGAATGAACGTGTCATGTGGCACACTTGCACTTTCCTAGTCCTCCTCACCTCTGTCGACGCGCTCGCAGGGAGACTTGGAGCGGCTCTTCTCCTTGCGGTCTCTCTTGAACAGCAGGTTGACAAAGGTTTTGGAGCGCTGCAGGGTGCTTTTGCCCTCTGCCGCACTCTTCTCCTTCTGTTGTTTCTTCTTCTGCTTGTCCTCTGGAGGGAAAAAAAACAAGACACAAATTCAACACACATGCAGTCAATATAAATGTGTTTTTCTCATGGATCATTTTTATTTTAAGAGAATGAATCAAATACAAGCAGTTATGTCATGTGTTGACATTTGCCCTCAATGTTGAATCAGCGTCTTGTATATCTGTGTATGTTGTTGAGAGCATCATTCATTAGTCTTTGTATGGTCCCATGCTCACTGTTAGTAACACTGGGTGATACACACACTCCTCTATGAGTACAGACTGTTCATTTCTCTTCCAGTCAGCTTCTCTGTTCACTGCAGTAAATCTTCCACTGGGGAAAGTGACACAGTAATATTGATGAATTGCAGCTACGCCGTCCTGAACACACCCTGATCTATTAAGAGCACTAGAGGGAACTGCTCTAGCTTATATAACAAATGTCCAGTCAACCCTGGGCCTTGCCCCAGGTCCTGGAGGCGTGAAAGGGTTGGATAAATCATAAAAGAAAGACTAATAACTCACTAGCCTTGTGAAGGGCTGGATGGATAGTTCGTCATAGGTCTTATTCAATTCTCACAGAGGTATGAAAAGTGAGAATAAAGGGCAGCGATTAATCCTGACTCTGCATTAACTTTGAGCTCTCGGACAAATTCTGCCTGGAGCTTAAATCAGCAACCTGGAGCGTGGTGTTTTTGTTTACTTCCTGGAGAGATACAGGACTAAGGGGTCATTGGCTGGTCAGCTTGCTCCGTAGAGGGATCTCTTAAAGCGCTGAAGGTGTATCTTGTTACCCAGTGAATGCGGGTAATGTCTACTGAATCAGCTAAAGCACTGAACCCGATTATTCATTGTGGCCACAATTGCACTGTGACTCCTCCAGTGGGACGGAGGAGATTAGTTTGTCATTGCAGCAATATTTCCCAATTAAGGGCAACTCAATAAGGACGCCTACCGCTTTCATAATGAGTACTACTTCTGAATCAATACAGCAACTCCAATCTCCCTACAGTCCCAATGAGCCTATAGTCCCCACCTGCAGTGATGTGGCTCTGGGAGCGTCTGATAGGCTTTCGTGGTCTGCTCAGGGCCATCAACACCTCCGTCTTGGTGGAGTCTTTCGGCACTTCCTGGTCCCCTGATGACAGCGTCCTGGTCCTGCCCCGCCCTCCTTGTCCAGCCCCAGTTTCCCTTGGCCCTTCCCCTTTCCCACGTATTACTGTGTCCTTCAGTAGCACTGTGGCGCCTACAGTCCGACTGGTTTCCGTGGCGACCACCCTGTTGAGGTGGGAACCATGAGGTGAGGGGTGTTCCAGGTAGTTCGGGGAGTGGCGGTCAGTCTCGGCGGTGCGCTCGGCGCTGCTCGGACGGCGGTAGTGGTCCTCTGTGGAGATGGCGACATCTACCAAGTCAGGGCTGAAGATGGGCGGGAAAAGGATCTGGGAGAGACCACTGAGGGAGCTGAGAGGGGTGCCCGAGGACAGCGAGGAGGCAGAGGAGTAGGAGTCAGAACCCTGGGAGGAGGGTGCAGGGCCGCCATTGGCCACTGGTGAAAAAAAACATTATTACAATGAAGAAAAGGAGATAAGGACTTTTAAGCATAATACGGTTTTCAACCCAAGACAAATACAATACGTTATGAAACCGACTGCTATCTTTGAGCATATCACACTGAGGAGGTGCACTCAAATGACCTGACACGAAAGCTACAAAGCTACAAAGCTACAAAGCTACAAAGCGAATAAGACGTGTAAGTTTCATTCCTTATTTTACAATGGTCTGGTAAATGCTTGGTGCTGATTGACACACGTCTGACCTCATGTCCCGTTAATCCCATTGGCTTTGGGAAGTGGAGCGTTTTTATGCACACCCACAGTGACTTTGTTTCTTAAAGATCCTTCTAGAATAAACACACCCAGCAACCCAGATGTCAGGACATGCCCTGTTCCAGAATTAATCCCTGGCTATTTTCAGACCCGCTCATATCAAACTGAAAAACTGGGAATTTGAGGGCTATGAAGAAAATGTGTGATGCTGTTTTTAGTATAAGCAGGCTGCATGTGGCCAATGTTCTACTTCTCTTGCAAGATTTCAGTACAATCCAACATGTGGAAATGAGACTCTATAAAAACTCCACTCATCATCTCACTTACTTAACACCAACAACATCTCTTTCTTGTAAAATCATGTTTTACGGTAAGTACATACATTTGTCGAGCCAACTGTACTCTGCCACCATCTCCTTGTAGGCAGGGTATCTTCCAGCTTCCTGTTGGAGGTGAAAAGATTTAAATGACATTTGCTAAATACGATTACGCAATAACACTAAATAGTCAGCATCTTCACCGTTGTCATCACCGTTGTTGTCATCGTCGTCAATAATGCACCGGCCAAGTTTAAAAGCTCAGCAAATCACAAATTGCTCCACATTCATTAAATGTAGCAGATAAATGACAACCTTGGTGAGTATTTTCACAGTTCACCTTGCAGACTTGGCTGACATTACTATCATCATACAGAGAGAGAGCGAGAGAGAGAGAGAGAGGAGAGAGAGACTATATGTTGTGGCGCCAGTAGTATATAGTAGAAGCTTTACATTTCCACTTAGGAAACGTTCCATACAAGGAAGCAGCCATTTTGGGTCAAGACGTAGTGTCCTATAGCCTCCCACAGCCATCTGGAGGGATCATCTCACCAATATGGTCAAACAGAAGTTACTCCCTCTAAGATCTTCCACAAAAGCCTTAGGTGAGCAGGTGTAGGGGCGTTTAGTAACCGAACCCGTCTCCACTATGTGTGATTTTGAGCCGTAATTGGGGCTAACGCAGCATTGAGGGAACATATAAAATAAGGCTTTCTGCTGATTATAACCTGATCCCTGACGGCCTTTGAATAATGAACGTCGTCCCTGGCTGTTTTTCACACGTGGAACCTGAGATCAGAGGAGTAAAATGAGTACACAGGAATGTCAGACCTAAGAGAGCAGCACACATACACACACTCACACAACCACCACACACACACACCGCCGCTCTATCGAAAAGAAATGACACGAGTTAAGTGGCGCGCCCTTGCACACATCCATGCATGTGTGCACGTGCATACACACACATATATATATGGCCTTCGAGGGCTGGAAGCCAGCTGCCTTGCTGCCTGCGAGCTGGTGTTGTTTAACGCACTGTGACATTCACTAATGTGCCAGAGCACTTAGAGCAACCAATCAATTGTTATGTTTAAACCTATACGAATGATTAATACTGCCTCACAATTTTGTATGATATTGTTTCATTCAAACCAAGAAGGTAATTTATCATTCCTTATTTGTCATCATTCTTTATTTGTCTTTTTGGGTATATCAGAGTCGCAGGAAAACGAGACCGACCAAAAAAATACAAAAAATTAAAAAAGTTGCCTCTCACCTTGATGGTCAACATGACGTGCGTGTGGCTCTTCAGGACCTCAACTGCGTTGCTATGGGTGATGTCATTAAAGCTCACCCCATTAGCTGCAAGGATTTGGTCACCCATTTTGATGCCATGCTGCTCCGCTATCCCGCCCGGATCCAGCCTGAAGAGAAAACACACACACACACACACACACACACACACACACACACACACACACACACACACTCACTCAAACAAAGTGATACTTGATTCCTGTAGGCAAATTCTGTTTTCACTTGCCCCCCTAAATGGAGGTCAGAACAGCAGCCTGGAGCTAGTAAGGATTCAGTGTCTTGATCTAGGATACTTCAGCATGGTTGATGCTGGCTGACACAAGGGCACACAGCACCCTTCTGCTCAAATGACTTACATGAATAAAATAACCGGTGAGGATTTTCTAATAAACATTTATATGGAGCTGTCAAACGTATATTGTGTGCAGTTTTGGTTCATACTTAGAGACGTATATCCCCAGGCCGAACTCTTTGCCTCCCCTGATGTTGAAGCCCAGACAGTAGTCGTCTGACGTGGTGTAGAGATGGACGATCCTACGGAGGGCGCTGTCTGAACTGGCGTCTGACGGCGTACGACCGCTCTCCTCCACCACCATCCGCCTGTGAATCAGATCCACCCTACCACCCACGTGTGCAAACCGGTATGTCTAAACAGTTAGATATGATGCACACATTCACACACACACACACACACACACACACACTGCATCCCCGTTCCCCACTGACTCAGGCCTCTCGCTTTCAGTTAATCAAATAAAGGTCACAGTGGTAATCCATCCACTGCTGCCACATGAAACCAAGATATCCCAACAGCAAGATAACCAGTTTGGGCTACACTCAAGAGACAAGCAAAACAAAAGCCACGCAAAGGTAACATAAGTTACATAACAACAAATGCCAGGCTTCCCCTTGTCTGCTATAAACATGTACAGTTTAGTAAATTTGTCAGCCTACAAATTCATCATCGAGGCAACCAGCAGCATCCGGTACTACCCGGCCATTTGGCCTCACCATGTGGTCTTCTCCTTGGAGAAGCGGATGCCAGGGATCTTGCCCACCCGTCTCAGCACCATCCTCAGCCTGTTGTTGCCTGTCAGGACCTTCACAGCGCTGCTCATGGTGATGCTCTCCAGGCTGATCCCGTTCACCTCCACCAGCTTATCACCCACACTCAGGCCAGCCTGCTCTGAAGACACAGGTGGAACTCAGCGAACGGCCAAGTAAACAAAGCACACACACACACACACACACACACACACACACACACACACAATGCTAACCTGCAGAGCTGTCGTCCTCCACCTTGCTGACAAATATGCCAAGTCCATGTTCAGACCCCCCGCGCACACTGAAGCCCAGACGCCCATCTGGACTCTTCTCTACTGTAATTGTGTGTATGTCTTCACTATCCTCCCCACCTACATACACACAAAACATGCACAAACAAAAACACACACACTAAAATTACATTTTCACAATAACATATAACATATAATACAATATATTTCACTGAAACAATGCTGAAATCGTTGGAAGAAATGTAATATAATGAATGTAATGTCATTTTTGGATTGAAATGGCCAATATCTAATATTTTGTCCTGGTATTCAATATCTTTACATTTGACCATTTTCATGGCTAACAAATCCCCAAAAGTATAAGTCAGTGTTTCCCCTAGAAGAAGTAGAAGTACATGCATTGTGTGGAATCTGATCAAAATAGAATCAAATCTAATCTAATCTAGTATATCTAATGAAACAAACTGCATCAGACCCATCTTGTCAGAGATAGAAGACTTTAAATAAAAGGCCAATATCAGCATATATATATATAGCAGTATAGCAGATATATCAGCAAACTGATACATTGATCTAATCTTAATGTAATGCCTGACTGATCCAAATTCGGCCCATGATGCTAACGGCACTGTGACAGTAACGTTGCTGCTGACCCAGACCCAGACTCACCATCAACAGGTGCATTGATAAGAATGACTCTGCCCATGGGCGAGGAGGACCTGTGCCTGTGGTGGTGGTGCTGCTTCTTCTGCATATAGCGTGTGGCTGTGTGGGACCCCCCTGCCTGTCCTCCGTTGTGGACGTGGGGGTGGTCCCCTCCATTCGTCATCTCCCTCCGGCCAGAGGGGTGAGAGGAGTGAGCCATGCTGAGCATCCGACTCCCCTTCCCTTAGTCATCCAGACAGGCTGTCAGGATGGAGGAGGTGGAGCCTGGCTGTTGGGGAAGGGGGGAGGGGGGATGGAGTCGTTTGTACTTGGTGGTCTAAGGTGGGCGATGAAGTAGGTAGGCCAGGCCCCACTGAGGATGTGAGAGATGGACGAAGTGACTCAAAGAGCTGTATCATCCTCTGTTAGGTACGATCACTGTACCTTCATTGAAGTCACATTTCCATATGTTCTAGATCGAGCATCATAAAAATACCAGGTCCACAGTCAAAATGTTGCATAGGAAAAAAATCAAAGTTAAGCTGAATCCATGCATCTGAATGAACCCTATATCATATAGTTATTTTAAAGGATTTGAAGAGTAGTCCATGGTTGAAGCTTGCACCCTGGATATCCTAATCCCACAGATGGGCTCCTAATTGTCCTAGTAGGGTAAGTAGTTTGATATAACCCTCCTTCCTTTGGTTAGTTCCCATTGGTTTGCCAAGTCCTACAACGTGGGTATGACAGATTGGCATGTCGACCTCTGAAGACCCTCTCCACAGCCACGGTGTCTGTTACTCCTGTTTTCCACACAGTCATCAGCAACCGGGCTGAGAGGCTGGGAGACGCTCTGCAAGGCAATCAACAGTGCATGGTGATTCCCCTCGAGACGTACACCAAGTCATGTTTAATTAAATATATAGCTGTTGTGAGAATAGACTGTGTTGAGTAATGTGGTCTCAGAGAAGAAAAAAAAAACACATTCATCTTGATATTGCTATGGCCTATAACGAACATAATATAATATAACATATTGCATAACATAGGACTGCTCCTTGAGTGTCTTTATCAATCAGCACCGTGGACAGCGCCCAAGGAACGGTTTGTGTAAACATGTGGCCTGATTTTAGCAGCTAAATATCATAAACTCATTCTGATTCGTTAAAACTAACCAATGAAACCTTTAGACCTTTACTGACGTTTTTATATTTTGCTACTCAATTGTGCGCGCAACATTTGCCATATCAGGTAACTTAAATATGTCAGAAACAGTCCAAAGTGTTTCCACTTCACTGGTACCTTGTAGACTGTAGTCTAGTAAAAAATGGCTATAAAACAACCGCATCAAAACATTGCATTAGAACGACTGAATAAAGTATAGCAGCGTTACCTGTGTCCATGTTGTGCTGAATGACCTGAGCTGCCGCTGACACAGATAGGCGTCCACTGGCCCTGCTCTCTGCCACCCCATTGGATACCTGGAGTGTATCTCATTTGTTCTCCAGGTGACGATTGTCTAAGGAGGTGTAAGCCCTTTATGTAAGCCCAGAGCACCTGGAGTATGCAGTGTATTAGCCGTTGACTGGTAATATTTCATTATAATACATTAGAAGACTAATACTAACGTTGGTATATTTCGGGTGATCCATGTTATATCACAGTTTAGGTAAAAGTCTTTATTGATTTAATTACAAACAACTATATGGGGCTGTTGGATTTTCTGGGATAGCACGTGCTGCCAAGTAGAAGCCTACCTCAGATATTGGGATATTAGTCTCTGCGCGCGATGAAGGGTCGTCAATACCCCTCTATAATATTTACATATGTAGGTTGCGGTTGCTATTCCCCTCTTGGTTAAGCCAGTTAGATGGTCTTATATTGCCATCTGTTGGATGCAAGAAGTCTACCAGTTTAGCCATAAGGCTGAAAGAGTAATGTAAACCCATTCTGTTGATTTGAGTGATCAATGTTAATGTAGCTCATATTTTTAAAATGACACCAGACCTACAGCAGCAAAGTCATCATGTTTGTTGTAGAAGTGAGTAGCTACACCTGACGGATAATTCGGCCTATCTGCAAATTTCATTAAAGTTAAATAAGCCTTTAAAGACCTTTTTAGTGCCCTTTAGAATGGGATATAAGACCATTGAAATTAACGTTAAATTGAAAAACTGTAGTCCTATAGCAGAATGTACGTCTGTGTGACTGGGCTGATTTTTCAAAAGAAAAACAGCGCAACCCAGAGAAGATGTCAAACAAGGCATACTATGAAGTTTTGTTTTGTGTGTGCCTGTGCTTGGTACGCCCCAAAGCATAATGAAAACCTACAGAAAAAATATATCTACCATAAGAATACCCCGGGCCTACTTCACATCTTTAGGGGAAAGAGATCCTATTCAAACTGCAGAGAAACAACACATTACTTATTTCTACCTCCTTTGATGACTGAGACTGTGGACGCTTGCCAGTCAGCGATTTTAAACCAATCACGCGGTGTTTATCTCGCACGCCCGGGGTTTTTAGCCAACCCCTAGTCTGATGGAAAAAATGACAAACCTGCTGTTGCCCGACATTGCCCCTAGTGTTTACAATGGATAGTGCTGCCTTAAAGTGCTCCTCGTAAATTTTACATTTAGAAGTTGGAAGTTGTAAATACGACCTGTCGCGCATTCAAATGTTATTGGTCGGAAATAATAATGTAATGAACCCTCCAAAAAGCAGTGTTGGAGGCTGTTTTTAGAATGCGCGTAATCATGTATGTAATTGATTTTAAAAGAATTCGCGTATAATAGAAAATGCCACTTTCTCCGTTTACCACCTTGTACGATTGGATTGCTCATGCGCGTGCAAGCCCTAGTTCCTATATTTCCGACAACACTGAAGGCAGCGTAGGTCCACACCGGTGGTGCTGTGATATTGAGAGGTCATACATTTTCAAATAATAGAAAACAACCGAGGTACGTTTTGTTGAATTCACTTACAGCGTTTCATAATTTCACCCGCAATATGCAGTTAAGGTAGTCTTTACTCTGGCCCATTATTTACACGGTTGCAGTTGCAATGCTAACAAAATAGCTAACGTATTAGCTTGTAAACTAGCTGGCAGGCTAGTTAATGTTACCAAGCAAGGAGTGATTTGTTTTAATGCCGCGAGTAAACTATAAATCTACTATCCTACTAATCCTACTTACTATCCTAGCTAAACATTTGGTGTTGTGTGACTGTGTTTTCTTTTTATCTCCCTCTTGAATCATTTCTGTAATGTAATGTGTGAGTTGTAAAGGTATTGCTAGCTGACTTGGTAGCTGCTTGGCTAACCGGTTAGCCAGCTTGCTATGCTAGCTTGCAATGCTGACAACCACTGTGTGAGTGACAGGTGTTACACCGAAATTGGGGACCATCTAATGTGTGACAACTCGCACATTACTTAATACTGGCTTGGAGCTTGCATTTGCGAAGTAGAGTCATGCTCTGATATCAATATAATGCAATTTTGTATTATGACTTTCTGTTTCATTTCTTGTGTAAAGTTCCTGTGTTGTAACAGCTTTTCAGCCTATTGTGACATGTTTACATGTTTTGACTTTTACTGTAAATCTTCCAGATTTACTAACAAAGTCATCTGAGATCCATTGAAAGTGTGCTATATGTGTATGAAAAGTACTTTCTAAATTTATAATGATACTGTTAATTATTATTATTAGGCTTATTAGAAACTAAGAGGTGTCTAAAATGTGCTGTAAGTGACTCACCCATAATATCATACCTACCGTGAGTGTAGCTAGTGAGTGTGCGTAGTCACACATTAGATGGTCACCAATTTCGGTGTAACACCTGCAGTGTGTCATGACTGCCACACTGCTCATATGTTAATATCTTAGTTATCACAATACAGTCGGATGTATTGAAGCTGTTTAGCTGACTAGCTAGCTGTAATCCTCCTGAGAAGCTTTAGACATTTAATATGATTTGGAAAGGAGAGCGAAAGCAAAGCTTTTTAAATATAGCCCCAAAAGTAAATTGGCTTCTAAATTGACATTGACAACATGGTTATTAAAATATAATTAATTATTGTGATTGCTCATAATATGTTTCTATATTTCATTTGTGGCAGGCAGTTGTTAGCCAGTGGTTTTGGGCTGTGGCATTGGCTGGGATAAGTGGCAATCACTCTGGTTTCTACTATTGGGAGAGTGTTAATAGTCTTCACAAAGGCCGAATAGGAATAACACATAAATTATTGTACTGATTGGTATTGCCCTTTAACTCTCACAGAAATTGCTCCTATGCACATATATGCACAACAGTTATAGCCTCAACAAAAAGACCATATAGTTCAGCATCTCAACAACTGTTTTTCCTTTTATCTTAGGTAGTCACAGTCACAGCTGGTAGAACAAGTTTGAAGTAAACATTAGTCTGGTATTCGCCTCCAGCCTCAAACCAAGGAATGTACAATATGGTGTACCTTCTGTGTTCTGCTAACAGCTAGCATATTCAAGTTCTGAATTTTTTTTCAAATTTTGCGTTAACAACAGATTAGAAGAGCTGACTGTTATTTTTATTATATTCAAATGGTAATGTAAAGCAGAACATGCAGGTGGGGAGTACAACCTGGCCAACTAGTCTGTATGGAGTTTGCCCAAAGAAAGTTATAGTCCTTCTTAACATTTGTTTTCTTATTGTTTGATCATGTGCTGTTTGAATAAAACAGATGAATGTGTGAAGACCGAAAGTTGTTTCAATTTCCAATTATTTCAGAAGCTATTGTACATTATCTGCATAAAATGCAAGGGTGCCAATAATCTTGAACTATACATTGGTTGTTTGTTGTTGATGGAGGGGGAGGAAGGCTTTGCTCCAATGCAACCTTCTGCTGCTGCTGAGCTATAAATGAATCAGAGGCGGGGGCCTACTGTGCAGTCAGGGCTTAGCAGAGGTATTATCTTTTTTTTTTTTTTTTTTCTAATTTAACCTTTCATAGTGTGTCAGAGCCACTGGGCCTGGAGCTGCATGTTTGGTAATTTGTCAGACATGTATTCCCAAATTGAACACTACATCTAATTGATCATTCTTCTGAACTGATTCCAAAATGTTTTTTCCAAATTGTATTTATGAATGTACTATGATGCCACTGGCTCTTTATCAGTTTGCCTATTTCCTGAATAGCAACTGGGCTTGGCTCTGACAAATCTTATTGTTAAATAGTGTGAATACTAATGTATCTCTGCTGTTGACCAATGAAAGGCAGGATGTCTGGAGAACTGTCCCTCAAGATAAACATCAAGGAGCCACGATGGGACCAAGGCACGTTCATGGGGCGCGCCCAGCACTTCTTCATGGTTACTGACCCCAGGACCGTCCTGCTGTCCTCTGAGACTTTGGAGGAGGCCAGGGTGACCGTGGAGAACTACAGGTAGACATTCATGGGGTGTAGCATGAGATCAGGAATGGGGATTGGCAGAAACAGAGTGGTCACTGATTGGTGCGAGTGTAGAGTTAGAAGGATTGGAAGAAGTTCAAGTATAAATGTTTATGATCTACTGTTAAGGTAGGCCAGTTTTGTGGGTTGAAGAAAGCAAGAGAGAGGGATTAAACAATTGGACTAAGGTAGGGGTAGTGGACAAGGCATGAGTAGAGGTGAGCATTGACTTGACCTGATGATGGGGAGGCAAATTGTCCTATTTGAAGTGAAATAGAGATGGCTAATACACTCTTACGGGAGAACTTCCCTTTCCTTAATGGAGAAGCATCGAACCAAAAATCAATTGACCTTGTGTAGATGAATTTGCTTTCATTTATAAGCAAGAAACATTTTAAAGTAGTGTCAACAACTGAGAAGGAGGTGCTTGGTTCAGCTTGCATTTCCCCCACAGCAATACAAATAGCAGGGCTATGTAAATAAACTTGACAGGAATTTGCTAGGTAGTATACTTAATTAGGACCACGGGCTGTAACATCGGGTGTTAACTTTACTTTGCATAGAAAACCTAAAAATTAAAAGGTGTAAATATAAACTATTATTTTCAAAATACTCTGCCCATCATAAGAGGTTTCTGGATATTCCCGTGAAGTAGACTATACAGTCTAATTAATGGTGCGATTGTTTTGTCTTTTTCAGAGCAGGGACAGTAAAGCCTGGGCTGACGGAGGATGAGCTTTGGAGAGCCAAATATATCTACGATTCTGCCTTCCACCCCGACACAGGGGAGAAGATGTTTGTGATTGGCCGGATGTCTGCTCAGGTGCCAATGAACATGTCCATCACAGGCTGCATGCTCACCTTCTACAGGTAAAGCTGAGGTTTCATCCACGGTTCAGTGTATTTCAGTACACCATATCAATTAAAGTGGGAAAATCACACTGTTCAAAAACACTGTCAAATAAATACCATATGGTTCCCATGTAACTGTGAATTTAACCTTGATACAATGTACAGTACTGGATTTAAAATAGATATTAATCCCAGCAAAGAATGAAAATCCTTGCAAAGTTCAAGAAGAAATATCACTCTCACTACTAAATACTGATTATTGTTGAGAGCCCCTTGATGTCATTGGCGCTGTTCTATGTGTAAAATAACAGATGGCACAGGGTGCATTTTTGTAGTGCACCTATAAAATGCCTCACACACTTGCTCTGCATTCCCTCTTGAAGGGCAAGTTCAAAGTCATCTCAGTTGTTATCATTGAGCGGGAAGGGCACACACTCGCATACTCTGCTAATCTACTGACAATGTCAATGTCACTTCAGGTGTCGCTGTCACTTCCACCCGCCTCTGTTTCACTTCTGCCTATTCTAAGTTAAAACTTTTAATACGGGAATTATATTTATATATATATATTCCTCCAAATAAAGTTGAAAAGCAACTTATCAAATGGAGTGGAGCAAGTGGAGTAGTTGAGTCACTGATTTAAACTGTCCATGTGACTGGGCCTTTTTATTAAAAGTGACTTCTCTTCCAGTTAATTCTCTTTTTCTTCCCCCTTGGGCTAAACTCAAGTTTGATTTGGTCAGACTCACTCTGACAGTCAGGATGATCCAGTTGGGCTTAGAAAAACTGTTAAAATCTTCTATTGTGACGTAGCTTTAGCTTGTAGCTGTACATTATGTCTGATGTCTCACTTCCCAACCAAACCTTGCGTCTCGTTTCTAGGACTACTCCAGCAGTGGTGTTCTGGCAGTGGGTTAACCAGTCCTTCAACGCTGTGGTCAACTATACCAACCGCAGCGGAGATGCCCCCCTCACCGTGAAGTAGGGAGGACTTCTCACTTCACTACCACACTAGATCATTCCTGTCCTCCCCTAGCCTAATGTCTGTATGGAGGCTACGGGAGAACCTACAGTCCACTACCCCTCCCTAACAGCGGTATTACGTTCCACTGTTAAGCATGTTCACCGCAATGTCACCGTGCCCTCATGTTGGCATCCGTTAAATGACCCCAATGTCAGGTTGACAGGCATTTTGCATCTGCAGAACTGCACTGAAGCACTATGGACCAAGCATGTCATTGGGGACTAAATATTATCATGTCTATGCATGACCAATATTTGTTTAGTCGCTCAACCCTTGTTGATCATCTTTGCACATTTACAGCATGAATTTGCACTCTGACTCTACTTTTAAATGTTTCAGTTTATTGTGCCTGATGTATTCTTGGTGCCAGTCCTTAGGTATTGTAGAATAAGTATAAGTATTTACGGTGCTGCTGTGTCTAACGCGTCTCTCGTCTCTCAGTCAGCTGGGTGCAGCCTACGTCAGCGCCACCACAGGAGCCGTGGTCACAGCCCTGGGACTCAAGTCACTAGCCACAGTAATGCTTTTTGGTTCACATTGAATAACTACAGCGCAGATGCGGTGAAACGAAGTAGCCCAGATACAGATTGACTGATCTGTATCTGCATTCGTGCATTTTGCGCAGGGATTTGGCGCTCACTTTATCAGAGTCTCAAGTGTGTTGTCATATCTCTGAATCTGTCTCGTCTCCTCAGCGTCTTCCTCCAATCGTCAGCCGGTTCGTCCCCTTTGCTGCCGTTGCCGCCGCCAACTGTATCAACATCCCCTTCATGAGACAGAGGTGCGATCAATTTCCTCTGCATTGTTTACTCGGGACCTGTTAGAGCTAATGGCCCAGATCTATAGCCCAGTAATTATGTGTCCTCTCCCTGACATTTAGTAGTAACAACTCCTCAGCAGGGCATGTGGCTGCTGACATGAGTCTCCCTGCTCTCCCATCCTGCTGCTCCCCACTAACAATGTGTGGATTGACTGGCATGGATTGCGTCCTCTCTTTGACTTTTATTTTTCCCTGTTTGTCTCCTTTTCCCAGGGAGTTGAAGTACGGTATCCCGGTGACAGATGAGAACGGGAACAGGTTAGGAGAATCTGTCAGCGCTGCCAAACAGGCCATTGTACAAGTGGTGGTGTCTCGGATCGGCATGGCAGTGCCCGCCATGGGTAACGGCGACTTTATATGTGTTTTGTTTGCGAAATCGATACTCTCTTCGTGGATCTAAAATTGTATTACTGACTAACCCGTTTTAGTGAGCATTGAAATTCTTCTTCCCTTTTGTTGGTCATGAAGCAAAATCTTTCAACTGCTGTTTTTTTTTTTTTTTTTTGTTTACTTTGCACAGCCATTCCACCTGTTATTATGAATGCGCTGGAAAAGAGAGCTTTCATGAAGGTAAGCAGAAGCCACACATTCTTGTCGTAGTTTTTCCGGTCAGTGGGTCTACCGGGTCTGCCGGTGAGGCTTAAAATTCCACGTTATGGTCTCTTGTATTTACAGTACACATACTCTCAATGCATACTTGTGTGTGCAGTTCATGCAATGTAAAGCAGGCAAAGTGTTCATAGTACTGTTAAAATAAACTATATAACTAAACTTCTCTGATTTCTATTATCCTTGTAGCGGTTCCCTCTCCTAAATGCCCCAGTCCAGGTGGGACTGGTCGGTCTGTGGTGAGTAGATGACACTAGTAATCTATGATGTTGGTGTACTCAAAAGGAACCCATAACACAATGTGTAATGTCCCTCTCTCTCACTTGTTTTCAGCCTGGTGTTTGCAACTCCTTTGTGCTGTGCCCTGTTCCCCCAGAAGAGGTAAAGCACAGCCACGTCACACTGCTTGGATAGGGCGGGGTCATAATTGTGCATGAAGCGCTAACTAGCCTGAAGCGCTATTTTTAACCGTCTCCAACTCTCTCCTTGTAGTTCTATGAGTGTGAGCAGCCTGGAAGCAGATCTACAGGAGAGGATACAAAAGACCAGTCCCCATACCACCACCGTCTACTTCAACAAGGGCCTGTAGTACCAGACGACACACACACACACACACACACACACACACACACACACACACACACACACACACTACATTACATTACATTACATTACATTACATTACATTACATTACATTACATTACATTACATTACATTCAGTCATTTAGCAGACGCTTTTATACAAAGCGAGACACACACACACACTCACCAGCACTCCATGCTGGCTGACCCATGCTTCTATGGTCTTGTGGGCACAAATGAAAGGGCAAAACAAAATGTTTTTTCCCCCCGTGTACTACTACTACATTTGTTTTTAGAATTTGATTGCAAGGGGCTGCTCTAAAAGTAATGGATTAAGAGGTAATGGTGGATGGAGCCTCAACATTAAGGCGGAAGGTTTATCGAGAGTTCTCTGTTACATAGATTGCAGTGCTATCAGTTGATGTTTATTATTTTTGTGTGTTTTCTTTCTTTCTGGGATTTGAGTTAAAATTCAGTGTCTGTTACTGTGAACGTTACTGATTTATGGTGCGCTCTGATCATCGACTTTGTGTGATCATGTTTTGTGTTCAGGTTCATGATCTACTCCAAGGGTTTTTTTTTTCCTCTGATAAATGACTTCTGAAATATTTCAGAATCAGAGCCCTCCCCCCCAAGAGAGCTTTCCAAACCATTGCTGTTTATTGTTGTATTATTCTTTTTAAAAGCTAATATTCTGGGCTCTTATGTATGTGTATATGTTCAAGTCTTGCCTCCAAGTCAATTCCACCTTATATTTCCGCCATATATATATATATTGAAAAGCCCACTGTATCTATGAGCACAAAATACACTACCCATAGGTTTGATATGCCCACTTGTTAACCAGTGCAGCTGCATACTCTCTCCAACTCTCCTTTTGAAGTGTACTTATCTCCCTTCACATTCTTACACCGGGTTACAAGGTGCTAGGTGCATGTGGCAAAGTCAAACTGTACTGCAAGAGCGCTCCTAGCAGACGAAACACATCCGTACTATATTAGCTCACACCGGTGAGTATGACTATCAGCAAAAATGTTTGTGTGCTGTTGCCATGACAGTGACAGCCTGTCTCTGGCACATTTCACGGCCTTTCTTGATTTGAGATCACTTTACGAACTAGGTTAGTTGCTATCTTAAGTGGCATGTTACTGAATTCTTTGATTGTTGTTGATGACTGTGCTGTGTGGTGGTTTTGTCAAAGGTGGAGAAGAATGTATCGTGTTGTGTCTAAATGTTACGGCTTAGAGGAAATTATGTCATCTGCACACCCCTCTGAGTATGACTATTTGTGTGTAAGAATACATGCAGGAATATGCTGACCGGGCACAAAGATGTATGCAACGACAAGACAGTTAACTTTGTTACAACATCAACTACTTTTGTTTGGTACAATGGTACACCCAGTACAAAAGATATTTCCACAAAGTGGAAATGCAAGATGCTTTTTATCAGGGTGAGGACGGTAGTCTGCATCGTCTTTTTCATTGCTTCTTAAAAGGTGATGGTTTCGCTTAGTTTGAGCATCTCTGATCAAATTCATTCTATCCATGTTCACTAAGTACTACCAAGTTCTCTAAATTAATGGCCGTTCAGTGTGGCTAAGTAGTGATTGTTGTATTTAAGGAAAGTATCAGCTGAGTTTACCCTTATGTGATCTGTCTGGAATATGTAATGTATAAGTAAAAATAAGTATATTTTTGGGATATATATATATATGATATACACTATTTAATACATGCTTGAGATACTAGAGGAGATTTTAACTTGAGTGTGCCGCTGTTTGTATATCCACCAGATGGCACTGCATATGCATCAGAAAACCCTGAGAGCTGCCCACTAAGTAGCGATTTTCACTTGGTATAGTGAACACAGAAGTCATAGTACCAGCTCTTTATTTCAATGATGTTTAAGTGGTGTTAGCCCATTTATCCCCCCCATTTATATTTTACTATTTTTTTTTTCTCTCCTCCATACTCAAGAGTTGTTTCCATAAAACATCTGTTGTAGATTACAGATTCAGTTTCAGTTTATGTTTAAAATATTGTTGTATATCCATGAATTTAAAATGCATTGAAGGCTGACCTAAAGGTACTGTAGCAACTGTGATGTAATTCAGTGTTCATGAACCTCCACTATACAGACTGAAGAAGACAATGACTGTATACAAGAGGCCTTAAAATTGTACTCTTACTCTTAATTATCTTGCATATACATAGCAACAATCTGACTAAGTCAAATTTAGGTAGTGGCAAAATAAACAGTCCTGTTTGAGTGCCCATGTTAGCAAGTGCTCAACAAGCATTGAGATATGATCACATGCACTGCAGGACAGTGTTGCCGAGAGACGTGCTGCCTCAGTATGAATCAGCAGTGGTCAGCATACCAAACATTTGTCCTTTGTTGGCTACATCAATCATGACTTCTTTCCCCTCTCATCAGCTTTTATGGTAGTTATTGTGTGTTGTGTTTCAGGGGGCTCTTATGCTGTGGATGCACTATAACCTTTGCTGTGCTGCTGTAGGAACTACTAGGATATGTGTTGCTATTAAAAGAGTGGGCATATTATGGACTGCTTTTTTGAAATGTGTATTGGAAATTGTGATGTTTTGTCTATTGTGCTTGATGATGTCTAATCTACTGTGGTAAGCCATGTCACTGCCTATTAGAAATCATATTAGCAATTCAATTATGCTTACAACCAATTAGCCAAGTTTTTCCATTGATATTTTACTGCTCTTGAATTGGTGGTGCAGAAATGTCAAGAACAAAGCTGGAGTGTTGATCCCAGGATTAAAACACGACTCTAAACATGTATCTAAGTTTGTGACTGCACCATCGTAACATGCTGCACCCATAGATCTAGCCAAAGATGAGACGGGTATGAATTGTACACAATTGAGGGAAAGAAGTGGGTTAGCTTTCAAACTTTTTGTTTCAGCTTTATTTTATGGACCTCTACCAGATTTTCCTCTTGCGATAGCATGTACGTTGTTTATCTATAGCAGTGGTTCTCAACCTCTTCAGCGTTAACACACATGAGCAAGACATGAGTTGACAGCACACCAAATTTTTCATGAATCTGATCAACTTTAACATGACAAACAGAAATAATAGGTTCAAAAGGTGCTGGATGGGTCCCAAATTCCATTTACGCGTTAGGAAATTAATTTCATTATCAGCTAGTTTAATTGATTTTTTCAAGATAAACTTGACCTCAGTCCACAGTACACTGGTGAACTATGGCACACTAGTTGAGAACCCATTGATCTATAACTTAGGTTATGCATGCCATGTAAAATGTCACAACTGCACACAGAAGGCACAACTATAAAGACAATCTCAGTTCTCTATTTTGGTTATTTTGTGTGGCCGTGAACATTTATCCACTGTCAGTATTGGTGAGCAGTATTTTCGCCCTGTTTTGTATTGTGTTGGCCGATATTTCTTTACCGTTTGGATCTATTTACTGAGAGCAATAGAATAAAATATCTAACTGAAATGTCTTCATTGTCTTATTATCATGTGTCTAGATATGATACTTAATATTAACCAGTAATTGCTCTGCACAATAAAAAGGGAAGGAATGAAAGTGGGAGGATCACCATGCTCTTGAGGAATCCCCAATAAATGGACAAGTAGATATACAGTACTGTGCAAAAGTCCTAGGCACCCTAGATTTGTTAATATGAATTTGGCCCTAGATTTTTATTTATTCTTTGTTTTTTCTTTGTTTTTTCTTTACATTACTGCTCTTTATAGTCAAATTTTGATATTTAGGAACTTTTATTTTCATTATTTCTGAAATCAAATCAAATCACATTTATTTGTATAGCCCTTAATCACCGTTACAGTCTCTAAGGGCTTCACAGTGCCCAACATGTGAAAATAATAAATGATTAGTACACGACATCCCCCAGCCTTAGACCCTCACAGAGGACAAGGAAAAACTCCCACAAAAACCTTATTGGAAAATTGGGAGAAACCTTGGGAGGGGCTACTCAGAGAGGGATCCCCCTACCAGGACGGTTGGGCTGCAATAGATGCCGAGTTTGGGCAAGCAGAGTATACACAATATATGAAAGTTCATTTTGGTGGGAAATCCACATCTGATGGGGCGGCATCACAGCATCTTCGCTGTACGGATTTGTTTTAAACGTGCCTAAGACTTTTAGACAGTACTGTATATATATACACTTTTCTCCAATTCAGAGAGTAACAACAGGGACTATTATCTCAGATGACCTCTCTTGTGCTCCTTAACATGTTTGTTCAACAACCAGGAAAGGCTACAATGAATCAGATAAACAGATTAACAGCTGAATGATGTTTTGGCTACAAACACACAGAACAGACAGTGCTCAACCTACTAAGCAAAATATGAATCTGTGCATCATGCATCCAGGAAATCCCCTTTTAGTGAACTTGTTAGTTTATACATCTGAGGATAAAAATCAAGATGGGTAAATGCAATAATTACAATGATATTACAAATTACAACCAATTTGGCACTAAAATAGATCCGCAACTTGGCCTTCCCTGGCCATGATTCATGATCCATCAGTCAGAACATGATATCCGGTTTCTATACATTTACATTTTGAATAACGGTTACAATTTCTTTATTTACCAGTAAATTGTATACTTGACATGAAACAATTTTAGCTTTTGGTTGGATTGATTGATATGTAGTGCTAAGATAAACATTTATCAATACACAGCATTTCATGTAACTATCCTTTGTGCTATTGGATGAAAAGTAAACTGGCCTGTATGTTAAATGGAAAGTGGGTGAGAGTAGATATCAGAGGTTAAGTGGGCACCTCCCATGACCAATGTTTTGTTGAGTTAGGCCCATGACCCCTCCACGCGTCTCAACGGTAAATTCTTCCACTCTTACCCACAGCATCTCACAAAGTACTTTCCAGCCTCACCGTCCATCTCAACAACTCTTACAAACTAATTGGACAGGCGCTACGGATGATGTATAACTATCAACTTCTGCTGCTATGTCATCTTGAAATTAGTCTTAAATGTAAAAAAGACCAAATCCATGCTGTTCTCCAGATCTCGAAACCTGGAATACAACAACACACTTTTATCAACCATTGATGGCTCACTCGTAGAACGAGTCACTGAATATAAGTATCTTGGCCTCTGGCTTGATGAAAAACTTACTTTTAAATTTCATATTAATGTTCTTGCCTCCACCCTGCGACGGAAGGTTGGCTTCCTGTACCGGAACAGATCATTCTTCCCATTGATCAGCAGGAAGAGAATTGTCGAGTCAGTCTTTTTATCAGTTTTGGATTATGGTGACATCATTTATAGACATGCAGCAACATCAACCCTCAAACCTCTGGACTCCATTTACCACTCTGCTCTTAGATTTATTACCGGAGATAGGTATGACACTCATCATTGCATTCTTTATGAAAAAGTTGGTTGGTCCTCCCTTTCTGACAGACGCATGAAGCACTGGTTTATGTTTATTTTCAAGGCCCTTACTGGTAAGCAGCCCCCATACATTTCATCCCTACTTGAAGAGCGCACCGGATGTTACTCATTTCAAACCAGTGGTCTGATGGTTCTTAAGGTCCCATTTGTACATTCAGAGCACGGTAAATCAGCCTTTTCTTTTGATGCTCCAAACTCATGGAACACACTCCAATACGCGTTGGGGCTGGAGAACATCCCCCCTCTTGCTGTTTTTAAATGTATGGTGTCAGACTTTTGCAAATCGCCCTGTGATTGTTTTTAATGTAATTGTATTCATGTATTATTGTTTTTTAATTGTTTTTCATGTTCTGTTGTGCTTGTAAACTCGTCGTCCCTGTAAATGAGGGAAACCTCAGTGACCAACGAGTTAAAATAAAGGTTTAATAATAATAATCTTAAGCTAAATTAAGGCTCTTATATTAGTTTATGTTAGATGGATTTCCAAACTTTAGACACCAACTGAACCAAAGTGTCAGAGCTGTTGGCTGCTTTTATGATAAAGCCCTCAAAGAACTATAAAGTCCATGCAAACATGCAACGAAAAGACAGGAAAAGAAGAAAGAAATAAGACCACAAAGAGGATTTATTATTTATTTATTCTCTAGGATTTATTGCGGATGGCATTCACACCATACATGTACACACAAGCTCTCTCGCTCACGCACACATGCAAGCAGCGCATGCTTCATGCACCGAGAGCGCCGGCCAACATGGCAGTAGTAGATGGCCCATGCATGTCTGAGCATCAAACCTGCTCCTCTCATTACGGAGTTTAGAGTCAAGTTGTCATTATCACACAAACAGACCACACACACATCTGCCACACTGGAGGCAAGCTCAGGTGCTTGACTGGGTGAAGCTCGCAATATATCGCACATAGTATTGGTACTAAAAACAAAATACAATTAATGTTAATATCTGTGACTTTAGAATTACACAGTATTTAATCAAATGTAGAATTCAGCCTTCTGTTAGAATTATGTCGATCTCCCGTAGGAAGAGTTCAAGTGTCTTCACAGATGTAGTACCTGAATGTACCTGAGTGACTGCGGCTGCCTTTAAGTCTGTTACGACAGCGCAGTCTACAACGCTCACATCATACAGTAAGATTATTTCAGTGACAGACAGCGATTAATGACTGAAAAACTCAACACGTCAACAATGTAATTGGTTCAGATCAGGTAAACTGTGGAAACACTACAGCTCCAACGATAACAAAAAAATCATGCAAGAAAAGAGCAAACAACAAAATGTGCAGGCTGTAAACAAAAACATCTGATATCGGAATATCCTTAATCCTCCGTTTCATCTAAATCCACTACCACTCAGCAAATACTAAACCCACCGCTTGCAGCAATCAAAAGTTATTTCACCGGCACAATTTTCTTGACAGCCTCTAGAACGTCTGCGGTCTTCACTTTATCGCCAAACTCCTTCTCCCGGTGTTCCAGCAGAATCCCCTGCAAAACAGAAGACAAGTACTGTTCAGTTGCAGTACTTGTACACACAATCTGCCAGATTGCGGCTTGCGGCTTGCAAGTGCTACCTGGTCTTCTGCTCCGATGACAAACACGCCACCCAGGATGAAGCCCTCGCCGTTCATGTTGCCCTGGTAACCTGATCTCCAGGCCCGCATGAAGTTCTGCCACACTCCCAGCCGGATGAAACCCAGCATGCCCATCTTTCTCTGCAGGGGGCCGTAGAAGTGTTTCTACAAGGACACAGTTCCGTTTTAGTCTTATCAAGAGAAAATGTGACTTGCGAGCAAAAGATGAGGAAGTTTAACTATAATCTGCTGAATGTCTTGTACTGTATGAGGAAATCAATGTTGCATCATGTGGGCCTACCACAATGGAACACTGGAAGTTCATCCATTTGAAAAAAAAGACTGTTTCCGTTTTATCATGCACTGGATTTAATTTACTTTATTTATTTTACAACATGCATTTATTAATAATGCATGTTGTTTTGTTCTCTGTCATGAAGGCATTTTACCACACTTGATCGGGTTTATCTCAATACGTTTGAGCCACAGAATCCTTGCATACAACTCTGTAAATAGTTTGCAGCAACATAAATGTATTGTGGATTGGAGTGTTATCACAGGAGAAGCACCAAAGACAAAACAGTTATTCGGTATATATCTGTTACCTCGCGATGCTTACCTTTTCATCTATGTAAATGTCTCCAGCAAAGTGCGGGCGGAAGTCCTCGATCTCAGTGGCGAGGTTTTCTTTCACCACGGCGATCAGAGGGACCCCGAGCTCTTCCAGCTGGAGCTTCAGAGAGGACAGCTCAGAGGCCTCCTACAGAGAGAAGGTTAAATCTTTGAGCGTGAACTATCAAGGGAAATGTTGTCATTTGTATGTACTTCATGAGCTTTCAACTGATTGGCATACAGCACAACCTCTGAACTCAAATTATGAAACACATTCTGTCACCTCTCTGCACAAAAATCATCCAGGTCGCCGTACGGCCATGACCACAGCCCCGTTCTGCTCCCACAGGCTCTTGGCTTTGATGACCTTGGAATCTGCAGAGAATACAAGAAAGCAGCCAGACACACACACGTCTAATATCTGACACGTTCCTGATAAAGTGACTCGACTTACAAAGAAGTAATGAGGGTTAAAGTGATCTCATTCCCACAACACTTGAACAAAAAGACAAAAAGTTCAACCTACTGTGGGACAGAGTTCAAATAGAGAAACAGCAATATATCTCATGGTCACATGGAAAGCACATATGCCAGAATGGGCTTAGAATAACCAAGTAACAAGATAAGGTTCAGGCTAAATTCTTTCTTTACCATTCGCTAATCTCCAGGGGAAAACACTAGCGGATTTTAAAAAGCTGGAGATTTGCCTTGACCGCTATACAATACCTCATTCATTGCATGCACAATGCATTTAAACATGCAACTGCAAATAAACAGAATTCAATCTCCTCGTAAAATAGTTTACTCTCAAGGTAGTTTACTCTCAAGGTTAACTCATGTATGAACTGGGCTATGGCTTTACTCTGACACAACAACACCCAGCCTCTGTTAATAAGACACATCAGCCTATTGGTGGGCAACATTAACACACAGTCGATAAGAAAGTCCTGATAGATGATGATTATCATTTTCTAACCATCCTGGGTGGAGCGCAGGTCAGCATCCTCCAGGTATTCCACCGGCGCCTGGGCAACTTTGGGCAGACACAAGTCAGTGTTGGCCAGGAAGATCCCCGCTAGCGCTGCTCCCACAGCCCCCAGACCCAGAGACCACATCCCCATTCCGAACAGCTCCCCCTCCAACCCGGAGGACAACACTGCAGAACAAACAGGCAATAACACGAGGACATACGAGTGTCACAGTTACAACACATTCAAAGAAGCAAAACAAAGACATACTTTACTTTGATATTTTAAGTCTTTGCACCTTGCTTCCAAATGGCCTCGCTCAGCTGGGCTGCTAGACACGCAGACTACTGTTACTCCACCACTTTGTAGCGCTACTGAACAAACTGCTGGTGGGAAACTACTGATAGTCTTGTTGTTATCTATGCAGCTGTTATTATGACTTGTAATTTTCTATGAAACCTCATCCCCAACTGCTCGTCCTTCAGAGATCGGCATACCCCATACTGTGTGTGTGTGTGTGTGTGTGTGTGTGTGTGTGTGTGTGTGTGTATCTCTCCTGAGTGCTCAGCTATTGGCAATAAGTAAATCACAACTTGACTTACTGGTTTTATTCAACAACAACAACAACTTTCTTTTTCTCATGCAAGGACACCTCAACTCTCCCTGAGGCAGAGAGAGAGTCTCTGAGAGTGGCGTCTATTATCAGCATGACCTCTTTTAGCCTTACTGCATTTCTAATCTAAACCATGATTAAACGATTAAATAGCTCACATACTTGGTAAGATGATGGTGATGATATTTAACATGGTTGGATACCCACCTACTGAGAACAAGCTAAGCTAACAGACTTTTCCATATAGTGTTGCCACAGTGGGAAATTAGACGAAGATTGGTAGATAGAAATTTTGGCTGTGGATGGTATGTTTCTTTACCATCTAACCTTTATTTATAGACAGAGTTACAGTGATTTTTCTCTACCTGTTTAATCCTGTACCTGAGACAGGTTGCCAGTCCATCACAGGGGCCATTAACATTATTATTACTGTCAGTTGTGACAGACAGACAGAATAGCTGACTGTAGAGACAATCAAATATTTCTTGCCTGAAGTGGGCTTGTTTGGGTCAGGACTGGCTTTGGCTTTACTTTGATGAAAGAGTGCAGCCTGGGTTGTTAGAGAAGGGAGCCTGGCTGTATTGGAGGCCTGGCTGTTCAGAGTAGCGCCCCCCAGAGAGAGGGCAGAGCAGCGCAGGGATAGTCTCCACTTCAGAGTAGTTGAACACCTGGACAGAGCCAGCCTCAGGGCCATGGAAACTGTCTGACTGACTATACACCCTCACGTATCCACTGGAAAAAAGAAACAGAAGTCTTTTTCTACAAAAGTCAAACTGCTTGTATCATACCACAGACCATGTCACACACAATCCATCCCACCTCTAGGTGAAGCCCTCTTTTCCAGGGGTTAGCACATATAAATGTATAGTACACATACACACACAATAAATATATAAGTAAATCACGACTTGACTTACTGGTTTTATTCAACAACAACAACTTTCTTTTTCTCATGCAAGGACACCTCAACTCTCCCTGAGGCGCACACACACACACACACACACACACACACACACACACACACACACACACACACACACACACACACACACACACACACACACACACACACACACACACACACACACACACACACACACACACACACACACACACACACACCATCCTGCATTCTTCATGTCTCGGCTAACTATCTTAATTGTGACAATTAGCCTTTTGTAAGACCAATTTTCTGGGTTTAATTTAGTCTAAAACAGGAAATGACCTCGTCTTTAAGAGTGCACAATACCAAAATGAAAGCATCATAAAAACGTAAACCACAAAATGTCTAGCTCTTATTCAGACATCAAATCATACTTGGGCATAACAGTGTTTAGCTTTACAGGTGTGACATAGCTACTCCTCACATTTTCAAACTGCTACTAACCGCTTAAACTTCTTATACTTCCTAGGTTCAAGGTTCAAGGTTCATAGGTTCAAGGTTTTTCTTTTTTTTTCTTTATTGTCATATGCACAAACATTCACGAAAAAATAAATAAATAAGAATTTCATTGCCAACTTTTGCTTTTTTTTGTGAATGTTTGTTGTGAATGACAATAAAAAACCTTGAACCTTGAACCTTGATCTTGTATATGAAACAGACTTCAGCATAGCAACTATATACAGAACACAAAAGAAACATTAAGTCAGTTTATAATAGGTTACATAATGTAAGTACATTCAGAAATGATCAGAATAACAGGAGTTCATTTGTTAATGAACCGACAACACATAACATAACGCTTTACCATTAATTCAAAATATGATTCTGTCTGTATGATCAACTCTAAAATAAATAAAGTACTAACTTGCCACTGTCTCCAAGATGCGGACAAATAGGTGTTTCCTTGGATAAAGCTCATCCAATTTCAAATTGTGTGTTACCCCACTGCAGTGAGTTCAACTGTACTATCATTTTGCAATTCAGAGGACAAAGGACTGAAACTGATATGATAACAGCAGCCAATAGAGGCAGTCTGGCATCCAATAGAGGCAGTCTGGCATCCATCCACAGAAGAACTAGAAAAGGCTGGATAGCTTGAATGCCACTCAGATAGTGAAAAGGACTGTTTACACTGTGTCTACGAGTACTGCAGGTACAATGTACTGTGGCCTGATACATTGTGGAGCAATAATATTAACGTGAAGCTAGGACAAACACCCTAATCTAGAAGGCTACATAAGAAGCAGAGGTGGCATTAAAGGTAATGCCAGGGTTCCTACACCTTTTTGCTAATCAACTTCCATTATTTTTCCAAGTACTCCAAATTATTTTGGCAAATGTCACATCTTTTATGTTGAATATCTGATATGAATGCCTCAGGTCTTATTTCTGGTTGGGGTTTTTATTCCTTAAAAAGGAACAAGCAGCCAAGCTTGACAGTAAACATTTCACTGGTTGGGGGGAAAAAAATCAACACATTTTCTATAACTTTTCGAATTCCATGACCGTTCCAGGTGTTATATGACCATGGGAACCCTGTAATTCAGTAACTCCTCGTTCAAAGTGCAGGAACAAAGCAGCAAGCTGTGCTGATGATGACCTTGACACTGTCTAACTTACACAAGTCTGTAGCTACTGAAAGTAATTTACGATACCTAATGACACAATAAGGAAGTAACAACAGTAACAACTACAACATTGCAGTATTCTTTAGGCTTCAGGTATTGAAAATCCCATGATTCCTTTCAACGTCTCACAAGCTATTCTAGCTCGTCACACTAGCCGACTGTAGCTAACGGCTAGCTAAACATCGGCTACAGGTTCGAGTCTTAGCTTGGAGCTAGCGAGGCTACAACATAAGTGTGCCAGTTCTAACGTTGCTGCAGTCATATAACATTAATGTAGAATTAAATAAATAAAGGCACTCACGAATATCAATGAAACGAGAAGCAACGCCTCTTACCAAACGATGTGTAAACAGATATTGACGCAGGCGTACTAAACGATCCAGACTGCAGGGAAACTAATCAAACAAGATGGGTTGATTAAGAAGAACATAAATTGATACGATTCATGATCATGTTATGGAAATACGGAAATGATCCTGTTGTGAGTATGACAATAATTTATTTGGATCTTAACACAGCAAGCCTTGGATTTCTGACACAGTTTAGTTTGATAAGATAACGAACTTAGGGATACACTTTAAGAAATCACTTTAACAATTCACTGTTCCCCTGATGTCAAGCCTAGTCTGTCTTTAAAATTATGGATTTGCGTGTAGGCATCAGAGCTGTTCTCTCTGCAGAGTTTAGAAACAGCCCTTCATTGAAACACACAGGAAGCCATGACAGCATCAAGACTAGAAAGGCAGACACTTGGGCAGCGAACAGTTAAAGTGGACACACCTGGGCAGTAAGAACCCAACCATGGAGTTACAACAATGCGTAAAATATGGGTGAAGCTAGACAAACAAACAATGAAAGAGATCAAAATTACAAGGGGAACAAATACACTATGAGCAGAACATAATTTTCATTGCCATAATTTCCATATACTTTACAGTATAACAGTGTAAATGAAATTCCTGATGGAGGTGGTTAAAGAACCACAGAGATGCAACTGGAAACATGCCACAACCACTATTACACAATGTTTCACTCATATATGACAAACACTCCATTCATTCACATTTTGTGATTTATTTTGCAGGGGCTGAGCCGTCTCGGATCTTGCGGGCTGTTCTGAGTACTGCCAGTATGTTAACTTTATCCCCAAACTCCTTCTCACGGTGCTCCAGTAGTATACCCTGGCGAAATAACAGATTAATGTCCCATGAAGACGTCTGGATGCATTGTTCATACCACTGAGTCTGTAAAGTCGTAGCCTACCTGATCTCCAGGCCCAATGACGAAGACTCCCCCCAGGACAAGACCCTCACCCCTTAGGTTGCCCCTGAAGCCCCTCCTGTAGGCCCGCCAGAGGCTCCTCCACACCCCAATACGCAGAATCATAGAAAGAAACATCCACCGCTCTTGAGGCCCATAGAAATGTCTCTGGTAGCATAGAATAAAACAGGGGAATACTGATTTCAGTGACTTGACTGACCGTGTTTCACTTCATAGCATGAAACTAAAAGACATCCATGTAGTAGTTTTGTAAAAGCAAACCTTCTGATCCACGTAGACCTTCCCAGAGAAGTACTTCTTGAAGTAATCCAGCTCCTTGCCAAGGTTTTCTTTTACCACAGCAAAGAGAGGGATTTCAAGGTCCTGCAACTGGGACTTCAGAGAGGACAGCTCAGCGGCCTCCTTAGTTGAGAGAGGTGGGGAGGGAGGGGGATCAACTGGAACTAATGAGAGTTGACTAGCTAGACGACGGCAGAGTACTCGTGAGTAATACACATAACAAGACGATGTCCTAAAGTACTCACTCACCTCTCTGCACAGGAATCATCCAGGTCGGCGTACAACCATGACCACCGCTCCAGTCTTCTCCCACAGAGCCTTGGCCTTGTGTCTCTCATGGACTAAGAAGAGACAGAAGTGTTACTGAATCATCATCTCAATGTAATCTCAATCTCAATCTCATTTCATCTGAATGTTTTTGAAAGTTGAACTCATTCTTCACAGGAAGTCCTCCGCTTGATAAGACCAACAAAGAAGAAAAGGATAAATTACAGTGTGAGGGCTGTAGACAAACGTAGATGTTCATTGGGGCACTTTTGTGGTAGGATTCTGCCTGTTGGAGCATTTCTCTTTTCTGACTCACTGCCTCCGGTGGTCTTGAGTTCAGTGTCCTCCAGCAGCTGCAGGTTGGCCCATGCTGGTTTAGTGTGGAACCAGTCTGTGATGGAGCTGATGAGCTCTGCAATGAACAGGCTCACTGCCTTCAGGGCTGCAGTCACCGTCACCATGGTCCTAAAGCTCCCTTCCCCAGGCTCCTCACCGCTCCTGGACGCAACACGCAAAAAAAGTTAACGTTCAAATGAATGTACTGTTTCAGGGACATTTACCGAGATTTCAATTTTGATGAAGATTTTGTTTTTGTTTTTGATCAGCTCACTTTACCTGGAACTTTTACCTGGCACGAGTGCTTTGCCTGGCTTTGCATTTCAGTATCAGGTACACTTGGCTTATCTGGTTATTTCTTTGTCCTGTTATTGTTACACTAGATGATCCACATTTTTTGTGGTGTGCTGATAATGTGATAACTTGACACTTGTTTTGATAAGTGGCACATTTGATAAGTCCACACATTGACCAAAGAAAGATGCTAATAATTTGATATAGTACATAATAATGGACTAGCATGCTTAGTAATGGTCAATAATTACCCACATATCTCTGAACAATTGATGATATACAATATTTCAACAAAATGCATCATGAAAGAATTCATACTGACCCGTCTGTGCCTCCCAGCTACTAACATGAGGAAGAATCTCCTTGATCTGTTTTCAAGCAGTCCCTTAAGCCCTCTAAACTCCAATCAGTCCAATCACAGTGAAAGCCTCTCTTATGCGAACGTAACGTGATAGGAATTTTTCAAAGGCCACTGTGAAACAAGCCTCACGTTGAGCTGTCGTAAGTGGACACTGAATCCTGAGTACCAGGCTCAGTGTGGTGTACAGCGGAGCGCTCCTCTAAGAGCCTCTGAGCCTCGGCACCATCAGGGGCCACACTTATTTATTTCATTATTCATCCATTGCACTGACAAAGAAATTACATTGTTATTAGACAATTTAATGTGTTGCCTGGAATTGGCTCGTGCAATTAACATTAATGTACAATTGTAATTCAGTATTCAAGAAGAAACCTCAGGAAGGACCACACAGGGAGGGATCCCCTTCCAGGGATGGTCAGACTTGCAATGGGCGCTGAGAGTAGACAACGAAGATCAAATGTTGTTAACAAAGTGGAAATACACAGAAGAAACTCTCAAGTGCTCATGGTTCACACATGTCTTAAACAAGACTGATCCCTACAGGAAGTTAATGACATTGCAGAATGGACTGACGAGGCTTATACTCCTTATGGGCTGAATTTATTACCACATCAGACCTCTAGAGTAAAAGACCTGCTCTACTCCAACTTTATAGCAGCACAACCATGCTGCATATGCAAATGTCATGTTCTCCCTCTCTTGACGTAATGATGTTTTGAGGGACGATGTAGCCTGTTTAGCATCAGGGTCAGAATCAGTAACACTTTATAGCCAAGTGTGGTTGCAGACAAGGAATTTGCTTTGGCGCTTTGGTGTTGAACAAGCAAGCAGTGTCATTCCAGCAGTAACACAGGACTCACAGTAGTGCAGAACACAACACGGGTCACGTTATGAAATCTATCGAAAACTGGACCAACGTTAATGAGCTCCAGCTGCAGATCTGGTGGCACACTCCATACTATCTGAAGAACACAACCTAGCGCTGTATCGACTGTTGAACTGGAAGCATGTTGAATGACACGATGGATCCCATTTGTTTCTGACACAATTGCAACACCGCTGGAAAAGGGATGCATAGTGTTACTCCCACCCACCATGTCGGGTGAACTTTGACCATCCTGAGCAGGTCAAACTAGCCCGATCTGGTTCTAAAAGACAAACCTCCTCTGATGTTTGTAATATCAGTCAGTTTTACTGGTGTTGTTGGCCCTTTTCAAAATCTGTAACACAATGCACCTCAGTTTTGCTATTCGATTGTTGGTTATTGATTCTTTCTCACCCTTGATATCCTCTATCATGGATTAGGCACTATCCAACCAGGCCAAGTTTATGATGTGTATGATGTTCTACCAGGACCACCTCCAGTGTTCAGGCAAAAAGGGGGTTGAGGATATGAAATGCAAGTAGAGTTATCCCCTTTTCATAAGTCAAGTCAGGAACAATTACAGATAAGGAGCATGAGGGTCACGATGTTGTATATAGATTGCATCCATCTTCACACCTTGTCTCTATTTTATGACGCCCTTTTACAACCACGAGCAGTGGAGATACTTGCTGCATGAGGGAAACCATCGATAAATACAGAGTCCACTTGTTAGTTTAGTAAAGTGGTTCAAGGTGGAGGGGCTACATCGGTTCTTAGGCCTCCTTTGCCTCATTTCGGTACCATTGCTTTTTCAGGCAGGTGAAAGTGGCGTCAAACATTTGCGTTATCTTGCCCCTGCGTAAGGTGTGTGAGGGAAGGGTGTCTGTAGAACGGTACTGTGGTAATTTTGCACTCGGTGGTGGCAGCTTCACAGAGGAATGTGCTGAGAGTCCAAAATGGGCCGGAATAGAGATGGGATAGGATGACACTCCCCAATCCCAGCTGCTGCATTCCTTCTGGCTGTTCGGCTCAGCCATATGCCGGTGTGTACGTGTGTGTGTGTGTGTGTGTGGATGCATGCATGCATGTGTTTGTTGTTAACTACTCCGATTCATCTAGCATGGCACGCGGCGATGAGTGTAGATCAGTCGGGAAACATACGAGGAGACACATGAACAAAGGTTAATTCCCAAAAAGTGACATGTTGCTAACTGCAGATGAGGCTTTCCCTCGAACACACCAACACCACGCTGACCGTTCATGACGAAATGCTGTAACCATTACTCTCTCTCCGCATGTAGGCCTGCTCTCAGCTGCGTGGTTCAAATAAGGTCTCGCATTGGGTCAGAGTGTTTTGGTGTCCTCACAGAGACACATACAAACACATAAACACCTACACACACAAACACACACACACACACACACACACACCATCCATGTATCCTAGTAACTGTGTGTGGAACCAACCAACAGCCAATCCCAATTTAAGATTTGTACCCCACCTACTGTTTGGTGTTCTCACTAGCAGACACTGGTTGATATGCCACACTCCTCTTGCGTGCACCAGGCCAATCAGAGAGCTAGGTGGGAAGTAGTAAAGGGGAGGGGCCAGAGCCTCCAGTGGCTTCTGTTTAATGGTACAAATAGTCTTCTAAGCATTATAAGAGATTAAAAAAAAAACTTGGAAAACTTGTTATACGTTGTGCACTGCCTGGTGATAGTTGGTAATATCTAGTCTACCTAAGTTACACCTGATAATAAGGTGAACAGTTTTCAAGTTAAATTTAACTGAAAACAATAAGCCACAAATGTTAATTAATGGTTTTTATCATCATAGTTTCTTCTTCTTTCTGTCAAGTACATACAAACTAATAACTCCACAATCTCCCAGACCTGCGGGCTTTTCCCCAACCTCACAATAAAAGGCCATAACTAGGGACTGGCAAGGTCCAACTTAATCTGCCTGCTTGTACTGCCATCCAGATGGGACTGGTTGGTAACAACACAAACACAGACAGCACTGAGAGAGAAGCTGTGGAGGTGGGATGCCATGTCCTTGAACCTGGGGAAAGACAAACAGGTGTTAACAGGCTCGATGGCTGCCTTCATTTATCTCATCCTGTTCAGTCAAGTTTGAGTTTGACTCAAATCCAAAATTGACCCAAAAACCCTGACCCCCTGGCTTTTAAATTGATGCGCAATAGGTCAGTATGAGACCAATATGACATTGATTTCACGTAGCCAATCAGACAGAAGGAGGGGTTGTGCCTCACCGAGTCAAAGCACAGTTATTATTTGAATGCTGAGAGGAAGACCGCATCACAAAGGTCATCGGGCCTTTATCGTTTTCATCTTCAGAGGGGCCTCTTGGGTGAGGGTTCAGGAGGATTTGAACTTTAAACTTTATCAATGGTCGTAACCAGCGCCTTTCACGAACCCACCACCACACAACGGCCTCTTTGAACCGATAGCGAGTGACGTAGCAGCGAATGTAGAGCCTCTGGAATAACCTGCAGGTTAGACTGTGACCGTGTTAAAAGGTGCTGATTGAACTAGGGTTACGGAAGAGTTAAGACCCCCGTGACCGACATAACTTCCCATTTTCCCAAACATCTCAGACTAATTTGATGACCCAATTAAGTGAGCAGTTCTACTCACTGGCCCATCTTCACCCTTTTATGTGCCATGCTGACATGTCAACGCTCTGATAGCTGTTATCGTTCAACACAACCAGAACAACCTTGTTAGTGTTAAAAAAAACAACCTTCCTGGTCAGTCATTAACAAGTGCTTGGAGGAAAATGACACTAACTCAGTGAGAACCAGTCTCTCTCTCTCTCTCTCTCTCTCTCTCTCTCTCTCTGTCTCACTCACACACTCTTTTTCTCTCTTTCATTCAAGTGTAGTAAATGAGTGTTTGATGTATGTGCAGTCCCACAGACTCAAATAAAGCCAAAACAAAGAGAAGTGTCGGCCAAGTTGCTCACGGTGTGCCATTAGACTGGGCATGATGACAGACAGACCAGGAGCTGTGCTGATTTCATCACCGAGCATGATAGTTATGTCTTCTCTTGTTTAATCGAATTCACCTTAGTCACAATTAATTCATAATTAATCTTCACGTCTATCCTTGTTGACATATTTCATTATTTTTGCAGCACTCTAATGTGACCTCTCACACCTGCCTGCAAAAAAAACACTGCATCCACTAAACTCTGTCAGGACCCATGAGACCCATGAGGTCTCATTCATACATCCCTTGGCTGCCTGTAAAACAGTCATAGCAAGAAGAAAATAGGTTATACAATCACCACTTGCATTGGCTTCACAGTTAATGGAGAATCGTATTAATCTTAAGCAGTCAGGAAGAGTGATGTATTATTCTCCTCTCATTTCATGAAGCCAAGTCAATACAAAATGAAAATAGAGCCAGATGGAAGAGAGAATTCACCCCTATGCACTGTTTATGGTGGGATTGTTTACCTCTAATGTCTGTGGACCCGGTATACCATGGGGTCTTTGTCTTTATGGGGTTGACAGTCCCATTGTTTCTCCGGGTGTGTGTGTGTGCCTGCTTGTGTGCATCACATGAAAAAACATCCGTACACCCGCCAGTCAATTACCTGATAATGTAACGTTTGGTGAGCTAGTTACCTTGCACGGTGGCCTAGAGGCTCACTTTAACAGCTGTTTACAATTTTCAGCATCCATTTTTTTAATTTATTAAAAACTCAAATAGTCAACTTTAATATGGAATGCGACGTATTTGCATGGTATACAAGTTCCACGGACATAAGTGGTAAACAAATCTATTTATTGTACCATAAACGTGCAGAAGGATGAATTTCCCCATCTGTCTCATATGCACATGGAAAATGTTTTGTAATACAAACATTTATTGTACACTGTGACTATTGCATATGACTAACATGCCTCCACCAGGGACAATAACACTCCTTCCTTTAGCTTTGTCCCAACTGCTTCATTTATCAAAGTATATATTTCTATTTGAAGTGTTTCGGTTTCTCTTTCTAGCACATCCACTTAGTGGTTTTTCCACCAATACTGACAAACTAATATTGCTGAGGCCCCAGTGGAAAGAGGCAAGATTGCAACAGCTACCTTTCTCTCTCTGTCTGTTTCTGTCTTTTTCTCTCTGTCCATAAGTTGCAGGACCCTGGCTCGGTCCTCAGGGAGAACTGTCCCACCAGCGTGGCGGGGGGGTTGGGGAGCTCACATTTAGGCTGTTCCTGCTGCCACCCGAGACGTGTCTGACCCTACGGACCCCAACTGACGAGGCAGAGAGGACGATGATGAAATCACACTCAAGTGGAATAACGTACTCAAGGGGTTAAAACTGGTCGTTTTCAGTTTCCCCCTCCCATCAGCAACTCCCCCCTGGAATGGACTGTCCCATTGATTCACATGATGTGTGTGTGTGTGTATGTGTGTGCGTGTGTGTGTGTGTGTGTGTGTGTGTGTCTTTTCTCTTAGCCATATATAGGACCATGTGCACACAGACGTGGAGTTTTGTAGGATAGACTTTGTATTGGCTCTCTCTCACTTTGTCTCCCCTTCTCTCTCTCTCTCTCGCTCTCTCTCTCGCCGTCTCTTTCTTTCTTTCTCTGTTTCTCCTTAAACCCTTAAAGAGAACCAGCAGGAATATAAACCAGCCCCGAGATCTGTTTGGCTGCTGTTGGTTGGAACTTGAGGAACCATCTCTCTCTCTCTCTCTCTCTGACTTGTTGTTGTTGAGACTTGCCCTGAGTACCTGGCCGTGTAGAAAATGGGTGATCTGGAAGATGGGTCTTTCATGTTCACGTCGGAGTCCGTAGGAGAGGGACATCCAGGTGAGCCTTCACGTGAACTTAGGCTACCTGTATGTGAAGTGGAGAATTACTTTTTTTATTTGGTAGTGAAAATTAAGCCTGTGAGAGAATGACTTTTGATTATATGATACTCCACAGTTGGATTCAACTTTGTGCCAAAACTCTTTACACTTTATCATAATAAATAATAGATAATTATAACTTTCTTACCAATAAACAGCAGGGCAGATGGTCTTCAATGTTTCTACCAAAAACCTCAGTTAGATTTTGCAGAGTGATAGATCATGCATATAGATAAATATTTGACTGCAGGGTTTCTATGCATTTACTCTCAAGCTTGAATGGTATTCCATTCACAGCAACTTGTGTTTACTACCCCCGTCTCACCGTCACTTATGGGCAGCGGGGTGATTGTGGGTAGGAGGACGGTGTAGGGTTGCATGCTAAAGAAAAACTGAGGCAACAGAGTGACATGTGATCTCAATAAAAGCTTCTAGGTTACTAGTGGCATGCCGACTATTCACTCACCCACCTCCAGTGTGCACGTTGGCAAATGGGTTTCTGGGCTAAACACAGGCATCAATCCAAATGTAGAGTTGATTGAATAGATTGCCATTGAGTCATTTGCAGTAGAGTAAATTGCCCATTGCCTTCCATTCTCCCTCCAATCTTAAGATAAATGCATCTCCAATATGTTTTAACATTAATATCTGTTATATGGATTACCAGTTGTTTGATGAGTGGTAATTGTGTGGCAGAAAGATAGATGATGTTAAATACATGTGTATGCTGCATCGGGTTTGGGTGTTTGATTTGTCTCCAACTGTTATCTGTTGGCTTTCCACCTCTGACATTCTGTACACCCCCACCAGGGCAACCTGGTTAGGGTTGCCTTACCATCCAATCAGAAACGTTCAAATCTACTCTGCCCTCTCTGTTGTCTTTAACCCATCAGTCAATATGTTGCAATACCCCCCCAGAAACATGTAATGTGCCCTGTGCTAAATCAATAATCAGTCAACCTTTATAATACTAATAGACAGCAGGGCAAATGTTTCGCAGCTTCAGGGAAAGTGACAATTTAGAGCCAGAATCTTACGTATGCCGGTTTGGAGCTGGAGTAACTCAATTTAGTTGTATCATCTTAAGACCGTTTTAAAAGGGAAGCTCTTGGTGACTATACTACACACAACATGTTCACATGCCATGCGCCATCCCTGCAGAAGGCAACATTGTCAGTCTTCATCGCCTCAAAAAACACTTGCCTATGTGTCATTGTCTTCGGATTTTCCAGTCTGTATCCCTTTTCTTAGCAATCTTATTAGCAGATATATTTGGTATAAAATGATAAAAATGGAGCCCATATGGAGCCAAATTATAGAGATAAGACTTTCAGAGAGCCAAGTCCCTCCCCACGGTCAGTACAGCAACAGGTCTGTGTGGCCTTGGTAGAAGTACACACCTTTTTACTTGATAACAAACCTAGAGGTCTGGGCTGTTCCCACAGATACTGGCCTTTGCAGGGGATGGACCTAGGACACAGAAATATAGTCTAACAGCTAAAAATGGGCCTTATAAGGAAAGCTAGGCTATAAGGTGCAAATGGTATCATTACGTTGGCCAGTGCAGGTGTAGGCTGTAACCCAACTGCAGAGTCAATTCCAGTAAAGATTTAAGCCCGGGCAACCAGATGTTGATGTTGTTTCTGATGTAACCCATGTATTACATTGCTTCAGCAGAGAGAGAGAGAGTGAGAGAGAGAGAGAGAGAGATGAATGGAGCGATCAGCATTGTCCTGTTGCTACCGCCACACTGTCACACACATTCCCCACACTCTTCCCATTCCCCTTTTTCAGTGAAATAGGCGTAAACACCCAGCAAATGACGCACATTTTCAGTTGTTAATATCATAACAGCGAAGCCTACGCTCACAGAGCCGAATACAGTGTGAAAATGTTTGTTTTGTCTGGCCTTTGTACACTGGGATTACTGCTTCAAAAGAGATCAGCTCAAAGATTTGTTTCATAAAGAGGCCTACAAATCTCGGTGCGATTATGAATTCAAATCACGCTGCCTCACTGTGCATATGATTCAAAGCATTTACTAAATCCACTGAAAGACCTTTCTTTCTCTTCTCTTTTCCCTCTTCCCTTTCTGTCATTTTTTCTACAGACAAGATCTGTGACCAGATCAGTGATGCTGTCCTGGATGCCCATCTGAAGCAGGACCCAGACGCCAAGGTGGCCTGTGGTGAGTAACGCAGGATTCATCTCAACTTTACTCGTACGGTACCAAACAATTAATGAACTTGTTTGATAACAGCAGTCAATAAACCCCGTCGTGTCACTTCAACACCTACTTCCAGGCGATTGAAATCTGAAAGTGGTGACAGTCTAAAGGTTCTTGGGGGTTCTCCGTTTTAAATGCAGTGTATGTATATGGACTGTCTATGTTGCCGCGAGTAGATATAACCAGGCTATTGACTTTAACGACAGAGACGGTGTGTAAGACTGGCATGGTGCTGCTGTGCGGAGAGATCACATCTCGCGCCAACGTAGACTACCAGAAGGTGGTCAGGGACACCATCAGACACATCGGCTACGACAACTCTGACAAAGGTGAGAAAAGACGACGGAAATACAGGAAATATCTGCTGTCTGCTGTCAGCTTTGAGATGCCAGCTTGTGCTCTGTCTCTCTCTCTCTCTCTCTGTCTGTCTTTCTCTCCCTCATTCTCCCTCCCTTGTAGGTTTTGACTACAAGACATGTAATGTGCTGGTGGCCTTGGAGCAGCAAAGTCCGGACATTGCCCAGGGGGTCCATATTGACAGACAGGAGGAGGACATTGGAGCAGGAGACCAGGTAGAGCTGTTGCAACAGGACTGCGTGTCTGTTGCCCAATGTCGACTTACAGGAAGTCCACACAGGTCAAAGCGAGTCCACTATCACTGCTTCCATTCCAACCACTGTGCACCTCATCATCTTTTATTCACTGGCCCAAACAACAATCATTCGATGATGATGATGATTGATGATGGTCATCTCCCTCATCAACCTTGCCTCTCTCTCTCTCCTGCAGGGTCTGATGTTCGGCTATGCCACAGATGAGACAGACGAGTGTATGCCTCTCACCATCGTCTTGGCCCACAAACTCAACTCAAAGATGGCCGACCTCAGACGCAACGGCAGCATCCCCTGGCTGCGTCCCGACTCTAAAACACAGGTTTGTTCCGTGCAGGAGCATTTTGCTCACCAAAACAAACACGGCGCCTATGAATTGGACTATTGTTTCTAACTCGGGTGACTCACAAGAGGTTGATTTCGGTGCCAGCAGACAAAATTGGATCAACAAAGACTACTGAAGGTGTTAAGATTATGTTCTCCAAGTGGGAACAATAGACTTTTGACTGCTTTAGCAGCAGTTAGCGATTTTGACTGCAACTTTGTGGGGAAATGCTGTCTAATGCTTTTGTGCCCAGGATCAAATATGGGGTGTTAGAACATTAGGTTAGAGAGTACAAGAGAGAGAGTCAAATATCAAACAGTCGAGCAAAGAGGTTTAGATTTATCCCAGATTGTACTGTACACATATTTTTAAAGCATCTGTGTAGTATTAAAGAATTAACAAAGCAATGCTTGCAAGTGACTCGTGAGCAACGTTGCGCCACATCGCCTTCACTCTTGCTGTTTGAGGGAAGGCAACCAGGTGACACAACGCAGCCACAACAAACTCCTCACCGAGGGGTGCCAGCTGATGATGTGAACACGTCAGTTGACATGGCACGGACCTGTTTTTTACCCCAGTGGGAACACGCTGACTCCGCTGACCCTCACTATGTAATTATCTGGTCCGGACAGCAGCGGAGGAAGCCAGCTGCAGCCTCATCAATCACAGGCCCATTACAGCCAGGCTTCTCCCTTTACTTGAATATCTGGAGGGTTAGGGCATCAGGGCATAGCAGAAGATCTAGTTGAGAGTGTCTAGGTCAGGCCAACAACGTGAGTTCATTCCTGGCAGCTAACCTGACTGAAATGAATGTACAAGTCAAATATTTTTGGAAAGTCAAGAGTTTCTGAGAAGCGGGGGGTGAAAAGGAGGGTGGCACAGTAGGATTTAAATTCAGGGGAGGGGCTTGGGAAGGAAAGGGCTAAAATAAGGTCTCGTGAGAGGGCTTAACAGACAGAGCAAACTTCAAAAGTTCAAAAGCGAAAAAATAGGACACAGATAAGAATGAGCCAAAAAGAGAGTGCTGAAGATTATTCAGGCAATTACAACAAAAGGTTGACGCACACTCTCTTGCCACGTTTGGCCTCTCCTCCATCCCTCAGGTGACCGTGCATTATGATCAGAAGGGCGGAGCTGTGATCCCCAAGAGAGTTCACACCATCGTCATCTCTGTCCAGCACGATGACTGCATCTCTCTGGAAGAACAGAAGAGGGTCCTCAAGGAGAAGGTAGGACTTCGTAAACACACCTTCATGGGGTCGTGTGCAAAATGACAGGGGTGTTTCTGGTGACAAACAAAGTTATATCTTCTGTTTTGACATATCAGGTGATCAAAGCTGTGGTTCCTGCGAAATATCTGGATGACAAGACCGTCTACCACATCCAGCCCAGCGGTCGCTTTGTTATTGGAGGACCCCAGGTGACAGTTACACACAGTCTGAATCTATTCTTTAATTTAGAAGAAAACAGTGATTTCACACACATCCTCTCCCCCATCTTTCCACGATAGGGTGACGCTGGCGTGACAGGCAGGAAGATCATTGTCGACACGTACGGAGGTTGGGGCGCTCACGGTGGTGGAGCCTTTTCTGGCAAGGACTTCTCCAAGGTCGACCGTTCTGCCGCCTACGCCGCTCGCTGGGTGGCCAAGTCTCTGGTCAAGGCAAAGCTCTGCAGGAGAGTGCTGGTTCAGGTGAGAGCACAGATCGGCTTCTCCTTTACGTCCGTCCACACACACGGGGGGGAAAAAAAACGTCTACGTGGGACGTATTTGTGATGGTGGGATCATCGTGGGGTTTCATCCACCTCTCTGTATGTTGTCACAGGTGTCCTATGCCATCGGAGTGGCCCACCCTCTCTCCATCTCCTTGTTCACCTATGGCTCCTCCCCGAAATCAGAGTCAGAGCTCCTCCAGATCGTCAACAAGAACTTTGACCTGCGGCCAGGAGTCATTGTCAGGTAAACAAGTATACCCTACACAGACCTTCAACCTCTCCTTGGTCAGAGTTGGTCAAAGACACCATTATGTTTTTAAAATTTACAAATTTACCGGTTTATTTGGGTGGCCCAAATGCATCCAAATTCCAATTTTATCCTTTCAGCAACGGTAGCCCCATCCAGGTATGAATTTCCCAACTTGTGATGTTGTTTGTGTTCTGTGTCTCCCCCAGGGAACTGAACCTGAAGAGACCTATCTACCAGCAGACAGCCTCCTATGGCCACTTTGGCCGCCCAGAGTTCACTTGGGAGGAGCCCAAGGAGCTCAACTACTAAATACTCCACCTGCTCGTCCTGATCGACTGGCCTGGAGATGGAGCACAACGCTTCTCTATGGGCTGCAACCACAAAAGACAATTACTTCTTTCTGAATTTCACCAGCTCCATCAATTGAGAGGATGTCTTTTTTTTTATCGGATGAAATAAAGCTAAAGTTAGGGATAGGTTAGCGATGAGACTTTAGGGTTAGGCTTGAGGAGGTGATCACATAATTGTATATGCCAGCGTGGTTGTAGCTCATATTATGGGGCATTTTCTGCTTCGTAACCCCAGTGAGAAGGGAAAAATTGCAGAGGACATCTCACTACCCAATTCCTTTCTGTCCCCTCTCCTTTTCTAGCACACAAAGCATTTCAATCAAAAGAGAAGATAGGGTCGCCGTTATCTAGACATGACAATCCATGCATTTCCACTCACACAACCTGATAGAGCATCTCAAGACATTGGCTAACTTAAATCTGCGCCATCTGTGCCAAAACCGTATTAAGTGTCACTATATCAACGTGTTGGTGTTTAAGCAGTATTAAGGAAATACCATTGGTGGTCAAACTGCTTCCCTGGTACCGTCTGCTCATAAAGGTACAACAGAGCAAATGAAATCATCCTGAAAACAAACAAGCAGAGCGTCTAGCCTCAAAGCTGTGAATGTTTCATTATGTGACCTGTGTACAACAACCCACCTCAGCACATATGATTTCCAAATGGTGCTATTCTATGAAACCAGTAGATGTTTTCATTAGCGAACATCATATCAGTGTCTGAAGTGTAACTATTGCTCAACCAAAGGCTTGATCTTTTTTTGAGAAGCAATTAAAAAGTGGACTCTTGGTTCCAGAAGAAGATAATTTATTTTAATTAAACCTTTTTATCATAGCTCTGTAAAAAATTGTTGAATTTTTTTTCTAAGTCTTATTGTGTAATGTGTGCTACAGAAAATGTCTGCGCTATTACAATTACCAGTGTGCAAGAAGACAGCTCACTCAACCTAAAGGCGTGGCGAGAGAAACGTATGTTACAATCAACCAAATGGAGCCATGCAGCCTTATGTATTAATAGTGCCATACTATGTTTTGAATCCATATTAACCTCTGCCCAGTCCTGCTTTGTTTTAGTATCAACTTGATTTTATTGTCACACAGCCCACCTGGTGGAATTTGTGTCAGTACAGATCATACATGTGTACCTATAGGCCTGCTACAGTGGCTGAGGCTGTAAATGTGAAGAGACTCATCTCAACAAATGGCTAGACGTCTGTACTCAAACTATGACTTGATTACAACTTGATCTTTTTGTGATTATTTGTTCTATACATACAAGATGTATGCTGCCAAGACTTAGCATTTAGCATTTTATAGACTGCTCATTGCTACATTTTTACAGTGTTATATGCCTGTGTCAATTTTGTGAGAATAAGGTTGGCAAAAAAACAAATGAGATGAGATGAGAAAGAATAACCTGCAGACATGCTGCTGTGCATTTTCCCATCTCACTATGTAGAATCTCCTCCTTCCATATCTTGGAGATATTCACTTAAATTCTTGTTCAATTCTTATGCAGCGTGTCTTACATTGTAGGTCTGTATTGTAGACCCAGATTCTTTTCTACAGATCCAGAGAAGAAAAAAGTCTTAATGTTTTGTGTGTGACAGGGCATGTGGAACAATATTAAACTGCTTTGGGCATTGCTAAATGACAGACCTCTATTTGATTTCTTACAGCATATATAATAATCCACCTTTCACCGTGTGATCATCTATACATGTTTATCACTCACCTTTGTGGTGAGTGTATATGCTTTCATCTGCGTCCAACATCTTGTTGTAAGAGGGGTATTCCTCCATTAGCTCTGTGCTGATCTGTATCCTGTCAACTTTAGTCGGCAGAGAAACTGGACAATGTAAATAATTGTTGACAATAAATATTTAAAAGATAGAAATTGTGCTCTGGCTGTTTTCGCTACATAATTGATACATGACGGAGTGTAAATAAAAAGGCCATTTGGAGGAAGATGAGGAGACACAGAGATTTCAAGGAAAGTTTGCTTTCTTCACATAGTTTTATTTGTTGAACAATAAGGCATATAACCGATCATCTTTCTTTCATCAAAACAGAATCCATAACCTAAACCTCTTTGGTTTTTGTCATCAAAATAATAAGGCACATAGGGGGTATTTTTGCATTTTAGTTAGGTATGACACTTGAACAGATTTTTGTGACGTTTAAAAGATCCCAGTTGCAGAATGTTCTCATCAATTGTCCACCGAATGCATGAGTAGACTAGTTTTGCTTGCAGATATCTGAACACATTTGTGTGAGCAGTGTGATCTCACAAGCTATACTGGAATGTTTATTATGAAGCTTTATAGGATCAGCCTTGATTAACTATAAAATCTAAAGGATCAAACCTAAATCTATGAAAAAGCAATGGCACGTGTAAAAATGTAAAATCAATACATGGGTCAAGGCAAGGTCCCAAAAATCAACATGTCTGCTATACACAACAAATATATGTAATGCGTCCTGAACATAAAACCATTCCCATAAAAACAATGAAAACAGAAGGCAGAAGCAAACAGGCTTCATTTTGATTTGAATCGATGACTGCAGCTGGTGTTGTAACATGTTTTCCTGAGTGCAAAGATCAAAGGTAGTTCAGTAAACAAAGAAGAGAAGGACAGAAAGGGGCTGTTAGTTCAACTGAAATGGTAGTGGAACGTACATCAATTCGAGACAAGGAATGAAAATGTGAAGGGCAACACAGTCCTGCTCCAAATAATTTGTGTAGCATTGTGTATGGCACAATTGAAAAAAAAAAAAAAGGAGCCTTATGCACAATTCTTAAAACACATAAGCCATGAAGTTGCTAATTGAGAAAACTGAAATATTGGAAAATGTGTTGCTGAACCGCAGCACAATTAGACACTTGAAATGTGACATGCATGATAAACTACTCTGAATGATAAGTGTTTTACTGGCACAATGCATAATATGAAGGTACAGTAAAGCAACAAGGCCGTGTTGGACTAGTCTGAAGATCACAACTCAACTGATGTCATGGTGCTCTTTCTTCAGAGGACCTACTGTAGATTGAGCTTCTTGGAAGTGGCACTCATCAGAATTGGAAATAAACCAATTTGTAACCTACCGAATATGCTTGGCTGTAGATACAACCATATACAACTTTTCTAGTAGAAAACTGCTTTAGCTACACCGGGAAATTTGCAATTCAGTGATTGCAACAAAAAGTCACTATGCAATAAGCAATTTGACCAGCAGAGGGAAGTAAGAGTGAGTGATCAGTGACCCGGCTGGTGTGTTTGGCACTCCCAGCCCATCCTACAGTGAAACGTGCAACCCTTCCAGTTAAGTCTTGTTGGGTGAATTCATACATTCAATCTGACTGTGAATGAGAGCATTTCAGTTCATTTCAGTGTAACAATGTCAGAGAGGCTTTTAAAAATATGTTCCGATGGCAGCTATAACAAAGCAAAAATGAAAGATGTTAAAATACTTTACTGATCCTGTAAATAAATTCTGTTTTCACTCCCCCCTCCCTAGGAAGGTAAGAGCATGGGGTCAGCTACCCCAGGGGCTGGTAAGGGTCTTCAGCGTCTTGCTCAGGGACACTTCAGCAGGGCAGAGGTTTACTGGCATGGGGCTTGAACGGTCTCTTGAGCCAATCGACCACGCTGCCACCCCATATGGTGGCACTAAAAAAAACTCTCTGCCTAGCCTGTGGCCAGATGTGATGTGAAATGTTATTTCCACTGTGTTGAATGGCAGCTGGCCTACTAACAAGATGTTGTAAACCCTCTGCTGCGCCTCCTTTTTGACCAGCGAGCTCAGTGTGCTGTAAACACTAAGATGTGGACTATATGTATATATATATATATATAAAAACAGGATATGTAATACTGCTCTGTCTGTATTGTCTGTATTATTATTAGATGTGTCTGTAACAGTCAGGATTGTCAGAGAATGTCAACTATGAATACACACAACATCTGGATGCTTGCACTGAGGGATGTGTCAAGTCAGTAGGTAGGTATTATTACACTTCATTTGAAGGGGTGTGCATAAGACTGTCATGACACTGTCATAACCATGACATGACGCCTGTCATGACCATAACCCTAGACCTAACCCTAACCGCTTCATGAATGTTATGATCATTAAGTGTCATTCGGTAAATTATGTCATTGTTAATGCAAAGTTGACATTTTTTGAGACGTCTTTACCGAATGACACTTCATGGTCATGACAGGTGTCATGTCATGGTTATGACAGTGTCATGACAGTGTTATGCACACCCTTTCAAATAAAGTGTTACCTTAACTTTTACTATGGTAGATTTTAAATGTAAATGCCACTTCAGCTACTAATATCTACTTGCGCAGACTTACATCAGGCACTGAAGCACAGGCATGGCAAACACAGTGCTGTACAGGCCTTTTCCCACTACCAGTCATAACAACTGAGATTGGATGTCTCCATCCTATTGCTTTCATTTTACCAAGCCTCATCATAATCACAACTCATCTCCAGGACAGAGGAGAGGGCATTTGTGTTTTAGCACCGATATCACAGGCAAACAGATATTTGGCACGTACTGTAACATGGCGGCAGGACAGTGGAGCCCAAAAGATTACGCCTCACTGATTCCACATTACGTATCCTTCCTTTTCCCTTTGTCCTACTATACCAGCTGAGCATGCTAAACACGGGTTTGCATAACTCTGGCTATGGAGGGAGGGACTCATATTCAGAGAAAAGGAAAAGTAGGCAAAACACTGAGAGCGCATCCTTCTGTTCCTCCTTGCTGGGATGTAACAAGATGTCGGCCTCCGTCCACAAACCCTGAAAACGCTTCCTGCCCTTAAACTCAATAAGCCCAGAGCTCTGGTTTGAATTAGTTGGTATGCATTTGGACTCCTGACTCTACGTGTCATTTCTCTTCTATAGTCTTTGGCAGAATGTAAAGTTGTACAAAATATTATTTTGTTAGTGTATTCTGTGTATTGACAATCAGGAGGAAAGCCAACATTGTTTCCAGACAGTCAGCATATTCAATCATAACAGTTTGAATCCATAAGGCACAATGTTCTGTATGCAAGTCCAGTGAGGAAAAAACAAGGGTATGGCATCTCACCCAAAGCATCCAGACGCGGACATTAACGGGAGTGGTTCCCACGGGTGAATCGATGGATACTTCCAAAGTACTGAGTCTCCAGCTTGTGCATGTGGAGGGGAACCAGTTGGTGGTGCATGTTTGAACTGGGAATGATTGCAGAATGCTGACGACCTCGGCCCTCATTCATATACTCCCCGATGGACAGACGGTCTCTTTCACTGTATTGCATTCATCCGTCCTCTCAGCAGGAGTAACCAAGCTCAGGTCTGGTTGTCCTTGCTCCCATTTTAACACTCATACTCTCTCTCTCTCTCTCTCTCTCTCATCTAATACTGTCTTAATCATTCGGTCCACTGCTCCGCTAGGCTGTCCAGCAGCCTGCTCTTATTTACAAAACGTGAGCTCGCTCATAAGCACGATCACTGCAATCACTTGAGGCGGAAACGGTCCGTGGCCACTTCTCGTGGTCTCTAGGCAGGTTAGAGGATCTCGGCCCAAGGGTTACAGTACATTTTCTTTATCGGACTGAAACAAAAATACTATGGTAGGGCAGGTGAATGGGGAGAAAAATTTGGTTTCTCACTTGGCACTGTGCAAAATGCAACCAGAGTCTTTAGAGACACAAGGCTCTGATATGATACAAGCTGAGATCTCCACTGTGGTTGTAGGTCCACAGTCCTGAGCCAGCCTGAAATGGTAGAGTCCACTAAACCCCGGTCCCACCCCTGAGCCAGGCTGAAATAGTAGAATCCACTCTGCCCATTCAGGCTGCTGTACTGGCACAGTTCATGTCAATCGCTCAGACGGGCGTGGCTGGAAATGAATAATTGAACTCATTCCACACCCTAAATTTGAAAAGGAGAACACAAGCCAGCTCTGTGGCCTCGTGTTAAGCCAGGGGGCTACAGCATGGACATGTTTTCAGGAGGGTGTGGGTGCGGGTGCGGACCGGGCCCTCCCAGTGCCTCCATCTTGTGCTCTCTCCCGGCAGGTCCCAGAGCCCCTCCTCTGGCCAGCACCATCATAGTATCTCCTGACATGCCGGCAAACTCGAAGGCAAACGTCCCGTAGAACAGCATGATGATGACACAGAACACCCACTCAAAGATGGCCGACGCGTGTTGCAGGGCGTAGCTCTCCTGAACAAAGAACACACCACCTGCAGGCAGGGTTAAGGGCAACAACAAACACATCTTGACCGTGTAACATTGGTTAGTCACCAAAATGCCGAAAACATCTTTTTTTTTCTGAGTCCTTTTCTCCATTGCCTCGCCCTACTTCTCACAGACATCCTACACATCAGAGTTTCCATTGCATTTACTTCAGCGACCAGTTTCCCCGACAACTGTGGGAAACTGTGCCCACAAAAATGTAACTACAAAATTCATCATCTTGTCAGTGTTATACTATCCACATATCAAGATATATATATATATATATATATACGTAAACAACAGCCAATGCTAAACCTGCAACACCTCCTGGAACCAGTCTCGCAAAGGGCCAAAGACCAAGCCTGGGTCTCAGGACCTCCTCACCACCTCTCTGGCAGTACTACTACACATTACTCTGGCCATCTGTTAGTGGCAGGGGAGGATACTGAGGACCAAGGCGATGAAGGCCAGCAGGGTCATGGCTAGCCGAAGGTGGGCCACGCCGTACTCCCCCTGGGTCTTGGCCAGACGGTAGGTCAGCGCTGACTGCAGGCACACAAACAGCATGCTGGTGGGGAAGGCAACACCTGCTCCAACGTAGTGGAGCACTTTGGCATTATCCACCTGTCACATAGAGAAAGCAAAAAGGGAGAGAGAGAGAGAAAGAGAGAGAAATTACAATGGGGCAACTGTGAATTGTTTTTTTTTTAAAGAAAAAAATATACACAATGAATTCAGTAAGTTTATATCACAAACTCATTTAATTGAAGACGACACCATTTAGGCATGGTCAGAAGGGGGCAGCATCAGTCAGCTTTTGTAACAAGTTGCTGGTTCAGATAATTCATTGATTCTTAGTACATTGTTCGGAGCCTCTTTTAGAAGACGGACACACACGATGAGGTGAGAGAGAGTGTGATATGTAGAGAATGACAACAGCAGCATAACCGAACGCCTCCATTGCTGTGCTGATCACAAGCACTGTAAAAAAAACAATACACAAAAGAGCAGCTCAGGAGCATGTGACTACATCCCCTGACGTAGGATCTGAACACTCTCACACTCTCTCTCACACTCTCTCTCTCTCTCACACACACACACACACACACACACACCTACCTCTGTGGCACCAGACATACCGATCTGACCTGATAAGAGACTCAATAGAGCATTAACCAAGGCGGGGGTCTACTTGGGGGAGCATGGCTTTGGACTAGGATAACGATAACACACATCTCCAAGGATTAGACTAATTTAGACAGAAGGATGACAAGAATTTTTCTTTTCTTAGCTATCGCTAACCGGTCAAAGATTAAAGCCTTGGACTTAGAATAACAGTGTCCCTCTGCTCCCCATTATTCTACAGGACCATTAGAGCACTATCCAGTTATTTAGCTTTGCCTTAGTTTTGCCTTTTAAGCCATTTGTCCATTGACCCAGCTAGTACATTCTGAACATTCTTGTGCAGTAGGCTAATCCTTGAAGTGACTAGGATTTCCAAGTAACTCAGTATGAAAATCACACACAGCACAATGAGTCTTTTCTTAGATCTTCTTGTGCTAACTCCAAACAGAGTGAAGTGAAGATGGGAGAGCAATCAAAGCTAGGGCGTCCACAATCAGCAGAACTCTCTTTTGTTCAAAGTGGGAATCCTCTTTCAGTCCAGTACCTTCTATAGTAAAGCGGCCATTACAAAAAAAAAAAAAAATCCTTTCTTCCAGTTCACCACCTCTCCATCCAGATCTGTCACACCTCACTAGCATTGTGGGGAGGTAGGTACAGTAGTACTGCAAATCTGATACTCACTAATGCAAAAAACACAACACAACAGCCACCTGCCTGTGTACTCATGCTGTATCCACACACTCTGGCCACCGTTCCACTTGTGTGTGTGTGTGTGTGTGTGTGTTCCCTTGTGTCCAAGATTATGCCTCCAATTACAGTCATAACTGTACATAGTAATAGTACATTAAGCTTAAGCCAGCAGATAAACCAAGGTTGTACTGTGTGTGTGTGTGTGACTGAACTTGTTGTTGAATTCACACCCAATCTGCCAGGTGTACTGTACCCATGTACTGTCACAATGCTGTTGTGTTCACTGGGCAAGCAGCAGGGATGATGCTGAGGGGAGGACAGGGTGAGGGAAGTGTTTTGAGGGAAAGGTGAGGAGAAGGGTTGGAAGCTGGGAAAACCACAGGGAGGTGAAACGATGCGGTGGCCAGAAATGAACACCGCGGAGAGACGCATGGGGAAGAGGACCGCTGAGCGGAGAAGAAATGGGCTACGCTGAGGAGCAACAGCTCTCACTGTGGTTACACGTGTACATCCAAACCTTATTTCTCTGAACTGCAGCCTTCAAACATGATGAGGCACGAGGAGCAAAAACTGTAAAGATGCCAAAGAAAGGTTTATGGATTCTGTCATCGTTGAAATGTCTTTGCTAATACTTGGCGGTAAAACACATAGGTGTAGATCAGATTGCATAGAGCATCTCAGAATGTGTGTGTGTGTGTGTGTGTGCACATTTCATATTTTGATTCACTTTTGTGCAGAATTTCAATACATGTCAATGTTTGGGTCATTTTGTAAACTGTACTTGAGTCTTCAAGGTTTCGGGCATGAGGCTGTACAGTATCTGCCTTTATGTAACAGGCAGCTTGATGAATGCAGGAGCAGCCCGGTAAATCTGTTCCTGCAGGGTGACACTGACCAGCAGTGCTGCTGAATAAATGAATAGTGATGGCGTTCACACAATGCACTGCTGGAATCAATGGAGGTCACACTCCCTCAGTATATGGGCTTGAGAACGAGAATGGGAAGTATGAGAGGATGTGTGTTTGCTCCGGTGATTGCGACATCTAATGTATGAGTGCAAACTGAAAAGAAATACTTTTAATCTGTACTGCATTCACCAAAAAAGGTAATATTTAGAAAGACTTTTTTATGATGTTATGATGGGTTACAGAAGGAGTGATGTGCAGAGGGATAGAAGGGGGAGGATGAAAGTGTGGGAACAAGCCCAGGTGAGGTACAGTTTTCTGTCAGCCTCAGTTTCACTATCTAGCAAATGGAACCTGATGAGACAGTATGAAACCTAATTGGTGTCCAAGAGCTTACAACACAGTCATTCACTGAATCATTCAACCTTTATTTAAGTCTGGGGGAATCATTGAGGTTGCCCTCATTTACAATGATGTTGAGATAAAAAATAAAAAAAAGTTAAAGAAAAGAGAAAGAAAGTAAAAGTAATAACAATCATATTTAAACAATAATGAATAAACAAATGAAACACAAGCATGAAAAAATAAATCAGTCAAAATGATTACTGAAACTGATACTGAGTGGTTATTGGCCATTGTTCTCAACTGTCCAAAGGTTATGAGAGAATCCAACTTCAGGTTGCGTTGAAGATTGTTCCGTGTGTTCGGAGCAGAAACCCTAAAAGCTGACTGATCCTAAAAGTTCAGAGCAAACTTGGGGGACTTGAAGCATCAGCCAGTCGTTTGAGAGTGTTTGGTAGTGCCCAACGGTACAATCCAGCATAGTTGTGATATAGGGATATAGGGCTTTATAGATAAACAAATACCAACACTTGTGAAGACCAACCAACCTTATCATACAGGATGCAGTTCATGAGTGATATGAGTAGCACACCTCATATTACCAGTAATAATCAAAGGGCTTAAGAGTGGAAGCAGCAGCTTGTCTATAAATTATATCACCACAATCCAAAACTGACAGGAAATCAGCTTCAATGATTCTCTTCCTATTGATCATTGGAAAGCCTCGCTCTGTTTCTGTACAAAAAGACAATTTTTCTGCTGCAATTTACTGACAACATTGTCGAAATGTGAATCTCTCATCAAGCCAAAAGCCAAGATATTTATATTCTGTAACCCTCCCAATGCTAAATCTGTTCACCGTAGGTAAATGCAGATTATTGTAATCAATATCTCTGGCTCGAGAAAAGAGCATGAACACACCTGCTGTACCAAACGCCTGTCAAAATCGTTAACGTAAGCATTAGGCACTCATCACAACAAGCAACTTTAATCCGCTCCCAACACACCTTCGGATTGGCCCGGTATACCTTACCTGCATAGACGAAGTGTATTGGGTTACATTTTTAAACTACAAAACACAAACACACCTGTTCTCAACACCTCAACCTGTTTGCACATGCAAAACATACACTCATACAACACAGACACAAACACACACAGCAGAATCGTTCACTTTCATCTTTTCTTTCATCTCTCCCCGTCTCCAGTCCTTGACAGCTGTTCTGCTCCTTCCTTCCTTCTCTTCCTGAAGGCAGCCTCGGGCCCGCCAGGCTCCGACTCAGGGAATACAGTGCGTCAGTGATGGCCTTCTCCTATCATCCACCCTTATCTATTCATCCCCATCTCTGCCCAAATAATCCGTCTACCTCGCAGGATAAAAACCCCCAGTGGCCACACCACAGCTGTCCTGCCAAAGCTTTATGTAACTCCAAACTGGAGCGGTGTCCACTGCTATGTTCATTAAAGCACTAATGTGTTGTGTTTCTGACACGATCGCTCTCTTTGATCTGTAAGGGTTGGTAGAGTTTGACATTTTTGTGTTTTCTCCTCTGATACCGACTTGCCCACTGAGCACTAGAAGTCTTTTCAACATTGCATGTTGCATCGCATTGCAACATATGCTGTCTGCCAGTTTTAGGCCAAGCAGTGAATACATTATTACGTATTTAAGCAATGCATAAACAGCTGTAAATATCAGAAGCTTATGACTTTTAAACACAGGTTATTCTGCAGCAATATGTTTCTGTCCATATGGTTGTCACTGTACATCCATCCCAGTGGAATGTTCTCAACTGTAAGAGACTAAGGGCCAGCGGCTAGCGTCAGGTCTGTGACTGGTTGTACAGTAGATGGGGCCCTGTGCCGCACGCATGCACGCACGCACGCACGCACGCACGCACACACACACACACACACACACACACCGAGCCTAGCCAGCTCTTCTCCGCACATGGCCAGGCATGATGACTCACTTCCCCCAGCTCTTCCCGTAAAATTCCTCTCAGTTCTCTAGAGCAGAGTTCCTCCGCCTGGCAGAGGCCCCAGAGGAGAAGCAGGGAAGAGGGTGCAGAGGACATCCATCATTCATTCCTCTCCCGCTCTTGCTTTGGTTTTTGTCCCACAGTGAACCTCAGTCACATATGTTAAACCTTTTCGCTCATGTAATTTCAGCTACAGAAAAACATTTATTAATTAAGTAACCAAGAAAATCACTCCCATCTTGACCACACTTGACATACAGACAGCACTGATTACTTGTAACCAAATCATTGTATGATGAATATACAAGAGAATAGGGAAAGAGAGAGATTTAGAGGAGAGGGGATATAAAATAAAAAAGATAATACTGATCAAATAGATCAGCTTTCAAATTGTTGGATTCTTACAACAGGGTTTTAAACAGTTTTATGGTGAAAACATCATATGATTAAAGAAAACTGAATTGCATGCACAAAGGATACACTCAGACACAGATTATTCAAGCTCAAAATAAAGCGTGCTTTCATTCAAAATAGAGACTTTTTTCACTGTATCTTTTATAGAACTAGTATCAAAAATTGAAGGACAAAACCAGTATAAAATTCCCCAGTGGTACCAGCCTTGGTGAAAGAAAAGAGCATTGTATTTTGTATCCATCTCTGATAATGGCACGGCTCAGAAACCCAACCCCCTCACTCCTTATTTCTACAGCAACCGCAGTAGAGTCTCATTAAAGCTACCTGTAAATGTGCTGTCTCCCTCTCTTCTCCCCCTCAAACACACACACGCACAAATCCAGGCACCCAGCCAAGGTTTCAAATATTTAAACTTGTAACCCTTTCCCCTTTCCCAAAGACCAAAGAGCTACAGGGAAGGAATTCAGGTGTGGATTTTTCACTTGATGCTGGAGCTTAAACACTAAGACTGCCAGGAGGAAAGTTGCACAACTGTGTTTGTGATGAACTGGACAGGCTTTTATAAACCTGTGGTCTGTTGTAGATCTGCTGTGGATTAAAGAGACAGCAGCAGCCTGCAGGCGTTCTGCATGTGATGTGTGTGTGCAGAGAGAGAGAGAGAGAGAGAGAGAGAGAAGGGGGGGATGTAGAGGAGGAGGATTAAAGAAGAAGAAAAGAGAGGGAGGCTCAGGAAAAGTACTGAACAGACCCTGAATATTACTACAAGCCTCTGAAATCATAAGAGGTGCTGTCTACTGGTTTTGTTGCTGAGCACTGCATGCACTGCTAACACACTCTTAGCATGGGCACTTTATTTCCCCCCATCGTTTTATGGATTTTATTATTGTTTCACTATTCTCCACCATGTTGCATGTTGCTTGCCATGTTGCTGTTGTCATTCTGTTATCCAGTGTCGTGTCGTTACGCGAGATGGTTTTTTTTATAAGCATCGTGTTTTGTTTTGATTTTTATCTTACCTTAACAGATGAGTGAGTGGATTGCATATCCTCTGCGGTTTTCTTATCATTGGATTTTATCACTGTGTTTTGCAATCAGACTGCTTCCGTGTTTTAACACTGTGCAAATAAACCCGAGGATTTGGCTCATCCTACCTGGAAGTTGCCCACCATGATGAGTCCAGCGGCACAGATCCAGCCTGTGGAGAGACTCGCCGTGTTGAGAAGACAATTCTGGTGTTTCTCAATGACGTGGGCATAGCGCAACAGCACAATCACCATCACTACAGGGGAGGAGAGAGAGTGAGAGACAGAGACAGAGAGAGAGAGAGAGAGAAAAGACACAAGGTCGGATTATTGGTGATTCATATGAATATACAGAACATCAATACAATTGATCACTACGGCAGTACAGGTGGAGAGGCCCGAGAGGAAGGGACAGAGAGATGAGGCTCTAGATTCACTATTCTGCAAAGGTGCCATGCACACCCTGGCTATTTCGAAATGTCTGGTCTCAATTTAGAGAAAACACTCCCACACCTCATCTAGCCAAAACTCTGATTTCCTGGAGGCCCATTCAGAATTGCTGGGAATCATTTTTCCTTGCTAAAGAAGCGGGAATGTGAGAGGCGGGTAATTTAGGGAAAGTGGGAAAGATAAGTAGAGTGGGGGGAGGCGGAGGAGGCTAGTCTAAGATTTACAAAGAAAATTACAGGGTGATATGAAAAAGGAGTACAGTAGATGGGACAGATGACTGCTAATGGGATGTGACTGGGGTATTGTTGGCGCTTTGGGGAGCCGACTGATGTGGGGTGATCCCTACTTGGTTTGTCTTTGTTAGCTCCTCATGGCTGGTGCTTAACGAAGGTTGACTGGGCTTGGTGAAAGCAGGACAGAGGAAGGGAGGGGTTGAGAGAAGCAGAGGGGACAGGGAGCCCCTCGTGTCTTGACCTGAAGCCCGTACATTGTCTCAAAGGCTGAACTGTTGTCTTAAGTCTGTCACCACCTCGGTGTTGGCAAACGGCATCAAGAGGGCTTAAGCTGCCAAAACAGCATAAAAAAAAGGAAACACTGGACACAGGAAAAAAAAAAAAAGAAGTGCAGTGCAGACCTCCTGACAATGAAAGGCCTTGTCTCCACTAGTCAGGGTTTGGATGTGTCGTGGCCTGTCTGGCTCAAAGCCAGCGTCTCCACCGTCTTTAAAACCAGACACATTTCACAACCTGGCCAGACCTGGACAAAACTGGCCCCAGTATAAAGGATTATGGTATTAATTATAGAATCCTTCCTATATTCATAGAAAAGTGTGTGTGTGTGTGTGTGTGTGTGTGTGTGTGTGTGTGTGTGTGTGTGTGTGTGTGTGTGTGTGTGTGTGTTGCAAGTCAATGTGAGTAGGTTTATGTTCCCAGAGCAGCAGAATCATTTTGGAGGACTGATTACTAGCATGGAAAAACAAACAGGAGTGTCTCCAGGCTCAGAAACGACCCCGTCTTTCTTCTTGTTTTTTTCTGTCCTTTTAAAAAAAAGAGAACATTTTGCTAAGGGGAGAAGAAAGTTAATTGTAGTTTACTGCATTAGATTATGGCGTCTCTGTCTCTCCACTGCAGACTGGCTGGCTGTGGATCTGCGCCCATTCAATAAAATGGGACTTTTTTTTATCATTACAAATGGACATGTTTGGACTTGCTGGCGTTCAACGGCTGGCCTTAAACGATGAAACACAGGCCTGCAGGTTAATAACCATGGCACACTTTTCTTTTTCCTCCTTGTTCTCCATGGACAACTCCATGTTTTTTTCCTTGTTTAGCTTGGACTTCATGCACATGGGACATTTTCTGTGTGTGCTCCTCTGAAAGCACGTGTCATTGAGGATGCACGACATGCTGAGGGGTCACAGGTTCCTACAGTGCTAGGCTTTAGTGTCTGATGAGTAAGCAGCATCACTGACCTCAGAAGGTCAGGACAGGCTGTTGTCTGACAGCTCAACAATGGGAATAGGTTTATATAAACACCCCGCACTAATGTCTCTACCCCTGTCCCCAGCACTTGTCTTCTTCCCCAGACCGAGCTCTTTCTCTCTGAACTCAGGAAGCCCAGGGGAGGACGCCGAGTGCTGGCTCACACCCAGAGCCAGACATTATGGACATGCACCACCAGTATTATTGCTGAGGAAGTCACACCGCACAGAACATGCACACAAGCATGCGCAACTTTGCTGTCACGTGCACAGACATGCTTTTGTGTGCACATACAGGCATGGACGCACACACGCACACACACACACACACAAGCCACACCACACCTCAGAGTTAAATAAACCCTGCTGGCCCTACAACGGGATACGTTTCAACCCAAACACACCGCTGGAGTCTTTCCTGCAGGAGGTATGCAGCGAGAGAATACTTGTATTGTCTTTGCCAGTTTGTGTGCATATACTGGGTAAACGATGGGGAATGAGATACAAAGTAGAATAATAATACTTGTGAAGCAACGTACAGTTCACGGAGTGCAGATAGGACTGAACCCCTGAGCTCAGAGTAACAGGCACAATCTACAAAGGCAGCCATAAATCAATAGGCTAAGGAGCTGAGCACTGATTTAGAAATTAGGCTGTTGTACAGCGACATGCCATGTCGGCTTAGCCTACTTTTGCAGGGGCCGTGATGGACTGGCCTTCACGGACGAATGACGCAAGCAACCAAAAGCCCAACTGATGAACCTTTTTACACCCAACATGCATCTCGGGTGATCAGATGGTATTCAGATAAAGAAAGAAAATGCATAACAACAGGTGTGAATGCACCCAAGAGGAAGCAATAAACAACTACATAATATTAATAATAATAATCTTTGCGTACAGACCTAACTAAGAAGTGTATGCAGTTTAAACAGGGAGCCTGCTGCTTTCCATTTGGGAAGGAAAACTGAAATATGCTGTTGTTTTAGCGAGGCTTAAACCCTGAGATGCTACATTGCTTGGCTGCTACATTGTTTGATTACTGCTTTTCCAAATTGATTTGTCTGCATTTTTGTCTGGTTGACAGTTACAGTCAGCTCTTACTTTCCCTCTCCTCGCCCACCCTCCCATCTCTGGCTCTGTGTGTCTCTGCGTCACACTCATACACACACACAAGGCAGACAGATTGACCTCCTGATGTTCAGGGGTCAGGGTTGGACAGTCCTGGGCAAACACTGAGACATTCACTGCTGCTTGCGCCGAGTTCGCACTGGACTGCAATAGTCTGGTTCTTGTATAGCTTTCCCATGCACACCGTACATACTGTCTCGCTCTCATCCCACACACACACAAAACAAACACGCTTCCCACTCTCTTCAAATGCAAAAACGACAAGAGCAGTAGCCTCTTACATTAATCTGATATAACTGAGCATTTTATCAAACTGCACAACAATGGCCTATACCATAGGTATTCAGGGGGACAACACTCTGGGGGGGGACAACACTCTTAGTCAGGTTGTTTTTCTACTTAATATGGTGATCTGTGATGATCGAGGACTTATCGTGGATCTGGCCCCGCCTCCCTCTTAAAGGTCTCATGTCGCAGTCAAGAGTCAGCCAGACAGACAGGCCGTAAATAGCTGCTAGCGGGCATGGAGCTTCTCTATGAAAAAAAAGCAGGGCAAGGTCATCCCAGCTCTCTCCCCCTCTCCCTTTATTCACACACCCACCACGTTATATGTCTGAGCAGCAGCTGGGAAACATTAAGTAGAGCAGGGCAGTCGGAAAAGCCCAAACAACCGACTAACGCAGAGAGCGGCACGTGTACACTGACATGCAAAAAACATGGACCGGCACATGGGAGCTCCTTTACTTAATTCATGTCAGTCTTACTTTCCGTGTACATGTAGTAAAGCACAGCCTGTAACACACACCCCAAGCACTGCCTGCAAAAGATCTCATGACAAAGAAGTAATAGTATCAGGGACATAAGTATATTCATGTACCATTGTGTGTGTGTGTCTGCATCTATCATTGCATGCCATGCTTGTATGAAAACATTATCAAAAGGAAATTCATTTGTAACTGCCCTCTCGTTCAATATAAACACATACAGGGTTTTCCGTAGTTCTTGGAGAGGCCCCGGATTTCATTGGAAAGCGGGGTTGTGGTTTTACAAGGGGGTGGGTAGCTTTTCAGACATGCCTATCTTCAAATAATCAAGTGATATCCTGAGTGCTGGAGTGGTACACTACACAGTGGTACACTACTCTGTAACAAATGAAAGGACACACACATGTAAATTAACGGAAATGTATTTGTTACTGAGTAATTTGACTCCTTCCAGTGGTGACCCCCCCCCCCCCGCCCCCTCGAGGAAGTGGTTCAGAAAAAACAAGCATCCCGCCACCGTCTTAAAAAACACACACACACACACACACACACACACACACACACACGTACACACACTCACCGCTTCCAAGCAGCAAAAACGAAAGTTGTGCCTCTGAAGTATTTGTATATTTTGACCACTTATCTTATCTTACTTATAGAGGGTGCAAGCATATTTGTGCAAGCATTTCCAGGGTGATATTAACGATGGTGACAGTAGAAATATACAACATCAAATGTGTGTGTGTGTATGTCTTACCCATGAAGGAACCAGTGCTGCAGATAAGGCTGAAGAAGCAGCTCTCAGGGGGAAGAGTCCCACATTTACTAAAAGAGAGAGGAACAGAAAACACAGAATCACACACTAAATCAACCTACAACAGAGATTACATGACAACCGTGTCACCGATCGCTTTCCCACCAACGCGCGCGATCACTGTGTTCGTGTGCATTTTTATTTTATCTGGACTCATGAAACAGGGGTAGCCTCAACTTCTGTCCCATCGTCCAGAGTTTGACCTCTCACCTACTACACACGGCCTCTGTTCTAGGAATGGGAAATGTATGTAGGAGGGGAGAGCAGGAGAGGCCTGGTTCCTACTGCCACAAAGCCAAAGCCTTCTCAGCTGACTGCAGTGTCTTTGTACACACACACACACACACACACACGCACACACACGCACTAATATTCACAGTGTTCATTTTTACAACATTTTTACATGTAGTCACAGTCTAAGTATTTTAAGTCATATGATTCAATTCCGTCAATCACTCAGTGACTAAAGTGGCATATCACCGTTGCATTAGTGTAGCTTACATTTGCAACATTTGGGCATTTCCCCATTTGTCTGTTGATCTGAGAGCTACACAGAAAAACTCCATTTAAGCTATTTGGTAATTCTGGAAAATTGGATAATGATAAACCGTGTCTCCAATTATAATCATGTATCTTCGTTGGCTAGTGTGCAAAAATAAATGCATGTTTGTTCTTGGATGACATTAACTGTGTTTTTCTTAAGCTTTCTTTGAATGAAACAAAAGAAATTTAGGAAGTCTTGATAGTCATTGGTGTTGGTTCTCATTTCATCATACCCTCATCTATAATAGTTTCTATAGTTCTATATAATAGTTTAGAATAGTTACATACCCATAGACACATATACCATAAAGCCTGAACCCACACCCAACCCAAAAGTAAGAGCCACTTGTTAAAAGAGAGTCAGTTATCCTATAGATTGCTCCAACACCCTGTATTGACATTCCCCAACTCTTTCATATAAACCACAGTATTTACACTCCCTGTCTGGCCTTTGATATTCAAAGCTCAATGGGCCAAAAAGCTAAACAAAGAAGCGGGAAACTCCTGATTTCTTCCCAGATGTAAGACAACTCCTCTTTTCTGTGGAATTCCTGTTTGTGTGAGACTGTGTGCGCACGCATATGTGTGTGTGTGTGTGTGTGTTCTGAAAATAACTTGAGGCTGAAATTTCCTGCCTGCCACCGTGGCAGTGGGGTTGAAAGGCAACGCATGGGTCTGCACTTGCCCATATAAACACACACACACACACACACACGCACACACACAGGGGAGCTGTGTTCTGGCAGGGGTGATGAGAAACAATGGCACGGTCTTCCTGTTTTTAATTACCAGAACGAAAGACACAGAGACAGAGACAGAGACAGAGACAGAGAAAGAGAGAGAGACAGAGAGAGAGAGAGAGAGAGAGAGAGAGAGAGACAGGGAGTGGTGGGCTGTGGCTGGGGATCTCACTGACCTGATCAGAGGTACATTGTCTAGGGTGCAGCACAATGGCCCAGTCTGCAAGTAAAGCTCCTCTTCACATGACTGGTTGTACAACCTGGAACACCACACGTACACACACACACACACACACACACACACACATAAACAAAGAAGGTCAATGCAAAAGCTGAATGTTATTATATTGAGGCATCAACGAGTCGCACTTAGACGAGTTTAGGGGACAGTAAAGTGATTTAAAAATCTAGGTACAGTATATCTTCTCGTATATGATAGTACATAGTACATGATCATAAATTGACATTCAAGTGTCTCCATTTTAAGGTTGGCGAGTCAAAGAGAACTACTGTGTCGTCAAATATTAGCTCTGTTGGTACAGATTAAAACCCCTTGGCCAAAAGGAGCCCAGCGCCCGAGGGACTGGACAGTTTCTAAAAGAGAGAGCTTGAACTGAGAACCATAACGAACATACTTGGCATCTTACATCTGTGTTTAATGAATAGGATAACTGCTGTTTATTCTGTTGGTTAATATGAGCGAGCCCCGACGTGTCTTTTTGGACCCTTCGGGATCTGACTAAACAGCAGATAGTCCTGCTACTTACTGTTCTACCGGAGCTAATAATGTTCTGTACAAAAAAATAAAGAATCAAAACACAATATAAGATAGGTTTAGTCACATACCAGTTATCCACAGGGCAGACATGCTGGTTGTACAGGGCCATGGCATACCTGAAATAGGGAAGACATGGTTAGCCACAAGATTAGGCAACTGCTATTTTACTACAGTGTGGGCTTGTTGTCAAACGGTCACACTGACGCTCTGATCCAGAACAACTTACACTGAGTGCAACAGTACAACAAGGATCAATTCTTATATCAGCAGCATTACAAGCAACCACTAGTATGAAGTGCAGAGTTTGTCAGAGCCATAGTACCTTGAAAATATTCCTGTCAGACCAAAATGATCGTGCGAGAGAGAATTATATAGAGATGGGAGAAGGGGTATAATTCAGGGGGGGAGGGTGTCATGGGGCTGAGCTGCTCCCTGAAGAAATTAACGTAAAACTTAAACTAAGTAAAGGATAATTTGTTTGTAATTAAAGTATGGAGCCAGACTGGACATGTATATCATATTCCCTTTAATGTTGTAGTACATTTAACAGTATTGGGTATGGCTGCTACCTATACCACATAGGACTGTAGGCTTAGGTCACCAGAGGTTCCCATACCGTTTCATGTCAACAAGTCCTAAATAGATATACAGTATATGAAGCCAACGAGCCTTGTTTGCTGAGATTTAGTTCAAGGTACCCTCATCTAAAAAGGAGATTTTTATTTTTAGATGTGGTTTGGCACAGCACTCGGTGCAAAGATAACAACGGGGAGGGTAGAGCCACTGAAGGATACTCACTCACAGTCATTTTTATCTTCTGTTCGCTCATTGGGCTTCTAGTAAATGAACCCCATGGAGTCCTTTCAAGGTGTTTGGCCTGGGCTATACATGTTTAGCTGTCATACCGGTAGGCTACTTAAAATAATCCACATCACCGTCCTCTCGAATCTGAAATGGGTGTTGTTATCACAAGCTAAACGGGCAAATGAAATCCTCCCAGGTTGACCTGCCATTTGACAGCTTGACAGGTGGCTCTGACTTGTACCTGACGTGAGTTAGTCACCCTGATATGACTGACACTGAAAACCAATAGTAGAGTTGATTTGGTGAGGTCACTGACCAGCCAGATCCGGAGAAGTCAATGACCAGAGGAGCAATAGATAGCAACAGTATTCTGCATGTTCTTGACCCATATTGCACTTTCAGATGAAGACTTTGATAACCTGACCTCAACATGCGCTTAATGGCTATGGGTGGCTTCTGTTCATGCAATTCTGTGTCCACGGTTGCATTAAACATTTAGCATTGAACACAAACTGCCAAGACAGCCATCAGTAACAATCCAAACTGTCATGCTGAGATTAAGTGGCTCAGAGACTTCTAGGTGGGGCTGCACAGTTATAGTTGCAATGATGATTTCCATTATTTTCATTATTTAAGTAAGGAGAAGATAGAGAAACTCCCAATATACTGTTCACATTATACATAGCTTGTGTAGCATGGAGAAGATGAGGATGGGAATGCGGCACCAACCTTGGCCTTTATACACTCATTGTACTGGATTTTTTGTTTTTCTTGAGGCGACTGGTTAGATTACTGTGTTACTTTGAGGTGAACCAAGTTTGCAGTGTCCGTTTATTTGACGTCATCAAATACACACTGACACATAAAATAAATGTGCCCCAGATACTTCCAAATGACAGACAATCCATTTTGCGGTCGCACTGGGAGGGCAGGTTTGTTTCTCTATCAGTGGGTTAAAGTATTCTTACTCGAGGTTTGGGCTGATGAAATACCAGCTAACTGTTCATTTTTGGCCATTCACTACTTGAGGCTCAAGCACTAGGCCAGTTATTTTTCCTCCCCAACAGCAACATGCACAACTGCAACATGCACATCCTGTGCATGCTCAAGTCACATGGAATAGCGGATGTAAATGATGAAATGAACATGTTGTATGGTGTGTATTAAATTGCCATGATTGGTTGCATTGTTCAATGTGAAGCAGAGGAATATTACCGGATTTGGTAGTACAGTTGGTATTCTGAACAAAACAAAATTAAACATAACATAAATACTATCCTATACTATCATTCAAACTAAAATCAAGATATACGATGATACACGATTAATTGTGCAGCCCTACTTCTAGGTCAACATCTCATTAGGTCAAGCCGGAGCTCAGGAAGGAACATGGAAGGCAATCATCCCCTTATTATCCCCACACATTGATGAATGAACATAAACACCATTTTCTGCCCCCAGAGAGAGAGAGCGATTCGTCCTGATATGTGACAGCACTCCTGGGTCAGTAGCAGGCTAAACTGCAATTACGAATGTTTCCGCGACTGGACGCATCCTAGTCACAAACCACACACACGGTCATGTGCACTCACACACAAAACAAGGTACTGCACAACACAGAGCTGCCTCCTAAAATGCACACACCTGCCTTTCAAAGGAGAGAAATACATCAGCAGTTGTAAAGACACACACATACACGGACACACACCTGCCACCCTAAAGACACAAACACACACACACAGATAGGTCAGCTGAGCCCTGCTTCTCTTTCCTGTGGTAAGTAAACACTCCACCATCTGCCTCAGACACTCCAGCAACCTTGATGAATCATGAGAGAGAGTGCAGTTGAGGTGGTGAGGCAGAGATAATAAGATAATAAATAGTGGTCCTTTAGCCTCTAGGTCATATATAACCAAGCAATGTTGGTCATGAATACACAAAAGAAAGAATCCCTGTTCACATTTTCATTTGTATAGAAAAAAAAAAAAGTGAGCTTAATTTCACACTAGGTTTAAACTATGATCACGTGCAAAGCCAGTGCCTGGGTAATGCATTTGAGCGTGTTTAAACCATAACTAATGCAGTATCAAAACAATATAATTCAGCTACGGATGCACCAATACAATAGTGGTATGGATATCAGGAAGCTACCAGGCTAACTATTGCATCAGAGAAATTCCCCAATTCTAATATCTGTCATAAGTGTCATATGTACCATGTCAGATATCAAAGCACACCCATTTGATTTTCTGCATTTTTCCACACATACTGGAAGGATGTTTAATCTATTAAATAGAGAAAAATGTATATCTATGTAACAGCTATAACTTACAGCCAGTACTAAACAACAGTATACTATATAAACCAGACTCTTTGCTGTCTGCTTTCACACGCTGTGTGTGTTCCAATAACATTTTAAACCAATCCAATAATAGCAAATTGTTGTTAGCAAATCAGGATGGCAGAATGTCTATTTGTGGCTCATCTCACATAGCCATAAGACTGGGTCTCAAAGTGTAACACAGCAGGGGGTAGAACTTAATTAAGTTAGTGGTTGGTTTGTTCATTTTTTCCACAACATGTGATTAGTAATGCATGTGTTTAATAGAGTTTTACTACTGTACAGATGAGCAACAGTTTGGTAGATGCTGGGCAGCATTTATGTTTTCATTGTATTTCAAACCCACAACTGGCTCTGTCTTAGTTCAACCACCACGTGAAATCCATATAAACCAGATGGCAGACATGTTGCCGATATGGAGTACTGCTCTTGCATAATGCAGTGTGGAAACCCACTGTTGTGAGTGGAACATGGCTGTCAGGTAAAGGGGGCTGACAAAAGAGGCCACGAGCAGATATAGGGCAAGCCCTACTGAGTTCACAAAAAAGGAAAAAAACGAACAGAAGATGTATTCAGTTTAAGTTGCCCAATTTTGTCATAACTTTTTTAGAGGTACATTTTGCATATTTGGTCAGTTCTCAAAGTTAAAACAGCAGCAGTACAGCTAGGGCATTTCTAAATAAAGTTGTCTTTTTAGCTGTGTGTGGACCTAAACCAGCTCACTCTATGCTTGGACACAGCCAAATAATAATAGGTTTGTTTACATAATTGGGCCTCTACCAAAGCTGAGCTGTGGTGAGCTGTAATTGCATGCCTGAGAGCAGTATATAGGAGCAACAGACCGTGTATTCTTATTTAAGTTTGAATGACGAGGAACGTTCAAGAAACATTACCATGGAAACTTCTGGTATATATACATTCCCAAAAGCCACAAAAAACAACGTATCAACAGAGACCACAGAGGAGGGCGTGATGTATAAAAATATATTTTACTATAAATGTAATGAATCTTGAAAGCGTACTCCAGCCCTCTCCAGCTAGTAACCTATCTGGCTGTTTACAACTTATTCTGCCTACATAGTTACTACTGAGCAAAGATATACTACAACCTAAAGCAATATATATGCTTACAAAAACTGAATAGCGGGTATACTGAATATTTGGGTTCAGGCTACACTTTGGTGGCTAGATAATTTGATACGGCAACATTCAAAAGTCTGGTTCACAGATCCATGTCTGCATCGGCTAGTGAATACAATAAAAGCCATTGTCTTAAACAGGCTGGCACCTACACTGCCCTTTCAAAACATTATTGAACTCAAAAAGGTCAGTGAAAGAATCTAGGCAAAAGTCTTGGGTGGACACAGGCCTACGCCTTCCTATGGCTCTGCGTGGTGCTTTCATACACTGGGCAGGGTTGTCAGATGCCGTGTGAAAGTCCTGAATAAGCACTCCACTACCCCGTCCCAGTATTTACCCAACTCCCACCCAGTCACTCACAGTGGAAGGAGGGGGTTACGCAACAAATCATGTCCTTTGGCATTCCACTGCTCTGGAAAGAGACCCTTGACTGCACTTAGAAACAAGACGCCCTTGTCAAGGTAACGGGAAGGAAATAGGTGTGAAGGATCTGACAGCAACTTCTGGCCTCTTTACCGAGATCGGCTTTCCACCTCAAAAATAGAAAGCAAAACTAAAAAGAAATCTCACTTCCCTTAAGTCCAACAGCAATATTTGCCTGCAACCTTCCCTACTTCTCCATCTTCTACAGGAATATACAATATGAAACATAGCACATCCTAGATATATAACTATCATGTCTATATATGCATTTTGAATGGAGTCATTTGTCTTTCCCCTTGGGGTTTGAATTCTTCTTCCCAGAGTAATCACAGAGCAGAGAGGAGAGCTGTCAGCTTCTACATAAACAGGTGGGGCCAGTGTTTCCCTTATATTTTTCTTACAACTGTGGTGGTAGCTAGGAGCACCCTCCCCCCGGAAGACAATGTTGTATTAAATAAAGAGAATTCAGAAACAGAATACATTAAAGATCAAGTCAACTTTACTGCTATGTGAGAAATAAACATTACGCCTGCCTCTTGAACATTTACAGTGAAAATAAATATATTTTTAGCATGGTGGGTATTGACCTTAGCGCGGCGGGCTGCCATGGCAGAATACATATACCGGAAACACTAGGTGGGACTCTTTCCCTCCCATACAACTGCTCAGATACTGCATTTCTGAAAATTAAGCTATACTGTGGACCACCTTTAAGTGTGGGATGATTATCCCATAGCCTTCCTGGAGAGAGCTAATCCACATGCAATTGCCATGGCTCCCAGGAATTCAGGGTAAATATGCAGTGCTACTCTCTACTCTGTAGGCATTTTCTCCAATGGCTGAGGTATCAAGAAGTTTCTGATTTGATAAAAACAAGAGCTGTAGTTTGCTATACTACGGCCTGGCTCACACCTGAAACATTTTCACGAATTCAACATGTTGCTACATGTATTCAATGTGTTGAAACTTTTTAACAGACGTATTCTTGCACATTTTCCAATTGCCACTCAAACATAGGCGTGTATACTTTCAGTATTCAGCAACCAGCTGCTCTGCCTGACAAGCCAATAAAAAAAGACAGGTAAACTGCACCAAAGCAGCAAGCAAGATACAAATCTGGCATTCTTACAACCTGAGACATCTAATCACAATAGCAGTCTTTGATTTAGAGGGCTGTAGTTATTCAGTTTGGGAATGCCCATGCAATCCATTGCAAGGTCGGAAGCCTGATAGTTCCGAGTTGGTATTTCCGACTTCCAATCTGAATGTGCTCAAGTGCATCTGCTCGGGGAAACATGGACACCCACATGGATGCCCACAGCAAACTCATGTTAGTATGGCAAGTCTCTGGATTTCACAAGCATCTAAAGAGGACCTACATAAACTACCACAGAGCCTTTAATGAAGAGAAAAGCGCATTTCAGTGAACTAGTAAGGTTAACGTTAGTAGGCTAGTACCACACACTAGTAAAGACTTCTATCTTGTAACGCTGAGCACAAATCAACCAAATTACGTTACAAATGTAAACTACAAAGTTGTTACAACATGTTTTCATAACAAAAACGACATATGTAAAAATGTATGCAAAGGGAATTGTGTTTACTGTCGACAGTGTGCGCCGCTATATTGCTGTGACATCAGGTGCGTTTATGTTGGCGAACTCGGACCAGTTGGATCTTGCCCGAGTTTCCAACTGGGAATTCCGACTTGAATGACTGATCTATTGCACTTTTCCACGGAGGTCGAGGTCATTTTTATGCGGGTAACGAGTACAATGGATTGCGCCATAAGTGTTTGGGTTGATGGAAGGTTAGTAGTGAATCACAAGTCTAGAGGCTGAGGTATTTACCTAGTGACTAGTAGCATTTGAAAGAAGTTGCAAGGGCAAGTATCTATGCCAAAGGCTGGTGATGAACAAGGCCATAATAATGTTTCTCTGAAAGAAGGTAAATAGACAGTCTGTTTTTTTAAATGTTGGCAATTGATAATGGCATAAACAAACAAATATGCCTCTGCATCGCAGGTTTTTTTTATGATAATGGCACAAACACCAAATTTCAACTGCAAAGGGCTGTACAGACCATTTTAAATCCACAGTTGACTTGCAGCATCTGTGCAGGAGAAGAACCCCATTTTCACTGATGAGCTTCCATAGTTATACACACACACAGAGAGAGAGAGAGAGAGAGAGAGAGAGAGAGAGAGAGAGAGAGAGAGAGAGAGAGAGAGAGAGAGAGAGAGAGAGAGAGTTGCATGCAGTTATTACTGTAAACTAAAGGTGACACTTACACAACCCATATCCCAGTGATGGTCAGAGCTGGGAGGCTGACAGGCAATATCATCCACAGAGACATCTCCGACGACCTCTGTGGTCAACCTCTCCCCTGGCACCTGGAACAGCCCCCTTCTTCCTTTTTCTCTTCGGCCAGCCAAGCACTCTCTGCTCAAGTACTAGCATTTACCTGCGGGTGATTGACATCTGCATCTCCACTGACTTTTTCATATCTTTCGCGGGCGACGAATGGTCGGTGGAGCACTGACGGGACTGACTCGCCCTTTTAGCTGGTGAATGGGGGGTGAGAGGAGGAGTTGTGTCAGCACCATTCACCTAATAACCCGTTAGTAATCATCATCATCATCATCATCATCATCATCATGCCCTGCAGGGATAACTGTTAAGTTACCCTGCATATGACCATGATACTCAACGCTAAGTTAAGTGTTCTTACCAACTGTGCAATGCTTGCTGACAGAGTGAAGTAGCTACTGTGGCTAATGTAACGTTAGCTTATGAGTAACGGTAGCTAAGTCGGTACATTGGCACTTAAGGCAAGGGATGTATCGTAGGGTAAACCTACCTAAGCATAGTTTACCAACCTTTTTATTTGCGGAATTGTTTACAAATCTTTTCCATTCATTTCGTTGAACATTTCATATAAAACTAACACTACTTCATAGTAAGTAGTGTAGATCTGATTTAAGCTTGAGGTTGAGATGGGGACCTTTACGTGAGAAAAACATAAATTAATGCGTTTCAGGAATATATAGTTGATTTTGTTATTCATAGGGTTAGCCTCGTGGTGGCCAACTGGATATCATAGTTTACCCATTTTCATTTACCACCATTTAATTTGACATGAAACCGTTAATCGCTCCTGACGTTTACGTTACTACCAATAACAAAGCACAGAAGCAGATTTGTTGCTCACCTTGTCCCCTCTCTATTAAGTGTTTTCCGTAACTTATCGTACGACAGCCTCTAGTCCACACCTCTGGCAGCCCAAACGGTTACCTCCACGCGGAGACGAGTGTTGATGAAACGGTGTAGTGTTGAGAGAAAATGATGTGTTCTTATCGACTCCTATCTTTTCCTCCTACTCGCAGTGGGAAACCTCGATCTTCCACTCAGTCGGTCTCGTGCTCCACTACATCCCAGTTTCACAGCCGCCACGAGCGAGTCCAGCTGTTAAAATTCAACTCCGCCCCCAAGCCTGCCTGCCAGACTGGGTACGCTGAATTTGTGTTTTCTTGCATACCGCGTGGGCGGGAGAAACTGATGGCAAAATAACACAACTAGAACTATTTTTTTTTAAATTGCGTTCAAGAGCGGAAAAAAAGCAACAGCAAGCAACCATCACCAGGAACTGCACAGTAGTGAAAATGTGGGTTGGGGGTAAAACATACAGTGTACAGTCAGATATGGCTTAAGTTATTCACCGTTTAGATGACAAGTTTCCATGCTGGTCAATCAAATTTGTACCTGTAAACTGTCCCATCAGCTCATTCCTTTCAAGGTCATTCACTGGGCTTAAGCTACACTCTATACAAAATATTAGATAGATGTACAACCTTTTTACATTTGTCAACACACCCGGTACTTGTCTCCATAAGCTCTGGGAATGTTCTGTTGTAGCCGGGTTTGGGGGATCAACTCAACACTGTTGTGACTTTATCAAGACTCATTTTTGTGTAAAACTCTTGTTTATGTCTGCTTAATGTTGATTCTGACCTTAAGTTAAGCTGCCGAACAAAAATATGTTACAGCTGCCAAAGAAAACATTCTTCACATGGACCACGACATTTGCATGAAGACATTTTGGAGGCCATCCGGTGTGCTTGACACAATAACCAAGCGCGTCTTTTTTTTGTTGCTTTCTTTTATCCACGATACACCATCCTCCTCTTTTCTGGCAGTAATGGTGCAATCCATTGTACTTGGATCTCGGAAAAAAAACCGATAAGTGCAATAGATCATTCATTCAAGTCGGAATTTCCAGTCAGAACCTCGGGCAAAATCCAACTGGTCCGAGTTCGCCGATATAAACACACCTGACGTCACAGCAATATAACGGCGCACACCGTGAACAGTAAACACAATTCCCTTTGCATTCATTTTCTTTTTTGTTATGAAAATATGTTGAAACAACTTTGTAGTTTACATTTGTAACGTAATTGGGTTGATTTGAGCTCAACGTTACGAGACAGAAGTCTTTACCAGCGCGTGGTACTAGCCCACTAACGTTAACATTACTAGTTCACTGATATGCGCTGTTTCTCTTCGTTAAAGGCTCTGTGGTAGTTGATGTAGGTCCTCTTTAGATGCTTGTGAAATCCAGAGACTTGCCATACAAACATGAGTTTGTTGCGGGCGTCCATGTTTCCCCGAGCAGATGCACTGGGGCACATTTAGATTGGAAGTCGGGAATACCAACTCGGAACTATCGACTATCGACTTGCAATGGATTGCGGCATTAGACATCTCAAAACGAGCTAGGTGAGCTAGGCGCGTGTGTGTGTGTAATTACGAAACTTTGTGACTGACATCTTTTAACCAGTGTGGGTGGAGGAGGAACGCTACAAAAAATTATTTCTGCTGCCCTCTGGAGGTTCAACCAATTAATGTCTCCCAATACGTCCCATGATAAAGCCCACGGCTGATGAGCGTGTGGTGTGTAGGGGATGCGTGATCAAAATTAGAAAGAAAAAATGAAAAATATAATTGTAATTTACTGCAAATCCAAATAGAAAGGTAGCCCTGCCATAAAACAGCCCAATAACGGCGCCATAGACATTTTTCTTTCAAATCAATAGGCAAAGCTCTTACTGATCTCACATTGGCTGACAAGATCAGCGTGAACAACCTCAACAAAAAGAATAATATTATTTTATATAACACGGAAGGACAGAAGGTGTTAAGAGCTGGGGTGATGTTGAGCCACTGTCCACATGATACTGAATGGAGCACAGTGCTGCATGTGGGCTCTCGTGGCGTCCAGTGCAAATTCGAATCATGTAGATCAGTTGGTTTTATAGTAATTTTGGTTTGCTTTAATCAATTTGGACAGTCTATAGATAGCTCCACATGTTTAACTCCACCAGCAACCTGGGTCAAAAGTGCAACATCCATAGAGAGGATATTCTTTGAGAAATAGTATTTTGGTCTATAGAAGGGATTCATTAATTGATTAAGTATTTTTACCTGAATGTTTACATTTAATATGTGATGTAATACATATGCTTTTATTGCAGAATTTTGAATGACAAAATAAAATAATGTTTGCATGATAGTAATGGTTAAACAAGAATGAATGAGATTTTTAATATAGTTTTACATGTGATTTTGATATGATTAAAATACACTATATGTCAGATGATGTCATTACATTGCTGTGAGTTATGACAAATCAGTGAAAATACTGCAAAAACCTAAAGGCATTAGAGGTAATAGCTGTGCATTGAGGTGCCAAATCAATCAATCAATACACCTGGATTGAGAATTTAAATCCAGAATTATTTAGAAATATATAATTTTTTTTGCTCCCCCCGTGGAGCAATAAAGTATCTATCTATCTATCTTAATTTGACAGTATTCATGATGACTGACCAATAATGTAAATGTAATTACATATTAAAGACAGATTTTTTTTTTTAACTCCTGCAATAGTTAAACATTTTCCAAATACATCAGAAAAAAACAACATTCAGGAAAAAATCAAAACAAACCAACAACATGCATCAAATCTAACAACTAATATCAAGGCATTAGAGCCATCCTGTTCACTAGGCCTATGTCTCAAGTCTCCTATAGTCTTATACTTGAACCAAAGCCCCAAACGCTGAATGCAGGGTAGAGGGGCTCTGTAAATGTAGTCTGGACTCTGTGCAGAAGGTGCATGCTATCAGAAACACTGTAAAACGCGAGGGTTCCTGCCTTGTGATCCAGGTAGACCCCAATACGAGACGACCTCGGCACTGCCATGTCTGTGCTCTTATTATTGTGCACAAATGAGTATTTGGACTCAGAGCAGTACAGGCTCCAGGACTTGTCATTCCAGCCCAGGCTGCATTCATTGCTCTCGCCTTTGCGGCTGATCCCCTTGTAGGTAACGGCCACGTCTATCTCCGTTCCCCTCCAGTCCACCTCCCAGTAGCAACGACTTCCAGTCAGGCTCTCCCTGCACAGCACCTGGCATGGGACGGATGGAAGTACAAATTGAAGGCCCAACTAATACTTCCCTCCGGTACTTTACACAATCATCCTGTCATTCCACATCTTACATAAACAGTTGTTAACATAATAGGCTACATAATGACACCCGCTGAGATATGACTCCTAGGTTGAAATTACCAAATCTCAATCAAAAAACGAAGAACATATGTGATGTGTCATGTGTTGTTTTTTTGTTTGTGTGTTTTGTGCCAAATTTTATTTAATTAAAAAAATCATTACATAAAGCCTTTTGAAATCTTATGCCGCAATCCACTGCAAGTCGGAAGTCGTTAAAAAGCTGCCATAGTGTGGACGGGAGGCCAAAACGGAGAGATAAGTATGCGCTTTCAAATTTAAACGGCTAAATGTGGACGTAGCCTTAGTGTCTATATATCATTCACAATGGGTCGACTCCCCTCCACCTCCAAGGCAAAGTAGTTCTCACCTGCTGCCAGTGGTTGAACCTTTCTGGGTGGTCAGGGTAGTTCTTGGGCTCACTCATCATTGAAGCCGTTCTGTTCCCCTCTGACAGGTGAAGATTACGATGCACAGTGTTGGTCTCCAAGGTAAACTGCCGGAAGTCTGGACAGTACAGGGCAATATAAATATCAATCCAAGGCTAACTCAGATTCAAATATTTCTTTTCAGGTTTTCATTGCGCTTAGTTGTCATTTAGTTTACTTATTCAGCTTTATATTTGCTTGTCATGCTTGTTTCTTTTTCTGTGTTTATCATAGAATTTGATCACCATGGTTTATCAGTTCACATGTTGTACACAAATAAAATAAACTAACTAAACTGTTTGTGAACATGACATGCCTTGCTCCATATTCTCCAGACTCTCGTAGTATATGGAGAGAGGGAAACTAACATGTTAAGGAATGACTGAAAGTCAGCCCCATATTGTGTAACTCCCATATATCAGCTTTCCACAGGTGAGGGCAAAAGCAGCACCTTTATTTGTTTAGATGATCGTGAACTGCAAGTTTCACACATCTCACCGAACCTGTTCCGCAAGCAGCATACCTCTTAACACTAGTTTCAGTCGTTTCACCACAAGGGTTAGTCATCCCCATTGTCAGCCTGTGTCAAACCAGGTTAGCACTGAACTCACAGGCCAGAATGTGAATGAGATTTAATGGAGATGACATTGAAGTGGCTGCCCAATAGCCCTGTCAGGTTGGTGCCAAAAAAAATCAAAGGTTCCATGGTCAGTGCAGAGCAGACTGGGTCTACTTGTTGTTGAAAAAAGAAAGTGGATGACTCACATTTCATGAAATCTTGTCTTGTCTTTGGTTCTCTCCTCATCATTGAATCTTTCCTTATGTTTGTCTCCAGTTCTTGTGTAATATTGATTTTCTTCACTGCAGAGAAAAGACAAGGAGACCCATGGCATTTGATGTTTCATATAAACAACAGCAGCCTAAATAAAAGACTTGTCTAGAATGGAAATAGCCTCCACAGAGAGACGTCAAATGCCACTTTACACAAAAAATGAGACAAATTTACCAACCTGCTGCAGACATATTGTTCATTTCTGTCTTCACTTCTTGTGTAATGTAGACTTCCTCCACTGTAGAGAGACAGACAAGGAAACCCATGGCATTTTATGTTTCATACAAACAACAGCAGCCTAAATAAATGACTTGACACAAAAATAAGACCAATTTGCCAACCTGTTGCAGCGATTTTGCTCATTTCTGTCTTGCTGACTTCCTCCACTTGCAATTTAAATGCGCCAATGGCTCTCTTGGTAGCATCGAAGGAGTAGTAGGGGGCGACACTGATCTTGTTGAGGTCTTCATACCCCGAAGGACCCGACAGAGACTGCCAGCTCTAGGGTAAAGAAATGACAGAGATGAAGACAGAGATGAAGGTCGAGTCTAGCCAAAAGCCTGACTCATGACTAAATATGATACACGGTGCTTCATGTGCTATAAAGGCTAAGACCTCTGCTTCTTACACCGTACACGGTGTTGATGTTTGAAGACTGAAATCCGTCAAGACTGTCTCTCCTCTCTTTGCACGCTCACCTGCAGGAAGTGTATGTGATCATCGGTGTGTGAGAGCTGCTCCAGGTCGGTGTGTTTCTTTCTCAGGAGTGTGATCTCTTCCTCCAAGCGGTCCAGCAGCATCTCTGCCCGCATCACAGTGGTCTTCTCGTGGGAGCGGACCATCTCCTTGACTTCGTTGTACTTCCTCTCGATGGACCGCAGCAGCTCGGTGAAGATCCGCTCGTTCTCCTCTAGGGCCATCTGAGCCGAGTGCTGTTGAGGTAGAAAGAAAGAGGAAGGAGAAAGAGTTTGTTTAAACGACAAATGGAAAGTTGTCCTTTTTCATCGTCTGGAGGATAACCCACTTCTCTTTTATCTTTAACCAGAAACCCTCACTGGCCTGTTTCTCTAGACATCATCAAGTACATGCAATGCAACTTGACTGAGACCTACTTTAACTGCTTCCACAGATTGTTGGAGGTCCTGCCACTTTTTCACTCTCTCATCAATCCTCTGTTGAGATTTGTGCAGCGTGGAACCAAGTTGTTTCTGTAGAAGAATGAATGACATCAAAATTGTCATCAACAGTGGATGGTAACAGTACAAAATGTGCAGCTGAAGTACTAACTGCCTTCTTGCTTCATTACTGCTTCAATTTTTAAGTTGCCACTCACTTGTTTCTCGGTCCTCTCTGTTCCAGCGGGGACAGTGTCGTGGTGTTTGTGTTCGTCCATCATGCAGAGAACACACACCGATGTCTCGTCGGTGCGACAGAACGCCTCCAGCAGCTTGTCATGCTGAGCGCAGATCTTCTCTCTCATCTGGCCCGTGGCTTTGACCAGTTTGTGCTTCATCAGAGCTGGATACTCGTAGTGAGACAGAAGGTGGGTCTCGCAGTAGGACGCCAGGCACAGCAGGCATGACTTCACAGCCTTCTGCTTCCTCGTTGTGCAGAAGTCACACAGGACATCCCCATCTTTGGCCTGGGGCCTGGATTGGCTGCGACTGACAGAGCGACGAGTTTTCCCCAAGGTGCTATATCTGTCTAAGTCCAGAGTGCTGGGGTGGGACATTTTTTTTACTTGGATATAAAAGCGACGTCTGGCAGATGACGACGTTGAAGTCCACAGGTGATGTAGCTCAGCTGCAAGACAAAAAAGGTGTGATAAAAATGCGTCCGCAGGTAAGGAGAAGACCGGAGGGAGTGAACAGATACAGAGAGTGTGAGCTCCTGAAGTTTACGGCTTCAGTGAAACTGTGTGACTGAAGCGTTGAGTGGCAGAATGTAAGTTATGTGGTGTACTCGTGGTAAAACCAGTATTCCTGGTTGGATGTTTAATAGGGAGAGAAGGGGTGGCACTACACTGACAAAGAGGAGGGTTGAGCCAGAGAAATGAAATGAAGTATTACAGAGAGGTAAAAAAGACATCCCTAACTTATCCAGAAGTATTGTATGGTCAGATGTCTTGAGAGTTTATTGAGGGTGATTGATTAGTTACCAGTAGGTCTAATGAAATGTGTGTAATGTCAATGTAATAATCTTTTGAGAGTTGCCCACTACCCTTTTACATATTACAGCACATAATGATTAAAACGATGCATGTGTATTTTCTCGTGTAAATGACATATTCCCTATGGATGATTACAATTTTCATTTAATTTTGAAATCCACCAGCAACATACTAGACTCACCACGACTTCCACTTTGTTTTCTTGGTTTCATAATCACATTAGCTTTATCACTATCTTTTGACCTCTGTCCAAGTGCTAGCCCAAGTCGTCTCAGGTCAGGTGTGTTATGCAGCTGAGAAAAGTGCATTCACTCTCATTGGCAATGGGAGAACAGCTTGCTGGAATAATATAGGTGGTTTTTTTTTACAGGAAACAAGTAAAGCCTGATTGATTTTTTTTCCAAACGTATAGTCTTTTCAGAGCTATTTGAAGCCCTATTTTCATTCCAGTGGCAACAGTGCACCCTAAAGCTTAGAGGGAGGAATACTGGTATTCCCAGGTGCTGTTCTCCGTTTCAAATACCAAGCAGGTACAACCCTGCTTGGCTTTTAAAATTGAATGAACAAATGATTGGACTGTAAAACATTCACAATCACTGATTGGTTTAAATATGTATAGCCTCTCCATTGAAAATAATAAAGTTAGTTAGTAGTGGTGAAAATAAGTTTCATTAATCAGATTCCTGTGCAAAAACATAATTTGCTGGAAACACAACACATTCACTTTGTATTCAGTAAAGTGACAAGATTTGTTTTATAATTAGAAAAATCAATTATTTGTTTAATTTGTAATGTCTTTTAACACTCTAGTATTCAAGATTCAAGAAGATTCAAGAACTTTATTTGTCACATACACACACAGGGTGTGTAGTGAAATGGAAAAAGTGGCAATGCTCACGGGAATGTGCAAAAGGGCAATAGTACACAGTATTTACAGTAAAAAAAAACACACTATTTACAGTATTACAGTAATTACAGTAAGAGCTCTTATATAAAAAAAACAACACAATATATACAGTAAGAGCACTTTGGAAATTAAAATATAAAATAAGAGGTAGGTAGGGGGAATCGCATGAATGTAATATACTATAAATTATGTGTAGTCATTACCTAAGTGTGTGTGTGTGTGTGTGTGTGTGTGTGTGTGTAAGAGGGGCAGTGTGTGGGTCTTGGTGGGGGCCCTGGTGAGGTCAGAGTTCACAGTCCTAATGGCCTGAGGAAAGAAACTCCGTCTCCTATGTATTGTTTGATTTACCCTTACATCATGCACTGCAGTGGTGTACGGTCATCCACATTTTTCCACCACAAATTATCTGTGATACATGCCACTTTCATATCATATTGTTTTAGTTATAAAGACATAAATTAACGCAGAATCTAAAAGTTTACTTTGAGTTGAATTCACAAGTTAATTTCTGTAACAACAGACACTCTAATAACTTTCACCCTCCCCGATTCTGAAGTACTCACTGTCTGTTCCCCAGAAGATATAGAGGACCTTGACAGTGGAAGGGTTACATTCACATTGCCCTTGCATCTACATTTCTCAGCCATTTTAAATAGACAACTGTATAGCTCAACTGTACTGCTTGAAGCTTTCCCTCAGTAGGTCATTCTCTCTTACACATATATTACACATATACACATGTCCACTCACAGGCCTTTAAGATTCCATTTTATGAGTCTTTCTATGTGTCTATTGTCCAACTTGACTTTCCTTGCTGTCCTTTGTCATCTTGATTTTTTTCATGTTTCCTATTTTTTGTTTTGAGAGGAGGGGGTTTGGTAAGCCCCTCGGGTGTACATCTTATTTACAGAAATTTGTATTTTTAATCTTTGCATTTTCTTATTTTACCAAATGAGGTGAAAATGAAGGGACTCTACTGACTCAACTTGGCTCTTCAAACGGGTGCACTCTTTTAGCTGTGACTCCAGGACAGTAGGGGGCGGCAGCGGTTGCTGTACTAGTTAAATAACAATGATTACTTTCGCTAAAGTGCGTCGGTAGCGCCAACGTTGGCGCCAGATGAGCTGTGGCGCCAGCTATACAGAAAGGGAGAGAGAGGAAGAGACACCAGTTTGACGAGGCACAGACAAGCCTGCAAGCTCTTTTCAGCCTAGAGTTTGAAGCATATACGCGATTTTTTTTGTCAACAATCGAAAAGCACTAGGACAGAAAGGTGGGTGTGTAGTTACTTGTATGCTCAAATGTGTTAACTTATAACAATCTGGATCTCTGATCCGCATAATGAATTATTTCATCGTTGAAATTCATGTTACATTAACGTTAAAGTAGCAACGTTAAGACAGAGCGATTGAGCCAACTTTGTGTGATACCCTGGGTGTTTTACTGAAATGACTCTTAATTGGCATAGCTAATGTTAGCAAACGTTAGGATAGTATATTTTCCGTTTCCAGTTTTGATAGTAGCTAACTTTGTAGACGGTGATAATGGAAAAATACAGGCCCAGTCTCACTCTGGTATGCTCTGTTGAAAAAGCCAACAGGACAGCGACACACGGGAATAGAATTCCTTAATTCCCATGAAGATGGATTTTGAGACAAAAGTTAGCTGTCGAGTTGCCCATCTCTCTTGAAACGACACCCAGTTCATCTTTGCATGCGAATCCAGAGTTACCATGGTCGGATGGGCGGTTTAAGAAGGCTTCCGTTCTAGTGTTTTAGAAGCCACCAGCTAGGAGAGTAGGCTCGCTAGCGACCTGGGTAGCTGGCTTGTTAGCTTGGCATCGTGGCTAGGTAGCCAGCACGCTAATATGATAGCTACCTAGCTGTTAGCATAAGCAAGGCCGCCATTGAAGTCGTACGCTGCTTGCGGGATGTTGCCGCATTAAAGGAGGGCTTTCGATGTTGTAGCCAAGTTACCTCTCATGCTCTCATTCCTGAATCAAACAAATTGACGGAAGGAACGGACATTTGACGCCACTATATTCGATTCGTGCATCTACACTTGTATTACGACACATGTTCTTTGTCTTATATTGATTCTTATGTAAGTAAAGGGGTTCATTTCCCGGGCTTTTCAACCAACACGTATCTCCTTCGTGTTAGCCATCTTTGTTTCAGCTAGCGAACTAGATTATGACTACTGTGTGCGCCCATTAGCTTGCTAGTAATTTAGCAATCTCTGGTAGTCTGTTTTTAGCAGGGACATTGGATTAGCTGTGTTATTGTTTGTGTTTGCGGGTAGACCTTTTAGCGTTTTTGGTTCTGAGTATATCGAAGCTAACTCGAGTTCAATGGTTTTTGAAGGGCGGAAGCTAAGGGTAACGTTAGCTAGCGGCAGCCATCTTAGGCGAGCATGTAATCTTGGTTAGCTGGAAGTGCTGGTGTGGCACAACAAGATGGCCTGTTAATACTGCGCACAAGGAGAATTTCCGCGTTGGTGACTATCATAAAATGTACAGTTTTGCTTAACACTGCTCAATATAGTATTCGTATTTTTTAAGAAATTTGCGGGGTTTTTTAACGAACCTTCGTATTCGGCTACCATTTCTCGCTTGTTGCTTGCTATGAAGCTAGTTAGCTGGCTAAATCAGCAAACACATTAGCTGCTAACACAATGCTGTTTTGTCGTTAACCAGTTTCCCCCGATCATAGCCAGCTAACTAGCTGCTATGTTGGCTATTTGTAGCTTTAACGGTAACGTCGGGCTAGCTACCAACAGTTGAATATTTAACCAATAACCCTGCCCTTGTTATTAATTAACGCCACGCCTTCCCAATATTAATTTATAACAACAAATCATTGGATATACAATTGAGTGCATTTTGTATGCCAACCACGCTTTGTCTTGTGTTTACAGATTAGAATTTGGACTTCATCACGGTGTGGTCCACTCTGATTTTATCATTTGTGTTAGCTAGTCAAGGGAAGCTCGTCGTAAGAGCTAAGTTAGCCAGCAAGGTGATCACTTAGCCTGCTAGGTTGTGTGTATATAGCAAGCCAGCTAGTGGCGAAATACGTTGCCGATTTGGTGGTCATAGCAAATACACGTTTCTGTTATGCCTATGACTGTATTGAGCGAGCACCATCTGTCCCTGCATGAGCACGAAAATCACTTTTCCCTTTTCCCTGTTATGGTTACACCATGCGAACCAAACTAATACTACAGTTTGCGCGTTTTCTGGTCAGGTGAACACTATTTAATAGCATGTGAGTGATTGGCTGGACTGAAGAACAGCAACGTGTCTTCTCAACTTTACTTTTCATAGTGACTACAAGGTGTATATAGTGTTGTATCAACCAAAACACAAGTTACTTTCCTTCAACCCTGTAATGTAAGAATACTGACTTTTTGTTGTTAATGAAATACTTTCTGCTGACCCAGGTCGGGCACAGAGGAGCAGCACTGCTACTTATCTAGGCGACTAGGCAGGAGACCTCTTCGAACAAAGGATAGGTCTTTATTTTGCTAAATGTTTCAGCAGGTGCCATCCAGTTCATGCACATGCTTCTATAGCATGCAAGAATAATGCTATGTCTTTAAAAATAACGTTTGTTACTATACAATACTTATGTCCTTCAAGAAGGCCACAGCTGGGTTCGAATGAGATTGTTTACCTTGTTTATCCAGGTGCTTCTGTATTCTGAGGAGTCACCTGTCATTTGCTTTGTAGTTGTACCATTCTGCCTGGTCGAAATTGGCACCACAATACTTCATTTATTATCGATCACCTTCACTCCCATGTTGGCCATCGGTTTTTGACATTGGTATCAAATTGCTGTTAATTGATAGGCTACCTAACTTGTTGTTAGTAACCGTTGGCTATTAGTCCATTTAGATGTATATGAGGAAACTTGGTAGCCTACAAAGAAGAAATCCCTGAGCACGGTATTACTCTATATTTTTAAGAAAACATATTCAAATTGTGCTCTTCCCGAGGAACGACACTTTAAATAAGGGTGACTCACAGGCAGTGGTTTCATTACAAACACGACACATCTGCTTTCTCTGATTAGGTCCTATGGCTGAAAGTTTGGTAATTGGTAAAATAACCTGGTGTAACAAAAACATTATGCTGTGACAAATTATTGAAAACCACTTTTAATCGTCATCCTATGTTTAATTAACATCGTTATATGTTAATTGATTTTCTCTTTTATTTTCCTTCCTTGCAGATCTGCTCACGGACAACGGCACCAGTGCTGCTGGATAGGACAAAGGCGAGCTCTTGATCCCCCCGATTCCCCCTTAAGTCACCGTCCGGCAGGAAAACGGAGGTCGTTGGGCTGGAGTGTGTTCTCATGGCCGAGTCAGAGACTGAGTGTGACACACCCGGCCTTGACACGCTTGGGTCGGAGTGTGTCATAGCCCACAGCCAGGTCGACCTTCATTATGGTGCAGAAACTGAGATCATGACAGAAGAAAAGCGTGGATTAGAGCTTGAGATCCATGGCTCAGACCTAGCCAAAATCCAGGGACTGGGGCCAGAACTGGGAGCTGTAGCCTGTGTAGATGCAATTGTAGAAACAGACCATGATTACATCAAGGTGGAACACGCTGAAATGCATTGTTTCACAGGGGCAGAGATCAAGACTGCATCAAACGAGGCTCTGCTGGGAGAGGTGCTGATAAAGACCGAAAGTGAGCATGTGGTGAAAGTGGAGTCTGACCACGGTGGGGAGCTGACGGTGGAGTCTGAGAATGGCTTCGTCATACACGAGGCCCATGGCCTGCAATGCAACGAGTGCGGGGAGATTTTTGGCAGCATAGCTGATCTCCACCAGCACTTTGAGATCCACAAGGACCTCAACCCTTACATATGTGTCCACTGTGGTGAGAGTTTTGCTGTGGAGGCCAGTCTCAAGCAGCACATGAAGATCCACATGAAAGAAAAGCCCTATGTCCCCACCGGAGTTGAGATGGTAGGCAAAGGTGTTATTGATGCCTTCAACCTCAAGTCTCACCAGATGATCCACTTGCCAGAGAAACCCCACAGGTGCTCAGAATGTGGTAAGAGCTTTGCGGCTGCCATCACCCTAAGAGAACACATGAAGATGCATTCGGAGGACAAGCCTTACAAATGCACCCAATGCAGGAAGAGCTTCATCCGCAGAAGGCATCTGAAAAAGCACCAGGAAGCCCATGCACGTGAGAAGCCCTATACCTGCGGCCAGTGTGGCAAAGGCTTTGCTACAGCCTCCAACCTGAAGCAGCACCAGAAGACCCACGCTGCAGCGACGGGAGACAAGCCCCATCGATGCACACAATGCGGGAAGTGCTTTGCAGCTGCTGCCACCCTGAGGGAGCACCAGAGGATTCACTCGGGCGAGAAGCCATACAAATGCAACCAGTGCAGAAAGAGTTTCGTCCGTAAGCGCCATCTGAAGAAGCACCAGCATGTCCATGCCGGAGGGAAGCCATACACCTGCACCCAGTGCGGCAAGGGCTTCAACCACTCCTCTTCTCTCTCTCGCCACCACAAGATCCACCTGCAGAACCCTGTGTATCCTTCCCCTCAATCTGGGAAAACCTTCCCCTATGGCAGCCCCATTAAGCAAAGGATGCACCAGCAGGGAGACAAGCCCTACATGTGCCATCACTGTGACAAGGGCTTCAATCATTCCTCTTCCCTATCCCGGCACCAAAGAGTCCACAACGAGGGAAAGAGTTACACCTGCGCTCACTGTGGCAAGAGATTCAATCACTCCTCATCCCTCTCTAGGCATCAGAGAGCTCACTTGGAGAACAAACAGCAACAGCAGCAGCAGCCGCAGCAACAACAGCAGCAACCGCAGCAGTACAGCGCCATCCCCTCAGGGAAGGGATTCCCTAACACCACCATCCTAAAACAGCACACAATGTCTGGTGATAAACCGTACAGGTGCTCCCAGTGTGGCAAAGGCTTTAACCATTCATCCTCCCTTTCCAGGCATCATAGGATCCATGTAGATCAGTGAACCCCCTTTACCACACTCCCACACATGTGCACACACCCCTGTGCCCCCTCTGTTTCTGTTCTACCAATGTCCCCATCCGTGATTAGCCACAGGAAATATCAGGCCGACTCCCATAGAGAGGAGTGGTCAGGTCAGCACATTGCTATGTTTAAGTGGAGCAGTTAAAATAAATAGACATTGACATACAAGTCTTCATAAGGAAAAGGCTTGACCTGAAGGACTGTGTAACCTATAATTCAGAGCTGTACCCAGAACTTGCTCAGTTTGAAGAGGTTGTGATGATAGATGTGAATGAGCCTTGTTACTTGTTTGTGATTGCTGATCTTGCTCCAGGACCTCTTTTGAAGACTTTTAAAGAAAAAATGTGATTTGATAATCTACATGACAAAATTGATACCTGGGAAGATGCTTCCCCTTCTGGGTAGTCTTTTTGATAGCAGAATTCAGTTAATGTACCTTCATGTGCTTATCAGCTGTAACTTTATTCATTAAGTGTGGCACTCTGGGCTACCAACGCAATTGGTGAACAACAAAAGATATTGTCTTGATTTGAGAAAAAAAAAAAAAAAAGTTTTCTTTTTACCCCCATAATCCATGTGAAGCAGACAAAGAAATCCTGTGTAAATACTTAATAATTTTCTTTTATATATATGTATAGGTGACTAGTGTGCTGTTATGTTCCAGAAGATTACATTTTTGATAGTAAGATCCACTTTGTCTCCAACTCCCACCCCCCCACCCCCTTTATTACTTTTGTTTTAAGTGTTGGAGATACCAGGAAAAGTTGCAGGTGCTCTCGTGCCGGCTGGTCTAGGGTTTGGGCTCCATCAGACATGATCCAGCTTCTGTATTTATGAGGTTGTTTTTTGCTAAGTCTACGAGAGGTTAGCACTGCTGAACAGACTGTACAGAGAGCAATACTGGCTGAGACCCTAATTCTATTGAGATGCAATTTAGTCATAAGAAAATGCATAATAGAAAATAAACATACTGGGTAGCATATTACAAGATGACCTGTGTCCTAATTATTTACTGTGCGTTTTCCTCTGTACTCCAGCACCAAATGTACATTACTGAAATTAAATGACACACTTTCTTTATTGCTTTAGAGACTAATTCAATTACCTGTGTATAGAATATAGGTAACTTGCTCATAATGTTCTACAAACTCACAATTTGGTCAAGCAGATCAGTTGTGTATACTAAAAAGACTACAGGAGAAACGCTTGCTTTTACAGGACTGAGATTTTTCCAAATTCCATGGGATTGCGCTCTATTTACCGTTCTGTGTAAAATATCTTTTACAAACTGATGTATTTTTTTAGATATGGTTTGGGTCATATGAAAGGGAATGAGAGATATACTGTTTTTATGGGAGTGAACATTATGGTGAGCAATATTTTCTTTTCATTTTTATTTGGATAACAATTGTGCTTCAAACTGTAGCATAGTTTTCTTCCTTGTGTTAGATAGGTGCCTTATTGCATGCTATGTAGAAATGTATGCCGAGCTGTTATTTGAAAAAAGAAAAAAAAAGTTAGGGTTTTCAGGAGTCTTTTGTTCTTATTCATACTAACTTACCCCTCATTTTAATTTGATGTCACTGATACCTATTACTTTTTGCTTTTATGTATATTACCATGTGTTTACACTGTTACGACCATATTGTCTTTCATTTTTTTTCCTCCCCATTTTTGTCAATGGCCTCATTGTAGAGAGAAAAAAATAACAATGTAACTGATCCATATAGGCTTCTCTTTTTAAGGGCAAACCCTGTAACATCTCTTCCCATTTTATGAGTGGCACATATATGGATAAATAAAGGTTGTTGACTCTCTTGTGGTGTTTTGCATATTGTCTAAGGGAGACCACACATCTTACCGGTGAAATACAGGGAATTTCTGTGGCATGAGTTGGAGCAAAGCATTCATTAGCAGTCCACCTTACAGCTAGAGAGCAGTCTTGACATGGAAACCAAAGCTGGTGCTGGAAGCAGAGTCGGGAGTTTGCTGGCAAGTGGCAACTGTTGCTCATTGGGCTGACCCTTATTTGAGGTCCTGGGCAAAGGCACCTGACTGTTGGTATCTAGTTTTGACACTAGATGAGGTATTTTCCTGCACCATCCTCTTTGTAAATTCATCTCTGTTCATAATGAATCAGTATTCTGAGTTTAAGGATGTTAGGTGTTTTTTCGCAGACATGCCTGCATTACTCAATATGGTCACAAGGCGTCGCCCTTAACCATGTCATACGTTTTGGAAGCATGACGACAGTTTCACCGGTTCCGTAGGGAGATTCTGGATGAGGAGCAGGCTTTAGACTTCAGAGAATGTTTTCGATCTAGGTTGAGAAGACCTTGTGATCCTTCAACTGGAATCTCACAAACACTGAGGAGAGACGGCTGGGCCTGTTAGAACAGCCAAGTTCAAGGTGTAATTCAAACCATGGGAAAAGCTCTTGTGAATGGTCTGAACTGTGTAAAAACATCAACATGTCAGCGAGCTACCCACCCACACACTACACCACCTTACATTCCTCCACAACTGGAGGTCTGACCCTCATTTCCCTGTAGAGGTGGGCACTCAAGGATGGGATCTTCCGCTGTCTAAACTCTGTCACAGCTACCTCCAAAAACACCCAGGGATTATTAACCCTCTGCAGGGCAAAGTCTGGTCTGCATCACTAATGTTTTCATAGCACTATCATTACGGGTGCTGGACTAGAACTGGGATTTTCTATGTGGGTGTTGTATGTTCCTTTATGAGGAAATTAAGTCATGACAGGAAAGACATGTTGATTGACATACACAGATTTATTTGTGGTAAGTCGCTACATGAAAAGAGACCAAAACAATTCTGAGACGAATCTTCTTGTTATGGACTTTTCAACCCATGTGGAATGTAGAGGGGTAAAAAAAAACAACTCACTGTTACAAGCTGTCAATAAGCCATCAGCACATATACTATGTAGTCCATGAATGGACACATTTTAGGATATTCCACTTGAAAAGTTATTTACAAAAAGAAAAAATATACATCTGTACACAGACCTCTATTATAATAGGTATAGAGTTAAGCACCTACGTACAATCCCTCCCCTCCAGACTTGTTTCACGATTCAGATCGTAAACAGGAGCTGCGTAGAATTGGAGGTTCTAGCATTTGGGGTTTGGCCTCTCATATTAAACTGTGTCAGAAGGTTTGTGGGCTCCAACACAAAGCTTCAGCAGGGGCCTGCTATACGTTCATGACAGGGGTGAGCTGTAGCAGCGAGCTCTGTGGTCTCATGGCACTGCTTTTGGAATGCAGTTTCTCCAAGTTCTGTAAGAAACCTCTTTTCTTGAGACCCTCCAGAATCACAGTGTTGTTGGAGGCCAGACTCACACGGGTCCTACGGGGAGAAAAGAAGCACAAGAGGTTGATGTATTCCGTAAATATGCCATTTGAACAAGGTGACATGTTCATGCACTCATGCACTCCATCTGTCCACCTACATACAGGGGTACACACCAAGTTCAATGTAAAAAAAAGAAGCATTTTCTTCCTCTTTCATTATGAGAATATAAGTGTAGCAGAGTAATTATACTAATTATCAAAATTACTCCCTCCTGTCCAAACACTGGCTGCTGTGATTTGCCACGAGGTGTTTGTTCAGCTTTATCGCCATTTACATTAAAGGGAAAAACACAGACATCCAACTCAGAGGTTAACGAACCTTAGTATGGGGCTTATTTTCCCTGTCTCTAAAGCTCCTCCAGAATGTAGTGTGATAGTCTATGTGATGATAATGAGGCTAAGTTACCCCAGAAGAGATAGGCCATGAACCCAAAGTGTGTGGACTAGTTTAACACAGACCTCGAGAGTCATGTGCTTCTGCACTAGAGGATAAGAAGAGGGTTTTCATTAGTGGTGGATTTTTTCTTTACTCTTCACAAATAACACCTTATAGTCAGTCTCAGTCTGTGTTAGCTGCTTACATTTCAAGGCAGTTGAATGAGTCAAGATGTCACTGCTCCAAAACAGAGTTATAATAAAAGAGAAACACGGTACTGAAGTTATTGCAGCCAATATGAATAACCACAGTGAGAACAACTCACCGAGGGGAGTCTATACCGCTGTCTCCTGTGATGCTCTGGCTCTCTCCCATTTCCCCAATCTCTCCCCCTCTGGCTCCATTGGGCATGCTCAGACTGGCTCCATGGGGTTGAGGGAGGGTCTCAAATCCTCCCTCCTCCACTTCCTCCACCTCACACCCCCAGTGAGCAGATTCGCTGTCGCCCTCATCAATGGACTTACGAAGGGTCTCAGCATCTGATTCTATCTCACTCGTCTGACAGTAGTCAAAGATACTGCTGTCTGCAACCTCGGGGGGTTCTAGGCACTCCGAGCTATGGCTGGCCTCCTGTCGTCTTTCCCCCTGGAGCAATGTTCCTTGCCTAGGGCTAGGCTCGCTCTGGGCCCCTGGTGATCTAGTTATCTGACGGTGATGGTGGGGTCTCCAGGTGGTTTCCCCAAGTCTGGAGGGGCTGAGACAGGTTTCCCTCTGGGTAATTATGGGAATGCCTTCTTTGTAAGGGCTGTCCCTGTCATCTTGTATAGAGTGGGCTTGTGGGTGGTGAAAGTGGGAATTGTGATAGTTACTGTGGGGGCCTTGGTATTGCAAATCAAATTCAAGATCATGGTAACCCAACTGGGGGTCATGGTCAAGGGCTACACCTGATTGGTAGGCCTTTGCAGCATCTATTATCTCCTCCTCGTTAAGACATAAGGAGCTGCAGGCATCCTCATCCTCTTCATCTGCTCTCTGGTAGAGCCTGTGGTCGTCTTCTATGAAGCCATCAGTGTCTGTCATTAAAATGGTGCTGTCAGCTGTCAGCTCCTGTCTGTCTCCCTGGGCCAAGGTCCTTTGCCCTCTACCACTGAGACTGATGTTGCTCCCTGTCCCTTGTTGTTCCTGGTTGGCTGTGGTACCACAAGCCTGCTGGTGTGAAGAGAGACGGTCAGTCCTCTGGATATTGTCCCCTTGTGTGGTGGAGTGTCTGAGGGAGTGTTTCCGCTGTAGAGAGGGCCCAGGCCAGGGCAGAGTTGTGTCTGAGTGGTTTATGACTGGATCATAGGGATGGGTAGGGAGAATGACATCAGTATCAGTGTATGGTTGGGGGCTAGGGAGGTCATCCTCTGTAGTCTGGCCTATTTGATGGCTGTGGTCTGTTACACCCCTATACTCAGCCTCCTGAAAGGGCCTTTGTTTGCCCTCTCTCTCCATGGTCTCCCTGCTGTTTTCCTCCCTCTGGTGTCGGACCTTGTCGTCAATCCTCAGGGTACTGCTCTGGGGGTAGGCTGAGCTGTAGTCTGATGGCAGCTCTCTGCTGAGCTTCGTGTCTGGTTGGAGCAGATGATCAGCATCAAAGCCCCTCTCATGGACACAGTCATACCTGTCCTCAGATGTACGGGACTTCCCTGTATGTGCCACATCTGGTTCGATCACTTTGGCCCGATGCGGGTCCCATGATTTGGAACGGTGACCTACTCGTTCCTTCTTCCCTGCCCCTGAAGTCTTGCCCTCCTTCACTTCTCGCCTCTTATGCTCCCTGTTGGTGGCGGCAGTCACAGCGGGCTGGGCTGGCTCTTTGATTGGTTGAGTGTGGAACGGATTGTCAATGCGTTTCTTATAGAGACATTTTCCCTCCACAGCTCCAGCCTCCTCCAGGTGCTCTGGTTCATCAACAGGGATTTCTGGTCTCAGCCGAGAGGTGATCAGGTCCTCCTCCTCTGGGTAGTCGTCCCCACATATGGGGGCCTTACTCTTAACCCTCTCCATCTCCCTTTCCCTCTGCTTCTCCCTGGAGGAGTGGGCCCTCCTCTTGCTGCGAGAGGCCTTGGGGGCAGATCTCCTCCCTGCCCCTGCCCTGGAGGAGTGATGGTGCTTGGCTTTGGAGAACGTCAGGATTTCTGTTGACATTCCCTTGTCTACTCCCCTATCATCTTTGTCCAGGCCCTTGTCCAACACCCTTTCCAACCCCCTCTCCCCTCTCTCCTCCAGCTTTTTCATAAGAACTGTGTGGCGGGTCAAGTTGTCCACAGTGAGTTCAGGGTTGATGCGTTTGATGATGGCATGCTCCAGGTCACGAGGTAAGTTATTCAGGTCATCCTCATCCCTTACTGGCCACTCCTCTGGAGGGAACTGGCCTGAAAATGAGGCATACTCCTTCTTTGGCTTTTCTTTTTTCCCACCATTCCTCCGGAACAGACTGAGACCAAATTTCCTCCCTGGTTTGTTGTCTTTTTCCTTGCGGCTAGTGGCATTAGTGGTGGCTGTGGTTTTGCTGACCTCACTGGCCTGGTAGTCTGCTGCTGTGGAGGTGGACTGATGTTGCACTGTGGGTTTATGATCTAACGGTCGTGGCCACTTCAAGCTCTTGCCTGTGCATTCACTTATGGATACTGAGACAGAATGCTGATCTGGGACCGTGGAGGGAGGGACGGTGGCTGTTACGGTAGTGGTGGTGATGTTAGTGGATGTTTGGAGAGGGGCAAAGCAGCTGCAAGACTTGCAGTGTGCCACTAGGGGTGTCTGAGTGTTGTCCATGCAAGCCTCATTGCTCAACAGGTAGGTGATGGGAGGAGGCGAGGGAGGGTCGTCTCCTGAGCCCGAGGTCCACCAGCTCTTCTCTCGGACCATGCTGTTGGTGATAAAGTAGGTCTGTGGTGTAACAATGAAGTAGCCCTCTCCTGTGTGGTAAATCTTCCGCTCTTTGATCAGAGTGCCTAGAGCATTATACAGGATGTCCTGAGTGGGGATGGTCATCCCTGAGACAGAGAAAGAGAAATGGTTGATCAGGAGAAGAGAGAGTGAGAGAAAAGAATGTGTCTGGTTTAAGATCCCAACATGAACAACACAGTTGAATAATATTGGTTATATAACAAGCAGGAAGAGTAGCAAACCGCTGAGTTGGTCCTGTACAGACAGGCAATGTTTTATGTGTTACCTGGATGGGCTTTGCTCATGTGGCTGACAAGTGCTTCCTGGTTGACAACGGTGTTGGAGGAGTTCATATCTGAGATGACGGAGCACAGCACCTCAGCCAGGGGGATGAACTGGGACTGGGGTACAGGGGACATCTGCACTGGGGACAGGTCACCTGAAACACATACACAAACACATTACTGGGTGAAGCAGGTGGGCCTACTGTAATACACACAAACACAGAGAGGTCTTTCTCCGACTTGTCCTGCCAGTGCAAACAATTCAAAGAACTGAAGTTGACATTCCTCTTCTAGCCACCTTCTAAATCATGACCGAGGTGGTCTATTTATGTGAGTTATGTGAACCATGCCTGACTGCTATTGAAATTCCATCTATACTGGGACAGACCACAGAATTCCATTACTCCCACAGAGATGACCACAAGTCTGCCTGCTGGGCAGATCAGATATCCCACACCCCCTATCATGAGGCTCTACTAGTCTAGGAGGTACCCTTAGACAAACTGTTGCAGAAAGTGAGACAGAATGAGAAAAAGATAGAGTTTTTTGGAAACATTTTGTCTTTGTAAAAACAGTATGACGCTTATTCCATATATGTACACCCCACATCAAAACCCTACCAATCAGCCAGACTCCAATGGTTGACAGCATTCCAGTGACATACAAACAAACTCTCGGAGCCCATCTGACAAGCCACAGGGCTTTGAAATTATAAAATGAGCTCCTTTCAAATCACACCAGACATTTCATCTCAGCACCAAAGACATGCAACTGCAAATGTGTCTCACATATAGCACTCAGTTAATTGAAGCAGACTACAGTGATGTAGCTCCCTCAGGCAAACAGGGTTTTTTATGGGCTAGCTTTAATGCTCTGTTTTATACCAAGTGAAAAGTCTACAGTGAACAAAGGGTGGGTGGTGGTAGGGGTAGTGGGTGTGGGGGGCAGAGATAGCAGCGCCATAAAGACTGTAACGTCTGGACATCAAGACTGACTGTGGACTTTGAGAGTTAGACCTCAATAATTGGTTACCTCACTGTATGTCAAGACGTTCACAAACCAGATTGTCCTAATTTGGTCAACTTGTTATCTTGTTCGGAGACAGGAGCCAACTGGAATATATTTTCCTTCAAATACTGTCTGGCTTATGACATGGCATGACTTATTAGCCATTACAGTGCTTTTGCAGGCAACTGCAAAGCAACAGCTAACCAATGTGTTTCTGTAACCATTTTGCTTCCCCAGCTAAATTCTTGGAAGGGTGAAGCAAAATGGCTACTAAATTGGCCAAAGAGGGCAGCTCCGTCAATTCCAACCAGTAGGTACCAGTGAGGGCTACTAAGCAGGAAAAATGAGAAACGTTCCCCTAGTTACTATAGCCTTAAGGTAGTGTTTAACTGTTTTGTAAAGGTCGATATGATAGAAAAGACATTTGTATCACCAGAGCGCCCAAAAGCTGTTTGCTGGGCGAATTCTCCACAGAAATATATGGCAATATACTAATACTATACTAATGCATATGGCTATAAGAAGTTAGCTCAAGTGAAAGCACCAAAACAAACCAGGCACAACAACAACCCCCAATGTTGATGAATGAATTGCTTCTGGGCTGGGTTAAGACAAACTCCCCAGTCCCCTTTAAGATGGCTCAACTGTAAGGACTATCAACTGCAGACACAAGGGCATGAACGTGACCTTACCTACAGGACTGGAAAATTGGTTTTAGTTAATCAGCTACACCTCATTAATGCAAGGTTCATAGTAGGGATAAGTGATGAGATGTGATACTGATGTAAAAAACAACAACAACTGTACTTATTTATAGTTATTGTATCCAATACTATTGGGAAAGCTTTGGTGCAAAATCAGGCATGTGGTATGGGGAGATTAAACTTATTTTTTTATTGATTGAGACATTTTTTCCCACGCGCCTCGTAGTTTTCAGTTACGTTAACAACAATGCTTTGTGTATAAAAAATGTGAATTCAGGTTTAAGCTCGACCATGTGGCGTGTGCGACTGTGAGTGATTCTCATCAGCCCCAGGGCATTCAATGAAAACATTGCCAAGCTCACACTCCCTGTAAAGTAAACATTTACAACCCTTACACTTGAACCACTTAGGTCCAAGGCAGGGAAAATAAACGACTAATCAAATAGCTGCCATGGTAGTGCGTGGTATAGCACACACACACAGCGATGCAAACAAGCATGCACACACGCATGGAAACACAGGCAAGCGTTTTAATAACTAATAGGAAAAGGAGGCGTAACCAACCAGTTGCTACTCACACTCGCTACCAATGAGGCAGAATGCCATTAGGTATTAACAATATTAACTTTCATCAAAAAGACAGATTTCCTTTCTGGAACTCCTGAATCGCACAAGCTATTCATTCTGTGTTTTTGTCAAACACATAAGGCCTTTGAGGTGAACAAGTCTTATCTACAGTGAGGAATACCTCAAGTGAAGTTGTTTAGCCTACAAAAACATGAATTATCGGTAAACTCTATAGGCTCAATTAAAGCTCTTTCTAAAGGTCTTTCTTTGTAAACCTGATCCTAGGATACAGGGAGGGAGTGTAGAAAACATCTGCCTTCCCCAGCAATGACAGAAGATGTTAATCTGACTTTAAACCTGAGAGCGGATATCTCAATAGCAGTCTCCCTGGGCCGTGAATTAGTGCTGCTGCGTTACCTCTCCATTGTTGTTAACTTCCTATAGGAATGCCTGCTAGGCTGTCCGCATAGCAACTGACACTGACTATTGTCAACGTCAAAACAGAGGAGGATGGACAGCAAGTTGTGCAGTAAGCACAGAGAATCAACCTGCTAATGGGAAAACACGACCTCCTTTGAAATGACTTTCCAGACCTCTTTGCATCGAGACAGTTTTGGTAGATGGACGCTAAATCCTCTCTACACGCTACATTACTGACCATGTCCTTGTGCTGGCTCTCAGCAGGATATCCTGTCTGAGACCTGTTATCACTTGTATTCTTGAGAGAGCTGAAAAGACAAATAGGTTACTGCACGAGCGCGTTTTCCCATATGGGTTTTAATTCAGGTCTGCTGGCAGCACTCGCCTTGTGAAGAGGAAAAGAGAAGAGAGAAAAGTGAGGCGTTCGGCAGAGGATGATACGTGAATTTGCAGTTTATTTGTGAAAAAACCCAGGTGGGAAAAAAAGCTGCTGAAATGGAAGGATGGGCCATGCAGCGGATTAGTGTTTATTGAGTCTAACATTAGCAGGCGTGACCGTCGGGGAGGTTCACAGCGGTAACCGTCTTCTCTCCAGGGGGAACGGACCTCTATGTTCCTGTAACCTAAGACTGGGCCACGGACATTACGCCCTTTGTCATACACAGGATGAATACCCTGCTGGATGCCATGGCAACAAGAACCCTTTGCCACAAGGAAGAGGGAGGGAAACAGGAGCTGGAGAGTCAAACAGGAGACGAGGCCTCTGTTGAGGCAAGTCAGGTACGGGGAGTCACAGCAACTCTATAGAACCCGGTCTGGAGCTTTACTGCTATGGCATTCATCACATCACTGAAGTGAAGAAGGGGCACGGCGTCCACAGCTGGAGAAATCTGTACAATAAATGAACCTACATAAAGCATCCGCCATTTGCTCTTCCACCTAGAGCTAAAAACATCTACACGCTGTCATGTTACGAGCTGGCCCTGTTGGAATAAACAGCTGCTTGTGGTTGAAAATAAAAGATGATTGAAATCATACCCCTTAGATCAGCGAGAAGATTGACAGAAAGATTCTCTCCTCTCTCCCCACTAAGATCCTTTTGGCTGCTGAGACTGATCAATACCACATGTACTCACATGGCTGTGTGGTTAGCTGGCTTCAGTGCACCGCATGAGTCCCATTTCATACATGATTGCATTACCCCCAGTTTCCTGGAGGGGAATTTACACACTTTCTCACATACAGTGCCATACTACGTTCCTGCAGTGGCACTCAGAGTCTGATTATGCCATCCCAACAGCACAACTGACTTAAGACTGATTGTCTTATCACAGATAGTAGACACAAATAGTTTTATTCTCAAAGTACTGCCATCTGCCTGCAATCCTTTCTGGGGGGGACTGTCAAAATGAAACAAAGGCACATTTTCAGTCCAAACCCCAACACTATTTCTACACAGCGTTTCTCTGACGAATTGGCATGTCCGCCCATGGCAGAGACAATATGTCATTCTAACGTTTGGCAGGTGAAGACTGGATGTACCTGTTAATCTGTAAAACTCTCCTTGGTAACAGCAACGCCTTTCGCACTCCGTAGATTTATGAGGCAAGGCTTAGCTTTGATCACTAACACAGACAGGCAGGCAGACAGACACACACACAAAGAAACGCACACAAAACACAGAATGAGCCTATAGGCTATGCTTGTATATCATTTTTCATCTTTATTTTAGGCGTTTCGCTGACATTTCTGACATTTTAGCTGACATTTAGCCTATAATGAGTGTAACAGTGGAAAAAGCTTTGGCTCCAAGATAACCATCATTACATGCAACCAATAGTATGTACTGCAAGAGTCAGAGCCACAGCACCCTGACAACATTCATGTGTTGAGAGGTAGAAGGGAGTTTTTGGGGCCAAAGCATCTGGTTTGTCTCCTGTTGAATCACTTCTGAAGATGTCAGACACTTTGAAACCTGCGTGTACCAGCCAGTGCCCACAATGCCTTGCTTCAGGTGCTGTGTAACCTCCTGCGTAACCTAATGTGATATATCACACTAACTGCCAGCGTTGAGGTTGTAAACACATGGAGGTATTGTAGCTGTATCACAGTAACGCCTTACAATAATGGTGCACATTTTGAATGCAGTCCTTGACCCTCCACCTCCATGCTATTACAGGTAAGATCTAATTGAAGCCTTCACTCTGTGCCTCTCTGGAAACCTGGGTGAACACACACACACACACACACCTCCTTATCTCATCCTGCTATCATCTAATCTTTTAGGCTTCGGTAGGCAAACAGGCTAATCTTCTCTCTCCCTCATTAGCGACACACTGCATGGCATTCAACATGAACTCGTCTCCCACCTCGCCACGGACTCGCTCCAGTGAATCCGCAAGGCTATAAGTGAAAGATCGGAGGTGAGACAATGTCACACATTCACATTCACATTCAACGTCGAGTCACACCCTGACAGCCCTATTACCATTTGTCTTTGTTTTGGTCCTCTAGCCTCTGGATTAGCAGGCCTCCATGACACACCCTTCCCTTCCTGCATGTGTGTGTGTGTGTGTGTGTGTGTGTTGTGTGTTGTGTGTGTGGCATCACACTTTAAAAGGCTTTTACAAGTCGTGTCTTTCACTATAGAACACACAGACGCGGGCCCTGCAGTAAAATGACCCAATAAACCGAGTGAAAAGATCCCTTCACAGAGCAATCTAGCCCATACACCCCGACAGCCACACCTACTACAGTCTGACAACAACACTGCTACAGAGAGCCGCTACCGCTACCACACATGTAGTAGTAACAACATTATATTAAAACTTGTGCGATCATTGTCTGTTGTTGGAGGTGCCATTAACACCGGGGCTCACATGTGGCCTACGTGGATGGCAAGGCACTTTCAGCGTAAGCACCACCAAACACACACACACACACACACACATTACTGCGCAATAAAAAAGGAAACACTGAGCCACTGAGTAGACGACTTGATGATTTAACAGCTTTATTGATTTGCAACAATAAAAGCACCTTGGAGGCATTAGATAAATATTTAATCTGAAACTTTGACACTTTACTATCTGTGTTTAAATATTAAGTGAAAAGGTTAGACTGTGCCCTTGTGGTAATCACTGCTCGAGGAAATGGGTTTGTTGGCAAATGCTCTGAATGAGTTATATTTCTGCTAATTTAGCCATATTAGAAGGATATGTAAGGATATGCTGCGTCTAAAAGTAGAGAGTTGCGACATGAAAATCGCTACTCAGCAGAGGAACAGAAAAAAGGGAGAGAGAAGGGTGCTAATCAAACATTTCGTTTTTCATCAGAACCTTTCTAGATGTCTCTCTCATAATGTTGTTACTTAGTGAGGAGGACTCATGAGCACAAACGTTGGACACAGGGCCGGCTTTGTGTTGACTTGCATCACCATAGAAACCCTTACTGTGGGAGAGCCCTGCGCCATGCAAGACAACACCAAAGAATAGGGGGGGAAAACAGCACAACAAGGCTCAAAATGTAGCAAAGGGTGGCTACCCGTATGTGGTGTAATCCACCTACAGCAAGCTGACATTCACACAGAGCCTAAACTACGCTCTTACATAGTTGATCACCTCAGATCTCTGGTCCAAATCCCTGGTGTTGTAATGATAACGTACCCGAGGACAGAATGAGAGCACCCTAAATTAAATAACGCTTCACCGCTCCATTCACAATAAGCGCTACTTGCAAAGGGATCTTGTTCGTATTGAGTCGGTAACAATTAAGTGACCTGACTCCAGACCTTGCATACAAAAACCCTGTTATCATGTTCATGGGAAGTAGGAAACACAGCTGACCAGGTGTTTGTTAAAGACCAGTAACAATGCGGAGGACAGGCCTGTATTTTCTACCACAGCCCCAAGAGCTCGGCGTAACGCGATACTAATACTTCATGTGGTGCCAGCAGGAACTGAAAGGCAGGATATAAAGCTTAACTCCGGACACCAAGACCTAAGTAGCGCTGTAGTGAAGTAATTGACAAGGTTCTGGTGCGTGGCTCTCCAATGGACACAATAAAAAACAACAACAAAAAAATCAACCCAAAAAGTCATCATTAGATTTATCATAACAGCAAATCAAAATGATCCTTTATGGTATTTTTTCTTTTTTTGACTATAGAGGGTAAATAAGGTTGTGCAGACTGGAGAAATCGCATCTAGGAGCTTTTTGCTCTTATACTGACCACTGGGCTCAGGAGCTTTAGTTTCACAAGCATGTCTTCTCGAGGATGTTTAGAAGGTCCAGGTGTTCTCCGCACACTCCACCCAAGTGGCTTTCCCCCACTGACACCCCACCAACAAAAACACACACACACACACACACACACGCACACACACAAATCCGGGAGAGTGAGCATGCTTCCCAGCAGTCCCACACCCCTTAATCAAGAGTGATGGCAGTCATTGGGCACAGATGAAACCCATTTCCTCCTGTTTAACCTAGCTTGAGCTGCACCAGATTCCTGGGTTTGTTATCCCAGCATTTGCAACAGAGCTCCCGTCCGTGTCTGCCATGTGAACCGTAGCTTTTCTAATGCCCTACAACTGGTCAGCACGCTCGCTCCGTCCAAGCTCCTTGAAGATCTTTTTTTTCCATTCTCGTAAATGCAATAACACGGAAGCTTTGTTATCGCAAAGCCGGTGTTAGCATACCGCCGCTTTTATCAATGCTGAGTAAAGCAAAGAAAACAACCCGCCAGGAAACCGAAGAGTAACAGTAATAGTAAATTTAATGTAATATTGTATCACCTCTGTGTCGACCCATTCGCCCGACCAGAGAGCGAATACAGATAAATCCCAGGGGGGAAGTCCAAGAGGCTGCTGACAGGATGTAGAAGCTGAGGGATACAGAGGAACCTCCTCATCTGTTATTGTTGGCAGCGCTCCACCGCTACGGGTGAGCTCAATATTTGGGTCAATAAAAGGGGCTGGCTCGCCCGATTCACATCGGGGGTGAGCTTCCTGCTCAATAGGGAAAGGATGTAGCTAACAAACGATGTGCTAAGAGGCATGAACGCAGGCACGTACACACACACACACACACACACACACACACACACAGTCATAGTGAAGGGTCATGTTTGAGAGTGGAGGTCAAGGTTTCTTCATATCTGGGCCTGGTGATAAACAATCTGTTGCCAGTATGACCAGGAAATATGCATGTGAGACACTGCAGATACCATGCACACACACACACACACACACACACACACACACACCTTTGGCCAAGGGACAATGAGATATGAAGAGATAATAAGATTGAAGCTTGTGTAATAAGACAGTAGCCTCTATGCCACTCTATGCCAATATCTTGTCACATAACAATTACTTTATGGGTAAACAGTAATATATTTAACCAATTTAATAGTTCCACTAGGCTGAATCAAACAGACTGTTCCACTATCCACTTTTTACATTACAATTGAATTAAATTTGTTTATTTAGGCTAAATGAAATGGTCTAGAAAACCAACAGTGAAGTCGAACGGGCAGATCCTGCACGGCGCTGCGTCCCGGCAGCTTCGGTATACGGTTTCCTCCAAAAACATTCCACCGGTGTTTTTGTGAGACGTAAGAGATTGGACCTACGCTCCCATGACTGACTCTTAGTAGCGTTCAACAAAACAGAAGCATATATTTTGGGTTCGAATGTGTAACACCTGAACATCATAATGCTAGTTGCCACGGAGATCCGTGTCTTTATCCTCTTTAACTTGAGAGCAGCCGGGCTGGTAAGCGGCATCAGTAAGCAGAGTGAAGCAGTGACCCACTAATCAAGCTATCTCTCACCAGAAATACAATCGCCTTTTAATCAGTGAGTGAGTGAGTGAGTGAGTGAGTGAGTGAGTGAGTGAGTGAGTGAGTGAGTGAGTGAGTGAGTGAGTGAGTGAGGTCTTCCTCAATGGACACACACAGCACGCACACCACCAGCAACCTGAACCGGCCCGAGACCGAGCAACACCTGGATCTACTGCATCGATGTGGGCTGCTCTATTCGCCGTGCCGAAAAAAAGCCCCCCTCTGAAGCTTAGTGACCCCGAGGGGGGGGGGGGGGGGGCTAGTTAGCGCAGAGGTTGTAACCTTTGACCTTTGCTGCTTAGTCAGGACAGGGTGGGCCGTTTAACCCCGGTGCGGCCCGGCGAGGGGGGTGTCATGGTTAATAAGCTAACATCTGGAAGAGTTATGACCATTAGCGGAGAGCTTTGAGACTCTGACAAAACACCCTCATGAAAGGAGACACCCCTTGTGTAAAAATATAACACTTTCAAGTAAAACGTAAAGAGCAAAAGTAAAACGCTCTGCGCCTGAGCTCAGGAAATGATCTCAGGAGTAAATGAAGCATTACAGGAATGCTTCACACCCTTACGGTATGGTGAGTTACATGAAACATACCATTTAAAGAGGAAACTTGGCCTAAAAAGTGCGGCATAGCGGCTGCCCGGGAATATACAGTGGGAGACCTTGTATCTTACAATGGCCAGAGAAGAGTTTTCCATGGGGAAAGTGAGAAGCCCATCCGGGGGATTCATTCATGTTCATGTTCAGGACCCCCTGTCTAGACCTTGAAGAGAAGGGCAGTTTTAGAGGTTGAGTGTCAGGAGGATACAGGACACCTCATTACACCACTGGCTGAGTCAGTATAAATGTTTTAACTTGTGAGATCCGTGCAGCAGAAACAACAAGAAGGCTGTAAATAATGCAGGGCCCCGCTATCAGTCATTATGAAGCCTCTGGTTTTGAACAGGACACCCCTGGATGGTCCCTCCCGTGAGAATCTCCTTTAAGCCCGACGATGAGGCGACGCCACCGGTCTCAGCAACACGGACGTTCGACGACGGTGAAGAAAAGAAGCGAGAGGAAAACACCCTACGAAACATTTTGCGACTCGAAGCGGGGAGGTCAACGCAAGTACCAGCGAGGCCCATTCCCACAAGGATAACAACGAAGCCTGTTCATATTAACTCCTCACCCGGCTCTGTTTACCTCCCCCTAACCTCACCACAATCCCCTTCCTCCATCAAACCCCCCCCCCCCCCCCCCCCACCTCCACAGACCTCCTCCTCTGCGTATATCCTCTCTTCATAAGGGGCCCAGAGGTGGCTGGCTGGGCCCCGCAGAGCACTCTGTCTTCACTCAGCCCATTAGCACTGATAACCAGAGCAGAAGAATGAGGGATCAGCATGATGAATCGCTCTGACCTGCTCTCTCTTTGTCCGAACTCTTGTCTCTCTCCGTCTCCCTCGAAATATCTAACGCTGTTAACTAACTAAAAAAAAAACCCCACACGTGGTTCATTTTAGCACAAACACCCTAATCTGTTTCCCCTTCACTGAAAAAAAAAAAAAAAAAAAACTAGCTCAAGTCAGTAAAGTCACTTTCCAAACATATTCTGACCCGAGGAAGGAAATTGGCCTGCTTTAAATTCACCGTGGCCCATAACTCATAACATTTCCAATTTCCAGCCGACATATTTATATCAGGACAATGTCAAGGCCTTTTTTTGTCCGATATCGAGCTACGAGTTTGTCTTCCGCAGTCCTTCACCGGCCATGAAATGGAGGGACATTAATCCCGTGGGGGGGGGGTGTAATAGAGAGCGGACGTGGTCGTCAGCCAGTTGAGCGGTGATTCACTGCTGACCAATTCTCAGCGAGAAAAAGGCAGTAAACCAAGCTGACAACCTGATTTCCATACAAATCGCCGCAGTGTGAGGCGGCAAATTTGCGAGGGAGGAGACGCAGACGTGCGTGCCTACGGGGGTTCCGGTGTAACGTGCCGGTGTAACGTGCCCGATGAGCGCCACGGCGTGTGTCAACGCCTGCCTCGCAATTTGCCTATGAGCTCACGGGTTTTTTATGTATACCTTTGTGGTGATGCCGTGCGTTGCCTTTGCCCCATATGGTGTTTGTTTGTGTGTGGTGGAGCGTTTGTGCTGAGGGCCAGAAACATACTGTCTCACAGCGGGACGGCATGTCAGTCTCCACCTCCCCCCCCCCCACCCCCCTCTCCCAGGTCTCCCCTTGTGTGGTCTTTTCCCTCTCCCTCCACATTCCTCTGTTGTACTTTCCTTCTCCTTGCACTGCTCAATCAAGCAGGGGGCTGACAAGACTGATACTAAGTCAGCAGGTATAGACAGCGGCGAGGCACGCATCCAGGCAAAAATAACATCGGAGGCACAGACAGACAGATAAATGGAGAGATAGACCGAGGGACAGACAGACGGACAGCCGGACCAAATGGCAACTCGGAGCTGGGCGTGTTGCCGGGATAGTGTTTCAATAAGCAGCTACCGAGAGGAACCTGCCACAGCCCAAGTATTGGTTCTGTCATTTGGAAATGAACGGTGTATCTGTGTGTGTCGCGATGCAGCGATACTAACCCGGTAACACTCTTGCATCATGCAATTTCAGAATGTCATCTTGCAGTTTCATGGGATAATTGTGTATTTTTGACTGGGATGTGGCGCTTTGTAGCAGAAACACCAAATTATTTCAACGCTTCCCACATAACCATGTCCCTCAACTTGCTGTTAACTTACCGGAATTGAAATTCAGTAGCTGTTACGGGAGGCCAAAAAAGTGAACAACCTGTTGCTGTCTCTTAAGAATACTATGATTAGGTCTAAAATCTACTCTAGGGCTGTCATTTTCTCCAGCAGCTGGGGGTGTCAGGCGTTTTCAGCCCCATGAGATCATGCTATAGGAAGTTGTAGAAAGCTTTCCATTCATTGTTTCTCTGTAGCTATACGCTGCTGCAAAACACAAACACATTCGAGAGAGGGATGGATGAATGGGATTAACAAACAAAAGGTTTGTTAACAAGCTTTGGTAAACACAAAACTGTGTGAACAACAGAAGAGAGACTGATTGGTCATCCAAAACTCAAAACCACCAGACGGGGTGCTGGGATATCGTCTCTCAGGCTGTGTGACAGGGCGTCATGCCCTCAGACGTTTTGACAGTACCGAACATATAACGGCATTGGTGCGGGCAGTTCTCCATCCTGTGGCGTTGTGAATGGTTTCATCTTACAGCCTGTGACTATGCACTGCTCATTAGGCCACACCGCAACAAAATGTGGGACCAGAGGGTAAGGTGGAGCACAGAGGCCCCTTTAAGAATGGTGTCATTTTCTTGAATAGCGTCTTTTTTTGCAAGAATCACAAAAAGCAACCACCTCAGAGAAAGAAAAATGGAGCGACAGTTGTCATTCTTTGTTGTGTGAATCAGGATTATCCCGTACACTCTGCAAACATATTACATTTACAAGAAATGCAGTGATTCATAAGGGACAGATAGCTGATCGTAATTGTCAAAACCTGTTTTTTAGTATTGAATTTCACACAAAAGATGGACCTATTAACATCCATTATGACAGAATCTAGTTCACAGAGGAGTGCTATTCACCCCAGGGGCAGGTTTTTACCCCACTGTCAGCTCTAATGTCCGACGGGTTTCAGGGTTTACTGCTTTAACACATTTCTCTCCGAGATGTAAAGTAAACAAAAGCTGTTCCTCGTGCGCCCCTACGAGAAATACCATTAATATCCCAATAGGAACTTGTGGTGACCTTTTCATGGTACTTGATATGATATCTCTATAATATTCCTATACTATTCTTATAGTGACTTAAAGTGTTTCTGTATATAGAAGCTTCTAAAATGTATTAAAGGGTTTGACTTCTTCTTCCTTATTTCTCGAAGCATGTTGAAAGGCAAATCACTTTCATATGACATCAATGTTAGCCTGCTGTGTAAAACGCACCGATGACGGTTCATTCACAGGACTGACGTTACATACCAACTGCTTTGATGACAAATCCTGTCGGTGACCTTAGAGCCCTGCGCATCCATGCCTCTCTCAGCACCTCCAAGTTGTTCGCGTTTCCTTGAACAAAAAGCACCAAATTTTCCATCCATCCCTGAAAGTACACTTCGGCTATAGCCTTAACGAGTCTTTTATTCCAAAAACTGCGCAGGTTTTGCGCTTTAAACTCCGCGAAAATCTCCTGTCCGCTGGCGGTAGCGGAGGCGGCGGTGGTGGTGTTGTTGGATTTTCCTCCACCGGCGCGCAAACTCTCGTCGTCCTTGCCGAAGACCAAGGCGAGCGAAGCGGCGGAGAGCTGCACGACCCGCGGTTGGTGAGACATTTCTATCGGCGCGAGAAATGAGCGATCATGCTAGAAACAACGACTCACTACTTGGAACACACACACACACACACCTCTCCCCCTCTGAAAAACACGAGAAAACGTTAAGGATTTGCCACGCATTCCTGTGCTGCCTGTCAGCGTCCTGCGGTGTGTGTGTGTGTGTGTGTGAGCCAGAGGCGCAGAGGACGTCTGACTGGTTTCTCTCGGCTTCCAGGGGAAACCAGTGACGGTGTCAGAGAGGAGGAGGGCTCACCGGCCTGCCGGGACAGACAGGTACATCTTCCCCTTTCTCACAGGTGACGTGTGTTGCTTGGCTTCCGCGGAACCTGGGAGACAGGTGCTTGTTGTTATGTTTTTAATTGATTTATTTGCTTTATTTATTTGCTTGACACTTCAGCAAGGAGGATGTCCTGTGCGCTGCTTTTGAGAGAAGCTCTCTCTAACCACTAGGCCACCCTGCCATCCAAATTCGCCTTAAATAAATAAAAGCAAAGCACATTTTGATTTTGAATGTTAGGATATTTCTTATTTTGGAGATATTGTGTTTTGTTTGTTGACCTGTTTTTTTTAAAATGTTTAATATTTTTATTGACAGCTTGTCAATTGTTTACCTCAGCCCACATCTCATCAAACAAAATATGTTATGTTGTAGAGATAAAATACAAGTCAAGTCAAGTCAAGATAATAAGTATTATTAAATCCTGCAAAGTAGCCTGGAACCAAAGCACAAACCCTGTTCGGTGCTAATAAGCAATAAGGAAAGGTCTGGAATCAGACCAGCAACATGGATGCCTTGTAAAACACTTGGTTCCTGTTCAGGGATTTTTATGTAGATGACTCGTCATCAGAGGAGACTGTAGTTGATTGAGGTGCCAACAAAGCATGAAAGCAACCTTTGTTGAGGGATAAATATTGATCCATATAAGAACCACTTATTTCCATTACTAGACTCCTCGTGGCGAGATGCTTCCCTCACCTAAATCATTTAACGCAAAGATGCCTTAGGGCCAAACATTTTGTGTGGTAAACTTGAGAGAATAATGCTGAGAATGATGAGAATAAAATGTACTCATTTGGATTATGTTAACATAAGAAAAACTTTATATTTTACATTTCAGAGCAATGGCACAGTGAGAGAAATGTTGGTTCAATCAAAGTTTGGGGGCGTTTGCTACAGGGAACATATTGCTGCTAAAATGAGAACCATTCCCCCCTGTGCTTTCAAAAGAGGCACCCCATTAGACCATGCTTTTACTGACGCTTTAACAGGCAGGCTCAGAAGCACAGACAGACAGACACCTCATATATCACAGTCTCAGAAAGCCCACGGCTTTGGTTTCAGGAGCACTCAAGCCCTTGAGAGCCACCCTGCCTCAGTGTGGTATTAGGCCTGGTGCGGCAACAGGATATTGCGCTTCCTCTGTACATGAAAAGAATACATCACCTTAGTCTACACAGGATGAATTACGCGCAGTCGCTCCCGGGGAAACAGAGTTGAGTAGAGCGGGGAGAAGTTTCGAGGCAACAGCAAGGACTTGAATTGCAGAGATTCTGTGTGGCGTTACAGATCTGAAGGCTTTCAATAGAAAACATCGCTGGTTCAGAGCATATTTCAGCCGTGCTCACATCTTTTAATCTGATTGCCAAATTAGATTACCTTAATAAAGTTTTTGGCAGCTTATGTTTGTAAATTTCTCAAATCATGGTATTACACAAGCACATATTTTTAGCTCTGTTTGCATTTTGCAGAAATGTCCTTATTGTTTGATTCTGTGCACTTCCTGTAGATAAAGCTACATCTGAGTGGACAATGGGGCTTGACCTGCCCTCCCGAGTGGTATTTACAATCTAAGGGGTCTTTCTTCCAAATGTTTAGTCTGCTGGCGGAACTGATTATCACGAAGCAAAGTTCACCAAGTTACCATAATTATATGAAATACTGCACTCCAGCCCCTGATTTTCAATTAGCATACATCTGTCTCTCTCGCTCTCGGTGCATTGAAGCAATTTGAAGGTCGTATCAGGTGTCGCTCAAGGATGAATGACCATGATTTGACCATACTGTATATTTTAAATAAGTTAATGTCAGTGAACCACAATGTTGAACCAAATGTCTGAATTTCTACATACATGCCAAAACATCTGTTAGTGTTACAAGATCTTGGCTCTGGGGACATATTCTGCCTAAAACGCCCCCGAAGGCTTCCCCTATTCCGCCCCTGCCAGGAATAAATATGACCCAAATCATCCCTAAACCCCACCAGAATTCCTGCACAAGGCGGCTCCACTAGATACTGATATATAAATATATATATATATATATATATGTATATATATATATATATCTGTAAGCTCAATGTGGACAATGTGCTCAGCATGAGAAAAAACAGATCTTGCAGAAGTCTTACAAACATTTTGGAAGAATACAAATATTTAAAAAATCTCTTAGGGCTCAAAAACTGAAAAGCAGCTATGGTCATGATTACTGGCACCCTTATTGGCACCCTTTTCTAATACTTAGTTACACAACCTTTGGCATTGATGACTGCTTCCAAACATTTCTTGTAACCATAATAAGCTTCCAACCTGCTCCAGTTCTTCAGTGTTTGAAGAATTCCTTTGACCAGCTGCACATTTCAGGTTTCACCAAGGTTTCTCAATGGGATTGAGATCAGGACTCATCGCTGGCCACAATCTAACATTTTCTCTTGAACCATTCCTGGGTGCTTTTGAATGTGTGTTTTGGGGTCATTGTCCTGCTGGAGGACCCATGACCTTCGATTGACACCCAGTTTTCCTGATAGTGGGCACAGATGAGTTGAATTACATTGCAAATGAGAATCTATTTCCTCCAACAAAATTGATTTGAATTGTTCTAAAGGGTTTTTTTTGTATTGTTTGATCATGTGCATAAATCAATAGATGAACATGTGATGAATAAATGAACATGTTGTTTCAGTTTCAGAAGATCAATTTCAGAAGATGTATGTAGAGAATATAGCCATCTAAGAGAATGAGATGAGACTATATAGACACCATAGAGCACGGTTGTTTGTCGCATGTTTTAGATAATGGAGTTAAATAGAAATGCTGTATGTCACCACCACACCTCTTTACTCGTCTAAATCCTTTCAGCGGAGGTTTCCAAGCGTTGCCTCTAATCTCATTACACCAGATGGACTAGACTCACGAAAAGCCCCGACAAACATCTAAGTGAAACTCAGCCAAGTGAGCTGAATTTGTAAAAGTGGATTCCCGAAGCAGACAGTATATAAATAGTTAGATATGAAATCAAAGTTATTTCTTCCTTTGATCAAAATGTGTACCATTCCTTCATCAATCATGCTTGTTCTAAATGGGCTTTTTTTCCCCCCCCCATGCATTTCATGAGTTCTGTATTTATGTGCATGAGAGAACATGTCAAAGCACCAGCCCTGGTACTCTGTTATTACAATTTCATTATTTCAGCACGCTGCCATTGCAGCCAAGATCAAAGGGGGAACAGGCTGGTTTGTGTTCAATCTCAACAGTGTGTATTGACATTTAAGACAGTAACAGATGCATGCTTGAGTGCTTTAGAGCAGAAATCAATGCGCTTCCTAACTCAAACCTGCAGGAGACGTTCATTTTACAGAGCGAACGGGCAGCCAGACAAGCATAATGAGACTGGCTTTGCCATAAAACTTGATTGCTTAAGTCAGAACTGTAATTGAGTCATCTTGTTTTAATAACTCTAGGACAGAGAAGGTATCCAACAAAGCACTTAGTTCCCAGAGGAGTAATGTTGCTTTCACGTGTTCAGATTTTTCAAAGACATTTCTGCCTTATTCGATTATGCAACGGAGAGAGAGAGAAGAACCACAGTACAGGATACTGTACATCTATGCTATGGGGTGAGAAGGTGGTGAGTGAGCTGCAGGTTGGTTTACACCCACATCCTTGTATATGTGTGTGTGTCCCTTTCTCACGCGCACACACACACACACACACACGCACACACACAAAGGCCCTCTGGACATGCTGAAGATCACAGCCTTGTGAGAGATGTCTACAGCTGCACTTTGAGGCGGCGTGAGAGTGCGAGAGGGGTCATGATTTAGTCTACCCTTTCTTCCAGCAGCAGTGTGCATTGTGGGAGCCCCTTCCACATACACACTGCTGAGTTCACAGGTGCAACCAGCTCCCATCAAACACCGACCTCCGTAAAGCCATAACAAGAAGCCGTTATGCTCAAGAAGCTCTCTGTGTTCCCATGTGATGTGTTTCTCCGAGCTCGGCTTGGCGGGTCAACACCCACTATACAGAAACAGAAGGCTGATTCAGACTCATAGATTTAATGATTATATAATATTTCCATATGTAAGCTCACTGGGAGCCAAGTAGCATTCAACATTTTTATCATTTTTTATCACGTTGGCATTTCTGCATTTTTGGATTGTACATGAAATAATGCTAGGTAACATTAAGTCAGACAAAATCAAAGCCACAGTACGTGGCACACCCTCAATAACATTGCAATCATTTTGTAACAACATTTTCTTTGTTTGCGAGGATCCCATTTTCTAAATGCAACTGAAATCAGATGGCACTGTGTGATTGGCCACCAAGATGAAGGCTTATTCTGGTCTGCATCCCCTGTCACCAAATTGACATCCAGGCAGCCACACTAACTACATTCAACCGAGATCTGAATGGTCAGAGCTTTGAACTGAAGAAGCAGAGCCTGAAAGCTGTTATGGCAATGTGACATCAAAGAAATGCAGCACATGAGCTTCATTAGTGGAGCACACCGCCAGCAGAGGAAGAAAAAAAAAAAACTGCTTACTGTTATGGAGTCATAGGAGGACACATGAAATAACACATGGCCACAGTCTTTGTAGTAACACGCACAGATGCAGAGGTACACACATTAGAGACACACACACACACACACACATGCACAAAGAGGACACCCTTGTTGGGAGGGGTAGCCTCCCACTGTTCTCAGCGACCCCTGCTCCAAGCTGACCCAAAGCATGCAGGAAATGCCTCACAGTGACTTCCTGGCCTGTTTTAGAGCTTTGGGCCGGAAGGAGAGCTGAAGGACGAGGCAGAAGGAGGTTTGAGAAAGGCAGCAGTCACCAACGAGGCTGCAATATTTGGGTAATGCCTGTTCTTCATAATGTTTAGTGTCTTATTAACCTGTTATCAAAGCGTGTCATGAGAGAAACCAATTTGTACCATCCAACAGAGGAAGGGACATCAGGTGTTTGTTCAAATGTTGTTAATAATTACGTTTAATCACAAGTCTGAGACACATTTGAGACAAAGTCTGCAAATTGTAGCCCTATTGCGTTATCAGACAAACCCACCCCGGCAATTCAGCATCACATCTGCAAAGCGGTGAGCGGCCCGGGCTTTATTGTTCCAAGTGGCCTGAATGGAAATGTTTTTCCTGAGTTTGCCACACAGATTGTTGCTCCATAGATGTTTTCAGCCATGTATCCATGCGCCGCGTCAAAGCTAGCTGTGCAATTTCACAATGGAAATGTTTGTTTTTCCAAATTGCAAGCTCGCACTGGCAATCTTCGTTTCCCACTGTATGATTATCTCATTGAGTGACATGCTTTCCTTCAGGGCAGCATGCAGTGACAATTAGGGAAAATCAGCTTTCCTACCAAAGTGTAGATGCTAAGCCAAGATGAATGCTACGCTTTGTGTAACTATTGTTAACCGACGAAATACGAAACGTGCCTCAAGTTGAAGCGAAGGGGTGTACGGTTGCACTAAGGAGGCCCCAGAAATGAATCCACCTGATTTCGCAAGCCCTATAAGTGTCCTATAACTCGTACCTACACTCTGTACTCTGGAGGGATACCATTAGCAGCAGACTTTTAATATTCTTCTGGTGTTCCTGCTCTTGGAGGGTCGTCTAGACGGCACAGAGGTGGGGCGTTCCCGCGTTCCCGCTGGGAGACGCCCCAGAGGCATGTTGTCGAAAAACAACCGTGGAACTTTCTCACAGTGTAACCCAGTATTCCCAGGGAAAGGCCTTGAGAAAAGGATCGTTTCCTCAACAACTGCACCACTTTGCCGTCCCCGGGCCTGAGGAAGCAGGTTCCTGGAGCAGGCTACTCCAGCCGAACAGGGCCCCTCTCTTCCAGCGGGGGGGCCCAGGGTGTCGGGGAGACAAGAAGAGGCCGAGCAGAGCCGCTCAATGGAGCCTCTCATGTATCAATTACCTAAAGTATCAAACAGCACGTAAGAGGGCGGTCGGCCTTGTTTGTTTGACTTCGGTGGGCAGACGTCTTCTGGCAAAACTCAGAGGAGATGGGCTAAACCTCAGTTACCCCAGAGGATACGAAGGAAGCTGGCTCGTTTGTTATATGAATGACTTATCTCTAGTACGATCCATCGGTCAGGCAATTCAATTTGTGATTGCACAATAAAGACAGACAGAATAAAATATTATACAGTCGCTAATGTGAGACAAAGGTCACAAATGACACATAAACCTACAGTTGGGGTTCAGTCTGAGTTCAGTTAGATTCAATTCGATTCTGAGGTTAAACTTTGTTGTTTTTTTTTGACATACAAAACCTAACATGGGTTTATAATACATTAGTGTGGCTGCGTAGGGGTTCAGACCCGAATGTCTGTCCTATCCTGTGACCGTCACTAACAGGAATGTCAGCAAACAAAGCAGAGAGCAAACAAACAGTGACTCCAGACAGGTTATGAAAAGCTGACCCATCAGGACTCCGAAGGCTGTGTGTGAGGCTGCTTTGTCATGATAATTATAACTCTGAACTTTTGACATGCACCAGAGGATGGTAGGAGTTAATGGGGGAAAAGAGCTGCTGAGTGTGTGACAATTCGCGACGACTAAGGGGGAGGAGAGAGGAACCGGGCAGAGATGGGTTTGACTCACATTGAATATAAGAAGAATGAGACTCACTTCCAGGATGTAATAGCCCAACATGCAGACCCAGCAGACCCTTACAATCAAACTGAAAGGGTCCTGACAGATCGCAACAGACCGGGACAAAGGGGAAAAGGAATAGGAAATGCCTCAGAAGTGGAACACATGCGCACCCGCTAACACGCGATAAACCGAGGACTTGCACAGCGGCATCTCAGCTTTATTGTGGTAATGCATCCTAGAGCCTGAGAGTGACTTGCAAAGATACTTTTCTGTCTTAAACTAACAATGAGACCAGTGTAACGTCATACCACATCTGCACATGCTTTCTAACCTCTACAACCCCGCCCGAGACTTCAGAAGCCTTATTTACATGAAAAGCGAGCATCAAGGGAGGGGGTGGAAATGGCAACGTGATCGGTTACTAAACCAAACTCCCTCTTTACTAACCCTCGTCTGCCCCCACCCCTGAAAACATCGACCCCGCATTGAAATGGGCTGATTGTCCACAGACTAGGCTGTGAGTTCAACTCGTACCCGAGCTCTTTGATACCGGGGGGGGGGGTTAAAGAGGAGGGGCGGAGAAGGGCCACAAAGGCCTTCTGTTGCAGCACGGGAGTGGGGTTACCTGCGCTGCTCTCTGCGGTAGGGTCCAATTTCACACATCACATGCGTACGCATAAGCATGCACATACATGTGAACGCACACGTATACGTGTGCACACACACACACACACACACACACAGCAGTTGCTGCTGCTGCTGCTGCTGCTGCTGCTGGAGTTTGAAGGGTGCGCATATTGCACCTTGGGGAGAAATGGGGTTTGTGTGTCACCCGTTCAGAGTGGGACATCAGGACAAAAGCAGTCACATAACCAAAGCACTGGGTGACAGAAAGTCATTGTTCAGCGTGTTCCCTAGGAAGTGACATAGGCAGGCTGTTGAAAACTGCACAGAGATGCTTCCTGCTAAGTCAGAGGTTCCCAATGTTTTTTTTTCCAGTGTAACACAATATGAACAGAATCGCTCTTGGTGGGAGCCGATCCAGTTCACAGCTGCAGCACCTACCTGAAGCCCTGGAGGAAGTCACTTTTTCAATGGGGAAATATGGCGATGGGGAAAACCCTGAGTACCTCCAGTGGCAACTAATGGGATTCAACGTTTGAAATTGGTGAAATGAACTGTGAATGTGAAATAAACCAACACAACATGTGAATTAGGGTGATCTCCTCGAAGCTTTCCTTGCATGTGCATCCTGTTACGTTTGGTGAGTTAACAACGTGGTGTTGCAGCACTGGAATAGCGGGGATGGAGACCGTCAGGCATTACGTTTGAGCAGCGAGGACCCAGGTATGTTCAGAAATGTCACACTCACTTCCCACTGACGTGTGGAGTGTTTTATCTAACTCTGGGCAGGCTAGCATGTTGTTTTAACACAATGCTATGGGCAGATTGGAAGACAAAAGTATTGATAATTCACTGGTTTGTCTGACAGGAACAGTGAGAGAGAAAACAAAAGCCAGTAACCAGCGTTACATCAACAAGAGGAAAGCACACTCAGACATAAAGGCCTTTAAACGTTTCAAAGACATGCCTCAGCCAACAATAGCTTCAAAGGTGGATGATCTACAAGTAGCTGAGAGGCAGGACCCTCCCCGTTCCACTGGTGAGTTTGTTCCCTTACCCAAGACAATATAGCAGATCATTAATACTCCTTGTCCAAACTGTGTCCCCGTAACCTCTACCTCCAACCAGAGGGATACTATTTCTCACGAACGGCATAAAGTAACCACTGCTCTGATGTCAGATTCATTATGTTCTCCTTCATGTTAGAGTCCTTAGATGTACGCCTTCAGGAAACCTCAGTGCGCTTAAGATGGCACCTGTCTGGTTATATGCCATTACTTGTTCCACAAAGCAAGGCATCGAAGTGTTAATGTCTCATCTGAGTTCTCCTCGGCCACGGTGGGAAATGATGCATGCACACCAAAGGGTGAGCAAACAGCCATATTTTCCTTTTCCGGTTAAATCACGAATAAACAACTGATAAACTTCAATGTAGAGAACAAAGACATCAGGTTGTCATGGTCAAAGATCTGTGTGCCCCCCCACCCCCACAAGGTTTTGGACACCTGTGCACCTGAAGGTTTTCTGCTTGCCTGCAGGAGGGAGACACTGACAGCCACTATTAAAACAAAAGTGTGTGGCTCATACAAAGACTGACTAAAGACTTGTCTGAGCCCGATTTCCTTTTTTTCCCCCAACCAATTAATCGCTCTCTGAATGAAAAACAGACAGTGGGGTGGTGACAGATCATACTCATACTCAACAATGTAGACAAGTGTGTTTTAATAGGAGGGTAAATTAAGGTTCAAGTCAGTGTTCTGCTTGTGTAATTCTGGATACACTGCTGCTGCCCCCTGCTGCTGAGCAGTCAGCATTACAACCACAATCACCCACTTGTTTACGTTTACTTAAAAGAAGGGATGCATGGGAATGCATTACTAATCATACAAACTATACCAGAAATAAAAAGACATGCAGGAAGACATAGTGTTAAAATGAACCACTTTAATTTTGCTCAAGACATCCATAGTACATTGTCAATAGAAAAATAAAATTGGCTGCTTTGGCGCACACTTGAATTAAATTTTGGCTCTTTTCCAGAACAACCCAAAACTAAAAGCACAGAATTCAGAGATGACCTTCAAAAATGTTATTTGCAGCAAAGATTCCTTCAGTATCAGACATTCAGCTCATCGTTTGGTTCACACGTTGGTTCCCTTTTCAACAAACAGAAGACAAATACTCCTAATCTAACAGTGAAATTTGAACCTCATGACTGGCGGTGGAGCAGTCATGATGCCGCCAAGAGGAGCCAGCAGCAAAGGTTCACACGAGGTTGAGGTTTATCACAGGAAGAATCATGCATCACCGTGTGTTTCAAAAGAGAACGGAAGCCAGTGAAATCAGCCAAATAGTGGAACTACAAACGTAATGTGTTTATTGAACAGAGGATGGGGATGAGAAACACGTTGACAAAGGAATTCTGCCTGACCACCAGCTGAAACCCCCTCCCGCCCTATGCCACCCAAAATTAGTTGCATTTCTTTTAAATATACTTTTGATCAATTCTCTTGCACATAAATAGCATCATTATTGCTAATTAGAAGAAAAAAAATCTTAAATCTTAATAACTCACATACTGGCATAAATCTACATGGTATTTTGATGGCCATAACAACAGCGCAAAGCAATGGAAAAAGTACTTGTTAGCAACTGAAGTTATGAAACACTATGAAAATAAGCTTTTGAATGCTTGAATCGTCATAGCTAAAACTGTCTAGGTAACAAAACTAATTCCTTGAAACAAATCTTTATGTATACAGAAATTGAGGTCAAATGAACACAAAAGGAACTAAATCAATGAATCTATACATGTCCTTGGGAAACAACAATGGGTCCAAATAATAAAAAAAAAAAAAAGTCAAATTATACTTGTTTAGTGCATATTTACAGGTTTTTAAGAGAATGTCACAGATTAGATTAATTTAACGGTGCCACTCATTCATCAGCACCATTCATCTGAGATGGCCGAATTTGAATGGCAGCCAAAGCATCAGCAGGGTCGTCCTCCTCTTGATCCTAGGAGGGCAAGAAAGAACGATCAGTGAATATGAACCGATCTAATGGAATTAAAAAAAAAAAAAAAGAAAAACGCTGCTCAAACAGCTTTTCGGCTCATTTCGAAGCCTTCTCACCCTTTTCAGGACTGTCAGCAGTTCTTTGACGGTGGTACAGAGGGTGTTGGCAGTCGTGTGGAGCTCTTTATGGTAGGTGGTCTTCTGCTCCTCGGTGGCCTTAAGAGTATCCTCAGTTTGGCTCAGGGTGTTCTTCACCTCCTCCAGCTCCCGGGACAGGGTCTTGTTGGTCTGCTCCAACTGGACCATCAGCTTAGCATTATCGTCTGGAACAAGTCCACAACACAAGGTTAGATGGATGATTAAAGTCAAGGGAAGTCTGATGATACCCATTTTCCCAAATTGTTTTATTGTGAAAATATCACCATAACTACAAATAGTCACACCTTAGCTGCAAAGTTCGTATACCAATTATTTTATAATTGTGTTAATGTAACTTACAGGAGTAAACCACCAAGAACAATAAATCTGATTTTCACACAACTCCCACAATCCTCTTCTTGGTTTCAAAATAATCTTTGACTGATCATTTTTTAGTTTTTCAGATGTATACTATTGGAAATCTGATCTACCAAAAGCCAGAACTTGATTCACAACCTTGTCTGACAGGTTTTGGCTGATATTTATACTTTTACAACACATTTTGAAATAACCTTTAGCTTGCGAGCTGTATCACACACAACCATGAGTGCACTGTGGGATTGTGCAGAATGTAAACTAGTTTCTTTCTTCCATTCAGCATCAACAGTCAAAATCAGTACTGCTCGATCATATTCTAGACTCTGGTGTATGCAGCAGCACCATTGGTCTGCTAGCAGTGTGCCAGTCCACTCCACAACAGCAATCATGTAAGAGAATGCCATATAAAAGAGAGACTGGGCTCTTCTGTAGCAAAGCTCAAATTGAGTCAGATCACTGTCCTGATGGACGACTGACACAGAGTGTAGCTTGCAAGTCAGGCAGTCCAAATGACAAAACATTTCAATAAACAATATTCAACGAGATACAAAATAACCCACCCATTTTGGCGTCCTGCACAATGAGCTTCTGCTCAATCTCCTCTCTTGCTTTCTCACTCTTGTCCAGCTTCTGCATCATGCTGCCTACGTCCACCATGGCTCCGTTGTACACGATCAAATTGCCAGACTCACTGGCTTCTGACTGAGCACAAGCTTTTGGGGCTGAAAGCAGTCCTCGGTTACCTGAGAGAAAGATTATTAAAAAATGAGTTAGTGAGGCTAAACCAGCCCAGCCTTCAGTGTACTTTCATTGCAGTAACATTAAATCGACAGAAACATGCTCAAATATAAGAAGCCATGTTAGCTCACCAAGCAGGTTGTCTAGCTGGGCATCACTAAAGGAAGGAATGGGCTCATCTTTTCCCCGGTCTGTCAGTTTACGGTAGTAACAAGACTCTCTGATCACTGGTTTGTTCAACAGCTTCTTTATCTGGAAACAGCAGAAATCAACATGAGTGAGACCGAATGAACATTAAAAACCTAATTCAAACATCTCACAAGAAAACAGAGGAAAAAGTGACTGACACCGTAACAAATTGAACCCCCACACCTACTCACAACAAGAGGACTGAATCTACAGTAGCAGCAGCTCAGTGATATGAGAGTGTGTGTGTGTACCTGAGCACGAGACAGGTGCAGGCCCAGTGTGTACATGATCTCCTCTAGGTCTCTCTCCATCAAATAGCCACAGTGGCTCTGGTCAAAGTAGACAAACGCCATCAGCAGCTCCTTGTTGTGTGTGACCATCTGCTTCTTCTTCTCCTCCTGGGAGGACACAAACAGCAGCAGAGTTCAGACTCTACACCAAGTCAGTGTCTATATAACGTTCGATAACGAAAATGAAACCAACCTTGTCTTTAGAGGATCTCTCTTTTGACGACTTGGGGTCATCTTTGCGGTCGCCTTTCCTGTCTCTGTCATTAGAGTCGTCATCGTACTTATCTGAGAAACAGAAATAAATTGAGATCTGAGAGATGAGGGACAGAGGCTGAACATCGACAAATTTCTAAACAGTGGTATGTAATACATTCACATTAACTCAGAAGTAAATGATCCCTGATGATCTCAATACATGTTTTACCATTCCATCACTTGCAACATGAATACAACAAACAGTTAAAGTAAAACAAAGCCATGTGTTTCCCCACCCGAGGTCTCAGATACTGTGAAAAGAGTTTTCATCACGTGTTCAGCGTGGTGCATGGTTTCTCATCATGGACCAAATCAATTTGTGCGAAACTGAAATACATTCCAGAAAAAAAAAAAGAAAAGAAAAAAGAAAGCAGTACCTTCATCGTCTTCATCATCTGCATCTTCAGCCTCCATAGGGTCATATTCTTCAGCATTCGCCGTGCTGCCCTCATCCTCGTTCTCCTCTTCATCACGAGACTCCTCCTTCTTCAGAACCTTCTCATCGTCCTGGTGAGGAACAACATATCATACACTGTCATGAAGGAACACATTCGGGTTTATGCAGCAGCACCATTGGTCTGCTAGCAGTGTGCCAGTCCACTCCACAACAGCAATCATGTAAGAGAATGCCATATAAAGAGAGACTGGGCTCTTCTGTAGCAAAGCTCAAATTGAGTCAGATCACTGTCCTGATGGACGACTGACACAGAGTGTAGCTTGCAAGTCAGGCAGTCCAAATGACAAAACATTTCAATAGACAATATTCAACAGGATACAAAAATCGTACCCGTTTTGGCGTCCTGCACAATGAGCTTCTGTTCAATCTCCTCTCTTGCTTTTACAAATTTGTAGAGGAAATAAGGGCAGTAAAGAGAAAAGCAGGTCTATTTAAGACGCTTACCTTCTTCTTGTCCTCTTCTTCTTTGGCCTTCTTTACCACCGGTTCTTCATTATCCTCTTTTTCTTTCTTTATTTCTCGCTTGTCAGCCTCCTTCTTTTCTACGTCTTTCTTGGCCTTCTTCTCCTTTTCCTTCTTCTCATCCTTGTAAGGAAGAGCAGCAAGGGCTTTATATATCCGATAGCCAAAGTCTCTCTGTAACATTTCGTTGAACAGCTCAGCAAACAGGGAAACCTGCAGAGACAGAGGGGGGGGACAGTGTAAAGGCAACGCGAGATACAAAACAGATTCTGAGTCAACGCAAACAGAACTAATACTTTTGCATTGACACTTCATTCATCTATTATCATCCATCTTAATATTGTCACCTCAAAGGAGTGCTCCTTGTTGTCCTCCAGCCTGTAGTCCAGCAGCACACTCAGGGACATGACACTGCAGTCAAACTTGCCGTTCTTGGCTGCCCAGTTGGGGTGTACGAGGATAGTGGGCTCATCAGGGAGGATGTAGCGCCTCTCTCGCCGCTGGCGCTCCAGCTCCTCCTGCCTCTTTCTCTCCTCCTCCTACAAGAGACAAACACACCAATCAGAATCAGAAAACAGTGGATGGCAGCTGTCAGTCCAGAATTCAAGCCAAACAGCTGAAAACATGACAACAGCATCAAATGGTCCACCACATCCTGAACTGAATCCCTTAAACTGGTTAACAAAACTGGTGTCAGGAGTGAAAGATGAGTAATGAAAAGAAAGAAAGATGGACTCCCAACCCACCTATCAAAACCCATGTGCAAAAGCTGACAGAAAACTGTCCCAAGTCAAGTATGGAAAACACAAGTGTGTTTATTTGCCGTGGTATCATAATAGCATAGCATCTTTAAATACTGAACATGGTACTGGTATCAAAGTTAAAGTCATTTATATAACTAAGCCGTTTGTACCTCCCGGTCTTCCTCTGTGCGAGGTGGTTCCTCCTCTTCAGCAACTTTGCTCTCTGGTTTCTCTGGCTCCTTGGCCTCCTCCACCTGCTCCTCCACCTTCAGCTGCTTGGTGAGGCGGGCTATCAGCTGCGACTTTAACCCCTTAGAGCTCAGAGATCGACAATCCAGCTCCTTGCGTAGGTCGTTCACCTAAAAAAGGCGAGAAAAGGGGGGCATGGGATGATGTTGTGCTAGTTAAAAGCTATTTACTAGGACCCTGGATTAAAAAAGGGACAAAAGTCAATCAATGCTCATCTAAGCAACAAAGACTTTGGGACCACAATGCAAATGTTCTTGATTATGGGACAAAAGAAACATTTCCTACATTTTGCACGAGTCATTTTGCTTAACATTCCCAAGACTTCTCCAGGTTTTCTATGACCTTGGGAACTGTGAATATAGTAATACTTCTAGTGAGAGGTCTCAGCTGTATCAGTGCTAAAAACCTGAATGCTGAACCTTACCTTCATTGACTTGGGATCAAGCTTAGCCCAGTGAGTGGGAGTCGTAACCTCCTTCAGTTCATCTTCATCCTTCTCCTCTTCCTCCTTGAAAGGGAATTATTGCGATAGAGATAGACAGAGAGAAGGAAAGAGGTGGGACAGCAAACAATCAGCACACCACTGGCCCCTGTTGAACTTGTGAAAACAAAGCTGATCCGTGCAAGAAGCAAGGTCACATCTGTCTTTCATAGTCTCGTCCTAGTGAGCTCAACTGTGTTAAAGTCCACTGCTACTGAAGGGTACACAGGGAAGCTCTCTAGCTCTTATTAAAACCCACGAATGCCCCCCAGCGGCCAATCAATCAATCTGTGGAACACAAAAAAGGTAAAAATCAATGACAGGTGTGTCCAAAAGGTGTGTAGGTACATCAGGTGAACTGAAGCTGGTCTCCAAACGGAGTGTGGATAGGGTGGCCCTAGCATGGTCTATGACTGGGGTATTGGGTCTTGCCATTTATGGGTTTTATAGACCTATGTCACATAGAAGCCATCTGTCCTTCTGTCCAACCAACTGCCCTGGAAAAACCAAGTTCTACATATAGTCCAAACCAGAATATAGAATCCAACAACAAGAACAGACAAGAAACAGGACTTAAGGGAGGTTCTCTTTTCAAAGTCAGATGATATCAAACTGATGTGAAAGATCATATAAAAACACATTTCTAGAACAAACACATTATGTTCATGCAACTGACTCTGCAGATTCCAGCAAAGTGTTAGAAATCACCACTGGTTCCAAGTTGAGACATTATGTAATTTGAGCCAATTCTTGAACCCAGTTGCAAGTAAACCAATTAAAAGCAAGTTACATTTGGTTAATAGTAATAATGCACAACCAAATGCCAGAATTAACATGAATGATTGGACCCAGATTAGCACCCAGTTATGTGCCGTTTAAGCAGCTGGAAGCTGTTTTATCAGTTGCATTGGTGTCTTTACAATACAACCTAGTCTCACTCCTTCCACTGTATGTGTCTGCTGGATATGAGGGAAGGTGGGGGTGCAGATGGAAGGATGGAGGAATTTGAGGAGAGGAGAAGGGGAAAGGTGGAGGAGTAAACAGAAGAAGCCTAAGGGGGGCTCTGGTGATACAATATTCTGCCTGTGTTTGTGTCTTTGTCATTGTGGTGGCGTGTGCTCTGTGTTTAATGTGTATCTGGGGTTTGTTTTTGTAATTCCTGTGCCTTCCTGTGAGAAGCGGAAATGAGAAGAGAGGGATTAGCGGTTCAGTGCCTGTTCTCCATCCGCCTCCTTTCGCTCGGCCGACAGCTTCTCAGCCAGCTGCTCCCGGAGTCGCCGCGACAGCCCCTCCCACTCTGAGCGGGTAGGAAGACAATGCCAAACATCCGGGAGAAACAAAACCACTGTCTCCACATGTGCAGGGACTGTCCGCCCCTTGTGTGTCTCCTCCGGCCGATGATAGCGAATCTCTGCAAAACGATACCTGTCGCAAAGGAAGAAGGCGCATTGGAAAGAAACATTCTCGTCAGGACACAGAAAAAAGGCGAGCCTAGTTAGGGCAAGCCTCCTGTTCCCACATACAGCTACTCCCACCCGAGGTCACTGAATGACCACACACACACACACACACACACCCCCATCATTACAGTGACCTTCCCCTCCCACGACAGTTTAAACATATGGACTCAGTCTGCGGCTCTCCAACAGTTGTCACAGGTTACAGCAGCCATTTTGAGAAAGTTGACAGACAATCACATAGAATAAGTCATTCCCCCAAATTCCCCCATCAGCCAATTATAGGTTGGTATTCTGTATTTAACCTAGAATACCACTTACACACCATACTACAGAAGGGTTGTGAGAAAAGAGACAGAATCAACAGGACACAGTGAAAGCAAGTTAAATATGTAAGATATTTAACAGAGACCATAGAAAAATCAAACAACAAAGTAATGGTGGTGTCTTCAGGTCCAGGCTACTGCTCATCCAGCCAGAGTCAATGCATTCGTTCTTTCACCACAACCACATATGTGTGTGTATATAAATATATATATGTATGTATATGAGAGAGAGGAGAGAGGAAGAATGAGAGAGAGGGAGGGAGAGGCACAGGATGACAGCACACAAAGACCAAAAGGGACATTTCAGAACAACAAAATAATTAAAGTAGCAAATTAAAAACACAACAATAATCATTGATATAAATAAAATGCAACAAAAAAAGCCACCCAACACGTCCAAGGTGAGATTTAGTGCCACGGTACTAAAACCTCGCAGCATATTGCAGCTTCTTGATTTGGGCTTTTAGTACCACAGGGGTTAATCAGTTTAAGCAGAAACATAATCTAAAAGAGAAAAATGAGAAGTGGTGATGAGAGGAATAGCACTCACCACTGAGTGCACAGACTCAGGTCTATGCCTGTGAGTGCCTTGCAACAGCGTATGGCTGTCTTTATAAGGACTGACGGGTCCTTCTCTGGGTCAGCTCCATCCAGAGAGGGAGACCAGTGACCACCGATGGCCATGGCCTCATCTTTTCCTCTCATTCCCACCAAAAACTGCAGGAGAGGAGAGACAGGCAGAAGATACAAAGGAGAGTAATGGGAATAAATGGAAATGGTGGCATAGATAAAGGGAGAGGATGGGAAAAACAAGAAAAAAGAAAGAGAGAGAGAGAGAGAGAATTAGTCAGGGGCAAATACAAATAAACATACCTTAGCCAATCTACAATAAAGAGACGTAAGGAGGAAAACACCCGTGGGATTTACACAGGAGAGCCAACATCAGTTGGGTTTCTTCCAAACATAATGAGTATTCAGGAATATTACATGACCGTCAGCTCTGCTGGAAAAAGCTGTGCCACGTCACTGTGCCTCAACTGCATTACTTGTATGTACAGCGTGTGCATGGTGAGTGAGTGGTGTACCTTAATGAGTCTAGCAGGGTGTTGGAAGGAGTCTCTCATTTCTTGGGGGTCTTCTGCCAGAGCACAGGACTTATGATAGAGCTCTTCTATACTGGGGTTAGCCAGTAGCATCACCTAAAACATGCAGGATAGAGATGAGCATCAGCTGAATGGTAACAGCTTAGATTGCTAGCAGATGATAATCATAATCAATCGATTATGAATTTTCTCTGCATTTACATTCTTCTTGCTATGGAGGTTGAGTTCCCATCTGTGGGGGACTACCACAGCTAAACGTACCTTGGCACTGTAGGTGTGATTGGCATCAGGTGGGTCCAGCACAGCGGTGTTCTTAACCAGGGGATCCACCTCCTTGTGCAAGATGTGGAAATTACAGTAGTTACCAAACTGGAAGGGGCGTATCAGTGGGAAGGCATCCACCCAGGTGAAGACAGCGTCAAAGAAGTCACTGGGGATGTACAGACTCTGGTAGCGCCTCCTCAGCTCCATCATGTCACAGTTTGAGCTAAACAACACAAAGTACACAGTCACTACCTCAGTGCATCATCCTAGATATGTTGTTGAGCGTCAAAACAGACAGCCATATAACACCTGTACCCTACAAACACTACTCCCATCAAACACCGAGAAGGTTCTACCCACCCGTCCAGGCTAAACTTGGAGAACTGGACAGTGTAGCGGGGAACGATCCTGCGAGGCCGTCGCGGCGAGCGGTCACGCCTCGGTGAACGGTCCCTGGAACGTTTGCGCGTGGGCGAGCGCTCTCTTGACCGCCTGCGTTCACGGTCTCTCTCGCGGCTAAAGCATTTGGTAAAAGAACGGATAATTAACACTGGAAATCATTTTAGACCAGAATAAGCTACATGCATAGTCCAGTATAATTTGGACCACTCTGAACACACATCAGATTATCTCAGAAGATCTATCACTTCCTGACCTGCGTTCCTCTTTAGTCCTTAGGATGAGCTCCGGGCCTCGATCGTTGCGATTGGGGAAGCGAGGTGGAGGCTCAATGCGTCGGACGGGCTGAGGCTGAGGAATCATCCTCACCGGGGGCTGGAGCAGACCCCCAGTAAACACATCTACATACAAAAAGGACAAATACAAAACAATCGCTAAGTCAACCACTTGACACGCCACAAATGAAGACTTGATTTTGTAATAGTCCTCACATCTAATGCCAAGTCATCCTGCTGAAAGTCTTTACCTTTGGGTGGAGGCTGTGGCAGCAGGGGCTGGGGAGGGTTCTGGAGGAGTGGGGCCAGAGAGGCAGCAGAGAGCTGGGCCTGCAGTAGGGAGGGAGGGGGGCCCTGCGTTGGAACACTAAAGGTGGTGGGGGGAGGCAGGGACTGCATCATGTTGGGGGCTTGCTTCATCATAGGAGGTTGAGGCTGACTCTACAGAGGCAAAGAAAGAGAGAGAAGATGGTAAGTGTAAGCTCAAAAACTGTACAACAGCAGAATCAGATGAATCAGATGATTCCTTAATGTGCTAATGTCTGAACCACAAATAAGATGTCAAAAACAGAACGCAGCTTCCCTGTGTACGTATGACATGGAACTGTACAAAACCAATACTGGCTGCTTGAGAGAAAGAAGATGACAAAATGTTTGAATGTCTGCTTGAGTGAGAGAGAAGTTTTATCAAATGGTGTCCCGATATGCAGTCCTAATCAAAGAATAGCCAGTGCCCACTACCGAGGGTCGTATTCATTAACTCAGCGAAGAAATTGGCTACAATAGCAAACCAAAAGAGGAGGCAAAAACTGCATTTAAAAATAGATGTGACGAGGGCTAGAGTTCACCATAAGTAGGTTAAGAGACAGAAGCAGGAAACAAAGAGGAAAGGTGTGTGAGGGCCAGGGCAAGGGGGTTACATTTTGTCGGTTGTCCGAGTGCATGTCCGAGTAGCGCAGCTGCATCCCTGGCTCACTGTAAAAGCTGCCCATCTGTGGGGAAGGTTGAGGTAAAGGCTGAGGCTGCTGCTGATGCTAGGAGGGATTGAGAACACAACAGTCAGCTACATCAACACACACAGGGATAACAGCCAATGTGAAAACACACCCACCCATCACTTAAATACAGCAGGACTCCTGAGCAAACTAGGACAGGTAAATTGCCCAATATTATATCTTACACTGTGGATGCCACTTGGGGATATCCAAAAATCAGGTAGACATGATTTGCACCACATAGCAAAGCAAATCTGCAATTGCTCCACTGTTTACTCTGTGATTAAGTTTGACCAAAGCCTAAAATAGCTTGAAGCCAAATGACACACAAGGTAGAAAGTAACCCGACTAGAGTTTCAAAAGCTGAAAAGATGTAGTGATGTGACAGCGTTTCCTCTAGTTTTTTAAAACTTTCCAAGTCTAAAAAAAACAAACAGTAAACAGCTGTCGTTTGAATACTCATATCACTATATGTGGATTCATTAAACTAGAATTGCTTCATAAACAATACAGCCAGACAAGGAAAGTGTCTTTGCCGTTTTCTGCAGCAGCAGAGGGACGATTTAAAACTATATGGAAACACCGACATTGCATTGACTGTGGTTATAGCACTACCAAAGGTCACAAGGTCTTGAATAAGAGCAGATATTTGTATTTTACATGCCCCACAATGTTTTCCCTGTGCAGAGGGAGTGTTCTCACCGACTGGTTGGCTAGCTGAGGTAAGGTCTGGATGCGCTGGGCATTCCACTTGAAGGGCATGTTGGGGTTGTACACGGCTTCCACTAGGACTCTGTCGCCCACCTGAGGAGTCTTCCCCTTCACAGCACTAACAAGACACAAACAAATCTTCAGACATTAGGCAAAAGGTCTAATTTGTGCTGTTATTTCAGTGCAGATGTTTTTTGTTCCAACATCACTCACTGTACATCATTTGTATGAATGGCATTACGACACACCTAGCTAAAGCGAAGCATATCAGCTCACTAGTAAAGACATTAAAAAGTCTCAGTCTAACAGAGAGACTTTGATACAATGATAGGCCTGGCATTTCCTCTCCTCTGCAGTTCTCACAGCACATCTGCTCTTGCATTTTTAAAGATGTTTCTTCTGTTGCCCTTTCCAAAACACTTCAAACAACATTGGCAGGGATACATGCTGAACTGAGATCTCCATTCTGTATCAAAAATGATTTTAACTGTGTGACAGCCTTTAAGCAAGTTGAAAAACAAGAATTTGAGATGCTTATCTTTGTGCATATAGCCTATAGAAGACCACAAAATAATTTGTACTATGAGACTCAAAGTTTGTATCCAAGTAATGAGGTCTCTGAAATAGGCTGGCACGTGTCCACATATGTAATTTATAGCAATAGATCATCCTCAAGAAACACCCATCTTGCAAGGAACTACTAGGAGCACATGGTCTGGGAGAAATAAACGACCATCCTCTCTCTCACCTTAGCTGAAAGAAGACATCTTCATCCACAAAACCAAATGTGTCATGCAGTTTGTTGACAACACCAGTGAAGACTCGCTGCTTCTGAGGCTGCGTCTGCTGTTGGTGGCTGGAGCGTGGTGTTGGGTAGGACACAGTAATCTGGGCCGTCTGCTGGGGGTTGGACAGGCTCAGACTGGTGGGTAAAGCGACGGGGGGCTGAGGAGAGGGAGCAGAGTGAAAGAACAGGCTTGGAGATTAGGATTTTCTCAATGTCGATTCAACTGAGACTTTCACAATGACAGTAGACGTGGCAGATTAAGATGTGTTTTTGCTCATTACCTGAGAAAGCAGAGCCTGCTGAGGCTGTGGAAGCTGTGAAGAGAGAAGGAGAACAGTAAATACAGAGAGTTATCATTTCATGGATTGAGATTTGATATCTGTCCACATTATAACGCCACACATTGTGCCATCTTACGATTCATTATAACCCCTACAAGTCTGTTCAATGATGATGTTGCTAGTGGAAACATGATCTACACATGTACATACACATAGAGTGTGATTAGTGCAATCATGCTGAATGGCCCTTACAACACATTGAGATGATCTGTCTCAAGGGAACATTTCTAAATTAATAATTATAAGATGGGGACCAAACGTTGGAGGGACTCCAAGGCCGAATCCCAATTCTCCCCTTGGCCCTACCCCTCCGTTTTGCGCGTTCACGTGAAGGGGTAGGGGTGTCCCAATTCTCTTGTGATCGAGGGGTAGGGCTGAGGTGCGAGGGCTACATGGCCCTCCAAACGGAGATTTTTCAGGGGCACACTACAAACCGAGGGCTAGGAGAAATCTCCCAGAATGACCTGCAAATCAACTGGAAGATCATGGTGACCGCTACACTACCATCAAAGTGAACTACAGATGTAGTATTTTCTTTGTTAATAAAGAGTTAAAAAATATTCTAACCATGGTATTATCTTAGTTAATGTCGTTTCAATGTATTATAGACCTTTTCTTTATAACTAGCATAACAATAAATCGCTAGTATGCCGATGTCTCTACGTCGCTAGTTAGTTACGTTACAACATTGTTTTTAGGCTGATTTATGCATGACAGTCCCAGCATTTTGACATATTTACATGTCGCATTTCCCCCTTTGATGGCATATGACGCCCGAAATATAACTTAAGTCCAGCAGCGAAGTTGCTGCACTTGTTACGGCTCCTCTAATATCAGTGCAGACTACAGAGCACCGCTAACGCTATTCTGTCAAGAAGTGGCCCGGTAATGAAGCAGTGGTCTTTTTTATTTGATGACTTGTTTGATCGATTAGTAGCGTGAAGCGTATAAATTGTGAACGAATCGCGAGCGTCCATGCTTTTCTATCTCCATCAGATGAACGGCAAATGTCACTGTGATAATACCATTATTGCCGATAGTAATCTCCGATAACAAACTCGTCCCGTGTGTTTATGTAAACGTCATCGATGACGTATCAGGGTCTTGAAGGGTTGTCCCATTTCTTAGGGAGAGATTTCTACCACTACCCCTTGTGACTCTGTTCCGAGGGCCAAGCCGAAGGGCCAAGCCAAAGCCATAGGGGTGAAAATGAGAATTGGGATTCGGCCCAACACTTACAGGTCTAAAATTAATCTCATTTTAAAGAGTGGAAGGGGATTGGAGTGGAAGGGAAACATCAAAATCAAAGCATAGGACATTTTCAGTGCTATGAGCTGACTTATGCTCTGGAATCATGCCAGATCAGATTTTGCTGGCCCACCACAAATTGCTTGAAGCCAAGGCACAGATCTAAGGACCCACCACTGTAGTACAAAAAAAAGAACTCCTGCACACTCAGGTTTCATTTCCATATACAGGACACGTAAATAATTTAGGATACAAATAATTATTTTGTGGCAAAGTATACATGTGTACTTCGTTGTTACCAATCAGCAGTTTAAATGAGCCCATCTTGCCGCCTGCTACATCTTAACAGTTGAGTTCAACTGGGCTCACAGGACATGTGACGACCGAAGCTAAAACCTGCAAGCCTTGCGCTCTCTAGTGTTCAAACAACGCAAAAGAGAAGAGACCATTCAGGACTTAATATTTTCTTGATTTCAGCTGCTGTCTCAGAAAGAAATTCTCAACTCCACAATGTATCATCAAATTTCCCTAACACAAAATCTTGTGTCACAAACTTTTGTCAGATCCTTACTTTTCAAGAGATACAAAATGTACACATGTTGAGATAATTTCCCTCAAAAGCTATGAAGCTGCTTCAATCAAAACAGCACAGCAAATTTTGAATATTGTATTAGCTGCAGCACCTTCTTGCCCCAGGGGGATGTGGTAGGCTAAAGCCAACCACTGCCTCCCTTACAGTTGCTGGCAAACTGGCTCGTGACCATTAATTTGCACACTCTGTTGGGTTCAATGTTTGGCAAACTATAATCTAATTTGATCAATTATTTCAACAGTCAACAGTCACTGTGTTGCATTTACAACCAGTCACGGTAGTGGTTGCTCTTTGTTTGGCTCTGCCAAGTACAAATATAATTCAAATTGATCTATCTGAAAGTTGACCTCGAGGCTCTTCACAAATTCTTCCCTTCTAGTCAGGTGGCCCATAAATCTTAAATCAAAGAATGACATATATGGGCCAAAGACAAATGTCTTTGGCCCATATATGTCATTCTTTGATTTAAGATTTGTTTTTACCTGCAGGAGGTGCTATTTAACATAAAGCTGACATAGTATACCTTACTATTGCATCCAACCTATTGAAGCAAGAACCTTTTGGTTTTTCAATTCATGAATCAGGGTGTGACATCTATAAACCTCACTGCCTCCCGTTTTATGTTTACATGATTACATTCTTTAAGTACCCACTCTGATAGCAGTCTAAACCCTGATAAGTACATTATCAGAACTGTAATAAGGCACAACAGAGAAAATACATTTTGAAAGATATGAGAGGAGTGAACTTAAATTAGCAGTAATTACATACAATTACATATTAATGTGGCAGTGCAAAAAGGGCCTATGTTTCACCTGATGCGGGACATTGTACAGTTGCTGTTGAGGGGGAGGCTGAGGAGGTTGCTGCTGCTGCTGCTGCTGCTGCTGCTGTTGTTGTTGCTGCTGCTGCTGCTGCTGCTGCTGCTGCTGCTGCTGCTGCTGCTGATACTGCTGCAGGGCTGTATTGATCTGAGACTGCAAATATAATACACAACACATGAGATGTTGCATGTGACCAGGAAGGGATGCATAGATTGCTGACTGTACTTAGGACTGCCTCTGTGTAACTGACCTGTTGCAATGCTGCGGCAGCAGCTGCTGCAGCTTGCTGCTGCAAGGCTGCAGTCTGCTGAGAGAGCTGGTAGTTGGCAGCAGACTGGTTGCTGAGAGAGGCTGCAGCCAAGGCTGACTGCTGGGAGTACATAGAGGGAGATGCACCCAGGAGAGACGGTTGTTGCACTCCAAGAGCTGCGGAGAGGGAGAAAACGGCACCAGAATCAGAGAGGTGGAGGAAAATTAATTGAAAAGGGAAAGGGAGTTTGTAGGGGAATGGGATGGAGGAGACAGCATGATGATAAGTCAGTAGTGAAGAGAAAGACAATAGAGACCAGAAGTGTACAGAGAGAGAGAGTATAAGGGTGAGAAAGAGATACATTTTGAATATAAGAACAATATATTGTCTTTTGACAGGACATCCAGCCACAATAATCCACCACACGGGGCAACATTTTCCTTTTTAATAATTAGTTGCAGGTGCACAGGTTCAACACATGGCATTTATTCAGCAGGTGTCAGTTTTGTACCCTTGCAATATTATGGACACAGTATGTTGAATAAATGCCATAAAAGCAGTTCAATAACATTAACTATTTATGCATTTGAATGCATTTAGGATCTACAATGCAGCTCTTCATTAGATGCACACATTCACAATACCCAGTACAGTAAAACATGATTTTAGGATGCACGGAAGCAAAACACGTTAACATTGGGGTACATTTGTGTTAATCACGTCATTAAGCATCAAAGGAAATCACAAACAGTACGGACCCTCCGATTCCCGATACTCACAGTGTAGGCTGTTGAGGTCAAGAGACTGTCCCGAGTGGCCTGGCTGCGATACCGCGGTAGCGGCGAACTGAGTCGCCCACGGCGGATTCTTCTGTCCCCCGAACTGGGCCATGACTCACTCAGGCTAAGGGGAGTCTCCGCTCAGCAGGTCGTGTTTTGTAGCTTTTCAAAACAACCAAAACCCGATGATTAGTAATTGCTGACACAGCAACCTTGACAGGCTCAACAGCAATATGGCTAGCTACCTTAGCTAACGTTAGCAAAGGCAATGAGCCTGACTAGCACTAGGCTAACGTAACTAGCTAACATTAAATACAGCCTAACGTCGTTCAGCCTAACAAATCCAACGAAAGCTACCTTGATGGCTATTATATTGACAACATTAAGACGTGTCTTATCTATTACCATCTAGCAATGAATCAGGACCACAACGAGCCAGTTAACGTGCCCCTATTATGAGACGCAGCTTCTTGATAACAGCTAGCTTAGCACAGTGTTGCCGTTAGCTTGGCTGCCAGATGCTATACGCCGATGTGCATGACTCGTGTTAGGTTTTTGTTATCAACAATTAGGCCCTAGCTAACGTTAGCTAGCTAATTTTGCGAGCCAGTTTGCTTTAACAACGGACGCAAAAACACTCCAGACTACAGTACAAATTATCTTATACAATAATAATTTAACTTTATATTAAATGTCCATGATACGTGACGTTGGTTTTGATTAAGGAATTAATGTCCTCGCTGCTTACCACACTGTCCTCTTCACCGGCGGTTATAGACATGTATTGCGCATGCGCATGTTGGAAATCCTGGCTGTAGATGGTTGTCTTAGACTGAGGGGCAGGAGATGATTTATGGAATTTGAAAATATATCTATCTTCCTGATGATTGCATTTTTCTTGCGGAACAAATGGTTGCTGTCTCTATGTGTATTCCAATCATTAATCAAGGGAAATGGTAAAAAAAATATCATTTGGTTCACTATTCTCTCCTCTAACAAGGAGTAGTAGTCTTTGCATTGTTTTTGGGGTCGTGAGCTGGAAAGGTTGAGAACCACTAGTTTAGGCTTGGCCAAACATATCTCCAACACACTGAACCACAATATATCATAACACATTATGCACATATTCACATAGGACACCACACAGAACTTGTCATTGCAGAATATCAGAGATCTAAAGAATCAGTCAACAACAAAAGCATCTTTAAAGTTGATTTTAAGAGGTGAATTTATGTTTAATGTGATACAATAAATCTATAAGAGCAGACCTAGAGTACAGTCAGCACAGATATAGCCTAGAGATCTTTTGGACTGTGTTTTACTCCAAACCTACTTCCATTGGATTAATGAATATAGGCTCAATAATATTTTTCCAAAATGATGCATTCACTTCACAACTAATCAGTATTGTTTCATATATTAGGCAGAAGCTAACAATTGGAATACTTTATCCAAATACAAACAACATATCACTCTGCACCTAGTAACAGATACTGACTAATCAACTCTCACAATATTCCCATCATATGAAAATATTCCTTCTGAATGTACAAGATCAATATTAAAAAGACAAATTAAAACACAACATTTACATTCATCAGGTGAAATATTCTGACTTGAAGTTGGAAAAATGACAGTGTTCACATTCATACCATACTTAACAGGTGCATACAGTATGTACATAAATCAAATACAACTTAAGCACCAACAGTATATAGTATGCATAGATACAAGCAGGAAATTTTCTCTCAATCTTATGATTGGAGTATGGTAACTGGTGGAAGTAGAGCACAACCGTGTTTGTCTACAGAGAAATTATTTTTCTTGTAACAACATTCATGTATGTGAGACAAGTTTTAGTCTTGTAATTTGCGGTCCAGCTCTGAGAACACCTTTGCATTGATTTCATCCACTTCATCTTCCACCTGGACAGAAAAAGACACATTCATTGAACAATCATGTCAATTGCACACAAAGTTCTTCACAGAACAGCAGAAGGAAAACAATGAAAACAACTAAACCTAAAACCAGCAGTGATAAAATAAACAGATAACAAAAAACGAGAAGACAGCGATCAATCTAGACACAAAATGCAAAAAGCCCCCCCAAAAAAGCAAATGTAAAAGCAATTTTATAATAGTATGTTTTTTAGGAGTGATTTAAATGAAGACACAGAAGAAGCCAGCCTGATCTCCTCAGGTGGCTTGTTCCACAATACCGGTGCCCTGAGAAGGCCCGAACACCCTTCGTTTTCAGCCTGATTTTGTGTGCAACGATCTCAGGCTGCAAAAACGGAATCCGCACATCGACAACACATTTCTACAAGAACCACTAGAGTGTACCTGTGTACAGTGTACAGTTAATCACCTGTTCCACCATGTCTACCTCTGGGATATAAAACTGCATCATGTTCTGAATGCCGTTCTTCAGGGTGACTGTAGAACTGGGACAGCCCGTGCAGGAACCCACTAGCTTCAGCTTGACTGTGCCATCCTCAAAACCCTTGAAGATGACATCGCCGCCATCTTCCTGGACTGTAGGTCTGGGGAGGGAGAGAGAGCAATCGATTGTTTTCGAGGAAGGGGGCACAAAGGACAAAGGAAGGCGGAGTGAGAGGAACAGTGAGAGGAATCACGAGGGATGGGAATCTGGGCACTGAATGAACTGCACTATGATGTAACCGAGTGTTATCTCAGTACAGCTGTCCTTTACATCACTGTGAACAGTATTTCTATTTCTACTAGTCCTAAGTAAAGCAACATGGTCACCAAAACAATCTCTCTGATGTGAACAGAAATATTTTCTCACGACTGCAGTAGCATTTCAAATGGGTAAACTATCATCATACTTCATAGATGGCCTACAAGCAGTCAGATATGCAATTACAAAACAGTGATAAGAAGACTGATTATATCCACTTCTGAAACACTCTCTGGCTGCATAGTGTTACTATCGACAAGTAGTTTTGTACCTAATTCTCGTGTCCAGGAGCTCCTTTATCATTGATACAATGTCATCATCATCTTCAGAATGACCTACAATAAGGACAATGTACAGTGCAGAGACATTTATGATCATTATACACTCAGGCTTCTTATCTCCATGTTCAATGAGATGTTTAAGTCAGAATATCTAGGTGGGCGCGTTTCATACTCACTGCTGTCATGGGGCACTGCTCCTGTTGTTATGGGCTCTCCACTCTCAACGAACTTCGCAATGGCCTCCACTGCATGACGCTTAATGTCTGTCCATTCCACATCTTCATCAGCCTAAGAGGATATCAAAGATTAAATGGCTTATCTCGACAAAAGTGTTGCGTAGCAAAATAATCATAGAAACATGTTGTAACTACATGCAACAAATACCTTAGTGACTGTTATGAAGTCAGGGCCAAAGAATACACTTTTTACTCCTTCAATTTCAAACAGGTCCCTGTGGGAAATATGTTATCAACTGTTATCATATTGTTCAACAAAATTTAAAAAAACATGCCATGACAGCATGAAGACTGTTCATTATATTACTAACAACAGCTTGTGCTGGCTTTTATCAATAGTATCACTGATGACTATACCGCTTTTTGATCTTGCCATTTTTGTTTCACGCAATAATACTTATCAGTATTCTTACAAAAGTAACAACACCTCTACACAGTGCATTCTTGCACAATCAGTCATAGATATCCTACAGTACTGTAAAGGACAAAACACAATCATTACAATTACACACTCTTCAACCAAGAAATCTGAAGACACTTGCCGACACTGGTCAAGACAAGACTATGAATCTTGTAATGGAATTAAAAACTCGTCATGTCATGGTCTCATTTTGAAACATGCCACAGAACCTGGCTAGGGATGAGCACTCTGCTGAGCTCGGAGAAGGAAAGTCCAGGGTTCCACTTCCCAGGACAGGTTTACCAGGGAGAAACTTCAAGCTTCTAGGGTTTGGGGTATCTTGTGTCTGGATGGACAGGTGTCGCACTGAAAGATTTCAAATAAACTTTTATGATTTTTAAAAAACAATTATGATCATACAGACACATTCTGAATGAAGGCGACAGAGGGAATGTTTTAAGATGCCTGATGCTTTCTCACTTGAGAAGTGTGTGGCTCCTGTCACAGGCACAAGTCGAACCTTTCTGGAGCTCTGGCCCGCGCTCTGTGTCTGGTATGGATTTCCTGTCTTGGCCGGAAACCTTGAAACGTTAGAGGGATAAGAGCATATTTGTCAGTCAGCTCAGGACCCCCATTGGTGTGACACGAGTGAACCTAACGTTAGCAAACATTTAGCTTTAGTTATTTGTTTGAATACTACGTCATGTATTCACAGATAAGCATCACAGACCTAGCTAACGGCTAAATCGCTTGGTATCGAGAAAAGCAGACACATATGAAATAAAAGATAATAACCAGTTTGAAATAAGGAAATCAGCTGTTCGATATCCACAAATGAGTGAATGTGAGTAAGGAGTAGCAACGCGTCGCCTTGTGTCGCAGATTACTAGCTTGCGTTAGTTAGCTCAACCTCACATCTGATTGTACCCACGGCTAATTTTATAGCTACACAAACTTTGAAAGGTTTGCTATATTAGTGGTACAGCACAGGCTTTCAGTGAAATGTGCAGCTACGTTACAGTTGTTGAAATTCAAACCTAAAGTGAAAGGTGTTTCTTGACCGTAACAACTGGCAAAGACCCCATCTCATGCGTGCCGCCATTTTGTTTGTTTTGAAAATGAGGACCTCCTATGGTAGACGTCACATAATCCTGATCAGGAGTTTGATTTGATGTAAAATATCATCAATGTTCGTTTATATATGAGATAAATTATGAAAGTGAAAAACATATAAATGGAAAATATATTTGATATAATACAGCTAATATTGCACTTTTAAATGGAGGCAACTTTGATAATGAGGGTAAAACGTCCAGTATTTAAATAGACATAAATTGAGGAATATGCTGCTGCCACAGGGTCCACTCTAAATTTTATATTATTACAATAAACCTGAGGATATTAAACCATCTCTCAAGATTAATTGATTTCCTCAAAAAAGCCTCTGCACCTATACCTCAACATTTTCAGTCGGCTGAATTCTCATGTTCAAAGCCAGGATGGCTTGGGGCAACAAAACACCAGCCTGACTTTATGGTGCTTGTGTCAGTCTGTTTGACTTAAAACAAACAGTGTGACAGCTTCGAGAAGGCCAATCCCATGTTCCCTCACATTAGAACAAGGTGGAGCTCCACAAAGAGAGGAAGAGAGAGAGGGAGAGACACTCCTATAAAAACAGGAATGCCTTCTGGGGGAGAAAGACTCTTAACTATGACTGTACAATCTGCTTTAAGATCCTGAATTACAATTAGCTCTCACAGGAACAGGACCTTTTCTGTTGTGGCACTTCTGTGATGGTGAAGATATACATCGGCGTGAGGCTGACTGCTGTAGAGGAATCTAAGACCCCTGAAGAGGTTTTCTTGTGACAGGTTTAAAAACACTGTCCAGGCATCAAGGCACCCAGTTAATTTTTGCTGCTCTTCTTCACCATCAAGACATGGTCTTCTGGATTCTCCTTCCTGTCTCCCTCTCCCTTGTGTCGCTTATTGGAACATGGACTGTGTAAGTTTACCAGGAATTCACAACTTTTCATCTTTTACCAGGAGATGGTGAAAGGTTATGCATCTATGCACTATAATCAATAAATAGGTAAACTTCTTGATTGACCTTAATGAGTAATGTAAATACACTGTTTATCAGTATTATTCACACGTTACGCCTAAGCTTAAAGCCCATACATGAAACTGTTGGAGCTTTGTTTCATGGAAATGTGACTCTTGCTCAATGATTATCTAGAGCATGGACAATCAGCAATGACTCTATTTCAACTGATCCATGACTGCCAAAACATATGAAGCAAGATTACTGATTGTCTAACTAGTAGTTCTTATGCCTACATACGTTGAATGCACTTATTGTAAGTCGCTTTGGATAAAAGCGTCTGCTAAATGACTGTAATGTAAAGATTTGAAAAATGATTGACTATTCTATTTGACAGTATATTGCTGGCTAAAGATGGTGATTTTCCAATGGGGATACTGAAAATGTCATCATTCTACCAATATTATTGGTAGACCATTATTGATTTTGCTAGGAGCCCATGTCCTTGGGCAGGGAGTGATCAGATGGCATCCCACTTTTTAGAAGAATTGATCAAATGCATGTTAACTCTAGGTTTCAGAGAAATCAGTTTTCTGAGAAACACTGATTTAGTAGGGCTGCATACAGTGGACATTTGGGCTATTTTGGTTATTGGCATCAATTAATGGAATTTTAATATAATTTATGAAATCTTCATTTTAGTTTTATCTTGCTTTTAGGTGTATTTTGACAGATATATCTGTGCGGTAAAAGTCCCAGAATGTAACAATCACAACAACATTAGGAGTTCCGTAGTAAAGCTTAGTTTATTCTAAATGTCATGTATTGTTTGATGGTGCTGTCAAATATGTACTCAAACTAGTTTTGTCTGTGGCAGGGTACAGACAGGTCTGTCAAGAAATAGCAAGTGAACATACAGAACAGTACTACAAATGCCTCTCCAGGGAGTCATCCATACCTGTAAAAGCCATTTGTTTCTATTTATACCATAAGTTAGTGGTTACTCAGTGACTACTAATATATTGAGCAAACCTTCATGAATTGTTGGAGGGCACTGAGAGCCTCCCTAGTGACAGTGGTTACCTGTAAAGGAAGTCCTTTGTATGTACAGGAGTGGCATTGTTAGCTGCTCATTTTCCCATAACCCTGATTTGTGTGCTCTTACTTTGTTAAGTGTTTCGCTGAATAATTGTATGTTTCTTTTTGTATACTGGCTGATATTGAAGGGAAATAACCTTTGACACAGTGTCATTTATGCCTTTGCAGGAGTTCAAATTCATTCAGTAGGTATATGCTGTTAATACCTGAGATTTCACTTTTTTCTAAACAAAAAAAAAAAAAAGGAAAGGTTAAGGGAAGATAGAGGTTGAGGTTGAATTAGACCAAACATCTCAACAATGGAAAAAGGTACCAAACAGTAGAATATGAATCAGAATATAAATCCTATCAAGTGGAGAATGACATAGGATCCACATACAAATGCTGGTATTAAAGTGTTTCTTTTCTTTTTTCAGCTATGGTCTCGCCGTCTCCAAAGATCATGTGTGCTCCCTCAGCAACTGGTGAGTTGTGTGTCATGAAAATCTAGTGGTTAGCGGTAGTTGAGCATTGTCAGTGATGGATTCTTTAAGCAGTTCATCATCCTGTTTTCAGGGAAGCTGAGAACGCCTGTACTAATAATGAAACCTTGGGATGTTGCATGGTCCCCACCATAAGGTAACTAGACCGTAGAAGCACACACCTTTGCTCAGTTTCACCTTTCGCGTCCTTCACAGTGGAGTCAAGCTCTGTGTCACTGCCAAAACTGAGCAACATATTTCATTTCTTGTTTCAGCGCAAGTGGAACCAGATTTCCAGAAAATGCCCTTTTTACTGCCACAATCAATGCCGCCTCCTTTCTGTGTGAGTTTACCTACTGAAGACTTAACATACACCCCATAATGTGAATGACACGCATTATACCAATCAATTGTTTCTCCTCCTTAGTTCTGGTGTTCTCTATTTTCCACCATGCCCATATCATGGAGAGAAATACTTCTCATGCCATGATGAGTCGGTATGCACTGGTCTTCGGTGTGGTGGCGTCTATCGGCTCATTCATATGTGGAAACAGCAACGTGAGTACTTCCTGCAGAATATGTGTCAATAATTGATTTGTATTGAATATGTTTGATTAAACACGAGCATTAAATAACACTAGCAGCATTAAATTGGGCCATCGCATTCGCAATGTCAAGTGCACATACGTCAGTGAGAGAAATTCATCCCACAAAATAGTAAAGCCCTCAGGATATGATGTTGCATGCTGGGCAATAAGCGATAACGGCTTCGATTTGCACCTGTGTCTGAAGAGCAAACAAAGGTGGGGAACTATTTGTTCTGTTTCATCTATAAAGATTCAGAGCACAACCAAAGCTAACAAATCCTTGTACACCTCTTCCACGCTTCCAAAACATGATACAGTTGACGGGAAATGGAGGAAATGCAGGAAACGGTTGCTTTTTAATGCTGGACATGATCAGTTGCCAATACAAATGCAGTTTACTGGCATGAACAATATCTAGGGAGGCAAAAGCCATGACATTGGTTAACATTACTCCTCCTACAAGGCTCATTCAAAGTGACAATGTGAGTGACAGACTGCAATTGTGACTCACAAGATTGGCTTGTTCTTGCGATCCACAGTAGTCGCTACCCGGAAAAACCTGAACAGGTTACACCACCTAGTAACAGATGTTTAGAATGTATTAACAAAAATATAATCAATATAAATACAAGAATGACCATGGATTTATAAGTCTAGATTTTGAGGCCTACTTCCACATCAGATCAGGAATAAACACTTTTATTCCTTCAGGCACATATTGTAAGTCACCTAAACTGTATAGGGTAGCCATGATTGCAAAAATCCACACCTCCAGGCCGACCCATGTGTAATAATCTAATCTAATGTGTAATAATCAATTGGCTGTTTATTGACGCTGTTTAATCTATTGATTGTCCTCCACAGCAAGGTTACCTGCCACTCCTGCACTACATCGGAGCTGCTCTTAGTTTCTTGTGCATCTGCTTCTACACCACCCTGCTCACTGCACTGACTGGGAAGTGTGTGCTGACAGGATTTGAGAGGTTTCTCTACCCAATACGCATCGTTTCCGCTGTAGTCCAAGTCATCGTCACCATCTGCTGTATCCTTTCATGAGTGTCTAGAGGCCAGATCGACTGCCTCTGTGTCTGTTGAGTAATCAACAAAACTTCACTTGCACACTTGCTCTTTTCCAGCTACGCCCGCTCGACATGTTTACTGCCATTGCCAAGTTATAAACATAAAGGCATTTAGACTTTATATCAAGCATATAAAAGGTTGTGATGTGATCTCAATTTAGACAATTCAGGATGTCATTTACAATCAAAGGCTTTCACAAACAATCACACACTCATTTATTTGTGAAACATTGCACTACTAGAGGTGAGTGACCAACAACTGTTACATCCTTAACACTTAATTCCCTCAGACTCTATTTTCTATTTCCAGCAGGAATACTGGTACGTTCACTTATCGGCCATATTTGAGTGGATGGTCAGTGTCAACCTGGAGCTGTTTGAGCTCAGTTACGCTGTCGAGTTTTGTTTCTTCTCATCCTCCATGCTTTCTAATCTGCTGAGCAAGCCGGATGAAGAGAAGCCGTTGATGTTGAAGATGTCCTGATAGATGTCCAGAGACACGAGTACAGCAGATGGACGTATTGAGGCTTTAAATGGCTGGATCGTGGCTGGACAAATAGTTTACTTTTTTCAACATTTTCTACTGAGCCTCAAATTCTTTGATGGATCGTACACCACCTCATGGAGATTCTCTTTACTGTGCATTTTCTGACTTTAAGCATTATTTGTGATTTAGTTCCTAAGAACAAAAGGGAGGGATCAAGGGAGTTGATACTGTACTGATTGACATCATTTATTGAACAAAACAGACTAGCTTGCTAAAGCCAAATATTGTTTGGTATCTCAAATCAGATATTAACACCAAAATTTGAGTCACTGTTGTAAGATTACATAAGTAAGTGTACATAAAACTGCATTTCCGAGACGGTATATGAACAAACCATTTTGATGCTCTGCCACCAGAACAAATATAACATAAACTAGGTCTTGAGTCGCTTTTTGTACATTTTCCTTCAATCATACACCTTTTTATTATTTATATATGATGCAATTATTTTATTGAATGTTACCATAATCAACAATGAATGAATAGCAGTCAAGAACTCCTCAAATGGTACAAGTAATAAAGGCCAAAAGACAAGATCTCAGCACTTTATAGCGTTATTGATTTCATAATAAAATACACTATGTATGTGAGCAGTCCTGATTTCATTTCCTGATTTTTTTTTTTTAAATGTTCAAAGCACATCTAATTCTTTAAATAGCTTGGAGGCTACTGTTAGACCAGTCAGGTGAAGAAAAAGCTCCATTGCGTCACAAGATCCTGTTTGATTGGATGATTAACACTGTAAATGACGTCCATGACAGCATGTTTGATACCAAGAGGTACTCGCACAACAATGCACACTGTGAATAGGTAAACCTCAAGCGTCATCTGCTGGTTTAGGTGCAGTGGGTGTTGTCTCAACCCTTCCCATTACAAGATTTTTAGGTATGGTCTAGTGCAGTGGTTTTCAGTCCCCGCCTCCCTGCAGGTTTCCATTCTAGCATTCTAATCAGGGACTGGTTTACACCTGGTACACCAGGTAACTACTAGCTGGTAGGATAGAAAACCAGCAGGGTGGCGGTAAAACCACTAGACCAGCGATTTAAATGTGTCAGAGGCTACGATTTGATCTGGAGATATTCAGTGGTACTTTTACTGCAAGTTACTGCATTAAACCAGGGGTGTCCCATCATGTGCCACGGAGAGCCGAGTGTATGTAGGTTTTCATTCTAACCAAAGACTACACCAGGTGATTTCACTGACTAGTCCCTCCTCTCTGGTTGAGGGTGTGACAACTGGTCATGGTTGTTTTGTAAAAGCTTGTTTACTAATAGCAATTTAGTCTACATGTTTTCTCATTTATTTTTCCAAGATTCAATGCCGTCATTCTTAAGCTCTGTGGTTCTCACTCCTGGGGGGTGTTCCACAAAGGGAGCTTACCACCTTATCCAGGCTTATTTCACTTTGTCTGAGTGAAATAAGCCTGGCTAAGGTGGTAAGCTCGCTTTGTGGACCTGGAGCACCACCACCTGGCTGGTTTTCTATCCTACCAGGTAGTTAATTGCATTCACCTGGCGTCCCAGGTGTAAACCAGCCCTTGATTACATGGCTAGAATGAAAACCAGCAGAGCGGTGGTACTCCAGGACCAGGATCGAGAACCACTGCTTTAGCTTAGTGCACAATAGACAATTACTTAAGCCATGTTAACAAAAGAGGGAATCCTCCTAAAATGAGACCACATGGTTCCGGTTTTAATGCAAAGCACTTAACCTTTACTTGAAAGAAGGTAATATACATCCTGGAATTACAGATAATAAAGATACATTATGAGCAAAATCATTTCACAATGAATATCATCTCTCCTTCGCATCAACCCAGAGAGTAGTGCGACATATCTACAGTTTTGTTAGGAAGAAAACAGTGAAAAGCACACCTAATTCTGTCCAATCATCTTTACTGTATGATACACTGTAAAAAAAATGTTCTATATTAAGCAGTAGTCCACATTCTTCACCTCCTCAATAACAAAAGAAAATAGAAACAAAATTAGAAAAAAACATGACTTTCTTGGTTGTTTTCCAACTAAAGTTGTTCAACTGCAATGCATACATTATAAATAAATGTAAGGGGAAGGGGGGAAAAAACAAGAGTTCAAAATAGTACTACAAGCAATATTCCACAATTCCAGCATGGCTGAAACAATAAGTGGCCTTTTTTTTTTCAAATCCCACACTTTGGAGTGTGACCACAGCTAATCTTTTACAAACCTTTAAGATACTGTAGAGTCTTCAAGCAGGCACATCTGCAAGCCCAACTAATGTTTAACACCTCTGGATAAATCAAGTTAAAATTGCCCTTAAAATTTGCTCTGTGAATGAATAAAGTTGCCTACTCTCTTATCATGTGAGTCGAGAAACACTTCTCATAAGGAGTGAGAACTTTGCATGAGAAAAATGCAAGATCTTATAGTTAAGAAATGTATTTTTTTTTGCAACTCCAAGCCTTAAGTAATGAAAAAGCTCCTCCTCAGCTAAGCTACGGGCAGTCACTGGTATTAAATCACAGAACTCTTCAATTCTATAAGTAATTTATTTGTGTTCTCTAGCTCACATCCAACAGCTTCGGCTTAAATGCTGTTCTCCTTTCCTTCCTCCTCCCCAGTTGTACCTAAAGACACTCCATGATCGTCTGATTTCTCAGGTTGGCGGAAGCTCCAACTGTACACACTATGAACAATTCTCTTTTCAATAAAAGGATGGACACTACAGTAGTTGACAACTCAAAAAGTATTAATGTGATGGTAATTGTTTAAATCTACGGCAAGTTGAAATAGGGGATTTCTTCAAACGGAGTACATGTTCTTGGTGGTGGATCCGCTCTTGCTGGACGTGTCGTCATGTGACTGGTAGCCAATCATGGCTTTGCTGGGGAGGCTAAGACGCTCTTTATAATTTTGCCTGTGGAGACAGACAGACAGACACATGAATGTGTTCTATGTGAAATCTAATGATAACTTAGTGGCACCACCTAGTGGTCAAATGGAGGAAGCAAATCAACTTAGAATAATTCACTTGTACACGTCGCATTGCTCGCATCATCTCCTACTAAAAGAGGGTGACTGAAAGTGCGGTGTATCTTACCCTATCGTCATGATGGCGTCCCTGTTTTGGCAGGTGCTGGTCCAGATGGCTATTTTGTCACCTTTAGGTCTGACGTTGACCACAGCTCCACACACATCTTCACTGGCCTCATCAAATGACTCACCGACTAAACACAAGAGCTGCATAATACACAAAGTATGACCTATTATAAAACCCATAGCCATTACAATGGGATGTGATGTTGGTTCATGCCGAGTGTAGCCTTACCGTTTCCATCCAGTAACGGTCAAGGTCATTGTGTCTCTGCTGTTTGCTGAGGGTCATCAGCCATCGACCTCCCAGTTTGTTCCTGTCATCTTCCCACATCGGCTTGATCCCATCCTGGCACACAATGTGAACAAAGATGTGGAATACTGTTGCTGATTCTAGTTTCTCAAAAGAACAACTATAGATTCAGGGAGGCTTTCCTAGCTTACGTTATGTACACGTAAATGCTTTCTTAAAATCATATTGTAACTATAAATCTGCATTGAATAGGTTTATCACAGCTGCTAAAACTCCTCAAAAAGTTTACATGGTGAAAATATACAGATGGTGAACAGCAAAACATATTCTCTGTATAATAAAATAATCATATTACATTTCTAAAAGCCCTTACCTTAAATAAGCAATAGTCACAGCCAAAGCCAAGCTTGCTTGGTTGCTGTATGTGGTTGTATAATCTGTAAAAATGAAAAATGAATTAATGTCGTCATTTAGTGTCCAAATTCTGGTTTCTGATTTTAAAGAAAGGCCACAGCAAAAAATCTAAACCAAATAAAATAATGGAATAGTAACATGTATAACATACTTGAAATATTTGAAATGCAGGAATCAAACCAGTCATTGATTTCTAGAAAAAAATAGCACTTAATGCTGGACAGCAACAAAGCCTAATGCTACCCTAATGTTGTAGTGGGACCATTTTCGTTGCTGTGCAACTATCAAAACACGATGACATTAGGGCTGGGTGATGTGGACAAACATCTGTCAGGGTTCTGTGCTTTGTGTATTGTGTTGCTGTGTCTTTACTTAATCCTTGTTTAGGTGCTTTTCAGTTACTAAGTCAAAGACAAAACATGCATGAAGAAAGCCCATTCTTTTGAACCATCCCCCTTTACACTTTGGTTATGATAAAGTGATGATTATGTTACAGGGTAAATGGAGAACACTTACGCCCAGAAGTCTTCCACTGTGTCAAACTTTGAGATGAGACGCAAGTTCTCTGTCCAGCTTTTGCTCTTGTCGTTTTTGAAATACCACAGGGCCCATCTAGGAGAGGAAAACACAACAATCCCTTTCACAATATGCACTTCACATTCATAAGACTGGAGAAAAAAAAGAAGTAATTTCTTCAACAAAACTGGCAATGTTTAGGATGAAACTAATCAAGCCTTGATTTGACAAACGTGACTTGATATTTTTCTTCTGGCAGAAAACAGATCAGCAATGCTCCTGATCATGTAAACCTGTGTTTTGCCTCAGTAAAACCAGAGAATATCCATGTTTTCAACAGAATAGGAAGGCCTTGACATCTCATAACAACATCCAAATAAGTTAAACCAGAGTCCTATTAACCAAACTCAGATAAAGAGACTATTTCACCACAGAACAAAACAGCTAGTTACAGTGGCATGCATATGAATGCAAAAGAACAGAGAAACCAGGCCATCATCCCCCTACAAACACACCCATTGTTTATGAGGGGTGCCATTATTCTTTCATCTATTCCCAGGAAGGGTAGGCCTAGTAGGGAGGGGTGAGGGCAGAAAAGGGGCATCGGCTGAACCCCCGTGCCCCCCACCTACAACAGTAGCCAACAAAACCCACCCACGTGCCGAAAAGGCTCATGTAATATTCAGCAAGCACAATCAGCTGACTAGAAGTCAAGCAGTACAGAGTCATACTAGAGAGAAGTAGTACTGGTACCATGTTGCTAACCCAGTGACACAAATTATTACACAACATCGGTGCAGAGGCAAGACAGCACACAGGCATGATTCCTCTGGTGAACGCAGTTGAGGACACAGAAGGGAATGTAAACAAACAAGGTGTCAGATGAGGTAAAGTCTATGATGGATTAATTCGGGACTTGTAATTACTGCGAGGAGATTTGAGACAACACAAGATAAGTTACCACATAGATTTAGTGACTTCAACGTCTATCGGTCTATCTGAGGCATCTACTATTAAGGGTTTTATGGTGGAAGCACCATATCAAAACCTGAGCCCAATACAGTAAACTCAAATCTGAGAGTCTAAAACCAGAATGATAGGATTACACTGGCCAGGCTACAACAGTAGTTGAGGACAACCTTGACCTCAGGCTGGACTGAACAAGCAGAAAGGCCTAGAAGTGACTTACTAAGTGGTCTACTCAGCATTTCCCCACTAACTGTACAGTGCTACTGAATAGGTTGTCACCAGCACAGAACTGTGATTACATTTCTAAACAGACAACAGTGAATGACAATTGTGTCAACACTGATATATAAGAAGGTACGAATATGTATTCTGTGCTCCAATTCAAATCATGGAATAAATAAATAATATAGCCTCCTCCTAAATCATATCACATTTATATTTTAGAATCGTTTTCAGTATTGGTTGCCATCGTTTTCTCTGGTTGCTATCCACCACACACCAATTTTTTGTAAAATACCCATTAAGCTTAATATAGTAGGGATATAAAAGAAATAAGGTCCATATTTCATTAAATTTGAGGAACTAAATGTAATTTCAAGCAAATTGCTTAAATTATGTTACATTTTATAAATGTGTCTGATGTTTGAACAATGTTACATGTAATGTTGATCTTTATATTTGAATAAAGTCTTAAAGCACAACTGAGTTCAATCAACAACACACCAGAAAACAAGATTAGAGATTAGAATAAGTGTTTCATTAAAACACACATCCTCAGTGTCATTGGAATGAAAGAATTTTCCTGTATTATCTAATCTACAGACCAACCATACCAAAACAAGCAGTGCTTCCCACCCAAACATAATAAGGACAGCCTAAGCAAATTAGTTCAGATTCCACAGCAATGAGTCATTACACTAGCATTGCAAATTCGGTCAACCATCCTATGTTTATGTATGTTTTTATGCCACTTACTCCTTTTTACTTGCTCAACGGACAACATATGAATGAAATGTTTTATCCGTACCTGTTCTGCAAGGGGTGTTTGACATACTGCTCAGAACTCGCAACCACAGGGATGTCAGTTTGGGGTTCTTCAGTATCAGCTGCTTTCTGAGAAGAGGTAAGTAGAGGAATGAAAACATACACTAAGACACCAATTGCATCATATTACTTTAAAAGCCCAAACTATTGTCTGTATTGAATAAGTGAGCTATTCATTTAAATAGCTAATTCATTCTCACTCCTAAATGGACAATAGTAGTTAGTATAAAGTACAGAGGTAGCAAGCCAACTAACGATACTTATCAGGCGAGCAGCATTCAAATGATGCCAACAAACATATAACATCATTTCACTCTGTTACGAAAGAAACCCAGCTAGCTAACGTTAGCGGTGGGTTGGTAAGGCCAACCAATGAGAAAAATCTAAGCTACACCAACTAGGCTAGCTAACGTTAGCTAGCATTCATTTTAGCAGACGTGCTAGCTGGCAGCGAGGCACACGTGTCCAGATGTCACAAATTTATTTAATAATATCACAACATGAGCGCTTAAAAGAACTAATTGTGTGTTCTAAATAATATAGACTATTAACTTTAATATCGAAGCAGATTAAACGAATCAATGAATGGAGTACGAGTGAACGATATCCAGTCAGTCCCTCCCTGCCAACAAAGTCAGGCAATGCCACCCCCCTTATCCATCACATTGCTGTGCATGCTAACGTTAGCTAGAATCCACACGAACTGAACCATCAGAATACTAAAACACGATAATTCCCCAAATCATAGTTGGGTGGATTCCAATTACACGAGATTATATGACAACATCATCATATGTGGTCAATTCTTGGTTTCTACTTGTGTGCTAGTCAAATTTTCCAGCTACCTCAATCTCCTTTACCGGCTCCGATGTCGCCATCTTGACAGTTGGAATTCTCTGTCCGTTCAGCGCTGCTGCGTCACAAACCAACCACTCACTCAAACCTACGGAAGCCTTTTCAGTTCAAACGAGTTTGTTCGAAATATAATGACACTAATCATAGAGTAGCAGTTTATTGTCACATCCTTTTATGACTTTGCACGTTTCTCCTCACAGTAAAATGGCAACCATTCAACGAACAACTGCCCACACAGACCATGCTAATGCATGTTGCTACTTCACTCTAATGAAAAACCTTTCCCCATCGAAGTCACCATTTTTTCAAGATGTTTCTATGTTTTTAACAATGCTATAGTTTATTGATCCCAGTGGGAATGGTCTTTTCACTGCCCCTCCAAGGAGGTCAGAGCACAAAGTCTGCTATTGATAAAACACAACAGTGAATAACAACTGTAGTGGAATTGTTAAGCAGAAGGTTAATATTTTGATCTTAAAATCTCTGAAAACTCTTTTGAGTTGAGATCTTTTGAGTTTGTGCACTGCTAGAGCACAGCACGCCGCTAGAACTGTTCAGTGACTGCAGTTTACTGATTTTTTGACAAACAAAAATGTACACACATCCTCAATGTCACTGGAGAGAAACAATGTCATCTTATCAGTTTTGGAGACTAATTGTACCAAAATAAGCACTGATTCACACCCAAACATTGATGATAAAGTCTAAACAACTGGATTGAAATACCATAAACTAGTATGCCAGATTCAGTAACCTACCTATGTGTGTGTGGCCAAATGTGAAGACATAACCCATAGAAGAGTGTGTGAGTAGTGTGTGTGTGTGTGTGTCCTGATAAAAATGGATACATTATCTATTATTTATATTCCATAAGTGAGATATACAGTCTTGTTCTTTACTAAGTCACATTGGTGTACACACACATGCGTGTTCGCCTACACTCATCCATGCACACACACATACAAACAGCAAAGAAGCTAGAAACTCATGATCAGGTCCAAAATATAAATATGTCTTTATTTCACAATCCCGAAAGAGATCAGCCATCCATAAAAGGAATGCTAAATTCAGCCTCTTCTCAAGTCTAAAATGGATATACTTTCAGCAACGTACAGTAATTTAGTTTCAAAATAAGCAAGATCATCCATTGTCTACACACCATTAACAGTACAGTAAAAACAATCTGGTTCACATACATATTTACACATTTTCCTACTATTAAAAACATCAGATTTCTAAATGCTGGTGCTTGCTTTTAGTTCCTCGTTGATACAAAGACTTTCAATGTAGTTGCGTAATGTGAACCGAGAATTTCCCCCAGTAAATAAAAAACATTTACGACAAGTGATGTTCAGAATGTTCTATCTAAATCAGGTGAAGTGAAACTGTTTACATTCATTGCATTCTGTGAGTGTGTGATGACTGTGTGTGGTACACATTTTCCCAAATTACACCCATTTGAGAATGGTTGGTGAGTTTGGTTGATCATTGGAAGACTTTTGAACTCTGGATGGACATGTTTACTATAATTCACTTTTTTTGTCTGAATTTGCAACCAATGATGATTCATGGTAGAGGATACCAATGCATCTCAGTTTTGAGTTAGCCAGTAAGTATGCAAAGTACTGCGTAAACTACCTTTGTATGTAATCACATAGCACATCAGCGTGTGCTGAGCATGCAAAGAGCACCATGCCGTCACCTTTCAGGATATAACCAGGTTAAGTCAATGAATGCACCATGACATCTTGTCCTATTAGCACCAAAAGGAAGTACAAGTATGTAAAAGACTACGACCTAAGACATTTCTGTTATGCCACCAGTGTTAGGGTGGGCGCCAGTTCAACTACTTTTTAGTCTGTATTGAAGTGGCAAGTTATTAAAATGAAGAGCTTTTCTTTCAAGGGTAATAAAAAAATCCTGATTCACCAAGAGTTGACACCAACCCTGTATGCCTTATTCAGACCCTGTAAAAAAGGAATCTGTAAACAAAGTCTTCACTAGGGTCAAGCATCCCAAATTGAGTGGGATCTGACTGCTGTTTATGAGTGGTTTTCCACGAAAAGCAGAAAGAGGCAAATAAAAATAGTTTAGTTACTTTTGCATTCAATAACATAATTGTGTATTCATATCCAGCGTATGGACATTAAAAATGTCAATATTCTGTTGAGATAGATGACACATTGTGATTTCTGTAAAAAAGAGGTCTCATTAGCACCATTAAAAATATACAGTATGTCAGAATTTTCGACAACATTTGAATCCTATGATCTTCACTTGTGCCCATTGAAAACAGACATTTTAAACTATTTGAATTAATTTTCCAAAAGTGAACATAAATGAAGAGCCAATAACAATAAGCACTTCATTGTTGCAGCATTTCATGATTCCTCATTACGTGTTGAACGAGACTGAATTTCATTCGATATGTATGCCATTTCCATTAATTGTAGTTCAATCAAATTAAAGAATAAAAATCAGATAAATGCAGAAATACTGTAAAAGAAAATAAGTTTCACGCCAAACTGTCATATATATCTCTATCTGTACATACACACTTAGGCCTATGGATTGGGACCTTTTTCAAGTTAGGTTTTGGAAAATAAAAAAGTGCTTCTTAATATGCCATACATGTCTGTGAATACAAGACAAACAGTCCAGACTTAAAGAAAACAAACAAAAAAACCAAAAAAACAACAAAGAAGTACATTTCCCTAATCCCCTGCCAATAAAATTCAGAGGCAACAGAAGGAAAAGCACAATGCTACATGTGACATAATCTGTAGTAATTGTATGCAGTATATTAGTCTTGTTTTCTATGTTATGTGATGAAACGGTTTCAGTTAGAATGGCACCAATGTATAAACCAATAAAATTCATCTTATGAAAAGAGCACCATTGGCTGAAACAAAGAGCATAGACCAACTGTACAACATAAATTCTGAGCGCCAACACATAATGCAGGTTAACATAGAAATTTTGCAGTAAACAGGCTTACACCAGAAATTAAATAGAAATTGTTATGATCAGAATAAATAATCACATCTTTTTTGTTCTTAATCATGTATATAAAACCAGTTTAAAAATGTCTTTAAAATGCTTCAAAGCACCATCTCTTTACAATAAAAACCAACACCAAAACTCACAGTTAAAAAGCCCACAAACTTTGGTCTTCCTCATCGCTTTGAAGGCAGAGATGAAGGAAGACAAAGTGAAGAAACAGATAAGAGAAAAACACAATGAAAATGACATATAAAAATGAGAGTAGAAGTTTGAAGTTGATTGAGGTAAGGCAGAAGCACAGGGTGTAGGAGTTTACTCTGTGTGAGTGAGTGTGTGTGTGTGTGTGTGTGCATGTATGTTGTGTGTGTGTGTGTGTGTGTGTGTGTGTATCACACACTGACTATGTCCAGCGATTGTAGGGGCCCGTGACTTGGGTAAGAGCATAAGGAGATACGGTGATGACACCATCCCGCGTAAGAGTCCACGTTTGACGGGTAGGAACTTTCATGACCCTCTTTGCCTCCTCTGCCTCCTTCTCTTCCTCCTCTTCTAGCTCCACACCTCCAGCTCCTTTCCCCCTCCCTTTGCTCAGACTATCCTCCATCCCTAGTCTCTCAGCCTCCTCTTCCCTCTCCCGCTCCCGTTTGGCCATTTTGGCATCCCACATAGCCATCCCGTGGCCCGGCTCGTTCAGGGACTTGTGCTGGTAGAAGACCAGGGAGATGCGGGTGGGGTGGCTGCGGTTGGGCCTGAGGATCGGGGTGGTGGCGTGGAGCTCCCGCCGGGCGCACTCTATCAGGATAGAGCCGTGTGAGGGCGCCACAGCAACTCCGCCTATATTGTTGTCCAGGAAGTTGTGCTCACTGTCTGACCATACCTCTTCCTGCTTAACTTCCTCTGTTTCAAGGGGGAGTGTCTGTGGGGGGAAGGGGAGCGATGAGAGAGGCGCAAGGCCATGACCCCTGACCTCTGTTCCGACCTCGCCTGCACCCCTGTGGAGTCCGTTGAGCCTGCTGAAGAGGCCCTCGGAGGTAGGTACGGGGGAGAAGGAGGAGGGAGGAGGAGCACTTTCACTGGGGGAGGGTCTGCGCAGAGGAGAACAGTGCACCTCATTGGGCTCAGTTTTAAACGTGCAGGGGTAGTTACTAAGGACATTATGGGGAGGTATACGACCTGACAGGTCCACAAACTGGTTTTGGGGGACACCCTGGACACCAGACCCTGGAGAGTAACCATTCATGGCATCTCCCAATGTCTTATAATTGCGAGCTGAAGCACCCTGTCCATACTGGAGGCCAGGCAGGCTAGGGTGATTGGGGGAGATGGCCTCCCTCCCTGGGGGGACCCCTCCACCTGGAGAGGGGTAGCTGCTGGTGCTCTGGCTGTAAGTGCTGGCTTGGTTCCGCTCTGGTAGGTACCCCCCAACACTGGCAGGCCTGGGTGGTTGTCTATAAGAGCTGTAGTAGGCCTGTGGCTCTGTTTTGAATGAGGGGGACTGCTCTGCAGAAGTGGTTTTAAAACCTAGATTCACAAAGAAACACAAGATACATCAGCCTCTGTTGACGTAATATATATATATATCTATAAGGATCGCAGAAAGAAGTAATAATACGATTCATAGACCAATAAAACCAAACAACAAAAAATAACATCCATACATTTTGACCTTTATTACATAATGAATCAGAAAAACCTTGATGCAGCCAACAATTTAGTTGTCCTACCTTTGTTGGGGGTCTCACTTTTCACTTTCCCAGGAGTGAGGGGGGTCAGCCCCAGCTTCTTCTCCAGTCTCTCTGCTTGGGCCTTCAAACGCGCCTCTTGCCTCCTCTTACGGGCTGATTTCACTGGCTCAGCCAGCAGACGCACCTGATTGCACAAAAACAATCATTGAATAAAAAAAACAATATAATTTAATTTTCAGAAATATCAAAATCTGCTCTCCTCCATACAAACCTCTCGGGGGAAGGCAGATAGGACCTGTAGAGCCCCAGTTTGGATCTTGGCCCACTGGCCCTCAACCTGGCCAAACTCATCCCTGTCGGAGATCTTGTAAAGAGGCAGAACATGGAGCTGCTCATCTTCTGGTATGTTACGCACTGCCCGGTTATCTTCTTTGGTTAAAGTGCAAACCTGCAATTGGACATTGACGAAAGGCATGTTGTTCAACCAAACAGGGGGCCCTATAAAATCAATGCACCAAATCTAGAAGCAGAGGTTGGGGCAATGTTCAGTCACATGATAGATGAGCAGAGTAGATGCAGAATGCATGTTGTCATCTGAGTAGCTTGCTTACCACAGTGCTGCCATTATTCATATTGTGAGTGTCCTTGTGAGCATGAGCACAGAAATCCACACAGGCTGTCACCCCAGAAAATGGACATCCCTCCCTCCAGCCCAGCCGGCAGTCCGTCCCTGCCTGCTCTTGTTCCACCTGGCAGAGGGAAATAGACAAGAAGTTAGAGAGGTTTTGTTTGTGGTGAAAACTCACAATATGTTTGGTAATGAACACAAGAATCAAGTACGGAGCCCCTGAAGTGACATGTGGCAAAAATAAAAGGTTTCCTGGTAGTTTTGCTTCAAATGACCAATGTTTTTCTGTCTCTTCTTTATCGTTCCGCGTAGAGATGACCATACACAAGTTGGTTACACCATTAAATTATCTCTGAACGGCACAGACTGTTTCACCACAAGGAATACATGATCAGCCTTGATCGGATGTTTCTTGTGCACACTAGTAACGTTGGAATTTGTTTTGTTGCCACATGTCCCTTCAGGGGCTCCGTAATGAAGCAATGGATGAAAAAACGTTTTTTAAAAGCCAGAGAGAGTTTGGCAGCTGATTTCACACCTGGTTTTGGAAGGCCTCGGGAGCCAGTCTCTTGTAGACTGGTGCAAGGTCGGTGGCGAGATTCTGAAGGTTGTTCTCCAGCTTCTCTTCCTGAACAGGAAAAATGCAATTCAATTATCAAAGTATGCAGATTTGCAAAAGCTCCAACCAAACGTGACGAAGAAGCCACCGCGCGGATCACACCCCCCCCCGCTATAGTGTAGACAAATAGGATTTCTGTGAAGTAACCACTCCCCTCACCTCCTGCGGGTAGTCTCCGAGCAGGCGAAACTTGCGGGGCACTTTGCTGCGGGCGAACTTACAGCCGTTGAAGTACATACTCCAGGAGCAGCCGAAGGAGAACGAAGCCCCGCAGGTGTCCGCGTCCAAACCCTGGCACGCACACGTACGACTGTGGAGAAAAGGGGGGGGACCGTTAAGACGCCGCCACGCTGCAGTCGGGGTCAACGCAAAGCCAATTTGGGGCGTAACTCACTCTTCGTTGAGGGCACAGCGACGGCTGGTGGGGGAGCCGTATTTACAGAGGGTGTCTGTGAGCTCCTGGTAGAGGTGGTCCGCCATGGCCCGGGGGATTCCCTCCCACGCCAAAATGAGGATGACTACCACGGCGCTCTCACAGTGGTGGCCTGCCCGCTGGCGCACCAGGCACAGCAGTTTCTCCTCCTCACTGCCACGCCGGATCACCTGGTCAGATGAAAACACACTCACTTGTCAGCGCTGACAGACGAGTACAAGCATTCCCGCATCAACACGCTTTGGACAGAATTGGGACAGGATAACAACACGCCGACAAATACCAGACACTTACCCATTTGGCTATCGGGCAGCCCTGGGAGCTCTTCCCTTCTTTCCCGGTATACACCACGACTTCCACCCTTACTGCATTCCCTTTCGCGCCATACCTGTGACATACACAACACACGTAAGGATAGGCATTCATTACTCTCCTGCAACCTTAGCGTATATGTTTTGATCTTTCCCAAAGCTCTCTGCATTTTTGGGGATCTATTTTTTAATGCGTTTTTCCAATATTTTTGAGAGACACATAGATTCAAACCCTTTAGCAGCCATTCTTGGCATCCAGGAGGCAGAGAATACCTTTCCTAGGGCACAATCAAATTACATGGGTTTTACCGCTCTTTTGGCCAGAAGACTGATCTTGTTGAATTGGAAGCAGGCCTCTCCTCCATCTTTTAAACATTGGGTTAGGGATACAATACACTTCTTGGCTTTGGAAAACATTTGCTCTGAAAGGGTCTGATGCCAAGTTTAAGACTGTATGGCAACCTTTTGTTTATTGTCTTACAAATAATTTATAAACACTGGCCTGTTTCACTGCGGGACATCTGATACCTGACATTGAATTTAAACAATAGTTCTTCCAGCAAGTTGTTGTAATGATGTAATGCCATGTGTATGTGTATACATATTGATGATAATAATGCAGAGATCATTTGAGTAATAGTATTTTTTCACCAGTTAAACGTGGCTGTGAGGCGAACTGTAAATATGAAGTTTTAAACAGGTTGTCATCTCTGTTGACGGGCCTCTCCTCTCAGCCCTAGGGGTTTCCTGTTTCAACTCTGTGTGTGTGAGCGTGCACGTTTGTATGTGGTCACGCATGTATGTGTACACTGTCGGCTCAGCAACGTTTCCTCTTAATGACAGACTCTGTGGCCATAACCCCGCCTCATTCTGCCAGGCCTGTGGCTGGCTACTAGGTGCTCAGCATACTTGGTAGTAAACACATGCAACTACAAACACAGAAAGACAGACACACACACACACACGACATAAACAGAGTGGTAGTAGTCACTCTACCTGTTCTCCATTAATTCCCTCACTGAGGCTACACTGGGTCCCGCCCCAAGGTGAGTGTAGTATGGGCCTTCCTCCTTCTCAATGATTTGCTCTGTGGAAAAAAAATGATCCATTTGGTACGGCAGCAACTTTATTGAGAGAACTGTCTTTCAAGCAGCAGGGTGGTATTTCACAACCAGGAGGCCACAGGTTTGATGTGGTGCACACAGTAATAGTGTGTATCGGTTTCTGTGTGTGTGTGTGTGTGTGAGAGAGAAGTCAGTGTGTGTGCAGAGAACTCAGAAATGTTACTCACTTAAAAGCAAACTCTCAGGTCAGATTGAGTCACAAAGTGGAGTGAAATACAACCAATGTGATAACTATTAGTAGTAATGAGCAGAAACTCCTTGCCATGTCCTGAAATTGGTAGTTTTCCAAATACAGGTCATATCAGGTAAACTGTATCACTGAATGCAGCTACCGGTTAGGTAGCTATGACTCACCCATGCACTGACAGGAGGGAAGATCAGCCAGTTTTTTGGAAGGTGTGTTGAGCAAGTTCTTGGTTGGGGTGTCCATATAACTCATGGGAGACTCCAGGAAGCTGTTGATGCCGTTCTTGGTTGGAGTTGACTCCTTGGAGTGGTCCGGATCCCCATCAGTAGATGTGGACAGGACAGTGACAGGTCCTGACCTCTCCAGCTTGTAGTAGCCCTGCTGGCTTGGAGGACTGGACTGCCGAGGCCCCGAGAAGCCGTTTGCCAGACCGTGGATCCCGGCGGCGTGGCTGAGAATGCCGGGGTTCGCCGGGCTGGTGTTTGGATCAGCACCATGCTGCAGCCCACCACAGGGCTGCGCTACCTGAGATAACAAACACCTTTCACACTCCTGTCCCAGTCCTGGGGTGTGACCGTTGTGTGGACTGTGATGGTGGTGGAGGGGACCGTTTGAATGAGACCACGGCTGTTTTTCTTGACCGCAAGTGTGGCCGATCCTCGCGTACTGAGCGGCGTTGTGGCTCTGACTTTGTGGCCCTAAGTAGGCTGTGTTGTGTGTGTTACTGTGGTGGATGAGCTGCCTCTTTTGCTCCTGAGCCTCTGCCAGGTATCTCTTCAGGTCAATCTGGGCCTGCGGCAGAAACAGGTTCCTCTTGTGGTGGAGCGCCGTCTTCCCTTGGGGGACGGCCTTCTGACCGCGGCTCCTGTGGGGCGTCTTGCCATTAGGTGTGCGTTTGGCGAGGGGGGTCCTGCAGTTGATTCCCTCCTCCAGTCCCTCGCTTATCCTCTTCTTCCTGGGTTTGGAAGGGGTGGTTTTGGTTTTCTTCATGACAGTCTTTTTGTGACTGGGGGTAAGCTGGGAGTTGTAGTTGTACTTGATGGCTGACACAGGGGTCCCTTTGGGAGGGTTGTTCTCCGACTCCTGGCTGTGACGGGATTGGATGATGAACGCCAGGTCTGCCAGCTGAGCGGCCACTTCCTCCTCATCTCTGTTTCTCCTCATTTTACCAACAATCCTCTCTCTGTCCTCCACAAACACCCTCTCAGGATCTTTACTGAACTTCTCCATGTCACTGTGGTCTTTATAGTTGCATTCTGACTTGATGACGTGAGAGCCGAAGCCCTGCTCTGCCCTCCGGTAGGGTCCTCTATCGCCGCCTGAGCTGGCCTCTAAGAGATCCTGTAGAGACAGCTTTGCAGTAGAGCCAGGACCCCGGGAGCACTGGATGACATTCCCTTGTCTGGCCACAGGAGGGCGTATGACTGACGTCTGCTGTAGTGGTGAGCTGATGACCGAGACTTTGTTATAGCGGATAGCTGCTGTGGGTTTGGCGTCTTGCAGGGGTGTGTTTGTATTAGAGGTTGTGAGGGGGGCAGAGACGGGATGCTCAGCTTTACTCTCTGCTTTGATGGACCCTGGGGTATTTTGAGGTATAGCTGCCAGTTGAGTCAAGGCCTCAATAGCGATAGCCTGATCAAAACTAAGATTCCTCTGCTCCACCAAAGACTGTACACACGGTAGCGAGACACGTGGAGGGGGTTCACTTTTGACAGGATGCAGAGTCTTTTGCAGGTTGACAGGAGTGCTTTTCTGACACAAGTCACTGTTCAGGTCCTCCGGCTCTGTTTTGACAGAGTGCAAGTCCGGCGGCTCTGTCTTGAAGGAGCGAAGAATGGGAGAGCGCGAGCTGAAAAGTTTCTCTTCCAGCCCCTTCCTCTCTGTGATGGAGAGACACACCACGGCGGCCAGAGTGGACAGCGGGTCCTCACAGACCTCATCTTCCCCGTGCAGCTGCTGTGCGGCGGCCTGTTCAGTGTTCCACACCCACGGCTCCTCCAGCTTGATCTTCTTTAGTGGGACTGATGTGTCATCCGGAGGAGCCTCGGGTCCAGTCTCAGAGCTGCCTTTAAGGATCGCGGTTGCTGTCATGCTTTGAGGCTCGGACACCACTGTAGTCCTTTGATATTGGAATCTCGGATCGGAGTGCGACCCGGCAGTCATATAAGCACCGTTAAGTTTCGTCAGGTTCTCGCCGGAACCGTTTTGGAAAGTCACAGAAGAGCATGAGTGTTGGTGAAGTGCGCTGCCGGTCTGCTCCAGCCCGGACTCTCTCTTGATAAGTGCTGGTCGTCCACTTTGGTCTGGGGCCAAGTTGTGGGTGAGCAAGTGGGTGATGAGTGGAGAGGGTGTATGAGGTATGTGGCCTTCCTCCCCGTCATCCTCCTCCGCTGCTGTATGGGTGTCATCCATCTGTGCCTTGCCTCTGCCATTTACCGAAGCACTTTCTGGAACCACCTGAGAGAGGCAGAGTAACAAAAAGAGAGATGTGACTCAACAGGCTCTGACAGTATGCGGTGATTCAGCGTGCTCTAAACAGTCACGGCACACAGCACAGCAGATTGCCTCCCAGCATGCCGCTAGCATGTGTTGCAGCGCAGCCACTAACAAGACTGTGGAAAATATTATGGCATATGAAAACAAAGAATCTGCTTTCTATAAATCTCACAGAAAACGTTCTCTAAACAGAGGTAAAAACTATATTATTTCACAGAAGAGGCTTCAATCAGGACTACATTCCTGCCTGAGCTGTGGAGAGCCACAGCCCCACAGGTAGCAGAGAGCCAAAGAGTAAACATTCAGAGTCACGCACGGTTCATGGTTGCGTCACTGCCTGGGGGGGGGGTCATTGAGGGCATTTGGGCAACGTGCATGTGCATGTTGTATTGTTGTGCCGTCGTCTCTGTGTGTGTGTGTGTGTAGTGCATGTATGGGTTTGCCGGTGTGCGCCTAGGTGTGCATGTGTATGTATGCAAGCACATGTGGTTATTCCTGCAGCTGCCCTGCCATGTTAACCTGTGTGCACTGCTGAGTGAGTGATTAACTCAATAGACAGATATGGACACAGCAGAGCTCAACCTCTATAAGATACTGACTGCACGCAGACCTATGACCATCCAAAGGCCATGCTGAGTACACACTACCATGGACCCACAATGATGTGCGGGTGACAAAGATGCATAGCCAGAGCTCCGTAAGCAAGGAAGAAGGAAAAAAAGGTTTGAGATCTTGAGATCAGCTGAGTGGGAGTGAGGGAGAAAGGAAGTGAAGGAGGGATGTAAGGTCAGATGGAGACTGGATGGTTTGGGGAGAAATAGACAGATCTGTCAGGACTATTCCTCTGATGCCACGAGGAAGGTCCATAGAGAACTGACTGAGAGAAACGCATGGCAGGCTACTCTAATGCAAGTCTACCCTACATAGAGTAGTTCTCTTACTATGTAAACAGAAGGACTCCTAGTTTTATTTTTCATCGAACATGTGATCAACTCAAACTCAAGCCACCTCTTAGTTTATGATTTAACCCTGTAAAACAAATGGGCTGATTAAAAGAATGTTGCAGATAAGATAAAAAGACTCAGCTGACAAAAGGATCTAAAACTTGTTTGCAGAAGCTGGAGAGTGTGTGTGTGTGTGTGTGTGTGTGTGTGTGTGTGTGTGCATTTGTGTGAATTGTGTGTCTACTGTGTGTGTGTGTGTGTTTGGTATGAGAGTGAGACATCCCGTTTTCACACTAATGAACGAGAATAACTGCAGGGGGCTGGAGATAGGTGGATGTCAGCTTCTTCATCACTGTGTTTACCTCGTCTGAACTCCCATTAAACTCCACCACCGCCACTGTCTTTATGCATTTTACACCACACTCCCCAGCAGGAGAGGTACACGTTGTGCTACATGCAAGATGAAAATATCGAGATCAAGCAGCATCAGTGCATCATTACAAAACCCGTCTGTGCACTCATCTAAACCCACAGATCAAACGGTGTCAATTACATGTGGGGGGCTGTCTTTAGTTCTCTCTCTTTCCATTCTCATACACTGGATACTGTTATTTATCATCAATCCATAAGTAAAGTCAAGTATATTTATAAAGCCCTTCATCACAACAAACAACAAGGTCTAACAAGGTCAGGCTGATAGACAATCACATGTATGACAATATAAATGATCAATTATCAAATATATATCAAATATTAAAGATGCAGAGTAACAGGTTGAAGAGGACTGAAAGGAGGAGGAGGAGGAGGAGGAGGAGGAGGAGGATGACACAGCGAGCCCACCTAATCTGCCTACGGTAGCTGTGTTTGATAATAGGTCGTGCTTTTCAGGTTAACGTAGACGACATTTCTAAGAAGGTTCAACAACGTCTCTACTTCTTGAGAAAATGTAATTCCTTTAATGTTTGCACCAAAATGACGACTCTGTTCTACAGAACTTTTATTGAGTCGGTGCTGTCTTTTTGTATTGTGGTGTGGGTTGGGAACCTGAATCTGGCCAATAAGAATCGGCTTGGTCGGCTTGTCAGAGTGGCCAGTAAAGTTATTGGGGTGTACCAAGCACTCTCTGACCTTTGATCGGCAGGTCGTAAGGAAGGCCCATGCCATATTGGACTGTACTGACCACCCCTTGCAGAGGGAGTTAGAGCTTCTACCGTCAGGTAGAAGATGTAGAGTCCCAACTCAGAGGACTAAAAAATTCCTTTCTTTGTACTGCAATTAGAAGGTTAAATTTGCACAAATGATTGCACTAGGTACTTTCTGCACTCAGATATTTGATCGTCTTTTGTCTTCACATGAAGTGATCTTGCACTGTACTGTACTGTCTGGTATGTTGCCTTTTATGTTGTATTTTTGATGGATAGAAAGTGTTTTTAATACCTGGCTGCAACCAAATTTCCCCTAGTGGGATAATAAAAATGTGACCAGCACCACCCGCCTAAGCAAGGCGGTGCAATTCAAAGAGGCTTCCCCTCACCTGACCGGCTGGGCGTGCAATAATAATAAACGTTCGATGCATTCCAGGAGCCTGTTTTGTGATGAAGTGTTTGCTTTTATGGTGCACCCACTTTCCCTCCACCTCCATTGTCTACTTCTACTCCAGTTAATGATTTCCTACATTTCCCAGAATGACTTTCGACATCACCAACAGAACAGGCATGAAGTTGTTGCATTCAGCTGTGGGTTAGGTGGGGAGAGCAATAGCTATAGCCATAGTGGAGTTTTTCCAGTCGAGAAAAATAAAGAGTCATGTTCCTACCTCAAAACTCAATGTCTTGTGGCTTCAGTTCTGGCCAAGATTATTGGCACCCTTGGAATTTTATGCCAATAATGTACAATATAGTCTTAAATAATTGGAAACTGAAACAACTTGTATCGATTTACAACAGCACATGATCAAAAACATTTTGTTAATGTTTTATGTTATTAAGAAGTTTGCTGCTTATGGAATTATTAAGAATCTCCCAGGACGTGGTGGTAAGAGGAAAATTGATCTCAGACATCAAAGGTTGGTGCGAGCCATTGAAAAAACACCTCACATGACATCCAAAGATCTCAAGGCTGACCTGGAGAGGTCTTTGGTAATGGTTTCAGCCTGTACACTGAACCAAGAAGAGCTTTACGGTTGGATGCTACAGAAGACCCCACTGCTGAAAGAGAAACACAAGAAGACTGATCTTTGACAAGACCCACCTGGACAAACCTAAATCCTTCTGGGAAAATGTTCTGTGGGTGAAACCAAATAAGAGCTCTTTGGCAATGCAGATCAGTGCTTTGTTTACGACGAAATTAAGACTTTTTACCTACAGTCAAATACGGTGGAGGATCCATAATGTTGTGGGGCTGCTTTGCTGCCTCAGCTACAGGACGTCTTGAACGTATTAAGGGCATCATGAAATCAGAACATTACCAAGGCATTTTGGAGGGAAATGTGCTGCCCAGTTTCAGAAAAATCGAAGGTAGGTATCAATCAAAGGTAGGACAATGCTCCAAAACACACATCAAAAAGCACCCAGGACTGTTGCTTGGTCAAAGGAGTCCTTTAAACAGACAAGAACTGGAGCGGGTTGCAATTGAAGAGTGGGAGAAACCGCCAGCAGAAAGGTGCAGGAAGCTTATTGAATGTTACAAGAAACGTTTGGAAGCAGTCATCATTGCCAAAGGCTGTGCAACTAAGTATTTGAAAAGGCTGCCAATAATCATCGCCACAGCTACTTTTCAATTTTGAAACCAGAAAATATTTGTTTAATATTTACATTCTTATTGTTTGATCATGAGCTAATATAACGAATAAAACGAAGCGAAGACTGAAAGTTGTTAGATATTGTATATTATCTGCATATCTACAGTCAGTGGACAAATTAGCACCTCTCCTATGGTGGATTTCTCCCTGTATGATTGTTGAATGACATTGAAAATGTTGAGTAAATAAAGACCTGACATCAAAGCCTGATGTTTACTGTTGTAGCTGCGCTGGAAAATATCTCAGCATGCCGTCTACGTTTGGCCTGTCCAAGGGAATAGGAAATATACACTGCAAAACCACAAAATGACCCAGAAATGCAAGATACATCACCAACAGTGTTACAGTGTTTTAGAGTTGATCTTTCATTTAAGAACGGGTTGAACTATTGCATGTTTGAAAACAGAACAGAAAGTACCAGAGAGCTGTTCATCACTGATAAAATGCTGGAACCAACTGTGTCAAAACCTGGTTAATATGCTGTAGTCGACCTACCACCGAGTATTATCACTGAAAAAAAGCTTCTTCATCCCGCTGTGATCCGACTCACCCTCCCTACACACTTCCCTCCACTCTCCACTGCTGTTGGGATTCTGCCTTACTACTAGAAACACGCTGCTGATGCAACAGATTGCTGGAGCGCAGGCTGAGGCAATACCTAAGTTGCCAATGCAAGTCGTGAGATAACCCACTCCACGGCAGCATGTGGAAACGGGCCACCCCAATCTTAAAATGAGAGAGACAGAGGGAAGGAGATGTGGAGCAGAGAGAGAAAGGGAAAAAAGACAGTGTGTCTGTCACAATAACCTGCTTTCAATGACAAAGCAGCGCTGGCTGGTTTCCAGCACTGCACCAGGCACGCGTGTGTGTATGTGTGTATGTGTGTGTGTGTGTGTGTGTGTGCGTCCGTTTGTGTTTGTGTGTGCATGCGCATTTGAGTGTTTAAGATCATCAAAGTATAGACTCTGTTTTTCATTCTGATGCATTTAGCCTTGTGATAACGAAAGGCCTGATGCAGGATGTGAATGCAGAATCATGTGCTCCCATTTTGCCGCCGGGTCTCTGGAGGGGCAGAGTCTGTGATGTGTTAGGGCTGTGTCTTTGTGCTGCGCCTGTTGTGTCTGCCTCAGGGCCTCCATCACACCGGACGTCATGGTATCGAGAAAAGCTCTCTTTAGTGAGCACACAGTCCTACCTCTCTCTCTCTCTCTCTCTCTCTCTCACACACACACACTCCTGCCCAAGCCATAAAGAGCCACAAAGAATAGACTACAGTAGCTAGAGGGTGAATGCTTCACACACATACACACGTTCAGAGACCCAGCCTAGCAACAGGAGTGTGGCTGCCGCTTGAATCCTAACAACCCTCTCAAGAGAGATGGGTTTCCAAGGAAGTTCTGAAAGAGGCCATGCCTAACTCAACACCACACACACACACACACACACACACACACACACACACACACACACACACACACACACACACACACACACACACACACACACACACACACAAACACACAAACACATACATACCCACCTGAATTTGAAAACCTGACTTGCCTTCAACTGAACTACTCCAGCAGAAAACAGGTCGCTCCACATTCATTGTCTACAGCCTAAACCAACACAAACAAGCTGCCAGAAAAAACAAATAAACCCTCCTGTGACAACTGTGTTCTTCGCGTTCACTTTGTGGCCATGCAGAATTCAGACACCGTTAGGATCTCTTTCTCACAGCGTGGAGTGGGGCTCTTAAGATAAAACCATGAAAAAAAAGCATGCTTCCTTCCTGGCTGCAAGCGCAAGTGTTTTGTGTGTGTTTCTCTGAACTTATGTGAGTATTAACCTCATTCATAGAGCGTACCTTTCCTTTCCTGTCTGCTCAGAACTCAACATCGCACAGTCGACACACTGAACGCACTACATAAAATAGAGTGACAAAGTAGGCTTTATAATTGGCAATAAACCTTGGAAGAACCACTAAAACTGCTGCATGCTGACAAAGCTCACAGTGCCCCAGCATGAATTGGAGCTCAATCAGACATAAAATTATACAGATTAACACTGCATCAGTAACAGGAGGACCTTTTCTACTAACCGCACAATAATAATACCATCACTACTGCAGCCAAACAAGTAAAGCTGGCCAAATTACAAGTTACGACCCAGGGATTACAAGCACTCCACTTCTCTGGTAACCACGGTCCGAAAACAGCAGGTGCCGAAATATGGCTGTCCAAAACACTGCAAGAAAGGAAAGGGGAAGCACAAGGGTTCTTCACACACACCGCAACGGCTAAAAAAGACATGCAAGGAAGAAAAAGGAGAGGGGTGTCTGTTACCGTGGAAACTGTCCTCTTTGTCGCTGATTTGGCCACAGTCTTGTAACCCACCTGGAAAAGACAAGCCAATCACACACACACACACACAGAAGTCCAGTTCCTCAGTGATTCAGGAGGAACAATAACAACATCAGCTTCCAAAAAAAGCGCTCCACCACAGCTAAAGTAGAGGGAGAGACAGCGGAGGATAACCTCTAGATAAGCTGTACTGCAGCCGATTCATCTGCAGCTAGACAATAGACCCCAGGGTGAACGCTCCAGCTGCCTTTACCTTGTCTGTCCTCGGAGGAAGCCCCTCCAGTTTAGGCAGCATATCCCTAAAAGGTATTGGTGGCCATCTTGCTTTGCTTTCTTCAGCCTCAAAAGAAAAGCTGGCTACAGTAGCCGAGCGCAGGGCAAGCTCCCGGGTATCATGACTAGGGCGACTGTGAGCTGCTGTAGCGAAGTGCTGCTACAGCAGATGCACACAAACTCACAGCAGACACACAGACACACACACACACACATACGGGATGCCTTTCGCAGACGCAGACAGAGCCTCATCAGCCAATGGCGTGAGGACCTTAGCAGCTTGTAAATTATCTTCCATGCCTAGACTCTCCTAAACAAAGGATCCCCTATGTGGGCTTTTTACTCCAGCCCTACGCGCATAGATTGGAGGGAAGCTGTGGGATGGAGTCTGCACACTGGATCTGGATCAGAGGACATTCACTGGGAGACTGAGTTCAGTCAGAGATATTAACCCCTAATGCAGCTCACCAACACGGTGGAAGCCACCTCATTTGGCACTCTTATATTGTTTATGAATCATAGGCAGCGTGTCAGACCGGTAGTTTCACTGTGATTATTTTTTATGTGATGTAACCTTTTGAAAATCATTCACAAAATATCCATGCTGCCACTGTGGATAGCTATGGCAAAACAATAGTAGTAGCCCAATGGAAAAGTAAGCTTGTGGTCACCAGGTCAGCAATTCGAATCCCTCTGCAAGCAGGGAAAACCCGGGCTAGGAAAATGTATGAGAAAGTGGGCTCTCCTCCCTCCAAAAATAGTGTAAAATTGCTCTTGAGCAAGACACTTATCCTCCTGCTGTTCCAGTGGAGCAGTGGCCAACATTACAAGACTGTGATACTGGTCAGTTCTCAGATGTGAGTTTACATGTAATGCTCCCTCCTTAGTCTGAATATTTAGGGGTGACAAAAGTGATGATGTCCATAAAGGTAAACAAAACAGACAAACAGACAAAGACATATTTCTAGAGCCACAGATGATCTATTATAAGAGTTTTGATCTCATAATAGATCATCTGTGGCTGCTGTCTGTCCTCAGCAGAAATGTAGCCTGGGATGCCTTGTCACCCTATTCAAACCACAACAGGCAGCAGCATCTGCATGGCAGCAGCCCACAGCAATTCCGCTGCAGCACCTCTGTTTCCCACAGGACCCATGTATGTTGTGGGTGCCTGAGGTGGGAAGGAGACGTTTACAGCATTCATACTGTTCTTTCTCTCTCTGTCTCAGCAACTATTCCTCTCATTCGCTCTCATCCACCCCCTATGTTTTTTTTCTCTCTTTCCAAATCATTCCCCGAGGAAAGGCTGTAGTCAAAGAAAGGAGAAAGAGAGAAAGACAAAGAGAGAGAGAAATTTTACAAGAGTGAAGTACTCCCTCCTTTTAAAGACAACCATGTGGCCGTGAGGCTGAGGTCACACCAGGACAAGGGAACAAAATGAAGGCAGCCTGTGCCAGTGCCTGTCTGTAACACTCCAGTAACCAACCTCAGCCGTGTGTGTGTGTGTGATCGTGCACACAGAGTGCATGCAGCTTAATCCAGGCACAACAATACAAGACAAATCAGCGCACTGTTACAAATGCCATTCAACATCATGATGAACAAAACAAATGCACAAGCATGTCATGATATCTTGGGAGATGGATCTACCTGTTTGCCACGTCAAAAACTCAAAACATATTCATAATTGCATTACTTTGATTGAGTCAAATGTGTATGATAAAATGGGACAGTTCCAGTCCTCAGAGTCACGTGGCTGTTGTAAAATACTGGATAAACACACACCTGTGACTGCAAAACAGTCAATCATATGTATATATTGAAAGTGACCATGTGTGTAATGACCACTTAGCAACGACTCAGTATTATGTAAAATTAATTGATTAGTAGAATTGCTTAAAAGTAAACAATTCAGCGGTGGTAACTGCGGTGGGCATGTTTGTTTTTCATTATTTATTTATTTTTGTAGCATGGACAGCTGTATTTAAAGAGATCAAGGCAGTAGGTGGTTAAGCCTCAATATATCTAGCTACGGATGTATGAGTCTAATCACAAACAAGAATAGCCCACATGACGTCTTTATTTTTCCTAAAATTGGTAATAAATATTAGCTAAGTGGTACAATACAATCAAATCTAGCCCAGGACTGTTGTCGCATGTCACCCCCTCCCCTCTCTCTTCCAATCTTTTCTGTCTCTCTTGACTTCTAATAAAGGTGGAATACAAACAAAAAACAAACAAAAACAAAAATGAAACTGTATACACTGGCATATGTGTGATGCATTCAAACAACTTTTATTCCAACGACTATGGATATCACGTGTATTTTCAGTTAATTCGGTTAATCCTACCTAAACATGCCTAACTCCTTGTCATCACTTCTTGATGTAGTGTACGGCAAAGGTATAAAATACTTACATCTCAAAAAAGACAAAAGGGATTATGCAGGACCATGTGTGCTGTATGCCTATTTGCCGAGTTACCAAGGTTTTATTAAAGCAATAAGCCACTCGAGGCCACGCTTTACAACAGTGGACAGGGTTTTTGCCCCTCTGCTTTACACCATACCTAACAATGCGTCTTATCAGGGTCTCTCGTGCTTTATTGTTTATATGAGGTTTTGTTCGGACAGGCCTCGAGCAGCAGAAGTCACATTGAATGGGTTTACATGCAGACAGTATTCCAAACAATACTCATATCCTGGCTAAGGTCTTATTTATTCTTCTATGCATCTTCACATCCTGTCCATAAATATCCCACTATACACATAAAAGCATGTTGTAAATATTATGGTGGAAACTGAGCTTACACCGGCTGCAAAACACCCACAACTACACTTTGATACCATATTGGTATCTTATTCAAGCTTTGCCTAGCTAGGTTATTATAAGCAAGATGTTATGTTTGTATGTGCCAACTGAAAAACCTGCAAAAACCTGAATCCCTGCATATCCCAAATGTCAATGGGTTGTTGGTGTGTTTGTAAACACATTCAATGTGGTGGTTATGACTGAGCTCTGAGTGTGAGCTGTCAGAAGTAGACCGACAGGTTTGGTCTTTTAGGCCAAGTCTCCAAACTGGACTGTGAAACAGGTTGTGCTTCAAAAAACAAACAAAAAAAGACTGTATCAGCTTTGTGTAGGATACACACCTACTAACTGCCGTCTGGAAGTATGTACTGCTGCCATATAACCATGAATGGGCATGTGCTGTTGAAGCCTTGGGCAGTTACCATATTAAGTGCATTAAGGGTGTGCTGGTATTGGTTTTAAACTCAATTTCAAACTCAAACTCAATAAACAACAGAAGAATTGTTTAGAGGACACATAGAAACTTTGAAGCCAGACTTCCACTTCACCATGATATAACAATTTCCAGTTTCCCTGTGGCTGTACCATCAAGTTTAGACAGGTAGCTCTGCACACCTTGACTCAAAGTAGCATTTGGTATCAAGGCAGATATTAGAATGTTATAATTATATGAAACTATCTTAAACTATCACCTTTATCACAAAAAGTGTGACTTTTAAAAAAAAAATCCTACTGGATATATGATTTTGTGTTTTTTTGAAGTTGCATATATTGACACTGTCAATATGTATACAGCTCTATAGTAAAGTATAAAGTTGGAGTCCTAAAATTAAGTAATGTCTCTCAATTCTCATATCATTCCTCCTTCTCCTGCAGCCATTCCACTCCTAAAATACTCTACATCCAACAACACTATTCCACTGCACCCCTAATTGCCGGCTCCTAAAGCGTCCCATATGTTTATGCTTTAACGAGCTGCCCAGTCCTCGTTAGGTGCAAGTAGTCTGGACATTAATCATCCTAAGCTCTGCGAGTGTGCAAGCGAGGTAACGTAAGTCCTCCTGCAGCAGAGCCGTAAAGTATCTCAGGCACATCTGGAGTCCTGGGCTGGTCCAGCACTTGAGCTGTGCCAAACGCACATGATGCCAATAGTTGTCATTGCTGCCATTATTGCCTATGATAATGTAAATGCGTCCCTCACTTGCACGAGGAAAGGTGCAATTCCTCATGACAGCCAGTTATGAAGGGCAGTGTGTCAGGCGGTAGTTTATCCTTTTCTACTCCCTGTAGTCTCTCGCTCTTTGTCCTCTTTCTTCTGTTCTTCAGAGCAGCGACACCCTACCTTCCATGCTCCGTGAGAGGTGAGCTTTGGTGTGGGTGTTTAACTGGTGGAAAAAGCTGGTTATACTATCCCAGGAAGGGATGTATGTATGTGTGTGTGTGTGTGTGTGTGTGTGTGTGTGTGTGTGTGTGTGTGTGTGTGTGAGAGAGTGTGAGAGTGAGTGGTAACAACCATGGGAAAACATGACTGCATGTTTGTCCCCTCCCAATCCAGCCATCCAGTTCTCACACACACACACACACGCACACGCACACTCACACACACACATACACACAAGCACATATGTGAAAGTACACACACACACATGCACTTCCTGCTCATGTCAAACCCCAAAAGACCAACAAAAAATACACTACAGTAGCTAGAGTTTGAAAGCTTCACACACACACACACACACACACACACACACACGTTTGGAGACCGACACACATGCAAGTACATAGATGCATACTCATTAGCAAATGGGTTGCAAGGTACCAACGTAGCATGAAAGCTGATTTCCCTTGAAGAGGACCTTGAAGCCACAAAGCCCCTGTAACCTGAGAGGAGGTTGCAATATGGATGGCTCGTATTCAGCAGACTCACACTACACGCTATTTTAACACATCTGTGGATTCAAGGCTTTAGTTAAGTATGTACAGCCGTTACTTTCTGCACTCTCTACACTCTCTGCCTCCTCAACACGTGCATCCAAACACACACACACACACACACACACACACACACAGGCATGTTTTTAGCCTTCGTACTTCCTTTATGAATAGTTTTCGACACATTTGTGAGGCTATTTTGGGGACATATAATGGATTCACATTCAACACAGAGTGTGTTACATAGCACAACAGTCCCACTCTGGGGAGGAAAACTTCACCACACAATACCACACCCGAAACCCACATGGACTTAATTCAAGTCTGACAGTGTTTGGTCAACATAATTGGACAGTGGGTCAGACCTGACTCTCACACAGAGTAGTAGTCGATCCTCTATTGTCTTCTAGTTACGTGGTGGTGAGTTTGAAGGAATGTGGCTAATATACTCAAGACAGATGTGTTTCACCTTGAGAGGAACAGAGCAAGGTGAGTGGGTCCATCAGTTTGCTTCAATGCTGACACACACACACACACACACACACACACACACACACACACACACACACACACACACACACACACTTCAAGTTTGTGCTAATGTCCAACATACTGAGTTAGCATGTTGGCAATATGACTGCATACACACGTGTGCCTCCATATAGTGGTGATAGCAATAGACAGGGCAGAGAGGGAAAAGAATGATGAGCACAGTGAAAAATGGATGAGGCAAATGAATAAACAAGGCCATGTATTCATTTCCAACTGATTTCATATCACACTACGGGGTAGAAAATATTAATAAATAATGTCAGAAGAGATGGAAGAAGAAAATTGGAAAATTGGAAAATTGGAAACAGCAAGACGAGAGGCTTTTTTTAATCCTCTTCAGGTGTAAGCTATATTCTAAACTAGGTAGGTCTGTTTTGAGTTTGATGCATGAATAAGCTCCTATTTCTCCAGAAGGTGGCCATTGTGTGCCCTTCGTAGGATTTGAGTGGCATTTCTTTTGGGGGGCAAAGTGAGGATTTCTTTTCACCCAGAGAAACCAAGTGGCACGACTTCAAAAGCGTATCCAGGGACTTAGAGCCTGTGCAACAGTCAGGACACAGCTCAAACTCACAGAACCTAAGAGGGCTCAGGAGCGGGGCTTTAGAGGTGTCGACGCTTAGCTGACCAAGAACGTCTTGCTGAATGATATCATAAGATACTGACAGTTTCTGTGTTTACTCTACACGCTTCTTTGTTGGTGAAGACACGGGAAGGCAAGTGATTGGTAGCCTGATGTGAAGCATCCGTTGCCAGTCCCACTCCTTAAATCACTGTCTCTAGCTCGATGTAAGCCTTCACCCTGGCACAGGCTTGGCCATACATCTACTCTAATGTACGATGGACTGTGGCCAAAAAACTGAGCCCCAAATCAAATAAAATAGACATTTCCTCAAGCCTTTTTCTGGGACACTCCCAAGACCTGCAGCTATTACAGATAACTACCATACAGAGTTGTATTTGGCCTGGACTAAGTTATGAAAAAGTACAAAAGTAATCCTTATCAGAGGCCCATGCAAATAAAATGTGTATGTGTAGAGAAAGAGAGGGTTGAGGAGAAAGAGTGGGCTAAAGCACAATGCACTCTGCTTTGTCATACTGAGTTGGCTGTGTTAAAACATTTGCAATGCCTCTGACATTTCACGATTTCCGCGCCCTCCTCTTCTACCTCAGCCCCCTTCTGTCCCACACGTGGGACAGAAGGGGGGTGACGGTGCTGGTGACGGGACGTGTGCTGGTGCGTGACGGAGGGAGAAAAACACATAATGTGTTTATATGCATGTGTCCTTGAGCTCATTGCCAGCCTGCCCACACACATTTTGAGAGGAACCTGTCCTTCTTATTTCTAATAAAAAAGACCCAGAATTTCAATTTCAACAATAACAGATTATCCATCATGTTTCATAATGGGAACTAGGTAAAATACTCAGTAGACTATGGTTATAATGTTCATTGGCCATTGTGAAGAAAGACTTTCTCTTCCTCCTAAGACTAATATGGTTCTGAAAAATATTGTAATATTATTAGAATGAGTCATCAAATGTTTTCCATACACTGCCGTTATCGTACACGTGATTCACAGCATGCTTCCTTCCATTGGTTGCCGGGCTAGTCAAGTTAGTTAGTTGGAGGAAGTGGGTGTGGTATAACAGATCGAGGAGGGTAGGTCATGGGGAGGTCAGGATTATTTGTTGAGGATATCCTGCCTCGGTGGAGCAAACCAGCATTGTAGCAGGTGGGGTACTGACTACAAAGAGGCAGAGAGGGGACAAGACACTAAAAGAGAGAGCCATGTTAAGGCTTTCATGACAAAAAACATTCACACTCAATGTTGAGATTATCAATATCATATTTCAGTATGACTCTACTGAAAGCAGCAGAATGGTTTGAACGTGAGGAAAGCCCTTCAGTACACAATGCAAAAAATACGATTTTTAGACTATATGACTTGTTAAAATGTCTATTGTCTGCAGTGCAGGAAGTTGCCTACCCTTGCAGACAGCCCGCCCTATCCCTGACACACTAGTTGTAGAATAACCTACCTAGTGTGACCTAATTACCTGGATATAGGTGACTGAGTTCAAACTCCTAAACCCGTAGTAGTGCGTCTCTAGCGGTTATCTCCTCTAATCCTTATTAGAACCCTGAGAATACTCAGTCAGTCAGACAGCCACGGCAGGTCAAAGGTCAGCACCAGACAATAGAGTCACCATGGTAACCATTAGTGCTGTAGACCTCCATTGCTGTGTCTGATGAGAGAGGGGGAAGAGGAGTTCAGAGCCTGGGCCGACAGGATCATCTGCTAGGACCGATCAGTCTCACTTCGCATTAAGTCGGTTCAATTTGTGAGGCATAGACAACATCGTATGCAGGTCTGAACGATAAGATGTGTAAAATCCAACGTACAAGCGCACACACACACACACACACACAAATATATATATAAACACGCTCAAACACTCACTCACATACACAGCCACACGCAGTCTTGACTATCTGTTCTACTGTGTTTGTTTTTTTACACCAATGGTGCCAAGGCAAACAGTCACCGCTGGGTAGTATGGGCTTGCCGGCCCTCCCTACCAGCCAGAGAGTGCTGCTCGCGGTATCAGCGAGCGTTTGCTGACACACTTGTTATCTCAACAGGGCTACTCCTCTGCCAAGAGCACTGCAGCAGAACAGGGAGGACTGGGAGAATTGCAGGAGATGAATGAGTACGCAGGAGGGGCTGGCTGGTGGCTGGTTGGAAGCATGTGAGTTGCTATACATAGACGGTGTAGTGTCCATGCTGCAGTAGTATCACACTGAATTGGATGCCTCCATGGCCAATGAGGACTGGGGAGTAATTCAGTTATGCTGCTTACAGCTCTCAACAAGTACGGACTATTTAGGTCAATTTCACTGTACAATAATAGAAGCTTTGACCCTTCATGCACTGCAGTGTATCCTTTCTAGTGTATGTATATGTGTTTGCATATGTATGTGTATGTATGTATGTGTATGTGTGTGTGGTCAGGGCCAGGTCTCGGCCTCGACCAGGTCTCTGGTCTCCACCAGAAGAGAGCGTATTGTCTGTTTGTGAGAAGAACGACAGTGGTGCGATTGACAGACGGTGCTAACAGTTATGAAAGAATGCATTGATTGATAATGAGTGTTTATTATTTTAATCGTTGGCTACTGCTTTAGAGTGAGGTAAGCTCTTGCTTCGGTCCCGTCTGTGTGTGAGGACCACTGGCTGGGACTGAGGATAATAAGTGCGCGGTGAGGCCACGAGGGGGCCGTCAAACCTGAGTGAAACCAGACATGTTTAGAAAGAAAGCTCCACTAACCCTCTCTCACTGTGCCTGCCTCCATGGTCCCTCACTTTCTCACTAACACACACACACACACACATGCACCATGGAAGCCTGTGGACTTCATTTTCACCACTGCACCAACTGTAGTAGCTCGCTGTGAGAAAGGGGAACTGAGTCCACATGCCACTACATGAATTCATTTCTTTGGCCTCTGCCCCTATTTTTTCACAATCTCAAAATGGTGATGGGAGCATTTGTCTGAAGGGTGTGTGAGCTTGATCAGCGAGTGAATATGTTAACATACTTACACACACAACATTGTGCTCTCTCTCGATCGGGCTGTACATGCAAATAAATGATAAGGGCTAACCTTGCTCAACCTGTTCTGCATGTAGAATAAAAGTAAAGGAGTAACACTGTAGTAACACAGAACCAAACAGAGAACCTGTTCTCAAACCACACACACATGTGTAAACACACACACACAAACACACACACACACACACACAGCATGGCTATAAATTAGCAGTGTAGGCCAATATGATGCCAGTTAAGGGAAACAACAGCTGCTTTTGTTGCTTAAATGACACTGAATTTGCAGTTCCCTCATTTTGCCTTCAGTCTGTCCTACTGTCTGCCATTCACTCTGACAATTCCACTTCCAATGCCTGCACGTGCACACACTCACACACTCACACACACACACACAGTGCATAACCACAGTGGCACATCACACAAGTCCCCACTAGAAATGAATGAGCCTTTCAGTCTGAGCCATCCCCACGGTAAGAGCGCAACCCTGTCATGCCCCACCCCCTCCCCCTCCCCCCCACACTGACACACATTTTAGGGCATTCAAAATAATATGTTTGTAAATCTCTGCCCGGGCCTAATCTCTTCCTCCTCGCCCCCTCTTAGACTCAGAAATAGTGCACAGAAGTCTCCACTAATACTGCAGGTGTTATATAATCAGCCCTAATCTGCTGCTACTGCTGCTACAGCCCTGCCTGTGCATACATGCACACAGACACACGACCAAATGCACACTGTACACACACTGTCACAGTCGTGCACACGTAACCCTGCTCCCAGCCCCATGGACACCACTGAACTATGTCCATCGTTATGTAGTGGCTCTAGCAGCCAGCTGCTGTCAGCAACTCTTGTTCCTACTTAGAATGATTGAAAAGCTACTTATTAGACTGCCAACGGTAAGTACACCTCTTATGAATGAAGACCCATACCCACAATCTATATCTGCTCATCTGCTGATCTGCTGAGCCAATCTTATGACATTCAGTAGTCTTTTTTAAAAAAAATTTTTTTGTTATAAGCTTGTTTTGTTGCTTTTTTAATTTCACATCTTGATGTTCCTAAATCTGAATTTGATGGTATTGCATAAAAGTCCATACACTAGCAAGTTACTGACAATTTGATGAACATTTCAGACACACCAAGGAAAGACGGTAGACAGACATTTAATATTGACAACAAAAACACCCCCTCCTGACTATTGTCCTGGGTGGTATTGGTGTTAATGGATGAATTCTCTACCAAAACACGTATTCACAACGCCACACAGTGGCAGCGTATAAAACATCTAGCTCGAATTTGGTTGAAATTATACAACACACACACACACACACACACACACACACACACACACACAGACTGTCACCACGTGTAACTGTAAATGTAAAAACTGTAAATGGTATGCTCTCTTTTTTATGCTAACTATGGATAGCAGACACACACGCAAGCAAGCATGCGCGCCCGCACACACACACACACACACACACACACACACACACACACACATACTCCGACCACGTGCTGAGCTGCTGCCGGCTCATGTGACAGCACCTTCCTCTCTGACAGAGGGCATCCTCACACATACTCTACATCTACTGGGGTACGCATTCACACATAGTCTACATTCTCCTCACACACACACACACACACACACACACACACACACACACACACACACACACACACACACACACACACACACACACAAGCACTTAACTTCTGCATTCCCTAACATTTAAGAGAGAGATACCATGAGGGTATATGGACAGTGTCTGTTGAAAGCGATCAGGGAACTTATCAATGTGAAATTGAAACCATCTGCTTCAACTGTCTCAAGCCACTACCATGGCTTGTGGGCATTTGGGAAAAACAAAGAGGGAAAAAGCAATGGTATACAGACAGTAACACCCATACTTTCCTTGGCTGCCTCAGATCAGCTGTTTGTAAATCAAAAAGAAGCTCCAGTAATTCCACAACTGCACACATATTATGGTTGTACTTCAAATATACCTCCTGAGGGAAATCAAGTGAGGATTTGGCTGCGATAAACAGATTTGACATGTGTAGCTATAACTCCGGTTAATTAAAGTGCCCTCATGTACAAACTGTAAAGCCAAGCCTCACCGGTGCAGCGGAGAGAGAGAGCAGAGATGAAGGTCTTCTCTTCTTCAGCTCCACACACTTCCTCAGCTTGCAGATCTGGTGGCCAGTCCTGCGGTTGAGGCAGCAGCTGCACTGGCCGCAGTTTACCGTCCTCCGGCACGGCTCGCACGTCCCGCACCTGCTCCGCTTCTTCCTCTCCTTCTTCTGCGGTTGCCTCGCGGTCCAGGAGGAGGACAAACAGGCGCCCTCTGGACCCCAGGGCCCCGGCAGAATAGGAGGGCTGGGGTCCCCGTATCCCGCCTCTGATTCGGTGTCAAAAGACAGCGAGGACCGGGTGCTCTCGGAGCTGCAGGAGAACGAGAGGCTACTGTCCAGGAAGGGAGTGGAGGTCTTTGGCGCCGTGCCCTGCTCTGGTACTACTACTACAATGCTGTCTCTGCAAGGGTTTGGTACACAGACAGCTGCTAGGACATCCGTGCTCGACTGAGGGATTGGCAACGGTGACACTGGAGATGTCTCTTCCTGGCTGTGGCGCTGGGATGGCTTCTGATTGGGTACACTGTCTTTGGTCTCTGCGGGTGCTTCTCTATCTTTCTGAGGGGGAGGGATCTCCCGACTTTGGGGTTGCTCTGGTTCCCCCTGGTTTGAATACAGAGGCTTGAGGGATTCAACACAGGTGATAACCAGTGTATTTCGCGTCACCGGGTTAGTCTGTGACATCGGGGCGGTCTCGGGGACAGCAGAGCACGCTGGGAAATGGAGTTTAGCACCGTGAATGGTAGGTTGGGTATCTTTCTTAGCCTGGCTCAGAACCTCAAGTGACTCTGAGAGGGGAGGGGCTTTGGTGGGATCTGAGGTAGCTGTGTTGGAGACAGGCAACACCTTGACAGGAGATTCTGACAACCCATCACCGGAGTGAGGCGGATCTGGAGGTTGAGAGATTGGAGTGCCTGGGTGGGTGTCAGCGAGATTGACGAAAACATCATTCTCCTCTTCTTTCCCCCCTTCCTCTTCTCCCTCAAGATTATCCAGCTCCCCGGCACTCTCCTCCATCTCTTCCACTGCCTCCTCTGTTCTCTCAACTCCTTCCTCTGCCTCTAAACTCTCCTTTCTCTCTTCATTTGTCTCCGCTTTTCTCTCAATATCATGGCCAACTCTCACTCTTTCATCTGTCCCTATCTGGTCCAGGTCCAGCATGTTACCATCCTCCTGGTGGACAATACTCACATCTTGCGTACTTGCAGGATGATCACGTTTATTTCTTATGTTAGGAGAACTGTCATTTCCCTCGTTGCCATCTTGCTTCCCCTGTGGGCCGATACTAGTTTGCTCAGTGAGCTCAGAAGGGTTGTCTTTACTTTCATCGCTGCTGAGTATTGGCTGTCTATCAACATCATCACCCGTGGGGCCTCCAATCACACACCTCAGGTCACCTTCACCGCTATGGCTCAAAGTCTTCTTGTGTTGCACCGTAATAGCACCGTCATACACACAATCGTCCAGTGTGTCATTAGAAGGAGGTGAATCAGCTTTAAGAGGGCTGCCCTCATTGCCACTGTTGACTCCCACAAACTGGTCTTTGATAATGGCGGGGGCATCAGAATCGGTTTTCAGGGAGACAGGGGTGGTTTCCTCACTATTATGGGCATCTAGTTTCTCCTGTTCCCCGCTACGAGTCAAATCACCACTGTCGTTGTTTGCAGGCTGATTTCTTGCGTTCCCCTGGCGCGATGCTGCTCCTCTCCCTCTGCTCCCCCTGCTGTTCTTCCCTCCCCTGCAAGGCTTTGGAGGTTGGCAGGGAGTAACAGACACCTGTGTGCCCCGTAGGGACTTCCTACGCCCCAGGGGGTCTTCGAACCTGCCACTTTGGTCAGCACTCACACGTCTAAGCCTCGCAGATCCTGTTACATTTGGGGCATGGTTAACCCTGCCAGGGGACCTCCCAGGTCCCTGACCAGCAGGCCCGCTCGCCCCTCTTCCTCGGGGGCTTCGACCCGACTGTGTCCGGGCCCTGGCTGTGGATCTTTTGGGGTCTACTGTTGTTTTCTGGAGCCTCTCGGTGGCTCTGCCTCTGGGTTTATTTGAGTTACAGGTTTTCCTCTTGGTGGTGATCACTTTGTGGCCATTCTTTCTCCGAGAAGGTGGCTGTCTCCTAGGGGGTTTGGAAGTAGCAGGCATGGCTAAGGGTGTGGAAGGGAGGAGGTCTGGCAGCCAGCATGGGAGCCAGGTGAACGCTTATCTTTTACTTGGTACCCAACTTTTACTTTTTTTTTTAATCTTCCTCTTTAACCTTCCGCGTTTGCTTTCAGGACCGTAGACAATGATGCCGCAGTTATTTTTCCATTGTGAAATAGCAATACATGACCTAAAAAGAAAAATACACCATAATGTCAGCATCTGTCAATGTTTTCCCCACACAACAATAAATAATGACAAATAGTTTGTATAGTTTATACACACAAAACCATATTTGGGAATATAACAATCCAAATTAAAAGTAAGGAAAATCTATTATGACAATGCTTATAAACATAGCGGTAACTTATAGCTCTTGTTCTTTACTTTGGCTGCTAGCACTTTTGCCCCGCCTGAAATATATTTTTGTACATTCAACACCATATAGCAAGTGCCATGAGGCTCACGCCAGTAAAGAAATTGCACTGCACCTCTTCGTTAAGCTATTTGAAATAAAGAGATTATAAAATAAGCAATAATGTGAACACATTTGCCGGCTACTTTCTCTGCGGGTTAACAGTTTAAAGGGAAAGCACTTTGAGGAGTGGGTTTTGGCTCGGAGGTCGATCCTGTTTTCGTCGTTTTTGACTGGCGGAAGAGGGCTTATTACCGTGTAAAACGCCTTTAACGTCGATGTTTATCATTATTTCTGCACTTGACCGTGTTCGTTTATAACGGTGTACTAACACTAAACATCGACGCATCCGGAAACGCTACTTTTCTACATGTTGTTTTTGTCGGTGCAGTTTTATTTACACGTTTGCTTTAAACGGCAGCTCAAATACTTTACATACCAGAGAGACAGTTGCACTGTCTGAACTGCTAATAATACTCCGCTCCAGCGAGACAGCGAGACCTTGTATTGGTTTCCCTCCTCGGCAAATATAGAGTACTGGCAAGTTCAATCCCTTTCCCGGCGATGACACATGGACACGAATTGAGCATTGCTGTGTATACGTCGAGCAGAATAGCTATTATACAGCGTGCACATGTATTCTTACCGAGAACGACACCCGTTGAAATGTAAATCCCTCTTATGTCAATCCATTCAGGGCAGCCCCACTCTCCCTCCGCCAGACGCAACCTACGGTCTCTGGCCAACTCGTCGTCGGCACTGGAGGGAAGAGTGGTGGAGAAAACCCGGAGTGGATCCCTGCTGTAAGTCTGTCCACGGTTTTCTCCGGCAATGTAGATTCATGCAAATGAACGAGTAACTGCAGGGCTGTGAAATTAAATGATCACGACAATCAGATTATCTCATTAAAAGGATGAAATGTTCTTATTTCACTGCCATCACCGGGAAACAAATGTGCGACGGGAACACTTTATTATATTATGAATGTGCTACAGCTACGTTTAATGTTAAGAAAGCAGTCTCTAAAACGCCCATTGTCCTAATAATTTGGCAATAATACGATTTTGCAAAATTATTGCTCAGCCCCTCGGGGAACGTCATCCTGCGTCATTCTCACGCGACAGTTTTCGACCACAAGGGCACGGAAGTGATTGCATGAAACTCGAGAGTGCTGTCAGATTCATTCATCGCCACAATTTAACCCCTCAGATTTTTGATATATAGGTGACTTTCGGGCCATGTTGAAATAGTGAAACCGTTGGCTACCCGGTGTCCATGGTAGTGAGATTTAAAGAGCCGTGTTTACCCCGAGGGAGCAGAAAACGATTGGGGCAGATAACTCAAGGAAGACCGGAACACAATTGTTGCACAGCAGTCATCTGACCTTCCGTTTTACTGTTTACTTTGCACCTACGACTTTTACTGTTTTGTAAGTATCCGATTATAACAGTTTAGCTAAAGTTAACGCTGTCTAGTATACTATTGTAATCTTGTAATCTACCAGTTCCCATACTGTTTTAGCTGTTTGGGGAACTAATACCAACCTTAGACCAATGACAAATGATCAGTCTTCTTTGCTATTTGCAGGATAGTGAATACAGTATTTTGTTGGATGAAACCCATATATACCTACCTACCCACATATATACACTAAATGGTGCTTTGATTGACTAATAGTTGCATTCTTGAAAATTGTAATTGTGCAGCCATGGATGCTTCAGAGTCCTGAGCACACAGAATGGCATCGGAGGCTGCGGTCTCCACACCTGCTCCCATAACCAGCCCTGCCCAGAGGGACTACTATTGGCTTCGCTCTTTTGTAGCTGGAGGTGACACATACATTCTCTACTGATACAGGCATTACAAGGTTATGATCTACTCTAGGGGGGTTTGACATGGGGTGGCTGGGTGGCCAGTGAGACTGTCCTTCAACAAGAGGACCCCGGTTCAAGCCCCTTCCCTTAAGCCGGGAAGAGTATCCTACCGTATCCTACCCAACCCCTCCCCTTTGCACTCACACACACTGTTTAGTTGTGTTGTCTAGTTGTGTTGTCGTATCAGATAGACAGGCTTGTAGTGGTATGGCTAGGCTAATGCTAGGTCAAGGCTAACCAAGACTCGGTTAATGTTAGGTTGTTGACAGGCATTAGATGGCGAGGGTAAAGGGGAGTTGTGAGGTGGTGGCATAGAGAGAGGGTGGTTCCAGGACGCTGGAATACACCGTTGAGCCTTCTTGAGGTGTCGTGGGCCCAACTCAACGAAACACTGATGAAGGAAGGTGCCCACTTGATAACCCTAATGACATGGCGCATACCGCTGTTGGCTAGGGTAGGTAACTGGCGAATGGTGCCATCTGAGATCTATGACAGTGTAGCCTGATGTCTGCTATGGTGTTTCATTTGATGGTGGTTGTATCACTCAGATTTTTTTTTATCGGAATTGGGCTTCTACAAGGGTTTCCCTTGGATTATGGCACAAGGGATAGTAACATCTTGTCCTGTGTATTAATGAATACTGGGCATAGGATACAATAGCTGTAGTGCAATACCACAGACTACATAAGATGCTTAATTGAAGCAAGTTATTTATAAGATGTGCAAGATCCATGTAACCAGATTATCTATAAGTTGTCTCTGACACCTTTAAGACATGTAGGATCAAATGTATAACACATCTGAGTTTCTCTGTTTATTACACATCACCCCTGGTTGTGCTAAATTGGATTGGCACTATCTATAGATGACTGTTTTATTTCATAAATCTGGCATTGACGGTTGTACCAAGGATGTTGAAAAAAAAATCGTTAACTAAAGTTCAGAGTCAAGTCGTGATTTACTTTAGTATATTTATTTGCAATAGCTGAGCGCTCAGGAGAGATCCACACACAGTATAGGGTATACAGATCTCTGAAGAAAGAGCAGGTGGGAGTGAGTTTTCATAGAGACACAAGGCCATTTGTCAACAGCATCTGCACCTGCATGGATAATAATACGACTAAACATTAGCAGTTCCTTCAGAAACAAAACTAAATGTAGGACAACACAGAGGAAATCATAGTGAATGGTTGACCTAAAGAATACATAGTCCTAGTGAATGGTCGACCTAAGGAATGCTAAATGGTGCATGCATTACGTTTTTCTACCACAAAAGACAAATACAATATCTATCATATCATTCTACTGGAGTTGTGAATGAATGTGGCAAATAACCCATTTAATAACGTATCAGTTCATGCTGTGTTTCTCTGTCAGGTGTAGCAGGATGTTGTGCCAAGTCCACCATTGCTCCTCTGGACAGAGTCAAGATTCTGCTTCAAGCCCAGAACCCCCATTACAAACATCTAGGTAAAATATCGGTCGTTACGCCTACAAAGGTATTGAGTGTTTGGTTTCACATAGTTATACCTCGTCACTCCAACATCTGATCTCTCCTGCAGGAGTCTTTGCCACTATCCAAGCCGTGCCAAAGAAAGAGGGCTTCCTTGGTTTGTACAAGGGCAATGGGGCTATGATGGTTAGGATATTTCCCTATGGAGCCATCCAGTTCATGGCCTTTGACAATTATAAAAAGGTACATGGTCTACTTTGGAATAACCCCTTCAAATGGCCATATATACAACATAGTTTGTTAGGGAAACTGGCCAAAGCAGTTTAGGGAAAAAATATATGCATTTTATTCAACATGTATTTTGCCATGATAATCCTTTGCTAAAATCTGTAAATCTATTGACGTGTGCAGTGTTTTTTTTTTATTGATCTGATGAACTCTTGACCTTTGCTTCCTCTCTACTGATGCTGATCCCTCTACTTTACAGCTGCTAAGTAAACAGCTTGGGATCTCTGGACACATTCACCGCCTCATGGCAGGATCTATGGCAGGTAATTTATCTATCTCACTGATAAGACCTCATCAATTGGTGCCAAATGGATAGCAGATATACACACTACCCTATTATGAGAGAATGAAGACGTTAATGTCCACGGAGGTGCTAAAATTTGCTTCTCATGTACAGTAAATCTGTTGATCATTGGTGGAACACGCAGTCTTATTGCTTCTCCTAAATCATAGGCTACCGGTTTCCTTGTCATTTCAATGTGACTTATTTCATCCAATCACACCATTAAGTGCATTAAGTGTCGCATCTGGACGCACAAACATCAGATTTGCTATTGGATCTTCAAAACCAGATATGGAAGTGCCCAGCCTCACATTGGGATTGGAATTCTGTGTTGTTTGGATGCAATCCAGCCACAATGTGGTTACAAGCAGTGTAAATATAGGGGGAGGAGGAGAAGTTTTAAATAAATACAGCCACAGGAGGCTCATAACAACCATTTTCATGCTAAGTGTGGACATACAGCAATGTCTTCTCATGAAATCCAAACTGTAGAATCAGAAAAGACGGGATGTGAAACCGTGTAGCTATAAACAGGTTTTTTATAATTCTGTTTTTCAGGGATGACTGCAGTGATATGCACTTACCCCCTGGATGTGATCCGAGTCAGGCTGGCCTTCCAGGTGAAAGGAGAGCACCGATACACTGGCATCGGCAATGCCTTCCAGACCATCTACATTAAGGTGAGCTGGTAGTGTTCTTCTTCCCGTAGCCGACATGAAACCTTACATGCCCTTTGTGACTATTGCCTTTAAAGTGTCTAGACCTTATGTAATCCACCCTGATTTTTTTTTTAAGGAGGGGGGCATCAGAGGGTTCTACAGAGGACTGACCCCAACAATTATTGGCATGGCTCCCTACGCCGGTGAGTATTGGCAAGATCATGCTGAATCTCCGTGGAGAGCAACATGACATATTTGTCTGGCCTCTTTGACATTTTAACGAGTATGCTTTGCATCGCCCTCTCTCCGACTCTCTCTTTCCTACCCCTTTTCCTCCTCCAGGTTTCTCGTTCTTCACCTTCGGCACGCTGAAGAGCCTGGGCTTGAAACACTTCCCAGAGCTGCTGGGCCGCCCGTCCTCAGACAACCCAGAGGTCCTCGTTCTGAAGACCTACGTCAACCTGCTCTGCGGCGGGGTTGCCGGGGCTATCGCTCAGACCATATCGTAAGTGTGGATGGTAGGGGGCGTGTTATTGATTACTTAGATTTATCGATGATTAACGTGTCACATTGTTGTATGATATTGCAAGACTAAAGGCGGTGCCATTACTGTGTCTCTTCTCACTCAGTTACCCCTTGGATGTGGCTAGGAGAAGAATGCAGTTAGGCACTGTGCTTCCTGACTCTGAGAAATGCCTGTAAGTAGCAGCATTTTGCCTCCTCTCCATATTCTGCTATACCATGTATTCTATTTTATGTGAGACTGTGCAGTGTACATGATAAGGTGATGGTCACGTTTAATTATAGCCCTTAATTGTAAGATTTGCTCAAAAGTGTAAGAATTTTGTTGTAAAACACTCGCCATTGCAACATTGTGTTTTCATTCGGTTGATTTGGAGTTTTTCAGTTAACTCTTAGAAATCTTTTCCAATAGATTTGTAAGTGACACTTAAAAAGCAGTATAAGGGGCAATAGTGAACTATACTGGTAAGGGGGAAAGGCAGCTCCCAGAACACAGTGCACATGTTCTTACAGTTTATTTTATAATGATATATGAGAGAAACCCGACACAGGTTACCTTTTTAAGGTTTACAGTCATTGTCGGGTGCAAATTTGTGTGTTGAGATGGGTGCTAGATTTTCATATTGCTGAAGGGTGAGACAAAATACCAGCAACATCCGTCTACGGCCAGTCTTGCAGCTAACATTGCTAAACAGTATGTCCTGCCTGTCGCTGCAACACCATGCTACAGTTATGAGTTAGCAGATGTGAGCCAACAGACAGTAGTTGGAGAGTAGTAGAGCCACGTTGTTAGTAGCCATCTGAAGATGCTGATGTTGTCACGCTTAAAGTTATTTCAGACCTGCTGCTTATTTGTTCTGAAATGCACCCAGGCCATCATGTACAGATTCATTCCATGGTCCTATTTTATCATCCTGCATTAACATGAATGATCCATTTTTTCCAGCATTATTTTTGAATGCCTGAATTGCAGTTTTTCAAACTGAACTAGAGTTATAACTTTTGTAACTCCAAGGTGTAATAAATAGCATTTCTTTTCTTTTTTTTTTGTGCCTGAACAGAACGCTGACCAAGACCCTGAAGTATGTGTACAATGAGTACGGGGTCAAGAAAGGACTGTACCGAGGCCTGTCTCTCAATTACATCCGCTGTATCCCCTCTCAGGCTGTGGCCTTTACCACCTATGAGTTCATGAAGCAGTTCCTCCACCTGAACTAGCTTTTAGCTGCACCTGGGCCAGTGTGCTTCCTTCATAGAGTGAACTGAGGTTCACTCACTACATCTTCGTCCCTTCAAATCTGAGCATTGCCTTGTTGTGTGTTCACTAAAGGTACACTTAACCAGGAAGGCTTGACTTCTCTCAGAGGTAATGCTACAAGAGGAAACCATTTTCTATCAGCCATTTGAGCTAGCTGATTTGAGGCCTTCTGATTTTTGCCCCAGCAAGCAACAATAAGGCACTCTACCACTGGCAATGCCTTGTCCAGCTCTGTCCTAATCCTTACCCTCATAATTCCTGCTTTTGTGACTCGCCACCTCTTAGAGATGGTTTTCTCAACCACCCAACATGTGGCTTGGATTTGGGCAACTCCTTGACAACTATCTCCATGGATACAGAAGACGGTGGCACCCTTGGTCTGGCTTGGTTGGATGACTTGGGTGAATGATATGCTTCCTAACAACGTTGTTGGCAACACCACAGCAACCCATTTATTGTATGCATATAGGAAACACACTGAACAACGGATCGATCAGTGTATTTTGAAAAAAGGGAACTCACTGATAGTATGTCTGCAACACTTCAATTCTACAGTCAAAACAAAAATACAAATTCTCACATTTTCTTTATCGTTCATCAGATTTTCTTTTGTTTTAGACTTACTGATGAAAGGTTTGATAGATGCGCTTCGTGGCTTCTTAGGCTGTTGTTAAAAGGTTGCTGGAGTTTCAGAAATGTCCAATGATTTGTAGTGTTTTGTCTATTCAGAGTTTAGTGTGTCTTTAATTTTTATGTTGCATGTTTGGGGTCCAATGCCTTTTAGACAAGTTGTTTGTGCTTCATGTGTCGTGCCTTCATCCTCTATGGCAATCTTATATTGCAGTACACTACACTGCTTTCATTGGTTGTGGATGCAGTGACCTGGGTGGCGCTTGATTTCAGCTTAAGCCAAGAAGTCATTTTATTGCCAAACCTTTGGGAGTTGACCGTGTTTGATTGAGAAGAATTTGAGAAGTGAAGGGAAGATGAGCCATGCACTAAGAGAGGAACACACTGTAACTCCAAAGTAAGAGTAGTGAAGACACAACTCATACACATTAGTTGATGTGCAGTCAGATGTCTATAGCTTTATTAGTAAGCTAATTATTAATTAGTGTATTTCCATGCTCTGCTATGATCAGACAAGAGTTTTGTTTTTGTGAGAGTGTTAGCGTTCGGAGATGTTTGTAGTACCGAAATGTCTGGAGGGATGTGTTTGGTGGCAAGGATTCAGGAAAAATGTACACTTCCCAACTGTTGCTTGTTTTCCTTTTATTTATTGATTTAGCTTCCTGATGCCACTGGGTGGCAGCATTGAATATAGATTGTATTGTTTACCATCAGAGCTGGACACAACCCCTGATACAGATCATAACGGATACCAGAGATTCTTTTTTCTGCTTTTTGTTAACTAAAGGGAGTGATCAGATAGTGAGTTAATATGTTTTGTTAACTAAAGGGAGTGATCAGATAGTGAGTTAATATGTTTTGTTAACTAAAGGGAGTGATCAGATAGTGAGTTAATATGTTTTGTTAACTAAAGGGAGTGATCAGATAGTGAGTTAATATGTTTTGTTAACTAAAGGGAGTGATCAGATAGTGAGTTAATATGTTTTGTTAACTAAAGGGAGTGATCAGATAGTGAGTTAATATGTTTTGTTAACTAAAGAGAGTGATCAGATAGTGAGTTAATATGTTTTGTTAACTAAAGGGAGTGATCAGATAGTGAGTTAATATGTTTTGTTAACTAAAGAGAGTGATCAGATAGTGAGTTAATATGTTTTGTTAACTAAAGGGAGTGATCAGATAGTGAGTTAATATGTTTTGTTAACTAAAGGGAGTGATCAGATAGTGAGTTAATATGTTTTGTTAACTAAAGGGAGTGATCAGATAGTGAGTTAATAAATGTTTTGTTAACTAAAGGGAGTGATCAGATAGTGAGTTAATATGTTTTGTTAACTAAAGGGAGTGATCAGATAGTGAGTTAATAAATGTTTTGTTAACTAAAGGGAGTGGCGCCATATAGTGAGTTAATATATGCAGCGTTTTAACCCAATTCTACCACCAATTCTTCAGTCAATATTTGACTGAATACCACTGAACAGCCTCACTGGAGCAATTGGTTGTTTAAGTGCCTTGCTCCAGGACACTTGGACATTAATGATTGAATGAGAAAAAGTGTCATTCAATCACTTTTAGTCACAAGCCCACTATAGGCCTTTAGGCTACCACTGATGCTAGTGTGGTCTTTGTCAGTTTGTTGTCTAAGCATCCTCTCTTCATCCTCCATGCCTTCTACTGCATTTGATTTCTTATGATACTGCCGTGATTAATGTCTTTTACATAAAGTTTTCATTGTATTTGAAGGAGAGGAAATTGCAGAATTCACAAACTACTGAATTTTGTGAAATGGCATTTCATTTTGTGAAATGCAAAATGTAAAAAGTTTGCTCAGCACTCAGCAGCTCCTTACTTGGATAGTTCCCACCCATCAACCACTACAGTAAAGACTACCCAAAGGGCATAAAGAGCAAAAGAGAAAACATCTGTTTGTTGTAGGTATTTCCTTTTTGATGCAACAGACAGAATTGAAATAACTAAACAGACAGTATAGAACATCTCAACATTTATGTGCATACAAAAATTTTTATGGATTTCCAAATCATTTCAGTGTTTAGTATTTGTGATTTGTTTTTCTCTAGAATTTGTTCTCTAATAAAATTGCCTGCCCTTTCCAAAAGGCCCTGGTTCAATAAATGTTTAAAAAACTGAACGTACAATCCTCCCGAATGATCCCCGCCCCTGAAAGGTTCAGGTAAACACTGGCTGTCACTGAATTTATTGTAATATTAGGCTTAGTCACATACTATAACTGGCAATGAGATAAGTACCAGTTACCATTTGAAAAACAAAATACTTTTCTGCATCATTTTTTTCTACTCATGCACAGTGCCAAGTATTGCTTTTATTTCATGAGATAATGTTTACCAACATTTCTCCTCCTTCATGCTGTGTAGCTTACATTCATAATCTCTCTCACTGTTTCTGTGTAACGTTTTTGTTCTACGAATTCTACTGTCATTTCTTCAAGAACAACCCAGTTCGGTTCCTGCTGCTCGCTGTAAATATTCAGATATTAATATATGATGTACATGTATGTAGTAGTAAGCTGTAGTACTATATCAGGAAGGGCAGTTTTGGATGTGATTTGAAAGGGGAATCATAAGAACAAATGTAGTTACTGAACAATGAAATTGCCTTTTTTTTATGTTTTATCAGTTTTATTTCCCTTTTCTGTACAATTTCAATTTTGCCTGTCATGCTTTTTATAAGCAATGTCTGAACATGATTTACATTAAATGTCACATACTTGTGTGAATCAATACCAAGCTCTATATCATTCATCAAATGCAGGCTTTCATGATTTCCTCCTCTATTCCCCTGCAAGAAGCGGCAAGTAGTGGAGTGATGTGGGAGATCATCACATCAAGAGTTTAATTACAAAATGCCAAATAACCATTTTGGGGGGAAATCTTTGAAATTCAATTATTTGAAATTCATAATTTAATATCTTTCAAATTATATATATACAATATATATATATATATATCATATTTTTTTCAAAGCACAGAACATCTTTTATGTTGTTTTGGAGCCAAACTCTTCAAATAGTAACAAGGTAATTTCCTACTTTGCCTATACATACATACACACTGTTTATACTGTAGTTGCACCTCTCACTGGTAAAACAACTGAGGGACTATACCTTGTATTTGCATTTATTTTGTTGAAACCAGACTACACTACCTGCTGTTGTCCAATGTGATCCCCTGATTTGACTGGTAAATGTGATGCGTGAGTTCCCATATTCTTAGATGTAACTTATTTCCAGATCACCTGTGAATATATTTTCACTTAAATGTAGTCAAGAGATCCGGATATCAAACACGTAGATGTTCTCTGTTTCTTTACCGTGTCGGTAATACAAGAATTTACTGCATTATGCTTTTATCAGATTTCTGGTTGTAAAGAATGTCACTCCTCTTGTTTGGATCTGTTCATGAGAATAGGACACCATTTCCCACACCCAGGTGGAATGAATAGTAAAGGACTGTACTAGGACAGAGGTTACCAGAGATGCATTCTGACCCAAATTACAGTGTATATTATATAGTATAATTGTAGTGTAGAGGTGGAAACCACTCACATATCACTGGGCAGTGAAATACTACTGCCCTGCTGCACCTCCCTCCTCTGTTTGATTACACATTTCCATGGTGTTTGCAGTGCAGCACAAAGGCGTACGAAAGAGGTGGAGATTGGGAAAGTGAGAAGTATGACAGTTAGAACCACAATAGAAACAGGCTCACATGCACCTCAATGCTTGAGCAACAGGGGCAACTTGGGGTCAACTTTTAGAGGGTTGTAGGCGCTTTGCTGCAGATCTCTTCATCTTCCGAGGGCGTTTGGACATCTAGACTCCTCTTCATCCTGTGATAGGTGCCATGCCTTCTTACACGGTGACTATCGCCACAGGGAGCCAGTGGTTTGCAGGGACAGACGACTACATCTACGTAACGCTGGTGGGCACAGAGCAATGCAGCGAGAGAACACTGCTGGACAAACCTCTGTACAACGACTTTGAGAGGGGCGCGGTAAGTTGTGAGGATGATTGTGAATTATGTGGATCTTTTTCTCTGCCTTGATATGCTGTACCTCTACCTTTTGAGGAAATGAAGGGTCAATACAAACGGCTCTACTGGGTGTTTATTGCTTGTTAATAAAAAAAAGAGGAAGAAGTCCGGGGCCGTGGAGTTGCAACTCAGTGCTTCATCTCCACCTTTGAAAAAAAACATGAACTCTACTCTTACAAAATAATAAAGATTTCAGATGGCAGATTTTTTATGGCACTTTTCAATGTTTTTTCAGTCATCATTTAGCAGGGCTGAAAATTCAAAGTAGACAGTTGACATCTTTCTCTGTCATTTGTAGTGGGCAAAGTGTGTGTCATTAAAATTATACTTATACACTGATTAAACTACTAGCTGCTAGATCAAAATCACAGATGGGCAAAAATACATCAAAATATATCTTCTGAAATACAGCAATCCCTTTGCATTTCTTGTACTCGATGCAGGAAGTGCATCAAATTTAAACACACATGATTGAAAAAAAGAAAATGCTTCCTCAACAACTGAATCCTGCCTATTGCCTCATGAAAAAAAAAAGTGGGAATGAGACATGAGATCATTAAGTGACCTGTGTTTATTATAATAATAGTTAATATGAAATCTTTACTTGGTTTCCCAGTCTCATACCCTTCTCAGCTTTGGATGGAATCAAACCGGTTTTGCAGGTTTTCATTCCAATGTGATACTAATCACAAATCACGAAATGTATACGCCTCAATACAAGCAGTGGAAATACCTCCTTAGACCACGACATTTATTGAATACAAAACAGACTATAACAAGCTGGCTTGGATAATGAAACTTCACATTTACAGCACATACTATTTGGTCACTGGCTGACTGCAGGTGGACTCGTACGATGTGACTGTGGGGGAGAACCTGGGTGAGATTGCGTTGGTGAAGATTGAGAAGAAGAGATACTGGGTGCAGGATGATTGGTACTGCAGGTACATCACAGTCAAGACCCCGTCTGGAGACTATGTGGAATTCCCCTGCTTCCGCTGGCTAGTGGATGACAAGGAAGTGGTGCTCCGGGACGGACGAGGTAGTCACCGCTTCATTTGTTTGTCGGTCTCTTCCTTTTCATCAGTCAACCTGAATGTATTTCTATCTTTGGCTGTATATATTGTCAACAAAAAGTGTTTTCTCCATTTTGGTCTGCCATTTAAGTTACCCTACAGCCAGGCTTTGCACCGAATCCCCACAAACAAGCACGTTCCCATTAATCATTTGTCTAACGGTTATGTCTGTTTCAGCACGTTTGCCTCAGGATGATAAGACCAGACTGGTCAAGCAGCACAGGCAAAAAGAGCTTGAAATGAGACGCAAAACGTACAGGCAAGGCCCATGTTCACTTTACACATTTAAACACTATCTCACGTATCTATTAACAGACGTGAAGGTGGGCTGAGAATAGCAGCAACACTTTTGTTAATTGAATGAAAATGCTGAACTGTGGTACCTGTGGTATTAACCCTACTGTTTGTTACAGGTGGAAAGAGTGGCAACCGGGCTTCCCTATGAGCATAGATGCTAACAGACACAAGGATCTGCCCAGGGACATCCAATTTGACAGTGAGAAAGGAGTGGACTTTGTACTGAACTACAGCAAGGCGTACGTACTCCCTTTAACACCCTGCCAGCTGTAGTAAAGTGTGAATAGCCTCGCAGTAGTCGGTGCCATCAAAGACGTGATGCCTCCTCGTACAGTGAAAAGACTACGAGGCTCGAAGTCTTATTGAATGTGTGCGCGTCAGCGTGAAGCTATCTTGGTGCCATCCTCAGGCCTAGTAACATATTTCCACTGTCTGTACCCAGGAGTACACGCAATACAGTGGAGTCATTGTATCACTCCCACCAGGGACATTTGCATTTGTGCTTCATGTGGCCCAGTGAGCTCACGCATTAAATAGAGGAACAACAGAGGGACAACTTCATTACAGCTGCTTGTCTCACAACTCCAAACGGTGGAAGAAAATGATGTATGATATTATCTGGTTCTAATTAGGAGCTGGAGAAGTGGGCGGGCCGGATAAGGACTCTCTGTGCTATGGTGCATTTCAGATTTCCGATACAGAAATGCTGCATCATATTTGACTTGTACCACATTTGTAATTGATACATTTGTATGGATTGTTCTTCTAGCCACAAGATGCATTAGTTGCACTAGAATACATCAGATTTCAGACACTGACGTGGTGATTGATGTGAAGATGGTGATGATGGTGATGATGATGATGATGATGATGATGATGATGATGACACCCGTCCCCTGTCCCCCAGAATAGAGAACCTGTTTGTGAACCAGTTCATGCACATGTTCCAGTCCTCCTGGAGTGACTTTGCAGATTTTGAGAGCATCTTTGTGAGAATCCAAAACACAATCTCAGGTCAGCCTTCTTCCCCATCCCCGACTTATTGATCTTGACAATAATAATATAAATAATATGTATCAAACATAATGAAATTATTAGGATGAATGATAATCTATTGTATTCCATTGTATTCAATCTAATACATGTAATCATTATATATTATATTATATTATGATCCAGAGTATGTGATGCAACACTGGAAGGAGGACTTCATGTTTGGTTACCAGTTCCTGAATGGTGTCAACCCAGTAGTGATTGAGAAGTGCACCAAACTTCCAGACAAGTTCCCCGTCACTGATGAGATGGTTGCCGTCTGCCTGGAGAGAGATCTGACTCTGGAACAGGAAATAGAGGTAGAGACAGCCATCTCTGTATCCTATTGTTTTCTTTCACAACTCTGAGTCTGTCTGTCTCCTCCATTTTCGCTCCTCCAGAATATTGATGGTCAGCTTTATTTGGATTTTCAGTCACATCAGATGGGTAAACAACTACAGCACATTTGCACATACATGGTCAGGTCAAGATTAGAGTCACTTAAAAAGTCATTGTAGCGCGATGATACTGATCCTCCCATTGAATTGGGTGCTCTGTAGAGAAATGCGCAACATGCACGCAGTTAAAGTGTAAAACAATGTAACGCCGTTGTGTCCGCAGGCAGGTAACATCTACGTAACAGACTATGAGGTGTTGGATGGCATCAGCTCCAACTGTACAGACCCCTGCACCCTGCAGTACCTGGCAGCTCCTATCTGTCTTCTCTACAAGAACACTCAGAACAAGATCCTGCCTCTGGCCATACAGGTGCGATGTTGTTTTCTGAACAACTGTTACCCTCTTTACTTTTCCAAAGTACATCCCTTTCTGTTGTTCATGCACCAGCACACGTTCATCTTTTATTTCTTCTCCCTCTTCTTCTTCTTCTTCTTTCTGTTCCTCTGTGTTCTCTCTTCCAGCTGGGGCAGACTCCAGGTGAGGATAACCCGATCTTCCTGCCCACTGATGCCCAGTGTGACTGGCTGCTGGCCAAGATCTGGGTCCGCTCCGCCGACTTCCAGATACACCAGACCATCACACATCTACTCAGGACGCATCTGATGACAGAGGTCTTCGGTCTCGCCATGCTCCGGCAGCTTCCCGCTGTTCACCCTGTATATAAGGTAAGACTCAGATTGACTCTCAATGAGTGATTGGTTGATTGATTGATTGATTGATTGATTGGTTGATTGGTTGATTTGCCTTCTCCCAGCTACTTATCCCACACGTTCGTTTCACCATCGCCATCAACACCAAGGCCAGAGAGCAGCTCATCTGTGAATGTGGCATCTTTGATAAGGTGAGTTTGAACAAGGTAGTTAGATAGAAGAAGAGAGAGAAAGTTTGTTTGTTGAATTTTAATGAGACAGAAAAGGGAAGAGAGATATAAGGGGGATTTGTATATGCATAGTTTGAGCTTTAACCAAATACTTGATGCAGATTTTAAATAAATATCCGAGAGATTCTCCTCCCTATTGACTGCAGATGAGATATAACAGTGTGGGCTTAAGGGGGGGGGGAAGAGGTGAAGGGAGACCATGTTCTCATCTCATCTCATACAAGAGGGGGGGCCTCTCCGGCAGCAGTGCCCCGTGTGCTATCTTCTGATCCAAAAGGCATAGCAATAAAACAAAAGCTTAGGAAGTCCCAAACTCCCGTTCTCCGCTTTGAGAGCCGCATCCTGGGGTGTTTCCCATTCCAGAGGAAGTCTTTGCATATCCTGTCAAATTGTTTGAAGTACTTCCTGGGCATGTTAATAAGGTCTGGTCTGGAGTCTGGAGTTCGACTTGAGTGGACACATGTACATTTTTACCTCATTAGGAGAGAATGGACGTGTTGACCATCTTTCAAAATCTCATCAGTCTCATGAGTAATTGCCCGGGTGATATGCCAGGAATCAGAAATGAATCGCAGTTGCCTTTCAGATCTGCTCCCATGTGAATGACCTTGATGTCTCTTTCTCTATTAAGAAAGTCTCATTAGAGGGATAATGAGTGAAACGCTCTCACGTCGTAGCTGTATCCTCTGTATCCCCCTCAACCAGGCCAACGCGACGGGTGGCGGCGGTCATGTTCAGCTGATCCAGAAGGCAATGAAGTCGCTAACCTTCAGGTCTTTGTGCTTCCCTGACGCCATGAAAGCCCGCGGCGTGGACAACAAAGAGGAGCTGCCCACCTACTTCTACAGAGATGACGGCTACTTGGTGTGGGAGGCTACCAAGAGGTGTGCAACTCTTTAAGTGCATATAGTGTGTGAGAGAGAGAGAGAGAGAGAGAGAGAGAGAACATCAATGAGGAAGATCTAGAGAGTAACGAGAGATGTGAGGGGTCAATTCCACTCACCCACACACACTTCTGTCTCTAATGCAAGAGTACGAGAGTATGAAAGGGAGAGATGTTTTACCATGTTATATAACTGTATATGTCCTATATCCTTCCGTTTTCACTCTTACAGCTTTGTGTCTGATGTGGTGGGTGTCTACTACACCAGTGATGAGGTGCTACAGAGAGACGATGAGATCCAGGCCTTTGTTAAAGATGTGTGTAGCTTCGGTATGCAGGACTTTGATTTCTGCGGTGGGTACACATTTCAGAAATCCTATTAACGTACTTATATTATTGTTTTCTAGCATGCTGTAAACCATCAGAGTGCACCAACACAATGGCCTCACCAATCTGTACGGTTTCAAAAAAATAAGTAGGCATGAGCCATTAGGCGTTATTTATGATGATTCAGCCTGGAGTGGATTTCACCCTTTTCTGGTCATATTTTTTCCTTTTGTCTTCAATCTGTATCAAGGAGAGTAGCAGCTCACTGTCCTTCAGTGATTTATTAGATTAAAATAATACAGTGAGGACAGAAACGATAGGGAACAGATGTACCTAAGATAGCATAGCAGATTCAGTCTCGTTCAGTCATAGTAGATGGCTTTTAGGTGAAGACAGGAAGTAACAATAGTGACTGAGCCCACCGTTTAAATATGTTTCCTGCATTTCACCATTACCTGTCTATGCCCATTGTGCAAGGACCCTTTACACAAAGGCTCTTGCAAAAGAGAAATCTGTCAAGACACAAGCTCACTTTGTCAATTTCTGTCCACACTCTGTGTGCAGAGTTTCCCAAGTCTTTGAAATCACGTGAGGAGCTCACAGAGTACCTGACTGTCGTCATCTTCACTGCTTCGGCCCAGCATGCGGCTGTCAACTTTGGACAGGTAAGTTATCGACAAGAGGGAAAAGACTGATTTACGATAGCGGCTCTGTAGTGGTAGATGAACTCTTTTAGAGGTATGACCGCCAGAAAGGCTGATTATATGAGGAAACCGTGTGTGTCACATGAGCTCAATTCCCCCCTCTTTGTGTATATTCAAGTACGACTGGTGTTCCTGGATCCCAAATGCCCCGTCTACCATGCGTAAGCCCCCTCCCACAGAGAAGGGGCTGGCAGACGTGAAGCTAATCATCGAGAGCCTCCCTGACCGTGGACGCTCCAGCTGGCACCTGGGGGCCGTCTGGGCCCTCAGCCAATACCAGGAGAATGAGGTAGAGAGAGGACACTCGACATACAAATATACAGGCAGGCAATCATTCACACTCTCTCTCACACACTCACACACACACACAAACCAATTGAGACTGAGCACTATCTTAAGGACCAGCCAATACAACCATAATTTTGATACAAACTACACAATTCTGATATTTCAAGAGGCTTTTCCCAACTTGATGAAGTGGTTTCCTCGTTGCAGTGTGCCTTCGGGCTGCATTATCTGAGTCTCAGTGAGTGTCTTCATTGTGTGCTGTCCCTCAGCTGTACCTGGGCATGTACCCTGATGAGCACTTCATAGAGAAGCCAGTGAAGACGGCCATGGAGATGTTCAGGAAGAAGCTGGCAGAGATAACCAGCACCATCAAGAGGAGGAACGATGGAAAGAGGCTGCCCTACTACAACATGTCTCCTGATAAAATCCCCAACAGTGTAGCGGTTTGAAGTCTCAAAACCCTTCTCAAGGGAGATGCTAATATATACTACCTGCTGCCTATTCCCTTATCACGTGTGGTCTTTATGCTTATTTAAATGTATCCGTGCTAACAAAAAACTCCAATGCTTAGCCTTGCCTTTGCTTCAAGAGTGCCTTTACGACACAAGTTTACAATTGTGGGTGAGCATTGGTGAAATATGAATGCACGCAATTGCCAAATAAAACATGTTTTCATTTAGAACTGCAGTATGTCATTACACCTGTTATAAATCTGATATGGTAAACCTTTTTTATGGTCACCTCAGTACTAGGTATTTACCATGTAAATATTAGGTAATGCATGGTGAGAATAAAACTTTACCAAGTAATTAATGCTGTAACCGAGTAGGTAACTACTAAGATTTAATGGCATAATACCTAGGAAGGTAGAAACATCTAATCTATGATCTACCTGCCTTGTAGGTACGGAAGGTTTACATTAGCAATAGCATTAGCATTAGCAATAGCCCACATTCAATGTTGTACTTTCTAAGGATCAAGGCAAGGCTTTCCTATAAAGTAATGTTTCTTATATAGTACTTGACTCTACCCGCTTGGAAAGGATTCACTAAACTTCCTACTGTGTCCTTTACAATTAATTATTTTCTTTTTCCAAGGAAAATAATTTACCTTGTAAATACCTAGTACTTAGGGTGATGAAACATAGTGTACAATGAAACAAGTCACAGTTATCACAATGCTTTAAAAGTTTACTTAATTTTTATTTGTTTGTTTTTTTAATTCTACATACTTTGTTCAAACATGGGAAATTAAATCAAAACACATCAATATTTATTTTTAAAAACATAAGTACTTTTACCAAATTCTTTACAGATACTATTCCAAAGTAAATTCACAGACAAACGTGTGGAATGATAAAAGACAGGGGAACAGTCATATGTTCAAGTCCAGTCAGTAGTAAGGAACTGTAGTTTTATGCAACTTACACTTTTCCCAGACATGAAAAATTGTAATGACAGGTCACAAAGATTTTAGTTCACGCCAACTTAATAATTCTAAGCCTATAAAGTATTGGCAGTGTGTGTATTCACGTCTGTCCTGCTGCATGGAATCATAAAAATGAAAAAAAAAAAGAAACCCCAGGGTGCTCAAAATACTAAGGAAGAAAATAGGAAGGGCAAAACTGCTCTCAGGGAGGACATCCCTTGCCACCCCTTGGCATCAGGACTGCATCAGAAGGTCTGTCTTGTCTACGTTAATTTAAAGGAGCCAGCTCCTAAGAATATATAATAAAAAAAAGCTAAATCTCCAGTTGAAAGCGATTGTATAGACCATGTGTATTTTTATATCTTATTTCATGTTGTCTAGATAACATGAAATAATGACATATGATACAGTGGCTTAATGTCCAGACAGTTAAAGCAAAGGGAAGGCTCGGTGGTTACATCAAGGACAGCCAGCCAAGCTTTGTAGGATACTACTTTCTTCATGAAAAAAGTGAGGAAGTGCAAAAAGGTGAAACTGCTTTTCTGACTAATGCCTGGGAAGAAACGTGAAGTGTAAGTTGCTTAAAATTACTATTGAAAAGGGGGCTTTTAATGAAAAATGTGTGTTCTGTTTTCTTTAAAAATAAATACAACACAAAATTAAGAAATAATCATTATATACCCAGAGGACACCCTGGACATTAAACACCAGTAAATGACTATAGAATACAACAACAACAAAAGGGTAATTGCACTTTTTATCTGTCTAATTGCACAGAGCCTCGTGGGTATTAACAGGTCTTAATCCAACTTGATTCTCCCTCGGCTCATATTATGACTCAAAATTATAGACTCCAGATCCCAAGTCACTATGGGGCATTTACAGGAATACAGTATGTAGTTTTGAGAAACAAAACTCGGATTTTATTTATTGCTGCCGTTGAGCAGTTAATTGTCGGGTATATTCGACCGATGTTGTTCATGGACAGTATACTGGTATCAAAGACGGTTTTTAAAAATGTGTGTTGCTGGAATGGCTGTGAGGCTCAACATGAGCCTGGCATTGCTGTGCTCCCACATACACAAAAGCACTTACAACAGACTGTAAGCCCAAAAACACAATCGCCCTGAGAAATCCACCGCTTCATATCTCGGACTGCACCTCCAGCTTCTGACCAGTAGGTGGCGATCCAGTCAGCCGTTCGACTCCACCTGCAGCACTGACCCCGATGATGCACGGCCTTCACATGCAACAAACCTATTGACGTATTGCACTGCTTTTATTGCAAAAGTAAGAAAATAGATGGCTTGCCTGCTTAATGATATAATACATTTGACCTACTGAGGAAATCCTGGTATAAAAATCATCTCAAATGCTGAAATAATATGCTGACGATGTTTAAGCTCTCAACATACTGTTATTCCGTGTCACTGGAGGGATGGGAAAAAAGAGGTGTGAACCAAAGTTGCGAAATTTGTCTGACAAAAACAGCATATGCCAGATGAGAGTGATTAACCGGTTTAACACCAAAAAGGATATCCTTCACCGTGTGATACAATCTGGCATGACAAGACAAGCAAAACTAGAGGAATACACATGAACCTGCATCAGAGTGAAACTTGGCTCGGAGTTTCTTCTGAGCAGGATCACGTATTTCATTTCAGAGTTAGCGGTCATAACTCAAGAGTTACAGTGTGTTTGACAGAATTGGTGGTTTCCACTCTGAATCAGTCATCTGGGATCGGTAAGCACTGCCCGAGGGAGCAATGAGAGGACAGACTGTCGATAGGCAGCTGTGGATTTCTCAAGGCATATCCCATGAGTAAGCAAACAAATTAACACACATTAAAAAACTGCACATGGAATATCACACTGTACGTACTGTGTCATTCGCACGATAGAAAAAACAAGATCAATGCTTTTTATGTCCAAAAGGTCTCAATATGATCTCATGACATGGAAATTATTTAGCAATTTCCCCTGACCAGTAAAAAATGTTTGTTTTTTTAAAAAGTTTACATTCTCAAAGCCTTCAGAAAGTTCATGATGGGGGAATGAAGTCATGTGGCTGGATTTTCATTATCTCAATGTTGCATTAGAGCTATGAGCCCAAGCCCAACAGAATATAGCGATCACAGGTCACGTTTTAGCACTGACTTTTCCTGTCTTGACTGAAAACCGGAATGATTATTTCAGTAGGATTCCATTTTTTTTCCTGATTTCCTTTTTTGTCATCCAAGGGAGGGAGGGTGTCTATACCTGTATGCACGTATGAGGGACAGCGATGTCAAATCGAAAACAGGATGCAAACAATTCCAAGTTTGTTTGAGCGTAGTCCTCCCCCATGTACAACATACAGGACTTGATTCATAGTAAAGAAAAAAGGGACAGGGGGGGGGGAAAGTGCTGCGATGCACGGTCAGATCGAGGCCTGGTCAGATCCAGACCAGCGCGGAGCTGACAGAGCTGTTGGGCGGTGAATGCGGGGGGGGGGGGGGGGGGGGGGGGGGGACTCCCAGACCACAGCAGCAGAGATGGCAGTAGCTGGAACGTTCCAGAGATCCGACGTACGGCGCTACATGCTGATCCATGGTCAGGAGGTAAAACAAAAACCAAACCGACAAGCAAACAAACCACGCAACAGAAACACTTAGACCTCCGGAGCCAATTTGTGAGTCCGTTTGTCTCAGTCCTGCTCTCCCAGAGGTGTGTGTGTGTGTGTGTGTGTGTGTTTGTGTGTGCGTGTGTGTGTATTGTATGTATGCAGGGCGGTATGCTCCAGGCCTATTCAGACATTTAAGGATGTCAGTAAAGACAGTCTGGTCCTGGGAAGGGAAGTGTGTGGAGGAGGAAACAGGAATAAGGTTCTGGAAGCGGGAAACGTGGATGGAGGATTTTTTGGAGTTGGATGAATTGCTCGCTCGCTCCGATCTCTCACAGGTAGTCGTGGCGGACTGCATCTGTGAGTAGAGGTGTCTGACGGGGGGGAATCAGGGAATCTTCTCCGCTTGACCGGAGTGGGACATGGGGGGGGGTCAAGTCTGGGATCAGAGGGGGTTTTTGGGGTCGTCTTTCCTCTGACATGTTTCCTTGACTACTACTGTTCAACTGTTGCGTCGACTGTCCATGTTTGCCTGTATGTGTAGTATGCGTAGAAGAACCTATGGCGTGGACTGGGAGGGTGAGGGTGGAGGTTTGTGGGGGGGCGGGGGGGCTGGTGGTCAGACATGAAGCACCTCCATACAGTAGTCGTCTGTCTCTGTGTACTGGGAGGAGTTTGTGTCCGACTGGGTGGGGGCCAGAGTCTCCTTGTTGTCCAGACTGGGCTCCATGAGCGGCGGCTTCTCCAACACTAGCTTTTTACATGTCTCTGGCCGGTTCTGGACGTATATGACCCGGTTGTAAGCCTTGAGTCTCTTCCATAGCTGGATGTAGACTTTACACTGCACGTACATGAACACCAGCCCCCCCGTGAAGCCGATGGCCACCACCACCAGCTTGGTCCAGAAAGGCCATTCCAGGATCCCTGGGGGGGGGGGGGAAAGACAAAAGAAGCGCAGGAGAGGAGAAAAAAAAAGAAGCATGTGTGCATGTCAGATACAGCCCAAACAATGACCACAAAATATGATGCTTCTACATGTATTCAAACTGCACTACATGGCCAAAAGTATTCAGACACTCTTTGGTCTGGGGCTGTTTTCCATGGTTCCGACTTTGCGGCAACACTTTGGGGAAGGCCCTTTCCTGTTTCAGTATGACAATGCCCTCATACAGAAATGGTTTGTTTAGATCGGTGTGGAATAACTTGACTGGCCTGGCGCATGACCTCAACCACATCCAACACCTCTGGGACTGAAGTGGAACGCAGACTGCGAGCCAGACCCGATCGCCCCACGCGCCGACCTCGCTAACGCTCTTGCGGAAAGGCTTCCCTGCCCGCCTGTCACAGGCGGCATGTTAACGCCCGTGTTTTTGGAATGACATGTTCGATGAGCTTCTGGCCATGTAGTGGACAGTGGATCAAAGGGTCAAGCTGCACAAGCGCAAACACACAAGTAAGGAGAAGAATGGTTCAATAGACTGACTTTAAGACTGATTTAATAGGCTTTTCTGTCAATCATTCAACAGCTCAACCTTTAACTACAATATGGCTTGGAGTTGTAGGAAAGAAAGTAGGTTGGGGGAAATCTATAATACAATGGAACATACATATTGTATGGAAAACAAATGGACAGAATATCATAACATTGTATGCAATGTGTGTGATTGTCTAAGGAGTAAGCTTATTGTGAGAAGTGTTTCCATAAAGAAAAACCACGGAAGCGTGGGGCCTCTAAGACGTAGTACATGATTCTCTAAGTGTAAATATTTGTACGAAGCAGCATCCAAGACAGAAGCTAAGAGGCACTTGAAGCAACATAAAGTGCTCTTCACATGGGAAAAGAAAAAAAATTGGATTAAAAGCTTTTCCTTATTGAAAAAAAAAAAAAAAAAAGACAGGCCATCTGCAGGCGAAGAAAGTTGTGTTGGCTATGATGTGAGGCTCTCACGCAGTTTAAGAGATGAATGCAGGAAAAGCCACATTTGAGCGTTACCGAATGCTACCCTTGATGATGAAATGTGTGTCCATTCAGACTGAGGGGCTTTCAATGCCTCAATGACAAATGACAAAAAAATATCTCCAGAAAGAGCTATAGCACATGGACTTTTCTTCACATTGCATTTTGCAGTGTACATACAAAAAATGGCAACAAAAAAATGCATGTACTTGCATGCATGTAAGCTCCACTGATGACCTTGGTGGAAAGGAATTCAAACAAGGCCAAAATACCACAGGCCCCAATCAATATATTAACTGTGCATATACAGTACAGTGAATCATGTGCTTTACACTTGACCTTACAAGGCAAGATAAGGGTTTCACTGTGAGTCACTGAGAATCAGTCAGTGGACTTTTGTTTTAATCAAAACCCATTAACGCAGAGTACAAAACATGAAAGAAACTACAGTACGTTCCTGTACTTTCTGTCTATGTGCATTAGATCAGGACATTCGGTAAGGTGGTGTAATCATACGTATTTAAGGGTTAAGCATTATTATTTTGATCTTACAGATTAAATCAAGTGAGTAAAGGGAAGGAAAGGGGTGTAGAGAGCACAGTTGGAAGAGAACGGGATACGCCTGACAGAGAGGCTCACAGGTAATGACACAATTTCAAAAAGGTCAAAAGGTTCAAAGGTGAAAGGTTTACCTGGGATTCTTCCGGCTGCATGAATAAAGAGAGTGTAAGTATCATGTATTACCAAAGACAGACAGGCAGCTAGATAGACAGAAAAGCCAAAAAAATGTAGAAATTGAAAGTGAAGTGCACATATTCCAGTTTCTTACCGTGTGATGCAACTTAGCATGCAACGATAACACACAAGATTCACTTAGACTAGAAAACTCCCACAATCAATCAAATATGTTTCATTAAGTATCAGATCGAACTCTGCAAGCAAATTCAAAGGAAAAAAAAAATAAAAATGAAGAAACAACAATGACTTCATGCGACTTGGCAGAGAACACACAGGACTGACGAGGAAATATTTGGCATCACCATGGCGATTGAACCTGACAGCCCTTAGAGACTCTAGCAAGTCTGAATCATGAGGTTGGGCTAACCAGACACAGCCTGCTCTTCCATCTGTACAGTGTCTCATAAGCACCGAGACGCCAGAAATGAATGACTGTCAGCACAAACTACAGTAACCCACGATTAAACAGCCTTCACCATCTTCTTTACTCTTCCACAGTTGCTTACGCTGAATGACACAACACACACACACACACACACTTTGTACTTCTATCCTTACGAGGACCTTCTACGTTAATGCCCAGGTTCATTCCCTGAACCCTAAATGCAAGACCTAAACCCAAACTAGTCCTTTGAAGCAGTGAGGACCAGCTAAATGACCTCATTTTGCAAAACTGTTCTCCCTATGAAGGTCTTATACTCAAACTGATTCTCACAATGATGGTGCAAGCACACACGCACACACACACACACACACACACACACACTCAAATGTCTCTAATTTCAGTCATCTCAAAAGAATCCCAGCAACCTCATCGCTTCTGTTCAGTCTTCGTCACGTCTTTTGATACCCACTGAGCTACTGGTAAACTGAGGCCAAGCCACTTACACCCACTTACCAACACTCCACACAATTCCCCCTCAGTGTCCAGACCATTCAAGTAACGCTGCAGCTAATACTGGAGATGAATGACTTAATGATTGGAGAAGATTGTGGATGATTGGGCGGCGATGCAGTGCATTAGACACCGCGGCACTATGTCAGGCGCTGACAATAGAGCTCATTTTTATCCTTCAATGTGTGCGCGAGTATGTGAATGTGTGTGTGTGTGTGTGTGTGTGTGTGTGTGTGTGCCTCCAGGTGTGTTTCTGGGCCTGCGCTGACCTTGTTTGATTTCATCTGCCGTCCTGTCGATGAGCACATAGAGGGACCACACCACGCAGGTGATGGCGATGACGTGGAAGGTGACCGAACACATGATCTTCCTTCTCTCGCTCGCCGTCATCTGTAGCTTCTCCCACTGCGGCAGGAGAGAGAGAGGGGGGGAGAGAGGGAGAGAGAGGGAGAGAGAGAGAGAGAGAGAGAGAGAGAGAGAGGGGAAAGAAAGCAATGACATTTGAGAAACAAACAGGCAAAGAACGCCTTCATACACACAAGCAAATGCATGCTAACAAACACAAACACAAACACAGACACACACACACACACACACACACACTCTAACACTTATGGCAATTAGATTGTTGGCTGATTCACGCTGAACACTACCAGGCGCTCTTGGCCCTTTTCTGGAGCAGCTTAAAGCGAGAGCTAAATATTTGATGTAGATGATTCAACCGCTGTGATCTAGACCCGGCGCTGCACATCGCTACTGCTTCACTATTTACGTTCTGCCAAGCACCAAAATCAGCGAGACCGTAGCTCAAACGCTTCCTCATTTCATGATGTAGCGATTAAAGCTAGTCAAAAAAAAAACATGTTCTTTTGCCGAGCAGATACCGATCAGTCGGTTCAACTGCATCCAATAATCAAAGAGAAGTTGATGCAGCCTGTTGATAATAAACAGCTGCTCGGCCCCGGGGGAAACCAATAAAGAATCAATTGAGCAATGTTTATGAAGTTAAGACTCAATTTCCATTCATTCACTTCCACTACTGTCCTATTTCCTGTTGTCTCAAACGAGAGAGAGAAGAGCAAAGGGAGGCCAGGTGCCCCGCTGCCTGCCAGCCACGCCAGTTCAGTTAACGTGGCGGCCATGTCTGCCTCTGACTGAATAACACATCCTCTGGGAATGAGCCCTGCAGTCCAAGTGAACACACACACACACACACACACACACACAGCCAGTAACATCAGATAGATCAGTTACGACTCTGCAAATAAGCTGTAATGGCTATCCCACGCCGAGAATTTGAAGTCACTCCTCATTCAGTGAGTAAAGAAATAACCGGAGGCTGGGTGATCGTGTCGCGATCGCGGGGGTCAGTTTGGGCAATAACAGCGAGATGCTCAATCAAGCCAAGCATCATTTCTGATAATCACTCCACGCTGATATTAGATTCTCATCGCAGTTTTTTTTTCTTTTCTTGTGTGCACACGTGTTTGAACTCAGCCTCCTCCGGCGGGATTCCAAGGCTATTAACAGCCAAGCATTTGTTTAAGGGCTTTTGTGCAGCTAATGAAGGGTGGAACAATTTTAATTAGAGTGTCCCCGCTATCTTCAGGCCACAGCAATTGATAAGAGCCGCCGATGGAAAGCGTACGCGTCTTCTCGAAACCAGTCGAAGCAAATTGCACCCTCCAGTTCCGCTTCTGAAATTGGGCTTCAAAGCTCGGTGTCATGCCGGTGTTATCTACGCGACAGAATGAAGTCAGCTTTTTGGCACTTTAAGCTTCATCACTAAGGAGCGACGCTAGCTTAGTTCAAACACTCGGGGGAAAAGCAAATTCAGGCCTAAATGTATTAACCGAGAACTGAACTGTACAACGCAAACAATAATCTACGGGCGGATGAATGGGCCCGCTCATGCGCGCACGCACACACACACACACACACAGATAGGCCCGTGTCTTACCTTGCGCAGGGGTTTGAGCTTGGTCTCCATGATGAACACGTATTTACAGAGTTCGCAGCAACGGGTGTCGGAGCTCTTGATCCACTGCTGCAGACAGGCCTGGTGGACGAAGCGCAGGCTCCCTGTGCAGTGGCACGGTGTGATCAGAGGGCTCTCTTCATCCCCTTCACAGTGACAAATCCTAACAGGAGGCACAGAACACAGACACACCGTCAAGCGCTAAGCTACAGGCAGGACAGCCGCAAGCAGGAAAGATCAGAAAAGTTGCAGGCGGAGCGGACAGATATTTCCCCCAAAAGCTCAAACGAGCCTGCATCAGTTCCTGTCATTCCTTCAGGGGGTCAAATGATAACTAGTCGTCTAATCCACAGTCGCCACAGATACACGAGAGCGAGATGGTTGAGGACACAATGTCACAAAAACAAATGTAGCAACAATGTCAGCGCAGGAGACGCCGCGTGTCCCACATGAGTAAATTCAATCAGGACGGACTAATTTGATTCAACGCACTTCAATTACAAATCAAAATGACATTCATGAATTATCTCCAGTGTTCTTGGGGAAGTGCGGCACAAAAACAAACACGGGTATCAGGCTAATCCCCCCGATACTGTGCAGTTTAGCAGCTTACTTTCACCGTTGGTAGAAGTGATATATATCGTGAGACGGGGAATTAGAAGGTTGTATCTGGGGAGAGAGCAGTTCTGAGATATTGATCGGCTGGCAAAACTATTTCGATTTCTATCTTTTGAAATATTAAACCCCCCCCCCAAAAACAACAACAACAACACCACGCGAGCATAATAAGTGGATGACTCAATTTTAGTAAACAAAAGGTCAGATGACAAGCTCAATCACGGCATACTTCGGGGTAAGAATAAGAAGATTTGTTGACGACAAATGAACTCGGGTGTATGCGCCTCCACCTGTGATGCCAAACTAGCGGCACACGGCTGCGTTGAGCAGGCGCACAGATACACGCGATGACTCCAGCGGGGGGGATATTCTGGGCACATTCAGAGACACCTGGAACATTCAATTAGGCCTGAACTCCCTCCGAGGACGGCTGGACGGGCACTTCTCAGCGAGGAATCAATCTGATTTTTTAATATAGGGACCAAAGCGGTCCCTCTCTCCTCCTCCAGATCACATATCTGGCACTCTGGCAGGTGGGAGGACAGCAGCTATTAGTCACCCACACTGAGGAGGAGGAGTGTGTGTGTGTGTGTGCATGTGCATGTGTGTGTGCGCCCGTCTCTCTGTTCTGTCTGCGTCATGTGCGCACAAACACAACTCATTTGCACAGAGATAGAGTATGGACACACTTCTCCCAGTCAGTGAGTGTGTGTGTGTGTGTCCGTCCAGTCAGTGACCTATTATGGTCAAGTCAACACACACACACACACACCAGAGGCAGAAAATATGATAATTTCGGTCTTCAATGTCAGGACGTTGACCTTGTTGTGGCTGGTTGGGCTGAGGCGCGGTCCTAGGTGAATCAACAATGAGCCCCAAAAACCAGCAGCGGCTTGTTCCAGCACACACACACACACACACACACACACACAGAGAGCTTTTTATTAAAGGTCAGGCTGATGTCGGCCATAGAGAGTCTGGAATAACAAAGCAACTGTAAAGCAACGGGGACAAAACTGAGGAAAATGACTTGTGCTGTAGGAATGAATTGCGCATGATTTCCCGGCAGAGCCCCCCCCCCCATAGTTAAACAAGTGCGGGCTACAGGAGGCTGTCAGAGCACGTCGCTATTTCAGTTTCCACCAGCGATCACTGGTTGAAACAGCAGCACATACAGTACCAGTCAAAAGTTTGGACACACTTACACACTTTTTCTTTATTTTTACAATTTTCCACTATTTTAGAATAATAGTAAAGTCATCAAAACTGTGAAATAACACAAAAGGAATTATGCAGTGACCAAAAAAATCAAAAAACTTTGGACCAAAAAACTATCTTATATTTTAGATTCTTCAAAGTAGAAACCCTTTGGCATTAACAAGCAAAGAAATTCCACAAATGAACTTTTAAAGGCCACAATCACTATGTGAGTGTTTAAAATGATGATTTAATCATTGTGGTTCAACATTCTCCACCTCTAAAGTCTAAATGAAAACTACTTGTTGGGGGTGCATTTCAATTTAATTAAAATGTAAGTTTTGAAAATAAATTCATACACAGGCATCAACTTTCAAGCATTTAAGCATCAAGCCTTTATATCAAAATGTCATGAGAAGATCATGAGAAACTTTTGACTGGTACTGTACATGAATGAGGAGGGACCCCCCCCCCCGCCCCATGTCCCCCTTTAGACCAGTGGCACCTCTAAAGGCTGGATGAGTAGGAAGAACCGAGCAGAAGGAACCAGAGGAAAAGGGGGAGAAGGAGGCAGCAAGGTGCTCAAATGGGATTGTCTCCATCCTGGTTAAGGAGAGGATAAGACGACACGTGCGCGCACACACACACACACACACACACACACGTTAGAGAGTGAACGAGCGGGATAATGACTATTTCCAGACTCCACTTATCTGGCCAAAGCATTACAAGATTAAAAGACAAAAGTGAACAAAGGAGGACCAAAAATAGGTCATTTTTGTCTGCTTCTCAAAAACAGGAGTGGGTGGAGAGAGTGGGATGAGAGGATTGAAGCAATAGAGGAGGCACAATGTGCATCCCTATAAGAAGGTCTTCTATTGGTTATGGCTGGGCTGCTTGGTTGGTTTGTTTGTTTGTTTGTTTGTTTGTTTGTTTGCACGGATCACAAGGCGATGAACTGCAGGTTTAAACGGCTCCCTTCTCCCACACACACTCTGTATTTGTCTTTCAACGAGAATCAGCCCGAGGACATCCATTCCCATGGTGCTCTGTGCTCAAACGCAAGGATCGGCGCCTACTGAAATTCACAGATACGACAAATAAACTACAGAGTTGACGTGGCATTCTTAATATGTAGGAGGCGATAACCACAGAAACGATCCCCGCAGCGCCACGTGCAGCCGTAGTGGAAATAAGACTGGAGGCATCTCGCGTCGGAACGTGTTTTCACTTTGATTCCTGGAAGCTTCACCTCGTTTGTCTATGTTTTGACTCCTTTGCGAGGTAAAAGATATAAGAAATCTCTAGTACAGCTTCACAAATTCGAAAATTGTCACTCACAGCTACCCGTACATCCCGTGTTAAATGAGTGTATGATGCCTAATCCAGCTGAATTGACTGCATTTGCGTCAACAGCACCTTTCCGAGCTCCGTTTGGTATGGGAGGGAACCTCGATTTAATCTGCCTCACTTGAGCAGCCACAACACACCCTGTTTAACAGTAATTGTAAAATGGCAGAGACGCCGTAAGAGTACGTCAACATTACAAATGCGAGAAGCAAAACAAGAGTCGGAAAAACGCACCACAAGCTGAGAGGGAAACCAAACCCAACAACATTACAACCCCAGCGAGGCGTTTCCTTTCCTTTCTTCTCTTCTCTTCTCTTTCCGTCTGTGTATCGTTTCCCCCCTCAACTTTTCTCCTGCAGCGTTCAACACGTTCTTCGCACTCGTCACTCTCTCAATATCTGAAGAGTCTCCAGCTATTCCTCGCTCCTCCCCTCGGCCTTAAGTGTTTCTGGATTCAGTTTCAATCTAGAGGCAGTAAATACATTTTTCATCAGCTATCTGTTTTCTCCATTTTCTTATCATAGTGGAGGGTGGGGGGGGGGGCAAAAGAGTGACGACAGAGACATTTTGTTTTCCTCGTTTTCTCATCCTGTTTTCAGTCTGAATATCTTAAGCTCCACCGTCTCCCCGAGTCACCCTGATCACAGAGAGACACAATCCAATTAGCAGCAGCGCCGCTGGAAGCCATCTTCCTTTTTCATTCTTTCTCTTCATGCGTCTGAATACTTTAGCCTTTTTTTTTTTTTTTTTTTTTTAAAGAAAGAGACCACGCTTGAAAGAAGGAATATAAAAATGTGTCGTATCTTTTGGAGGATGATTAAGGAAATACATAGGGTGCGTTGGTTTATACGAGAAGCAGAAGTAAGAGCTGGACAGTTACAGGCCCTAGGAAAAATGTCTTGTAAGAAAATAGACCGAGTCACCTCTGACCAGACTGCCAACGCATTGTCAATAAAGGATTGTCTAGCTAGCTAATGATTGAAGTCCTATTCCTGGGTGAAAAACAACCACCCACCCATACACTCTCAGGTATGGGTGGGTGCCAGCTTTGCCTCTGAGCTCACGCTTCAAGCCACCTGACCGCAGGCAGGCGTGCTGTGTGTGTTGTGTGTGTGTGTGTGTGTGTGTGTGTGTGTGTGTGTGTGTGTGTGTGTGTGTGTCAGACCATGCAATTTGAAGCCAATAATCTGCCTCCTGATCCCTGGGCCTCCCCTAGCCTATTCTGAGCTCACGTTTCTCTGTTAGTCTACCTGGCCAACAGCTGCCTCATACATACCCTGCAGTGAGTAAAAGCACAGCTGAGGAGAAGAACAGATCCTAGATCATATATAAACTCCCGTTTCCCAAGTGTGAAAGACATACTGCGGCTGAAAAGTGTCTCAATTTCCCTCAAAAGTAACACAAATCGGATTATTTCGGAGCAATGCGAACAGCAAAAAGCGGCATGGAGTCGTACTTTTTAAAATCTGATCCAGACCATATTGATATGTGGTACTAAATCTGATTCTCACGCAACTTGGTTTGAACTTGAGACATGGTTGTCATTATTTTGCGCTGACAGTAGAAATTTATTCAGGATAGACAAATTTTATGGTTCTTTCTTGCCTGTATCATCTGAAGTAGTTGCCGATTTGCACACAAATACATCAATACCAATAAATAAAGAGTCTTCCAGGTTAGCTAGCCTGACCAAAGTAGCGCGGGCACAGTTTTGTAGTTTTGTTGTTGTTATTGTAGTTGATACAGTTTACATTCAGATATAGGCTACATTTTAAAAATGGATATGAACAGCCACCAATATGAATTGCCTGCAGTATGAAGTACTTCGATTGATACTGTAACGCAGATCTTTGTGGCTCCCAAAAATCTTCTTTCCCGAGGAGTTTAGCGGGGTCCGCTGCTAGCGAGCCTCTGCAGGGGCTCGCCTGGCCATCTGCAGGGGGGGCCACGGAGCGATGACCTGGTCCGTTATCAAATCAGCCACTGCCAAACATAGCCTGGCTCCGCCACTCAGATTGCGAGACAGCCACATGAGACAGAATGTCGAAGGCCCTATTGAACCAATCAGCCAGTAACTCAGTCAACTCATCAGTTCAACTCCGCTTACCGCCTCCTCTCTCCCTCTGTTCCACAATTTCCATGACAGACACTCTCTTCCACTTCAATGCTATTCAATTTTCTATTCTAACCTCTGTCCCTCCATCTTTCCTTTAATGTTGCCTTTGCCCCCCCCATCACTGCCTCAAAACGTCTTTCCACTTCTCATCCTGCGAGCTTTACGGCCACAAATCACTCCTACGGCTGCAGACTGAAATCTGGTTACCCGTGAGTGACCCTCTAAAAGCTCGGCTCACGCTTTTCCGTGTAGCTCAGACTCAGACTCAGAGTCTCAGACGTGCTTGTCCGTGTACCTTCATGCTTCCCGTGGTTCTCGTGACAACAGCGCGCCTGAAAACTACAAGTACTTCTGCGGTGCTGTAGGGACCGAAATAGTTCACCCGGCAGTTCAGGTTTGTCTTTGTTCAGCCCATCTTGGCCCGCGCGACTCCACTGCGCCCAGTCGCTTTTGACGCAATTTCATTATTTTGACCACGCACACGCTGCTCGCTTCCGTTTCCACAGGAAGCGTGAACCGCCTTTAAACACATCCTCAGTCTAGCGCTGTAGTCCAAATGATCAACACGTTGCTTGACATTAAAAAGGAAATAGAGGGCAGGACACTGAACAAACAGAAGTGAAAATGAAGAGAGATGAAACCGCATCTCGGTTCTAGACACACACACACACACACACACACACACACACAAAAGGGTTGACGACAACTGTGGATGAGGCAGACAATAAGGGAGACGTGTAGGTGTTGTGCTGTATGTAGACTAAAGCATCTATGTGTCAGGTCCAAAGCTCAAGTTCCAGGCAGCAGTTTTGAGAAAAAAATACTCATATAAATACTTGTATATTGAGACGTTTGCTGGGTAGCTAGCTTCTACCAGGTCACAACAAGCGCTCCGCTACTCCACGGGGCTCTGCGGGGTCACTACCACGTCAACACAGGGCTCACGGGAAAGGGGCGGGTGTGGATTATACCAATCCGGACAGTCACCCACCTGCAGCAGTCCCCGGACAGCGAATAGGGTGAGAGCGGCCCGGTTTTCTCCGACGCGGGGGACGGGCATCGGTCCAAGTCGCCGTCCTCCTCCATATAGCAGAGGGGCGCCGAGTGCGGGGCCATGGTGCCCGCGGGCGGGGTCGCCGGTCGGCTCCTTTCCCGGTCTTCCTCAAACACGTCGTCATCTCCCAGCAGGTCCTCGGGGGCGAACCCCGGCTCGCTGCCCGACTTGGTCGCGCGGAGGCGAGAGGCGTAGCCGCCGAGTTCGGAGGTGGCCGAGGTGGAGGAGGAGCGAGAGAAGGGGAGAAAAAGACGGAGCGAGTTGGAGCTGGGGGAGCGATGGAGGCGGGCGTTCGGAAGAGGGGGAGGAGGAGGAGGAGGAGGAGGAGGAGGAGGCGGGATGCCGGCCGGGTCGGACGAGACGCCCGGCGTGCGTTCGTAGTCGTCGGTGAAGGAGGGGACGAGGTGGGGGTGGGTGCGCGTCGTGGAGAAGCCCGGGTGCGGGCTCTGGTGAGCGGGTGCTGCTGCTGCTGAGTCACCCACCGGCCGGGCCGGTTCGGGCTCCAGCTCCAGCTCTCCCTCCGAGCAGGTGCGGTCTATGAAACGCAGACCGCTGCAGAGACCGTCCACGCGCTGGCCCACGTCGTTCAGAGAGCGGGAGAACTTGAGCGACCCGTTGACCGAGGAGGGGCGGAGCGCGGAGAGCCAGTCCGCGCCGAACAACACCCGCTGCCCGGGGTGCTTGGAGGCCGGCGGGGCGTCTAGACGGTCCAGGCAGACGGTGGTCACCGAAATACCCCCCGAGCCTCGACCACTTCTACCGTTAGCGCTCAGCAGAACCACCGCCGTCTGCTTCTGAGAGTCCTGATCCTGGCTGCTGGTGTTGGCCGTTCGTGTGATCGTGTGTTCACGTGTGTGTGTGTGTGTGTGTGTGTGTGTGTGTGTGCGTGCATGAAGGAGGAACATGTGATGGACAATCGTGGTGGCAGAGCAGGAGGGAGGGAGGGGCGGGGACAAAAGAAGAGAAATGGAATGAAATAAAAAGACAGCGTGCATTTGAAACGAGAGAAATAAAGAAAATGAGGGAATAAAATGTTTTTTGGGGGAACTTTACCTCAACCTGACTGACTCCTGGTACCATGATGTATGTTGTATATATTGTATTCAGTGTATTGTACAGTACCCGACGATTGATAACGTACTTTTTCCGACAATGGATTAATAAATAGATTCAATTTATTGTCGTCAGAGGATGCAGTTCTTTTCCCACCGCTCACGTAAACAACATCTGCAAAAGGTGAGAGGTCAAGGCTGAGGGGGGGGGGGGGGGGGGAGTGATCTGTACCTGCAGATGTCCTGGTTGGAGGGGGTGACAGATGTCCTTGAGAAACTGCACGGGGCGTTTACGGACGTCGGGCTCCCCGCCTGAGGGACAGAACACACACACACAAACGCACAGTTTAGAACAGACGACACTCCTGTTGAGAAACCCCAAACACTATTGAACAAACTGGATTCAAAAATCACATTTCAGGTGTCGCCAAGGCAGTCAAGAGAAGAAAAAAAAAAAAACACGCCACAGGCCTGCGCGGTGGGAGTTAGCAGACTCTGAATCTGATCTTTACAGAAAGAGTGAAAGCACGTCACGCACTGATGCACAGGACGATAACAAGGAAAAACAATACTGACAGTTAATCTATCTGATTAAAAGACTTTCTGGCAAAAAAGCTGTCTCGGTGCGTCACGGAGCAGACAAAACACCAGCCGGCCGGCCCGCCGCCGTGGGGAGGGGAGAGAGGGGGAGAGAGAGAGAGAGAGAGAGAGAGAGAGAGAGAGAGAGAGAGAGAGAGAGAGGGCCGAGAGACAGCGGATGAGAAAGATACAGATGGAAGCTGCGGGCCTGGAGACTTCTTCAACCTCCGGAGAGCGTTTCAAAAGCAGAGGCACCTGCTGGAGCACGGCTAATGAAAGACAAAAACACACCTCCTATAAAGCCACGATATTCATTTCATACAGACGGTGCGGTGAAGATACTAAAGTCGACCTTGCATTGTAGAAGTTATCGAACGCCCCCGGCAGCCGAGTGGGTGGGGAGGGTAAAGAATGAGATCAGATAGTGTTTGGGTTGCTAACGTAAAGACACGGGGGGGGGGGGGCCACGCACATTTAAACAAGAAACTAATTACCTATTGATTCCATCTGTAACTAAGAGGGAATTTATAGCTCATGGCCTGACACCAATCAATAAAGAATTCAATGTCCATCTCTGCCCCTCACCCATCTCTCCCTCACCATCTACAGTCTCTCCGTCTCGTGTTCGCATAAACAGTTCTTTAAATAGTTCATGTTTCAAGGCTGCTGCTTGGAGGAGTCTAGACTGTAAATGCAGATTGAACAGACTTGTGTCTCAAACCGGATCAGAGGAAAAACTACATTTGATCAAAGCTGAGTAGAGCACTATCAGGTAAGGGATCAGGACACGACACTATATTTAACTACATAAGTTGATCAGCCTGCCTCGGCTCGACACATTTCACACATTTTCTCTACATTTCAGCGGTTTAAAAAAAAAAAATTTGGAAAAAGAAATTGAGGAAGTGTGTTTGTCTCGATAAATATATCACCCAACATGACCCCCGAATAAAGACTTCCAGTAAACGGGGGGAAGATAGATAGACGTGGACTGCGTGCTGCAGTATCTTGAGTTGTGTAAACATAATGTTCCAAGTAAGTGAGGTGCCGTCTTGTCTGTAAATCATCGATGTTGCCGTTGAGTGTGCACAGCCTACCAGATAAGAAACTGAGGCAGTTACTTTATAAAGTGATACCGCGGCGCGATAACGCAGACGAGGAGTAATTATTAACCGCGTGATGGACCGTACGGATGAAGCCTCTGCTTTCTTTTCCTCCCCTCGTCCCACCATCAAACTTCTACTGAACATCTGGTCTCTTACGAGGGCCTTTTGGTAGCGCAGCGTATGAATGTCTGCGCCCGATAATAAATCAAAGGATTGTTTATATATCGCGGGCAATGATATTTCACACAACCACTGAAATATGCATCAGGCAGCCGTGACATTACCACCGTGACCTTTTTAAAATCGGAAAAACTGCACGTCGTGGTAATTAGGGGATTTTACCTCAAATTTGTCTGTTTACAAAATTCACTTGTGGTTTCCTGGTTTTAATGTGCAAATGAAATATGAGCCCGTCTTGAATTAACACCTGTTCATTGTGCTTGTTGAAACAACAAAGAACAAATAAATGCCCACGCAATTTTATGATAATTCGTCATCTTATTTAACCTTTCCCTCTTTTCTTTTCCTACTACCCATTAATGAACTTCCTCTTCCTTGACCTATGCATCTCACACCTCTTTTTCTCACACCTTTCACTACACTTTCCTTAGCATACGACTGCAGAGGCCGTTAAAGAATAGCTTAAGTCTCACAGAAGCGAGAAGCCACGCTACCGAGCCAGCCACATCTCAGCGTAGACCAATAGGGATGCAAATAGCAGAGCATTTTAAATGACGGCAGAGTTTCGAAACCCAAAGTTTCAAATACCACCTTTATGTCTGTCAGCACAGTTAGAAATGCTGCTGGGACTCTTAAGTGGGACATGAAATTGATTTGGAGGAGGCCTGATGTCACCGTGCTTACCTTTCTGCTGCCCAGTGATTACGTCTGTGTGATCTAGATTTACTAGATATAAACTGGGTCTTGTTAATCACAGAGCTAATATTGTGATAACTATATGGGTGGGAATACCCAATAATATGGGTGGGAATACCCACTCAGAAATGCGGTGAAATTGTAATGAAAATCAGATTTTTAAATCAATAATGATCTTTTCTTATGGCAAATATTTATTGTTTTATTGGGTAGGTAGGTATGTAAGACATAGAATAACAATAAGAATAGAAATTACAATAGGAAGAATAAAAATAAAGAATAAAAAATATAAGCTTTACAAAAGTACAATTATGCAAATGCAAAGTGCAAAATTCAAACCATTTTAATGTGATTTTTTTTAAAATTTTTAAATGTAGTTTAACATGTTCTAGCGTGACTGAGAACCAGAACTCTGTTTCATAAACTAATAATTTATAGCTAGTAACACGTCCTTATATACCACTTTGATACAATCAGGTTCTGAGTATCATAAATGCAAACCTCCTGTTCAATAACGCATTTCCAATCATGCTTATGTACACAGACGACATTGTTATCACTTCATGTTTGAACAGCAAGTATTGCCATGTAACCACATTCAATTTATTGCTTTACGTCTAGATCTGCAGGCTCAGGGGTATTTGAACTAATAATCCCACTACAAAGGAGTTTCCACCAAGCCCAGTTACCGTGATTGTACACTGGCAGAGTGTAGGGAGCGAGAGCTAATGTCTCTTCCACTGACACCAAGCACAGAATATCCACTGCTAAATTTGATTTTTATTTTCACATCAGATCACAAGCTTCTCCTGGAGAAAATGGAAATCAAATAAAAAGTGCTTCTTTATCGAGACACTCCAGCACAGTTTGGCATTAGAGCCTTAATCAGGGTGATTTGGTAGCATCAGTTGTGCAGCAGGCTAAATGGAAGCAGTGATTGGCCAATCATCTTTCTGGCACTTCTCACCATCTTAAACCATGCCTACCCATTTGCTCCAATGGGAACTCATGTGAACTTTCGGAAATTGGCAATCAGCACAGATGCTTCAGCTACAGGATGTGCTTCAGGGTAGTAGCAAGGTTTTGGAGAGGACAAAAAATCCACTTCCTTCATCACTTTGCTCAATTGTAATAGTGGAAATTTCAATCAATCAAGAATCTTACTGTGGTAAAAAATGAAGAGTTTTGTTCCCTAACCAACCACTATTGAACAAGAATAGGTTGACACCTACTCTCACAAGAGTCACAAGTGATTGCTTGTATAAATGTAAAGGACATTATAGATTACTATTAAAGATAGGAGTCATCTTAAAACCTTTCCAGTTTATGAGCATCAAATCATTTGTAAAGAAAAAGAGATCCAAGGCACAAATGACTCTATTTGGGTATTCATTATGGAAAGTTTGGAAAGCCCCATGGCCTTCATCAGTGAGGAAGAACATGAAGAGGAAGTGATCTCAGATATACTCTTGATTATCGGTAAACCGGTGGAAGTGACTACAAAACATCATCAAAAAGTAACAATACAATATAACAAGCCAACATGTAAAAGAAATATATACAACCACCAAAGAGGAAATCATTTGGGCCTAATTTATAGTTCCTGATTTGTTTGTATTACATGAATTCAACCCTGGGAGAGTTGTGGCTGTTACAGTGATGATAGAAAAACTCTCACGCTGAAGCAGATACTTAAAAGCGATCTCGACCTTTGACTGACATCTGAACAACCTCAATTCCCATCATCTTTACAGTACTGGTATTGTTATCATGATAACGCCAATAAAGTTTTGCCGTCGGGGCAGGACATATGACATTTGTGCTCCACCATCCTGTCCTTTAACTTACATTTAGTTCTGTCAATATAAACGTCCAGCTAGTTCTAGTTGGTAAACCACATTTAGGTCTCACAGCTGATGAAACTCCTTGTCTCACAGATCTTGTGTGGATTATGTGTATCATGAAAGGACATGATGAACTATGATGAAGTGAAAAAACCACACTTAAAAAGGTGCACGCAAAAAAAGGTGTGCAGAAAAGTACTACCAATTTCTTTTCAAAATAGACAGATCGCATTTTTGGAATAAAACCCTTCAATTCCAGCCTCTCCAGGAGCCAGAGCCAGCTGCAGCAGCACTGCTGTAAAAATGAGCAGTCAAACAAAGAATAGCAGGCGACATTCTGTGGTCCAAAACATCAACAATTACCTTCATGTTCTACCAAATACTGGCTTGGCAATACGCCTGGTGAGAGCAGGAGTGGGCTGTCAAGCTAGGATAGACTACAGAACCCCAGTCCTTAGAGAGCTAGAGGAGGGACCTAGGTTGTGCACTGCAGCAAAAGGGCCCAAAATGATGCAAAACTGCAGCAAAATCGAAACTTTAGAGCACCACCAGATGTTTGGCTGACTGGTCAACGGCAACCCACTGAGCAGTGGGCCGGTGCTCTGTAGGGACTGTAATACTTTAATACCTAGCCGAATCCGTGTGGGAGGCATCGCACAACTCCCTGGCACTGTGCTAAAGGGAGAGGTGGCTCCAGTTAAGCCTCATGACCTCGCCTAGCGGAAACCCAGCGCCAAACCAACGGGTAACCCTCAACCCAAACTCAACGCTAAGGTAAAGCTTTGAGAGCTGCTTTTATGCCGTGTCATATTAACACCGCTGGCAGCCCTTGCATTCAAGACAACCCCTTTTCATGTTTCCTTACATCTCAAGGCAATTTCTTTCTAAATAGCTTGATGAATGGCATCTTCTGAATGGATGAGTGGAAAAATATACAGCAGGCAGGAGATAATGGATTTGCTACTAGGGTACACATATCCATTTACCTTTTACAATTTACCACATACCTTTATCTCCCCCCGTGACAACCTCGTTGAGGCAACCTCATGGAGGCAATATCAATGTATTTATGAAGCAATTTATCTCGCATGGTCAGGTTAGGTCCAGTTATTTGATGAATCTCTCTGTGTGTGTGTGTGTGTGTGTGTGTGTGTGTGTGTGTGTGTGTGTGTGTGTGTGTGTGTGTGTGTCACGATAGATATTCCAGTAAGGACTCTAGAAGTGACTGTTTTTCAGCTGTTTCTGACTCATCCATTCCTCAGTTCAAGGGGAACACTACACAGAATTCAGGTCATTCTTATAATAGTTCAAATCAATATTTGTCCACATGAAGGGCCTCTAAAAAGTAGAACTAGATCTAACTGGAAGAAGTAGCTGAAGTAGACCGAATGAACTCATCTTGATGACTCAGTAGCAGTTAAATTAGCTGTATCCTGCTGCTGTGCTGACTAGAGATGTCAGACATGTTTCATATGGATCTCGATGGGTAGTTAGTCAATACAGGAGAGAAATCTTTAACTACAGTACAGCTGTATCTTGAACAGCTGGCCCAGTCTCTCAAACCGGATAACCGTTACAACCATAGCGTTTGTATATCTGCAGAACATCATCTTTTGCACTCTCACAGAGCATATCCTCCCAAGGGAGTACTTGCAGGGTGACGGTGTATTGCACAAATACACAGACAAATACTGAACAATAAGGAATTATGACATTGTATATTTTGCTCACTAAATCTATTTTCACACATTTCTCATCTGCTGTGAATGTCACATCTGTGAGTTGACTGAAATGATCAATTCAATGAAGTGATCGGTCAACCAATCAGTCAGTGAGTTGTTGAATATGGGGTCAGTTGTCGGTGTTAACGAGCCTGTCAGGCAACAGCTCATTGTTCTACGGTACAATATTAGTTTAACCTTTATGCTTCCTGTAGCCCTTGAAATCGTCATGGTTACACTTGTCACCGGGGTGCAGCGGCTTCCTTCTCGCTCATGCATAAAGATCAACCGGCTCGCGGCTCAAACGCAGCCGCGGGGCGTTCCCGCGGTGACGAGGTGACCCTGACATCTATTAGCACAAGTAAAGGGTTTATCCTCTAAGAAGCTCAGGAGAACATGGATTGTGACCGCAGAGCCGGGGGAGGGGGGGGGAGAGAGAGAGAGAGAGAGAGAGAGAGAGAGAGAGAGAGAGAGAGACTGTCATGACATGTGCTGCCTGTCTGAGGAGGTGTAGAGACATATCTGTTCTCGTTGAGCTGATCAGAGAGGCAGCTCTGATTGGGCCGACATGAGAGAGGCGGGTTATCCATCAGCTGCTCTCTCTCTCTCTCTCTCTCTCTCTCCACAGCGCGTCTCTCTCTGTTCTGTCGATCTTTCCCTCCCTTCACAGTTCACCTCACTTCACAGCGGCCCTCCTGTCTTTATTTTCTCTCCCTGGTTGGAGGGAGGCCATATATCATCATTTATGTGTTCTTACCTTTGAGATATTGCTGGACCGGCTTGCAGAATGACCCAGAGGCTTTTCATTCTGTGAGGGAGGGAAACAGAGACACAGTTAGTAACCTGATATACAAGGAAGCATGCGCTGTCTCCAATCAGCAAGTGCACATTGCACACTGAGTAGCGGCATATGGCCTGACAATTAGTGTCTGTATGATACTTCATTTGCTGTAAATAGTAGCCTGACCAGCTGTTTCGACACACACACACACACACACACACACACACAGAGTATGAATTCAAAATATGGTTAAGTGATAAAATACCAACATTTCTATGGTCTACACTGATGAAGACATCTCATCATAGCTTATCAGCACATCACAGGTATATGTCTCAGTGGTTCGAGGGCCCCTGAGCCTGATATGTTAGACATCTCAAGTGCAATAAGTTTGTTGAAAGACCTACAAGCCGATTACACACAACAACACATCAGTCCAAAAGTCCAAGTCAAATGTATCATTACCCAGGTACCAAAACACAGTTTTGCTTTCAGGCTGTAATGATCGTAGGTTTCCACTAAATGTTTCTGGCTTGCATCAGGGACTGTGATAAACAGCCACTGGGGTGTTGTGCTGCCTTCATTTTGTTATTAAAGCCTTGCGTGGTTCTTAATGAGTAATCAATCATAGTTACATAACGCTGAGTTCACACAGAGCCCGACAGGGCTGGTGGGTTTTTAAGAGAAGAACAGGCTCTGTGGGAATAGTGTCCCACAGTTTGTAAACACATACAAAGACACAAACACACACACACACACACACACACACACACACACACACACACACACACACACACACACACAGGTTTTGGGGTTGTGTACAGACAGGACCTGCCCTGGAGAATGTCCTGCTGGCTATAAAGAAGCCTTGCAGTGGCAGCAGCCAAATTGTTACCTTCGCCATCCTGATCTGAACATGGAGAGAATTAACCTCGTCACCAGAAACTCATGAACCATGAGGATTATACACACACACACACACACACACACACACACACACACACATACACATACAAAGAATTGTGCCACTGCGGGACATGCTTTCCATTCTTAATTACTCCAGTGCTTCACTTGTGTCTGTAGCCGTCCCTAGTTGCCATGGTGATAGAGGACTATGTGGTAAGTCTTTCCATCGTTCTTTCTCCCTCTCCATGCTTCATCTCTCCATCCTTATTTTTTCTGTCTCAATAAATGCCCGAGGATATAGAAACAAAATATATTCACATACTGTATTGCGATCACAAACACAAACACACCCTCCCCAATCCATCCTGGATGATACGTTGAATATGACAACTCTTGATTTCTCTCTGTGATCAAATATGTTTGTCTGCAGTGGCTGGATAATACACTTGCCCTTTCAACTAGTGGCATGCCATCATAACACTATTACCCGTCTCAGCGGGAACAGGGCGCTATGGATTTTCTGTGGTCAGTGCAGATAAACACGCACCTATGAATTACACACATCCTCTGATGTCTCACACCTCTGGTTCTCTGACAGTCGATTCGTAGAGAAATTTGAACAAAAAAAAAACCCCGTTATCTGATGAGGCGAAGAGCTGACATCTTATCAGAACAGACGGGGAACTCAAAATGTCTATATATAATTTCCTGTCACTTTGATAAACTAAAATGTCAGCTGCAGGCTTGTGGCCATTATCCCCCGTCACAAACAGGAGTGTACTCTAGTTGCCGCCTCCTCCTCCTCCTCCTCCTCCTCCTCCTCCTCCTCCCCCGTCAACCGCAAAAACTCTCACTTTCAGACCGCTGTAGTGAACACAACCTAAAGGCTGGGTTTGATAGACAACAGCGCAGAAATGAGCGTTGAAAAGGGTCCAACAAACTATTAGTCAGTAGTTTTGCACACCCGTCATCTCTGTGCACACATGCAAATAAAACACACGTACCAACACACTCGCCATGTTCCCCATTCTGTACACACACACACACACACACACACACACACACACACACACAGTGAGAGTAGTGACTGCAAGCTGCAATGCACAAATCACTTATTTCCATAAAGCTCTCATCTACTACACACTTCACTGCTAACCAACTGGCAAGGTCTCTATTGAGCCGCGCGGGCTAGAACCGACTTGCAAGAGGCATAAAAACCAGACAGCTTTCATTCCGCATTTCCATTTCATTATCTTTTCAATATATTCAATGTCGCAAAATGGTACACGCGGCACTCGACAAATCCAGTGTGGGGAGCAAATCAATTGTCAGATTATTGCAGGGGATAAAAATTCAGTTTGCAGAGATGAGGCTGGAGACAAAGACAAACAGCACAAGACAAATGAATGATCCTTGCCCTTAATCCTTCCGCCTCGCCCCAAATGCGGAGTAACAAGCAGATATTCCAAGACTGGGGGTTTCTGGGAAAATAATGAGGCCACCAATGGGACTGGTGGCCCATGACTTTTAATGGGCATGGGTGATTACAACGGGGAAGCAGAACGACGGGGAGGAGGGAAGCACTGTGTCTCACCCGGTCTCTCCCAAACGGTGATAGGGCTTGGGAGTCACCTTCATACTCCCCCCGGCAGCAGGCTATGAAAGGCCACACTCTCTGGGGCTCATGCTTTATTCTGACAAAAGAAGGGCTAAGGTTTCTGCAGTCTGCGCCGTCTGACTCCTCTCCACCTCTCCCGTGGGTCTGTTAACAGGCCCGGCCTTTGATAACACAGCTCGGGACTAAAGACTCTGGCCTGTGGAAGGGGGAGGCTTAGCAGAGTAAGTATGGCGTAGGGCCAGGTCGCTGTGTCTTTCAGGGATAACCCTTCGCTCTCAGTCCACATATTAGAATCAGGAAAAATAAACCGTGGCTCTTTGAGATGTGTCCGCATTATCAGAACGTTTCTATCCTCAACAGTATTTTTTCCCCCCAAGGGTGTTGTCTATCATAAAGATGCACAGCTTGGGCTATAGGCTGTGGGAGAGATGTACAGGCCTGCACATCAGATCCACAGAACAGATCATTGGCACCATCTTACTGTTGGCAGACGGCGAAGACTGATGACTCTTAGTCAAACCACTTAGGAATAAGTGGTGACGAGCCAAATGGCTGGAAAAGAGCCATCTGGACATTCAGTTACTTGTAGTTGTTTTCTTTTTTATCAGGACATACATTTAAAATGATCTGCCCTCACCTGCTCTTACCTGAGACTTAACTGTAAATACAACTACAGTATATTCTCTGATTTTATCTTTTATGGCAAACATAAGTTCAACTACTCAATATCACAAGAGTAAACACTCTGACAAGCCCCACAGGACTCCAGTCACCTTGTTAATGTTGATCTCCGTTCATAGTCAATTCCTTGTCTCCGTAGTAAACAACCACTGAAGACTACAACAATGAACAGAGCCAATAACTTAGAAAACCACATGAAATCAGCCAGAAATAAACTGCACTCCTGTTTTGTTGACAAATTCCATATTAGGGAATATCATCGGTTCACGTCTCGCAAACCAAGCGCTTCCTCCTGACCTGCACCGTTTCACACCAGCGCTATGCTGGTGCGGAGTACAAAAATAGGGTTGATGCTTGGGGTCAACAGCTCATCGAAATGTAAACCTTGGCCTACAGTCAGTGAGACGGGTTGAAGCACCATCTGTGCTAGACTGTGAGCAACAGTTACAATCCTACCCGAGAACTGAAATGAGTCACAAATGGGATTCTGCACAATAGGTCAGGGTCTCAAATGAGAAACGCTTGTCAAGCTAGCAACCTTTCATCTCATCCATTTCTTGTCATAAGAAATAGATAAGACTGGATTCATGAACCGCAATCTGACTTGGACAAGAACAGATCTTGTCGTTAACTGAAAAGGCTTCATGTGCTTGACTCAAACAGTGTGCAACTCCTGACTTTTGAAAAGAAATGAGAATCCATCAAGACACAGCAGACACACTTACCCAGCACCTGGAGCCCCCTCTCTGCCTCAGAGACAATCAGAAGCTTCGCTCCGGTGCTACCCTACCATCTGCTTCCAGAGGTTAATACATTCACACGGAGTATAAAAACAGCGGTTTTGGACAATATAATTGGCCGGATATGCGAAAGCATCATCACTCACCGTCCCCAGAGGAAGAGAAGAGCCGGTTTGACACAGTGAAAATTGATTCTGGGTGATAAAGAGCGTTAAAGGGCGTTTTCAGAGAGCCCTTTTAAAATGGACCGCATCCAATGTAAACTACAATAACAATTTTTCAGTGCGCAGTAATAGTACCTACATAAATGCAAAATAGAGCACTGCTGGGCTGTGGGAACATATTAGGGAGACTGGTGAGTGTGTTTTAGAGATTCTCCTGTATAAGCGGCACCCTGCTGTGCGCCCCAAACAATACACCGGTGTGCTGGGAAAGTCATTTAAGGTGCCGATTCCTCTCATTATTGGAAAGATGCCCAAGCGCGCACACTCTTCATCATCATCATCATCATCATCATCTCCTGTTTTAATATGCTGACATTGTGAGAAGATGGTGAAGGAGAGGGGAGAGATATTGGGGGGGGGGAAGAGAGAGAGCTTGGGAGAGTGAGAGACAGAGGAAGCCGAGTGAATGATGGCTATCAGAGAGCGGTAATGAGATGAGTGGGGAAGGAATCAAATCTGAAAAATTAATGGGCAGAGATGGATGTGTGTGTGTGTGTGTGTGTGTGTGTGTGTGTGTGTGTGTGTGTGTGTGTGTGTGTGTGTGTGGTTCTCTCTCTGTGAATCCATTCTGTGTCTAAGTGACCTCTGCAGGCCACTGAATCATCCCAACCATGCGGACTGATGTCATTTCCCCAACCAACACAGGTCAACGACCAGCAGCTTAGAGTACCTAGCGCCTCTGCCTCTGACAGCACAACCAACCGTGTGTGCTGGTTGGTTGGTTTAACCTGTCTTCATGTAAAAAAAAAAAAAGAAAAAAAAAAGAAAGACCAACAGGCTGTTAAGGTACAAAAATACAGGGAAACAAACACATCAATAGTCTACCATAAATACATAGAAAACCTATATACCTTCATTTAAAATATCCTATTAGGAGCAAGAAGAGTTTTGATTGTGGATTGAATGACGTGTGTTTGCGTGTGTGTGTGTGTGAGAGAGAGAAAGTGAGAGATCGGGGGAGATAGCGAGACGAGAGCTCAAGCACAGTGCGTGTGAGTACGCATTCGATGCAGCAGCGGGCACAGTGGTGGACATCACATCCTGTTGTGCGCTTCAACGTCACGGCGGCTTCCACTTCTACGAAAAAGGCTTTTAATCTTCCATCGCAGAATTCAGATTAGAGACCACCGGTGACATTTCAGACCTCGTGAAAAAAATAGAAAAACACAAACGCATGCACGGATGCACATATGCACTGGACTCGTCTTTAATTCGACGAAAGGCCTCACTCTTCAATGAGGGCTGTGATAAATGGGCATCATGGGGACATGATTTCTAAAAATGTCAAACCCAAGCAGCCAAACAAAACCACTTTGTTTTCAGTTCAACGATTGCGCGCCTAAAGCAAAACAGACATTAGACTGACAGGTGAAAGAGTAAAGCTCGTCTCAGTGACACGAAGTACGACAACAAACGCATCAAAACAGAGGTGGTAGCCCGGAGTAGACTGCGAGGGGGGCCGTGTTTAGATCTGAAGAGCTTTCACAGAAATAAAAATGGCACAAGCATACCGAGCGTACCGTATTGCTGAATGCAAAAAAAAAAAAAAAAATGAGGCCGCTCTGTTTTTATTCCTGCACAACTTAGAGGTAGACAAGTCGCAGCAAGATGCCCTTCCCAGACAGAGGTATGTCAGATTCCTCCGTCATGCAAATCAAATGCAAGCATATTTGGAATAATTCAAGCATGCACAAACACACAGACAGAGAAGAGAAAGAGAGAGAGATATTTGAGCGACTTTAGATACTTTAAGCACACACTGTATTGACCTGATCCTGCCTCCTCAAGAGATCACATCCCTACAGGATGGGCAATATCAAATGTCCCCCAGAAAGCATTCCATCAGAAAAGGAAGTTGGCCTTTATGTGGTTTCCTGTCCCTGTCAATGTCCAGGGAGGAAATGCAGGCTGACTGGGTTCTCCGAGTGGGCAGCTGGGCAGGAGAACAGAACCAGATGAGAAATCCCAACTATGCACAGTAACAACAATCAGCAGAGAGCTTGGCTCACCACACAACAGACGTCTAAACTAGACCTAGCCTAACAGCGTCTGGGAGGAAAGGAGATGGGGCATTGTGGGAAGAGAAGTCACACACTTTCATTAAAAGAGAAAAAGAACAGCCGTTTTTTTTTTTAATAACCGATAATTAAACACGTTCGCATTCTAGGTTCCTCGGAGAGCAGTTGAACATTTACCTAGCGCAATCTGGTTTTTGTTGGTGTCAGCATCTGTGTGTGTGTGTGTGTGTGTGTGTGGAAAACCACATGAAACTGCCTGTAAAGTGAGACTGCAGGAGAGGGAGGAAACACTGCATGTGTGAGTCTGTATCTGTGAGCAGCACAAATGTGAAAAAAAAAAAAAAATGAACACACAACAGATGTGTGTGTGTATGTGTGTGTGTGTGAGCGTCTATCTGTCTGTATTCTCATCAGCAGGATGTGAGTCTGTGGTTTCCCCTCCCCTCTCCTCTATCTGTCTCTCATCTCTCTTCATCTCAGGCATAATTGCATCAGTATGTCCAAACAGGATATGGGGAGGAGAGTAGTGACCAGTATACTCAGTGTGTACAGTCGTCCTCCTCGGTGTGTGTGTGTGTGTGTGTGTGTGTGTGTGTGTGTGTGTCTGAACAGAGTTATACTTCAGTAATACAGAATCACTACCAGAGTTGAATATGAGAGCAGAACAGAGAGCTATATGGGTGAGAACTGCAGCGAGAAGCAGATCTGAGAACGCTAGTCAGAACATAGCAGAGGCCGGCCTAAGGGATGATGATGATGAAGAGAGAGGGAAAGAGAGAGAGATGGGGGGGGGTTGATATTGAGACAGAGGGAGATGGAAGGATCTGGTGAAATATGTTTGTGATACTGCAGCAGAAGACACATATTCCTCATTAGCTGCACCTCGGGTTGCACTCGTCCACATCACGAGTCATTATTTATGCGAGCGTCAAAAAGTCAAGCCGCCGATAATTAGCCCAGCGCAGAGCTTCCTAATTAGCTGGGTTTGTGAGTGTGTGACCCTTCACTCTTATGCTCACACACACACACACACACACACACACACACACATATAAATATATACATACAGAAACCAAGAGGTCACCTTAGCAATGACAACAGTAGCATGAAGGAAATATTGCCCAAGACCGTCATTAGAAACTGCCCACTCCAGTAGAGACCAGCCCACCGAGCATCTCCTTTCTAGCTAGCAGCATTCAGCAGCTGCTTAAGGAGGCACTAGTTGTGGCCCCCGCTGGGAATACGAAAAAACCCCATTTGAAATATATATATTTTTTTGCAACAGTTGAAATGTTTTCTCAGCAACCCAGCACACTGAATACTAAAAAAAGCTGAAAGTCAAATGCTGAAAACATGCTCAGGGGGGGCCCTGTGAAAAAGCGAGCCCTTCCCACGGAAAAACGAGGAGTGGAGGAAGCCACCGCTGTAAGAGGAAGGTCCTGCCGCTGAACACCCGGGCTAACTCAACACAGCGATGTGCAGGGGGAAACCCTAAACCGCACCATAAACTCCTAACACAGCACATGGTCCTCTCCTGCACGGCCCTGTGTCATTCTTCCTTCTCTCCACTTCCTCATTTTTTCTCCTTTCATCCCTTCCTCCCCCAGCAGGTTTTAAGCTCTGCCACAACATGTGACTGGATTAATCTCCCCCCTACCCCCCCCCCGCCCCGACCCCACCCCACCCCCCAGTTGTGGATTTGACACAAAGCCGTGTGATTTGGTGCATCAGTCGATGATGTGATATGCTAAGCTGTGGATTGAGGAGGAAAAAAATATATATCTGATTGCTCTGCCACTGAGGCCGTGTGTGTGTGTGTGTGTGTGTGTGTGTGAGTAGGTGTGTGATTGTACGTACACACACACACACACACACACACACACAGTCCCAAATAAGATTATAAATATAATATAAACAAATAATAGTTTAGGAAGTGTCACCGTCCTTGCACTTGGGCCAGTTTCACATCAGAACTACCGCTGGATGCCGGTGCAGAGAAACAGCACATGATGGCAGAGTCACGGGGTCACCGAGTTCACGTGCAAAGTGATAGGACCACCTCGGGTACTTTACGGTATCCTGTACCGTAGCCGTCTCCAGCCAACCACTGGGACAGTTCAGACAAACAGCAGGTAGAGGATGAAATGGATGGATGGATGAAATATTTAGGAGAATGCATGTCCTAACATTGGATGAGATAAAAGTATAAGATGCATTTAGATTAAATCATTTGTGTTGTTTTTACTGTCCACATTCGGTAGTCATGTACAGTTCATGCACACACACACACACACACACACACACACACACACACACACCCCCCCACTCATCCCCTGAACAAAGGGCAGAGGGGAGCACAGGAGAAAGTGGGTCAACCTTTCACATTGTAGAGGTGGCAGATGCGCCTCTGAACTGCACAAACACACACACACACACACACACACACACACACATACTGTATTGCACCGCCTCATGCATGCATGCATGCACACATACGCAGGATAAAAAAGGACTTGGAACTTGGGAGTTGATTGCGTAAACACGCAAAACCAACATACATAAATCGTACATAACTCCATCTGCAACCAAACCAAAACACGGCATGCCCACGCTGACTTGTTACACTGCCCCTGCACATTCCCCCAACGCTGTCTGAGGTACTAATGTACAAACAGGTACATGTAGTGTCTCACTTTCTGGCCATCTTTGTCGCTCTGTCTGTCTGTCTGTCTATCTCTCTCGCCCTCTCTCTCTCTCTCTCTCTCTCTCTCTCTCTCTCTCACATCCACACAGCCAGACACAAACACATTTTCCGGGCAGCTCTTTCATCTCGCTGCTACTGCAGTGAAGCGCTCTCCCATCGCCACGGAGACAGAAGGCCTCGCGATCACAACCTCAGAAAATAAAAGCCCCCTCTCTCTCCCTCGACCATCACTCTCTCTCTCTCTCTCTCTTCTCTCTCATCCTTCCATTATGCACACATATAATGTGTGTTACGGCTGCACCATTATGTACGTAGATGACATGTAACGCGACAAGACGGGATTACGCCGTGTAGGGTGGTTACAGCATCAAGACGGTAAACAAACATCGTCATCAGTCACAACAACAACAACAGCAGCAGCAGCAGCAGCAGCAAGAACAGGCAGAACAAAAAATCAACACCGTCAACAACTATCGAGAGGAAGGAGTCTGTACCTGAAGCTTCATCTTCCAACAGGAATTCATGGCTGGATCCTGACGCCACCCTCACCTCACAAACACACACACATACACATACACACACGCACACACACACACTCTCACACACACAATGGCTCCTGGGGGAGGTTACATGCCCCTTCTGTATATCCTCGAGGTGAGCCGAGACGGAGAGAGAACAGGCCTCGGCAGAACGCGGAAGTGGAGCCGCGGCGAGCAGTGTTAGCCGTCGCCGTGGTGACTGCAGCGACGGTGGGAACGGCGCAGAGACAAAGACAAGAGATAGAGAGATGGCAGAGAGGGAGGGAGGACGAGTAGGCTGCCCTACATTTCCCCTCACACACACCGACACACACAAAGCTCTGAGCTGCTGCTGCTGCTGCTGCTGCTGCTACTTGTCCAGGCTTGTTCTCCCTCTCAGCTGCTGCTGCACACACACACACACTATTAACACACACACACACACACAGAGCCAATCCAGTATTGTAATCCCATTGGCCGAGCCACCACTTCCTCCAGCTGATCTTGATGGGAGGGGGAGGGGCAAACGGTGGTTGAATCATGCACAGGAGGGGAGGTGGTGTCCTTTAAATAGACTCCGCTTTGCTCACTGAGCTTAACCTTAAAGTACCTCCCCCTAACCCTCCTTAAGTCTACAGCGTCACACTACCAAACACACGTGCACGCGCACACACACACACACACACACACACACACACACAGACCACGAACTGGTCAGCTCCTGAAACTCTTCCATGTGCAAATAGACACCATTATCATCGTCCACCAATGACAGAGGCCGTTACTGCCGGCTCCGCCAATCCCAGGCACCGAGGGGGAGTCGGGGGAGGGAGGTGGAGCGGAGATGACTGAGGGTAATTTATTGCAGACCTCCTCACACAGCTGCATTCAAGGGCAAACCTCGAAGCACAAGCGCTATCACTCACAATGTGAAATACACAGTCTTACAGGCAGAGAGGTAACACTAACACACACACACACCGATGAAACGGTTACGATGCGTTTATGTTACGTTTTTTTATTATTGTTGTTACTGTCTTGCTGCCTTGCTGATGGATGGTTCCGGTTGCTGAAGCTGAGAGTAGAAACAAGAAGCCAATAAGCGGGAAGGAGGCAGACCTCGTGGGGGGGGGGGTGGGGGGTATGAAAGCCAGCCGCGGACTGCCGAGATAAACAAACGAGCATCGAACACGCTCTGTTAATTGGTGCGCTCCAAACACACTCAAACGTGCACACATGCCACGGCAGATTAGCGCCATGTTGCATCCTTGTCCGTTGTTTGCTTGAATTCACAACACACGCACATGCACAAGCACACACACGCACACACACGCACGCACGCACACGCGTTAAGCAAAATCTGTCCCATGTCCCACAAGGATCAACGGTGGCTTAACTGTGCTGGATCTGCACAGTCAGATCACACATATGAACGGTGAAGAAACGTGTGTGTGTGTGTGTGTGTGTGTGTGTGTGTGCATGTGTGTGTGAGGACCGATTTTGGACCGAGAGGGAGTTATTCTTTTTGCAGCAAAGATAAACGGGAGGAGAGGAGATACATATACACACACATACACGCATACTCTTTTAAAAAGAGTTTACAATACAAACGCATATACCCGTGTACATTCTGTATGAATGTTTGTACATGTATTAGAGAGGTTGGTTGGTAGAGAGAGAGAGAGAGAGAGAGAGAGAGGGAGGTTTGGTGAAATACTGACGAAAGATCTGACGGGAAAGAGAGACGGAGGGAAACGGATAGCGAGACATCCAATGACAGATGAGGTAGTGTGCTGGCTTGTTATTCAGTCTCCAGACTTGGGACAGTTCAGGGTTTTCCACTGGATAAGGAGCTAAACACTGCTCACTTTTATTGAGCAACACTGCTTCAAAAAAAAAAGGGCTTTGGCCTCTAAACGCAGGTCTTATAGCCGGCCTGCTGGGCCTCCTGGTGGACTTTGGCCAGCGAACACAACAAAAAGATTTTCGATTTCAACACAGTAACGGCCAAATCACAGTCTTTGCATACAGACAAAAGCCCTCTGCTGGAAGTCTTTCTCGATGAAGCTATTTTCTCTCTTGAACCTTCAGCACCGAATAAAAAAAAACCCGCTTCTAAACAAAGGAGTTCTGGTATCCGACGGTATGAAGCCGAGTTTGGAAATGAGCAGTGTGAAATTGGATCCAGGCAATAGCTCAGAATGAGGCAACAACAGGCAACAATAGAATGAATGAGCTGCTGATTTTCTCTGAGTGAAGCGGTTTGTATGAGGAGCTCCTGCATCCATTTCCACCCACGCCGATTCTAAAAAGGTTGCAGCTCGTTTACAGCGTAGTAACAGCACTTCTTAATCCCCGTCGAGTCAGCATTCTCATTTCTATACGAGTCAGTCATCGAGCCGGTCTCGGGACACAAACCCACAGGTAGGGGTGGGGGCGATAATCGTGTTTATAATCGCGGTTTTAATGATTAATTTTCAAAATCGTTCATTTCGATTATTATTTAGGCGACAAGAACGAGGAACGTCTGGAAGCGCCAGTGAGCAAAGCAACCAGTGTGAGTGTGTGTGTGTGTGTGTGTGTGTGTGTGCGCGCATCAGACGTAACATCACTTTCCCGCGAATGAATGGGCCAAATACTTTCCCCAATACTGCGTTCATGAACTGTCCCCTTAAAAAAATACTACGTGGTATTCAGTCACGTCCCTCCGCCCCGTCCAGTAACGCCGTGTTCAGACAGGTTTGGACCGGTCGTTTTTTTTGGCGAGCCGCGAGCGAATGTGTCAAGCCGGGCAGGAAGTCAGACACAGGAACGGCATAGAGCGTCCGGTCAATTTCAAAATAAAACAAATTTCAAAATAAAACAAAACAAATAAAAGAATCGTTCATTAATCGTAATCGAGGTAAAAGTTTCAAATAATCACGATATTGATTTTTAGTCATATCAAAGTGACAATAGGCTACGACTGCAGACTCCTAGTCATAGTCATTTTCAGCTCCATCACTTCAACCAAACACGGGGGTAACCCCTCCACAGGGCATTCAAAGGTGAAGCTGAGGTCTATACTACATGTTGACAGAATGGCTGTCGCACTAATGCCCCTGTCCTCGCTTAATTATATGCTCATAACTTTCAGAAAAATATCAATCAGAGCTAATGTACGTTGTGTAATAGCCTTGTCACCACAAGCTTTTAGCCTGATTGAGTGTGTGGCAAAGCAGTGGGAGCAAAGAATAGATGAAACTCTGCAAATCAGCTGGAGACCCAGGAGGACCAGGGGTGAAATATTAGAGAGACGGATTGGAGGGGGGGAAACAATTTAAGGCAAAATGGGAACGGACACACACGTCACACGCACGCGAGAGGGGGGAGAGAAACAGAACCGACAGTGATTTCTACTGAGGGAGAAACACGTCAGATATCCCACCGGGCGTGAAATTGAGCTCTAATAGCACTTTCAGTTCACATTCAAAAACACAGACACGCATACTGATAACTACAACGCTGCAGCTCGCCTGTCTGCTGTTTTCAAATCAAATCTACCCCAAATTAAGAGAAATAGAAAAGGGGGCGAGAGAAGAGGCGGTTGGATGCGGCCGTGTGAAAAATCGAACGCAAACTCTCCGGAAAATTAATTTCAAAATATTTTGCTGCTGCACGTAAAATGTCGAGCCACCGCACAGTCCCCCTTTTGCTACTTATCCGCTGTGTGGTTTTCCCATACGCGCCGCTTTGATGTGGAGCTTTGCCTTCCATCTACATATCCCTGTGTGTGCGTGGCGCGGACGAGAACGGTTTCTTGGGAACATTGCATTCACAGAGCATAATCTCCAAAATCATAAAAACACACAAACACACACACACACACACACACACACACACACTGTTAACACACCACCACGACCACTGCACACAACGCCACCAATTCGCCGTCCCCCAAAAATAGCAAGCGGCTTGACCGTAGCGGTTTTATTGATCCGCAGTCCAATCCGAAACACCCGACTCCCCTCCCTTATCACACCATCATCTTTTCTATATTGACACCCAATGGAGCGCATCTAAAAACGTGTGAAAGCCGGTGGACTCCCGCTGTGTGCAAACGTGACTATTGGGGAGGGGGGGGGGGGAGCGAAAACTTTGGAGTGACCTCTTTTCCGAGAGCGGCACTCTGCTTTCAGAGGCTATTTCTGGCCGGGCTGCCGGGCTGGAGCGTGGCTGCGTGACCCAGGCGGGTCACCTGGTTTTTTTTACGGTGGCGTTGTCCCCACGCGACACAATCATCCGGCAACATCAGCTGACGTCGATTCACAACAATAAAAAAAATAAAAAAAACTTGTCAGCACAAAAGAGTACACGTCAATGACTCACAATGTAAGATGTGTTTACGTTATGTAACCGGCTCACCGGTTGGTGAGCCGAAAGATGAATTATTCAAGAAGTTGGCATTCCAGCTTTGAATGTGTAGGCCCCATAGTGTGTGCGCTGGATTGGAAGTCTGCCTTTGCCGAGGTATGCGCTGTTGTTTACAGGCACCCACAACTTTTGCTTAGTTACGTAACTGTTTCAACCCCACAGGGTCGTATCAGGACAATGCAGCAAAAGACTTGCACAGAATTAGACCTCCTACAGGCTTCCGTACAGTGCAGTAAAGTCCTAGATCAGCAGTGAGTGATTCACTATTATGCCATAAAGCAGAACACTGCACTTAAAAACAAACGGTCACGGTCCAGGTCACATCGAATTGTAGCACAATACAACCAAGTAGAGCCTGTGTGTGGTGGTACTGTAATATCTCACACTGAACGAGAACTAAATGACATCTAGCCACTAAATTAACCAGCCAGACTAACCTAGAGGAATAACATGATTTAATATATAATAATATAGTAATATAACTATTACTACACTCAGATGTTCTGTTATCACTTACCTATACAGACAGGTTTGACTCTCAGTAATGGAAGTTTGTGTGTCACATTGAAAAAATATAAGCTACATTAAAATTTGGAAAACTGTTTGGTTCTCTAATTCAATAACAACCAAGACATTTATTTATTCCTGTTACCTTTGTCTTTCAGAGACAGGAAAATATGAGAAACATGATATGCTTTGCACGTGAAGACTGATGTCTCATGTATTAACTATTGTAACAAGTAATCATTTGGATGGTAAAGCAGCACAGCCTGTGAGGATTTCAAAGCTGGCCAGGCCATGGAAGACTGATCTTAGGCTCTTTAATGATTTCCCAGCAGAGTAGAGTGGAGGTGGTGGTGTAAGTTTGTTATTTTAAAGTGTATTAACGTCCACACATATACACACACATGACCAAACAAGGGCACATGCACGCACACACACACACACACACACACACGCGATGCCACATTAAGGAGCTGCGCTGGCCAGCAGCCAACACAAGGCTCTTCAAGTGCAGCCAGCATCTCGGCCTATCAACGCAGCATCTAGGCCCATCAACAGTGGCACACAAAACAAAAAAAATCAACTGCAGCGTTTACTGAGTAGACTTTAGTATTGACTCTATCAGTGTCCACATCAGCACCTGGGGCTGGTGATAACCCTCTAAATGAGATAAGTATTCGACCGGAGCACAAGGGTGTGAGGAGCGAAGGCCGACAGCAGACGCTGCCAACGGGCATGGATCCTGCATTACTTTACGCAGAGTGGGTCGATGAAGCTTAAGTGCTTCTCAAGTTGCAGTGGAGTGCTACAAAGTACGACAAAATCACACTCACTTAATGAAACGTGTGTGTGTGTGTGTGTTTGATGAGTAGAAAGTCAAAGTTATTGAGATGCGGACAGCGGCCCGGTGTCAGAGCGGGGGTAGCTCATTTCACCTGGCTGACCTGGAGTCTCTGGCATCAGGCAATTAGTCTGTCCAGGGTTGAGGGAAGAATAATAGACTACCCTGTTAAAACACAAAACTAAATGACACCAAATGTAAATTGTTTGCAGAGACCTCATACTGAGAGAAGAGAAGAGACTACAGTAGCACGTCTTTGAAGTGAAATCAATGGGCTGGCTAGTTTAGTCTGGTTGAGTCTCCCAGAAACAGCAGCCTGATGTGGCCAATTAAGATTAGGAAGATCCTATCATGTCTCCCTCAAACGAGCGGAGAGCATAAACAGTTTAATGGCCAGCTTTGTGTTTTCATTTCCTCAGACCTTTTCAGTCTTCCGAGGAGCTTAAGGAGGACGAGGAAGGGCTTTTCAAAAGGCTCTGTGAACATGATTCGGTAAACGATCTGGCGATCTCTTGACCAGCTCTCTTCAGATCCATCATTCTGCTCAACTTTCACTATCCACCTGCATCACTGCGGGAATGACTTTAGTGAAGAAACTTAATGCATGCCCCTCCCAAAAATCTGCCTCCCCTCCCTTTTAGCCCTTGTCCACTAGTTATGACATCATCAATCATCACCTGCTGGTTAGCAGATGGTGCCCCATCACGGCCCCCTGACAGATGGAAAAGTCCACAATGGAAGTTTACTGATTAGGGTATTTTACACACACACACCACACACACACACACACACACACACGTCATCTTCAACCACAGCCATCCTTTTCCCTTTCCTTTGTCCAAAGATCTGTCCAGAGTTTCGAGGCTGTGAGCGCCTTCCCTGCAGGATATAATGACTTCCTCTTTGGCTGCTACTCTGTGGCTCTCCGTGGGGGTTGCTGGCAGACAGAGAGAAAGACCCAGGCCTGGAGGCAAAGAGCTACCTCTTCTGCATCTAAACACCCTGGAGATATGCACACACACACACACATACACACACACACATCAGTTGCATGGTCAGCATGGATGACAGGGTATGGAATACAGCCCTGATATGATGGTGAAAGGGTAAAATGTAGGACTCCTTTAGCAGAAACAGCTAGAAAGAATTTGTGAATCCTTTTGAATTACCTGCATAAATTGAGAATGGCTTAAAGTGAAGAAATTGGACTGGTCAAGTGAGAGTCCTGACCTCAGCCGTGTTGAAATGCTGTGGCATGACCTGAAGCAAGCCGTTCATGCAAGACATCCCTAAAATATCAATGAACTGAAACAGTTCTGTAAGGAGGAACGGTCCAAAATGCCTCCTAACCGTTGTGCAGGTCTCATCAGCAACTACAGGAAATGTTGGGTTGAGTTATTGCTGCTAAAGGAGGTTCACCAGGTACTAGATCACATGGTTCACATACTTCTTCTGATCCAAGCTGTTAACGCTTGGACAATATGTTCAATGAGTTCAAGACATGTTCAAGTATAAAAGTATGAGAGTATCAGACCAGATATTAGGAGCTGTATCTGCTGTCCAGATCCAGCTAAACAGAAACGCATGTTCTCACACACTGAGATGGTGGTGTTGCTCTGCCAAGCAACAAAAACACTTCAAAAGACCTTTTTTTTTTAAATTTGTTTGTAGCGTTATGCTTTGATGTGTACGAGTGGGATGCAAGTTTATTCACTCTTCTACTCTACAGTACCTGAGGTAAGTAACCTTGGAAGTACACACCCTCTCTTCTCTCCCACCTCCATGCACTGTATGATGGATGAAGAATGGAATAATGAACACTGCCTCCCTACGCTACCGCCCTCCACCCACCCACTCCAAACCCCATTTGAGGTCCAGTCTCATTTGGCTCCCAGAGAAATGTGGTCCAGAGTAGCAGCAATTTGCATTTAAAGGCCGTTCATCTCACATTGAACGAGAGGTGAATTTGCATTTTGAATGCCTGAAAATCAAAAGCTCAAAATGTCAAAAAAAAAAGGGGAAGACTGGGAGGAAAAATATTTTGAATTTAATATGCTGCATCCTCTAGCACTTCTGTGCAATTACTAAAACCATGACAAGCTAGATCAAAGCCCAAAAAGTTTGCAACGTCTCAGTTTGATGTGGGACACATTTAGGACAAATCATCCATGTGATCAAATGAACTTGCACTCAGACAGACAGACTCGGGAACCCATCAGACAGGAGTGAACGCAGATTGACATCTAAAATTTGACTCTTAATGACTAACGAGGTTAAAAAACAGATCTGAGATAAGTGTTAAGATCAATCAAAAGGCAGCTCCATCCCTCAACGTCTACTGGCCATGTAGACACGGAGGCAGCTCATCGCAGCTCAGACACACTGCCTGCTCCGCTGCCCCCTGCTGTCACGGCCCTGCACATACCCCTCAGTTTAATTCAACACAACTTTATTTGTCATTCCACCTCACACACAGTGAAACGGTGCACAGTCAAAAACACAAATGTCCTCACAATGCATTCCAGATAAAAAGTAAAAATAAGAGCATGGATAATACAAAACAGCACAACGCAGTACTAGTACAAGTGACTGATGCAAAGTAATTATATTTGAAAGCACAGTATTCACGTATTAATCAGCAGGAGCTACGAGGTGCATGGGAGTACAGGCTGGTAGGTAGAGTTGGTGGTACCTGGAGGGTCCCAATGCCATCTCAAGGTAACAAGACCCTCCTTTCCCCCCCCTAAACTGTCATCATTCTTTCCACTACAATCACAAAACATCAGGCTGCTTTCTGAACACCGAACCCCAACATTCCTCGTCTCAGCCGTCTCCACCGCAGCCTCGCCCGTCCACATCCTGTCACCTCATTAGCGCGCGACTCGACTGGTGACGAGGCGGTTACCTCACACACGTGTTTTTCGTTCCCCCCCCCCCCACCCCGTAACGTCTCCATACGGGTCGAGCTCCGATAGGATTGTTCCGATGCCACATGGTCGCAGCTGTGGGAGGCTCACAATGAGGGCAACAAGCTGTTACGATTAGCTTCCGGAAGCCCCGCTGTTCCTTCAGATCATTTTTTCACGGCGTTCTAGGCGGATGAAAGACGGCGTGACACGACACAACAGCCTCGAAACCAGACGACTCGAACCCAGCACAGTCGGCATCCCGAGCTACCTACGGGGCCCCTCTCTGGGGCTGCTTCGGCTTGTTGCAGCAACAATGTCACCCTCAAAAATGCTTCGCTCTGCGCCCCAGGCTCGCGTACGGTACCAGGGTCGCTACCCCTAGGCCATAGAGGTCGTCTCCTCTATGACATCAAACTCCACGGCACGACTCAAACCGCAAGTCCAACCTGTCACTATTAGGCCACGCGTTCTCACAAGGATGACTCCGCTCCGGGTTAAGAGGAGAGCGAGCCGAGGAGATAAGAGGAGTAAAAGTAGCAGAGTGCATTTAACAGCTGGTCTTTTGAAGTGATACGCGTGGAGTCAAAATCCCGTTGCTTCCCAGGCCGTCCACACTTCAACCCTCTCCCTCATCTTTTCTTCATTTCCATCTCTCATCTTTTTTTTGCTATTCCCTCTACACTCTCTTCCTCTTACATGTCTCGCCCCTTCATCTTCATACGCCTCTCCATCTCCCTTTTTCCTCCATTTCCTTCATCCCTCAACCCCCCCCCCCCTCCCCCCAATCTCTCAATCTCACTCCGCCACTATTTGCCCGGGCAGCTCCTAGTCTGTGTACTGACAGCTTGAACAAAATGTCATCGTAAAAGGAGGGTGTTTCCACCAGGCGTCGAGTTGAAATCAGAGCTGACAGAGGGAGCAGATGGTGAAATTTTCCTGATGACATCTTTTGGCTTCCACGGTGATTCTCCACTACCTAGCTCCCTCTCTCCCTCTCTCCCTACGCGATAGATTAGACGGCTTTTTACTGAAGTTTTACTGCTCCCTCATCTCAGCCGGGAGTCAATAGCGTTACACAACGAAGCCGCTGGCGAATTGTTCCACGCAGACACAGGGACATGCGAAACACAACGTTGAGTACATCAGGTAGCAATCTGAGCTGGAACAGAAATGGCCCCCATCCAAACAAAGATAAAATAAAAACCCCTTGCCTCCTATTGTGCAATAAATCACTAAGTGGTGGTTATTTATTAATTTCTCTTTGATAAGCTCATTTGTTTTGCACATTTCAAAGACTTTAAAGCTCCATTTTGATTGCGAGTATCTTGGGGCAGAAAAACATTGACGAAGAAATCAGCAGAAATATCCAATCCTCTTAAAAGTAACTGTCACAAGAAACAACCCTTTCACGGTCACATCTTGCAAAGCACCCCTTTCCCTGTCGATGCAGTGGAGTAATCCACCCTCCCCCGAGAGATCAGCAGTCGTCTGTCTGTGCTGGATTCCGTACAGGACAGCAGCAGACCCTCCCTCTGATACACCCTCTGTCCTCACTCACTTCCTTGTCATCACAGATCATCGTCTGTCTCTCCGCTGTCCGTCATGCGGTGGGGGGGGGGGGGTGCCTGGCATCTGCACAGTTCACAAATCCTGTTCCCCGTGCCCAGATGTGCGCACTTCCTGTAGCGAGGCGTCTGTAACGCATGCACAGAAGGGAGTCCAAAAGAGAGAGCGGACTCTGTTCTCTACATCACCCACTGTGGAGGACTGTCATCCCTCCCGACTCACACACTAAACAACAGACTTCTACTACTTTGCCCACACCATCAGCTGTCACGGTCGACTGTATACATGTGAAGTTATAGTTTCTGCCTTGATTTAACAAATTCTTAAATCTGACCTCAGACTAGTGAGACTACTGTTGTCCCATTGTAAACACGACATTCAAAAGGCTGTTTTTCCCCGAGAAGCGCAGCCCTCAAGCTTGTGTGGTAATCAACACCGATACTGATCAATTTAAATTGCAGTGTGTGTGTGTGTTTAGACGTGTGTGCCAAGATAGCAATTATGATCAATTTATGTTCACCGATCTGAAAAACAAGCCTAAACTGGATAATACTAGGTTGGACATTGTTTGTTCCAGGAACGTCTCCTTAAATCATATGAAACCTTGGAGAGCGGGAGCGAGAAAGTGAAAAGAGAAAACAACACTGGATGGGAAGCAGCCGAACAATATCCTTGGGAGGCGGTTTCCATGGTGATGACACATTCTCTGCCTGCTTGTCCCCTCGCTCATCTTTTCAGAGTGACCTGAGATTTTCATGTCTCACACATAACACCCTCATGATCAATTTGAAAGCCTAAGAAAGGCCACAACCCTGAAAGAGAGAAGACGGCGAAAGGAAAGAGGAGGAGACAGAGAGAGAGATAGGGCCACTTCTTTGTGTGCGTGTGTGTGTGTGTGTGTGTGTGTGTGTGCATGCCTGATTGCTGTCACCCCTGGCAGTGTGACCTGGGGCAATGGATAATGGAGCAGCCATCGGCGTCCTTGCGCTACAGTGTGAAAGGTACTGCGGAGTTCAAATAAACACATCAATCAAGGACTGAGGACTGACAGCACGTATGCACAAGCTTCTGCACTTACAAATGGGCTTCACCTCACTTTCAGGAGACTGGCTGGTTTTTCTTTCCCCCGATGAGAGATTGGTTTGGACGGTGGATAGAATCAGTCCTTTGAGAATCCTCTACCTGAATATCGGAGTGGCAAGGGCAGAAAGCCACAATAATTCAAGCCCACACAACATTTGACAGCTCTGACAGAACCCAGGCCATGAGACACGTCCCTCCGGTGGGTATTTTCTCTCCACATTCTGCCTCTCTTACTTCACGCTTGCCAATTCTGCTCTTAAAAGTCTTTGCTCGGTTTCTACAGCAACAACATGCGTCCTCTCTCGCTCTCATCTCCTCAGCGCCGTTGACGACAGACCATAATCGTGCTCTTCTTCGCCTTATCTTTTCATGCTCTCTCTCTCTCTCTCTCTCTCTCTGCATTCCCTGGGTTGGCTCTCTCTCGCCAGTCTCTTGGTAGACGGCGTGAATGTCGAAGCTGGGCCACGAGCCTCTGCCCACTGCAGCACTGAGAGAATGCCTCATCAAGGGGGGCCAGACACTCATTCATGTGGCTGTACCATCCACCGGCTCAGTGGGAGATGATGATGTGTGTGCCGTGGGCATGCCATTTCATGGGTTCAAGTGTGGCTGGTGACCTCTGTTGCATGTCATCCCATCTCTCTCTACATCTATTATCTTTATCCACTGCTCTCCATCCTGCGCTGGCCAGTGATGCAGAACTCTTCAATAGAAGGCATAGAGAAGAAGATTTGCTACCTAGGGTCTAGAGATGTTTTTTATCGGTCCCAAATATATGCCTTTAGTAGTCAATGATTAAAAAAAACAAAAAACACCACTGCATTGATACAGCATGTTTTATTTGTTCTCCATACAAACTCCACAATACCAACTTTGTTTTGAGACTCGGCTGAAAATAGATTCCAAGTTTCCAAGATGTGCTTTGGGCTTCGAGCTCCTAGACATCTGGAATTCTACTGCGGCCTTTGTGAATGCCGTCTTTCTTTTCAACATCAATAGAACAGCATTTTCCCGCCCCCCCCCCGCCCCCTCTATAAAGCATCATGGGAAAAAGTAGCAGAAGATTAGTCCCTTGGTTGAATCCTCTTGGTGCACAGTGGCTCTGTTTGACCGCCTTTCAACTTTGATATAGAAACAGAGGTGGAGGTTAAAGAGGCGAATGGATTTCTTACTGTTCTGTCCATCAGTTGATCCACAGAAACAGAGATGGAGGGGGAACAAGACGAGGGAAGAAAGCTCGTTAGACGGTCTCATGTGGGTTGGAGTCCAAGTTACTCTCGCGGCTAACGAACAGAGACTACGCTCAACAAAGAATATTCTTGACAAGGCATTTTCCATAACCGATTAAAGTCGTAATCCGCGCATTGTTTTACGCGTGACCAGATTTACAGCCCCTATTCCTCATACTATTCTCCTGCCGGCAGCGTAAACAACTGGGAGGAAACGGTCTTGTTTTGTTACATCCTGAGATAAAGTCCTAAATGGCTAAATCAAAAAAAGGTAATGTTTCCTCCAGCCCACTCTGCCATGTTACAATGACTTTATTGTCGTTATAGTTGATCCTCATATGTACTCCGCCTCAATACACCTCCTTCTTATCACACATATTGCATGGTTTTGTGCCCAAAGAATATGCTAACATAGGAGTATGGCAATGGTGATGATTGAGCTATCTATTCATGAATGGACAAAGGTCAACTTGAATGATCGGTCCTTGTGACAGCACACCGTGGGTAGGAGTAGGACTTCAGGGACAAAGTCTACATTTGAGCAGTTGGGCCTGCCTCTGCAGACAGGCACATGATCCGAGTAGAGATTAACTAAGGTCATCTTCCACTGGGTGATATCATGAGTGAGAGGAGGATGAAAAAAAAAAAGGAGGTGGGAGGTTCAAGACATTTAAGGACATAGGGATTGGAAAAATGTGCAGCCTCATGGTAAGAGACTGGAGAGTGTGTTTGTGAATGGAGGCAGGCTGCGGCTGGACCACAGGAGTAAATAAAAAAAAAGGACTTCACTTCCAAGTAACGGACAACCCAAGAATTTCATTATCATATCTTAATGGAAATGTCTTAAAAAAACGATGCCCGAGACATTCATTATGTGCCCGAGGGCTCCCTACACACCGGCCACCACAATGGAGTACGAAGGAGCTGCTAGCCGGATTCTTCAGGACATTACGCAGCTCTGATCTAGGGCTCCCGTGAATAGCATCCATCAGGCGAGCCAGTGTGCGCCAGATCCCACACCACCACGCTCCAGGCTAGAGCGAGGCAAACAGAAGCCGTTGGGGGGGAGAAAAGATGATTTCTATCGGGTTGGGCAGAGCTCAGAGAGGCCCCCCGCCATTGATCTGGCAGTGGGTGAACGTCCCGGGGCCGCGGCAGCGCAGAAGACGAAAGCAACACGTCGCGGGCAATCAAGCGGAGTCCTCAAGACCCGGTGAGCAGCGCCGCGGCGGAAAGCCCGGTCTGGACAGGGAGAACAGGATGAAGACCGGCGTAGCAGCCTCTCAAAGATGACAGATGGATTAAGTCTTTCATCATAGGAGCTCAAATTTCCTTCCTGGAAAGGTGTGGGGTTTTTTTTTTTTATCAGTCTGGTTATCCGGTTGTTCTTCAATTGTCTGTATAACCACAGTCACTGTTACCACAGAGATTTTCAAAATCGGGGTCAGCCGCCAAAGTAAAATTAAAATGGTGTTCCCCCTAAATTTATTCTGGGGAAATTGGCGGCTTTTACAGCTGAGGACGATGTTACGCTCCGTATTCTGTCCCTGCAGCGTACGGTGGGCTGAATAAAATACTGTAGGTTAGTAGGTTAATAGCCTAAACGTGTTGGATTAAGCTGTGCAATAGTCCCGCATTATATGTACGGTCGTGAGCTTATCATCTCGAAAGTGGAGGTCCCCCGAGAGAGCGTTTGAAATCCGTTGTGCTTCGGTACACAGATTAAAGTGTGTACCTGCCTAGCTGCTGACTCGTTTGTTCTGAAGGTGTTGGGAAGCAATGGGAGCCGGGGGGTTAATTAGAAGATATCACCTCCCCCGGACCTGTCTCGCTGCTAATAGCTGCTCTTCTGAAACCACAGAGGGACCGACATGCCCACTCGCACTGCCCAGCCAGGGGAGCAGCGAGATTCTTTCAACTTGGTCTCAAGCGATATTTTGTCATATCTACCAGCACATACAGCAGCTAAGGGGACTATAATTATTAGCTGGCACTCCTCTCAAAAGACTGTTCTATTTTCTGCAAGTGTGGGGCCAACTGCGAGAGCTGTTGCGCGTAAACCTAATTATGAAAGCGCAGGGACTTGAACTACCGAGCGGAGCCATCGCAGAGCCTCAAGTCCTGATGAAATCTATAACGCCGAACGTTAAAAAGTCCTTCCTCGCAGCGGTCCGAGGCCCGGCCATCTTGTCGGCTCCTCCACATTTAATTATGGTTTTTTTTTAGCGCTTCGAACCTCAAGAGGCTCAGCGCGGCCCCGGCCCTCGCGGAGCTCTGCACAAGACCTGGACAGACGGGCTGACAGACAACACCAGCTGCCGGCATACGCGTGTGTGTGTGTGTGTGTGTACCTGGTACATGCATGTGTGTTTCCAGAAAAAGAAAAGTGAGTAAGTGAGTGACTTGATGTACTTAAATGAATGAAAAAAACCTGCTAACCATCCACACACACAAATAACAATATTTACAGCGCTAGCAGCTCCGACAGGTACAATCAACAATCAGATCCAGTCAGACCACCTTCTGCAAGTGTACATATTGTACATATAGGTATCCATAAATGAGACAACAGCATTGCTGAGAGACAAATACATGTGCTCCACCCTGAGCTGTGCAGAAACCATCTCTTTTAGCATCACGATCACGTTGTTCCTGCGGGTCAGCCAGGTGGCTAACTCAGCTTGGCCCCAGCAGAAAGTTCAGCAACACACTTGCTGCCTTTTTTATAGGGCACGGAATACACAGGAAGCTCCCCACACAGAAAAACTCCCCCAGCCGCTCACGCAAACACTTAACAAGTTCAGCAAGAATGTGACACAGTGACACAGCAAAAACACAAAAGACGAGAGTTCCTGGTTGTCCCACCCTCAGATCCAGCCGAGCGAGAAAGCAGTTTGTCGCCAGGGCCTCGTGTGTGTGTGTGTGTGTGTGTGTGTGTGTGGTAGAACTGCAGTAATTAAGTCGGCAGTTTAGTACATCCATTTCAGTGGTTCAAGAATGAAGTTTGCAGAGTTTGTGAACTCCTTTTCTGAGCTGCAACATTCTGGAGGAGAGGTGGAGCGGCGTATGGAAAGTAGGCTCATCTGCTGACACATTACATTCATACCTTCATGAAAATGGCTCCCGGTACAGAGAGAACCCTAATCCGCCTGTGTGTGTTATCGTCCCTCTCCAGCTTCTGCTTTATAGACAGACCCGGACACCTGTTTGGCCTCAGAACATCTACACCAGGATGTGCGTGCATGGGTGTGTGTGTGTGTGTGTGCAGGTGTGTGTGAGAGAGAGCGAATGTGCAGTTGCGTACACAAATGTGGCCGCTAATAAACTTTTATCAATAATGTGCATTAGCACCTATAGAGCGCAACAGTGACCACCCACTTTTTTTACGACTCTGGTTCCGGAAGTAAATTTCCCATTCGTTTACTCCATAGATGTTTCAGAAAATCCTTCTATAAAGAGTTTTAAGGCTGGAAGCAAGACAACCAGCTAGACGATGAATCGGACCATAAAACATTTGATTCTGAGCAAAAAAAAGATCGGAAAACGGAAGAAAAGGCAAAGGTACAAGACTGTGTACATCATTATTTTATGAAGTGAAGGAACTACTCATCCCATAAACCATTGAGGATGATACTTTTCCAACAACTTCCAAACTAACAATAGTTTAGCAGGCTTCTTCTTGAATGTAACATTTGTCAATAGTCTAGTGTTGATATTGTTGTTGTTTTGTGAGCGTATATATAATGTTTCATATAGTATAGTATAAAGTGTTGTCATCGACATGGTACAGTGATTCCTTCCAGCTGCATAGGATAAGCAGCTAGCTAGGTTACGTTAGTAGCTAACGTTAACGTTAAGACGTTCGCGGGTGCGGTAAACATTTCCATGGTAACAGCGAGCTCCACCAATCAGAGACGTCGCTGTTACACTTTAGGATTGTGGGTAGTGTAGTACTTCTCCATGACATCGGGAATAAAACATGTTTTTCTCAAAACAAGGTTGATATCATACAGACTTGTGTCTTCTACAGGAGCAAACACCATCGTTTCACAACCTACTAGCTTGTGGTGAGTCTACATTGGATGGTTACGACATTATGGCTAATAATCAAAATGCCTATGCAGAATATGAATGGGATTTTCACACTGTTGAGCTCTATTAAGGCTCCATTAGAAACCCGGCCCAGCCTCTCAGACGTATTTACTGAATGGACCCAACCTGTTCTTACTCTAACTAACTTGTTCTAACTTGTTCTTACTTACTTATACCCGAGTCACACAACAAACGCTCCTTTCCCGACAGTTCAGCGCTCGATGCCTTCCTTACCCGGCCCCGTGGCTCGATAGGTAATTAACACGGCATTTCTATTTGCCAGCCTCCAGGCATGACAATCTGGAGAGGACTGATTCAGACAGTGGCATCCGCCAAAATGTTTGGCCAGGCGTTTCCACGCCTCAGGGTTGAGAGGAATGCAACACATTTGTCGAATTAAAGGACAGAATTTTTGGTTCATATTATTAGAGACTGTGTTTCTTTTCAATGTGAAGTAAACAGGCTATTAACTATCTTAGCCAATTAGCTCCAACTAGCTGCAGGTGCAACAATATGCTTTTCAGGGTTCGACAAATAATACCAATAAGAAATTTGAGCAAAAACAGATCATATGCTTCGTTGAATCAGCACAAACGGACACATGAATCGGGCTCTAATGTCTCCGTCTAGCCCGGAGCCTCTTTTTAAAGTTGTTGCCGTGGAAGTCAGTGTTTGATCCTTCTCTCTACAAAGCCTGGCCATTCCCTGTCAGTGCCCAGGAGCACTGCTATCAAACCTCAGAGGAGAGGGGGGAGTTTTTTTTTTTTTTTTTCTGTCCTTGACTCCAACATAGACACACTGAAGGACAAAGCCTCAAGTGCTCTCTGTGCTTTCACGGGGGGAAAAAAATACAAGGAACATCGCAAGGGGTGTGTTATCGTGGCGTTTCGCAGAGATAATAACTGTGTGTTACGAGTGCCTGTACATCGGGTGTGACTGCATGTATGACTGTGTGGAAATGAAAGTTACAGCTGGGCTCAGCGGAGTGTTATTGTACTTCTCAGTTCCCCCGAGGTGTAATCACGTCTACTCAGAACGGGTTAAAACCAGCAAGACACTGGAAATAGAGGCTGAAGAGACTCGATAATCAAGGAAACAACCACAGCTACACGTTGAGTGGATGCATTTCCCCACATGCAACACTTGAAGCCTTGAACAACAAAGCAAGGTTCGTTTTTTCCTCATGCCCCATCTGCCAACCTGTACCAGAGCTTATTTTATTCTCAACTCAATACATAATCCGCTCCCTGCAAGCCTTATCAAACACCCCAGACTGTATTATTTGCTAAAGCTGAGAACCGTCAGGAGAGAGAGACTGTTTTTCAAGAAGCAACACTTTGATCTCCGGGTCTTTTGACAGGGGCTTTATTTTACCTTCATGTATCTAACACAATTTCACATGAGAATACAAGGACACGGTGGTGCATGAACAAAGTACCCGCCAGCACACGGTGGGAGACAAATCATATTGTTTCTCAGTCAAGAGGCCAAAGAGAGGTCAGCAAGAGTTAAAGATGTTTTTTTTGAAGAAGCAGTTGACTAATGCTGAATTCTAAGTAGAGGAAAGTTCTGCTTTTTCTTTTTTTTTTTTTTTTCCGAGGCGCTAAAAGACCAGTCGTGTTGTGGGGCCAGATGGGCTGTGCCCTGTGACTAAACTCTGGACACACACACACACACACACACACACACACACACACACACACACACACACACACACACACACACACACACACACACACACACACACACACACACACACACACACACACACACACACACACACACACACACACACACACACACACACACACACACACACACCTCTCAAGCTGATCAGCATTCAGAATAAACGCTACCAGTTTCCCCCCCGTTCCCTCCATCCCTCCCATCTCCATTTTGCTGATGGTCTGCGGGGAGGACAAGAACCGTCGTTTATCCACTTAGTCCCGAGGGGAATAAGGGGAGGCTAAAGCCGGAGGGAGAGAATAATGTTGAGCAGAGGGAAGGAGGGTTGGATATTAGCCTGCTGGAGAGACCCAGACATTACTAAAGCTTACAGTGTCATCTTTCATTCCCTAACACAGACTAAGGTTACCTCGCTTTGACTGCTCTCACAGACTTGGACATGCACGGTTTAAAATAACATCCTGTTAATGTGCTTTATGTGCGAGCGACACAAAATCTTGCCATCCTAGCTGCAGGAATAACACAAGAAAACAGGTTCTCTTTAAAAACAGAATTTAATCCCACGACCATTTTCACTTTCGTAGTGACGAGGCACGAGTCGAGTTTCACACCGACGACTTAAAAAGCACCGTAACTCCGATGAGAGCGCTTCCTGTGAGGTCTGAACTACCCCAAAACCAGTCATCGGTGAGGTTTTCGCGCGTGGGCTGGGGTGCGAACGGTGGCGACAACGCAAATGTCAATTTTTCGCGGGGAAAGACAAATATCAGCTCCCCGTACCCGAGCGAGGCGGAAACACTCGCGCCATATGCAATGGGGGAATGGAACGGGGGGGGCCTCTTAAGACCACCTGTGCTGCCAGCGTTGCGGCACTTAGCGCCGAGGGCTCTATTGTGAGCCGACGAGGCCCCCCCGCGAGACGTGAGCAGGCTCGCAGACACATTGTCTTAGCACCTCGCTTTGTTCCGGCGCTTGAAAAAAAAAAAGCAACAGCATCTGAGAGCACTTCACGGAGATGCACGATGGGACTGGAGAACAGGTCCAGACAGGGGGGGGGGGGGGGGAGAGAGCCCAGAGCAAATGAAAGGATCAACAAGCTGGCGTGCCCGACTGAGAAAAAGACTTATTATGACGGCGCTATATTAATCATTGACAAATCAATTGCGATCCTCACAATTCAACGCAACCGTCCAGCATTGCCACAAACAAAAACCCTGATAGGCTGTTTCGGGGGGGGTTTATTTGGAAGGATTTGGGAGATTTCAGAGATTTTCTGCGCGAGCTTTAAATTCCTTGACTGGTAAGTGACCTTTCTAAAAGCAGCAGAGGGGATAAATGAAGTGTTCCCATGAGAGGGCAGGTTTAGCGAGACTGTAGCGGCAGCCAAGAGATTTCTAATAAATGAATCCTACATGTGGAACCTTCTGAGTCAGATGACGGAGATGTGTGGTTTCAGACACAAATGGAAAGGCAGACCAAAAAACCGTGACCAGTCTTATTAGATTTCAAGGCCACCTCCATTCAACCCCATCTACAGGCAGCACAGCCAATCAGTTTCCATGGCAATGCTGTCTTCACTCATCAGTTATTAGAGGTGAGATTGACAGCTCTGGTATTACAATATTAACTCCCTGTGTAGTCTGATTACTAGAGTGCAACTTCCAGTCCAACTCCCCCCCCCCCTCTTCAACCCAGATCCCCCCCCCCAATCCTGACCCACCATGACAGCCATGACACTTCCTGGTGACAGCACTCTCATTTGTGTCAGCAACCAATCACTTTTAGGGCAAACAACAGCGGAGGCAGGAGAAGAATGGGGAAGAAAAAGCAAGAAAAGGGAGGAAATGGCAGAGAATTTTCCGAGATGCGTTTGTAGTAAGATGGAAGAGGAGAGGTTTCAGTCACAGAACAAATGTGACAGAGTTGAAGTAGCAGGTTCAACTCAAGACCGGAGAGAGACTCACTCCAAGAGGCTTCAGGTTCACCCACCCAAATACATTTCAAGGTGTCGTTAGACTGTTACTGTGTGCTTCACGTGGCTTGCTCAATACGGGCTAGGCTCATCGGTGACCGTGTTGCAATAAGACTGGGGGATGTACTAGAAGACACTCACATAATGACGTGTGTGATGCAATGACACATAACGAGATTATCTGACTCTTGAAATGTCACTAACGTCAGGACCCTTAATCTCACAGGAACTCGCACCAAAAAAATCAATCGGGGTGGTTTAGATTGAACTGATAAATTCCCTCCTACTACTAGATTATCTGTCCCAAACCAAGCATCCGATCGGGACTTCCCCCTCCAATGCACAAATCACAATGACGCGTCCACAGCCTGAGAAACAGTTAACCCCGTTAACTCTTGCCAGTACCTGCTTGTCCTTGTCCTTGGCCTTCCCACTGCCCGACACCCGAGAGGAGGTGACATCACGGGGGATGACAGAGATTTGGTGCAGTGGCATGTTCATCCCAGCAGAGCCAACCGGGGGGGCACTCACACGCACTCTTCCAGTCCCGCGGGCATGCTGGTCTGAACTGCTACACCTAGCCCACACTGCCCTGGAGAGGACACAGAGAGGACAGCAGCAGATTAGATATGAAAGAACATCAACCGCATTCACATAAAGAGATATAATCATGCAACGTATCACTGTAGCCGGAAGGGGAAACTGAGAGATAAAAGTCCGCAGTAAGAAATAGATGTCATCAAGGCGCAGCGGCACCGCTTCATTTTCAACACCACACTGGAATAAGCTCCTCTTCTAAACACGGTTCTTCAAAACCTTTTTAGCCAACACAAATTGAGTCAATTCAGAGTCAAGCTGTCACCCTGGAGCACAATCTGATCAAGTGTACTAGTACTCCAGTGTTACAACCCACCAAAAACAGGCCTTAGACCCATTTATTGTGCTAAACCACAATGTAAGAAACCTTGCTCTTTTGTATCCCGTTCTCAAACCGCCAAAGGCACAGTCGTTCTCACCTTGCATGATTTTCTCCAAGAGAGTAGAAGTGTGATCATTTATTGCAGGTGTGTTCCCAGGTATGTGTTATAAATCACTGCAGAGGTGATCCTGCAGTTTGCAGGAATTGACTTTTTCTATGGACCTGCAAAATTCTGGGGGGGCTAATTCCCAGCACCACTAAAGAGAGTGCAGTGGTGTGTGTGTGTGTGTGTGTGTGTGTGTGTGTGTGTGTGTGTGTGTGTGTGTGTGTGTGTGTGTGTGTGTTTCTTAGATGTAGACAGGAAGAGCCATGATATCAGACGGTATCATAACAGAGCCAGCAGTACGGGGCTGTCCTGGGGAGTTACACACCAACAGGCCGTTTTTTTACTTCAGTTAATGCAGCCAACTGCACTGCCGCTGACAGCAATCAAGCCTAGGATGTGTGTGTGTGTGTGTGTGTGTGTGTGTGTGTGTGTGTGTGTGTGTGTACATACCGTATATATGTGTGTGTGTGTGTGTGTGTGTGTGCATGTCTGCCAAGCAAACCCTCAATCTCTACAGTATTGAAGTGAAGGGATTACGAAGCCAAAACGCAGGGAGATGGAGAGAGGTCAGTGAAATGGCAGTAATCAGAGAGCAGCATGGGAAAAAAAAGAAAAGGGGGGGCTTTGGAGTGGGAATGCCACACGGGTCGTCTGATCGCTGCGGGGGGGGGGGACGGCTCCGGTAACCGACCACCACCGGCAGCGCTGCCAGTTCATTTCACTCCTAAATCACTCCGGTATCTCAGATTGAAATAAACCCTTATTATGATGGAGAGGTAATTATACACCTGTATTATACACCTCATGGTGATCCCCAGACCTTGGCAGCTTCATTCACACACACAACGTCAGCTGTCATATCAGCTGCTAAGCGCAACAGCTGGCAGTCTCAGATCCCGGTGCCAGGAGGAGGAGGGTGTCGCTGAACACCGGAGAGGAGAGCAGCCTGGCGTCAACACGTTGGTCAGTCAAACTAACAAAACTGCACACCGGCCCTGGACACGGTGATGGGGATTAGGGGGGGGGGGGGGGGGTAAACCTCTGCAGTCGACAGCTAGGAGAAAAACTAATGACGAATATTATTGTTTGTTTAGACCGTTAGTCACCGTTTGCCGTGTCTTCATCCATGACTCGAGCTCATTTTGTACACCTACCGTTAATACCGAGGCGGTTCATCTTATCTTACATTGCTGCAATGTGACTCCGCACAGATTTAGTAGACGGATGATTCATAATGTAAAATAAATAGCACTGGAAAAATCGTGTGACTGGAGCTCATTTATTCAGTTCTTGCCACTATAAACACAGTACAGTACAATTCGATATATATGAGGAAATCTAAACAGCAACACTATAGACTGATGATTCATAGTGCAGCTGACGCAGACAAGTGGAATGTTTAATTGTCTGTGGTGGTGAAAACACCAAATAAAACATCATCACCTAACTTCGGATAGGTCCGAAGCCACCATATTTCACAACGGCTGCTATAGATAAATAAAGAACAGCATCTATCACAAAATGTCATCTGTGTGTGTGCAGGCGGCAACACGGTGACGCTGTATCCTCCAGCACCAGAAAGCTCGTTACAAGAACCGTGGTAAAATCCGCCAACTCTTAATTGGCATCCTGTTTCAAGCCTCAGGTCTTTGTCGGGCCGAGGGATTGCACTAATGGGCTGAGCAACGCGCTGGATAGGCAGGCGGGATTACCGCTTCCTCGTCTACAACACTCACATTCATCCCATTTGGCGTATATTTTCAGGATTAATAAATACGACTAAACTCAAATCTGTCAGTCAAGCCTGTCAAGACGCCCCTCGGATGTGAGATCTGGCTATTTCCAGCCGTGCGCGAGTCCTCTGGCTCGGCTGCCAGTCAAAAGAGTTCAACGCAATAATATTAATACCTGCAAATACTCTCCGACCAATCGCAAACCTGCTACGGTTGCAATGCGCCGCTGACCTGTTGCCATAGCAGCAGCTCCGAGGGTCAGCGCGAGCCGTTGAGGCGTTCGACGGCTTTCGGATTAAACGGAACGCCGCGTGCGAACCGTCTGGTTCCCAGGAAGTTTCATCAGACGGTGACGAGAAACAAGATGCTGCCGGGTGATCTCCAGTTGTTGTAAAAAAAAACGTGTATGTCGCGGCCTACGGGCAGACGAGGCCACGAGAATATTACCGCCGACTGTATTATTCCACTAAAGATCATTCATGTTACCGAGAGTCTCCGGAGCCCTCCTCTCCCTCTCCCCCCCCGCCAGGTAAATCAGAGTCCTGTCTCGTCTGCGTTCTGCTCGGCTGGGCTCTACTGTTATTCGGTCAGAAAAGGACCCGCGATATGGCGGCGAGCCCATTCTCCGGCCCTGACGCGCAACCAGGTGGAAAAACTCGTATCAATCAATCCGTACATCACTACGCTACAGTCACAGTCTGTATCTAAAAAAAAAAAAGGAGGCCCTCCCAGGGATTGGTGACTTACTGTAGTACAAATTGGGTTCATATTGTGTCAAGAGCCTTGGGTAAAAAGGGAACACCGCTGTATTGGGGATTTCAAGTACGTTGTCTTCATCTTCTTCAACCCTAGTCTTCATTACATGACTGCCCCCCCCCCCCCTATAACCAGAGAGGAGAGTTTGTCCTGCCACTGCCAGTCTGAGATTTAATACTGATGCTTCAGCTTTTTAGAGAATTATTTGTAAAAGGGTGGGCAAGACGAAGCACTGATTGAATGTCCCGAGCCATTGTAATAACACACTGCAGGCGACTGTGTGGTGTTCCTGGTTAAGACAGCTCTTCCAGCGAGCTATTCAGAGCTCTATCTGGCCTCTCTATTGGACAAATTGACAACTTCTGAAAATGGATTTATTTCCGTATTTGATTGCTGTACCCTCCAAGGACATTTCACTTTAAATCCTTTTTACGAGAGGAAAGATTTAATAAAGCAAAACGCAACAAATATGGCTCTATATTGGACCGACGCCTCGGCTGAATGCTACAAGTCAGGGTGGAGATGGGGACATTCATTTTCTCCTGGCACAGATGTATGGCTGTGCTGGCAGCAGTGATTGGACTCGCTAGGTCTTAATGCCCTGCCAGAGCTAGCACTTCCTCCAGACAGAACACAGATTAACAGAGGATCAGTCAAACTTGATGGGCTTCTCGGATAAAGCCTGGTGCAGCTCTCTTTATCAAATATGCGCACACACACACACACACAAACACACACACATATGTGAACCCATCAAAAAGCCAGTGTGTGGGCACAGAAGTGTTTTGTCTGATGCTTTGGTTCACTGAATTCTACAAGCATGCACACACACACACACACACAAACACGTGCCATGCCGCTGAAGTTGAAAACTTTTGATTACTTTAATTTTGCACTTTTCATAATGTACTGGGAATAAATTATCATAATGATCCTCATAAACTCATTGTCCTTTCGAATGCTGCAGCCTGATTTATCAGTGCTGTGCGAGTATTACTGTGCCTCCTAAACGCCTCTGTGCCTTTATGCAGGATTAATCAAAAGCATCTATGAAATGTAAGTTCACTGCATTCCTAATGCCTTCTGTCAACCGGCCCATTTGATTACATGCTAATGTGATGGATTTGATTTATTGTGAGAGTGCCGAGCGAGCTTTCCAAAAAAAAGGCGTCCGGGATAAGCAGCCCTGTTGGTCCGGGACACGCGTGACCCAGGGCCTGCCAAAATAGTCTGTGAATTCACCGGCATGTTCTCCAAAATGACTTTTCACATTCACACCCTCTTGTTTCACCTGCTGGGGGGGGGGGGGGGGGGGGGGGAGGTGCGCAAGGTCACGCCGGGGCTGCAGGGAGGAAGACAAACGAGCTCACACTTCACAACACACTGATTCATGAACACACACACACACACACACACACACGGAGGAATGATGAAGCTATGCAACAGGTCTGGACTTTTTCCCTCCTGTAAATCTCAGCAGCAGCAGCTCTAGACAAGACGACGACCCTCTAACTCACGTTTCATTCTCACCACCACAACCAGAATAGACAGTGACTTTGCCCTGGATGCACAGAAGTAGGCCATTCGAAGTTTAGTTATGTACTTTTTTACACTGTACCACTCCACTTCCACTTCCAGCCCACAGCAACTGGACATAAGGAACCTGATTCTACGAAATGCCAGAGACATAAATCCTGCCTTGAACAGCCTCTCCATTTTTTTAACATGAGCTGAAGAAAATGTGAGCTTTTTTTTAATTTATTTTTTTTACTTTGAGTGTGTGTTGAGTGTGAGAGGTATATTACTGTGCCAAGTTGAAGTGAAAATTGCACCATAACACACTGCTTATGTTCACAAAAAGGAATCTGATCGCCACTTCATCTAACACAAGTTACAGGCGTTAACATCAGCCGGGCCAGGCAGGACTGAGCTGAGAGTGGAAGATGAATGGATGGATGAATGGATGAATGAATGAATGAATGAATGAATGGCTGGCTGTCTGGCTGGCTGTGACCATGATGATGTGGATCGTCATGTGCAGAGCCCTTCCTCCCATCCTATCCAGAGGGAGATTTGCCTTCCCCTCTGCAGCGTCTCCCATTCCCTTCCCTCATCATTTGCCTCACTATCCCACTCTGACGGCTTCACATGCCTCGTCATGAAAGGCATGAAAGAAGTCAGAATACGTTAATGCAAAAAAAATAATGTCAAATCAATGCACGGCTGACTCAAAGGAATCCGGAAATTCACTTGAGTACGTTTTGACAGGTAGCGGGTTTAATGCTCTCTCTCTCTCTCTATCCCTCTCTCTCTCTCTGTGTGATGGGGAGATAAGAGAGAGACAGAGAGAGAGGGCGCATACAAGCAGGATGATTACAGACTTTGCTCGAAAAGCAGAATGAAATGTCTGGAGAGCAAAAGTAAGGAGAAAAGTGCAAACGCATCACACTCCCAAAATGTGGAGACAGGAAGTGGCATTTTGTTTTAGACAGGGCAGTCACTCACATAGCTCATATACTCTGCAAACACACACACACACACACACACACACCGACTATGCAGCTTCTGTAACCTTTCTGCTACAGTAGATGGGAGTGGGCAGTCTCACAAGAATTTATTTCATTAATTAATCTAGCCTTTGCCAGATCAGACACACCTAATCCTTTGGCATACACCTATCCGTGGAGTAACCTGAAGCAATTAGCTATGGGCCTGCAGGTGCAAGTAATTTATGTGATCACGAGGCAGGAAATCACTGTCAAGCTCGGCCCTGTAAAGATATGACTAGGTCTGTTTGATTAGCTTGAACATACATGCTCAGATTAACATTTACATTTACAACCAGCCAGCAGGTCGGCAGGGTTCAGCGTCTACAGACAGCAGATGTTCATGAACACAGCCTGCTGTGCGGGGGAATCGAACCCGTGACCCGTTTGTTACGGGCCAGACTCTGTGACCACTATGTCACCCTGCCACCACTTACACCTTTATGCACGTTCTGCACGGCTGATAGCCTAGCCCTGCAGGATATACGGTGGATATTAAAAGTCTACAAATACTTTCAGATTTTCCAGTTTTTATTGCCTTGAGTCCTGAAAAGCCATTAAATCTGACTTTTTCCATCATCAGTTGGACGTGGTACCCAGCAAAATCAAAGAAAGGAAAACTAAAAGAAACTAAAGAAGGATTACAGTCCTGCAGCTGTTGTACGGTTTCCGTTAGCCTCTTGGCTTCGCTGATGTGCTTCCTCTTTACACGGCCGTCCATCCTGGAGGGCCGGCCTGATAAAAAGGTGCTCCCACATTTCTTCCACCTCTTAGTTTTCGTGTTCGCTCTGTTCCAGGGTATATTTAAAAAAAAAAAAAAAGGTTTGAAATTGTTTCCTATCCTAATCCAAACCTTTGAAGATGTTGAGTTAGCTCCTTGTTGCCCATGCTTGTCTCTGCACACTTCACATGCACTATGCCAGAGAAGTGAAACCTACCTGAAATCCTGGTTTCAACTGATTTCAGGTAAAAGGAAAAATAGCTTTGTGTTTGCTGTGGAATGAGATCAGTTAAATGTTGACACAATTACACAACCAAAGTGTATTAGTTGAGTCATTATGCTGCACAGAAGAATTAGCATCAATTGTTCTTTCCAGTATCAAGAAATACTTCTATTTCCCCAATACAACAAAGGCACTGGAAGTTCCCCTGGTGTTAATGATCACCCAGTTACTCACATTACATCACATGCTCACACAGCTACGCACACGGTACCAGGACAGACAGGAGGACAGGACAGAACATCCCACGCTCGACAAAACAGTAAGAAAATACACTCAACGTGTATACATTCAAATACAGTCAGTTAGCTGCATGGTAGCGGTATGAAACAACTGTAGGTAAGTAGGGAGAGGATCTGTAGTGCGGTGTACCAATGCTATGGTGGGATGGAACTGCGCACACAGGGCCTGAGGCTGTAGGTGGCGCTGTGCCAGTTAATACCAGCTAATATACACCGCACCTCTCCGGCGCCAGGTCAGGCCAGCTGCAGTGAACTGGTGCCATCTAGTCTACTAAAGATCAGCTGACAAATAAGTTCACTACCTTCTTCTGCTACCTTAACAGTTAAATTACTGCACAGTATGCACAGTTAAGGGATGTATCACACAAACAGCAAACAGTGCTTTATAACTGAAAGATATTTTTTAAAATAAATGCAATTATATTAATATATAATAAAATCTATATATTTTTTAAATAGTTAATTTCTAAGATGATGTCCAAACAATACAGTCATGCCTCTCATTTGTTGCTACAACAATGGCCTGCAGGCTGCATGTGGCACCCAGCCACCATTCAATCTAGCCACCACAACAATTTCTTGCCTCGTGACTCTCCAAGGTTTTGAAGGCCTTGGAATAATTGTTGGAAACGGGTTCCTGAATGTCTGAATATTTTCTGGCCATTTCTACTAATCTGTTTAACGTGCAACTAAATTGCTTCACTCTTATCAGTCCAAAATAGCAAGTACTGCTCACATATAATGGTAGTAAAACACGGTCCCTAAAAGCTTGAGTTTCAGTATAATGAACATTTATTCTTCTAAAATGTTATTGATTTGTCTGCCAGCAGCATCCAATCTGCCATGAACAGCAGACAGGGACAGACACACCGCAGAATATGGGATGTTGTGAAACTTCTTTTAGGACCATATCCATAGATATTGTCCCTACATTCAATATAACAATAATACCCAGGAGAGTGTTCTTCACTATAATCAGGAGTATGATGGTGAGGCAATATGTGAAAGCCCATAAAAGTAAAGAATATCACTCCTGTGTATTACGGCTTGCATACAAACCCGGATTGCGTACTGTCTGAAATGCTTCCTACAAAGTCGTGTAATCATAAAAAAGCAGGAGAAAGCAACAAAGATCAGCATGTACCTGGTTATCAAGAGTTATCACGGCAATTTCTCTTTCTGACAACGGGAATTATTAGCGCCAGTCGGACCAGTCAGTGACCAGTCAGATTGCTTTGTTCAAACGGCTGATTGAATAATATTTATTTTAACGCACGGCCCCCGCCAGGAGAAGCCGTGACTTGAAAATGTCACTTGTCAACCGGAGCGTTATTAGGAATTCTCCACTCGCTGTGCTATAATGACTACCTTTAACCCCCGGCTGTTATCTACCATTACGATCGAGTAAATAGAGTACAGTACAATTCAGAGCACAGCCAGTATCCGTCAAGTATCTGTCAACTCTACTCCTTATTCGTGGACAGCTTGATCAGGGCTCAGAACTGCCCACACACACACACACACACACACACACACACAAGCTACTGACAAAATAGAAACGCGGGCTTACGGCGTGAATCAGACGGAGGATTCGTACATGCAGGGATAGCCACAGTCAGAAGGAAATAACAAGCCACTGTAAGGAATGAGGAAGTGAACAAACTGAGTCAACATCTGTGAAACCGAAAGCGTTTTTTCATTCTAACCGCAGGTCCTCGCGCTACCAGTAAAGCCAGTACTAATATTAGGCAACGTGTGTTTATCGACATAATGACCAGCACCACCCTCGGGCCCGGGGGGTTTATCTATCGGCTACTTGGTGAAAAAAAAAATGACCCCACCCTGTGTGGAGGGGTTATGGACCGGCAGGCAGTAAAAGCCCACCGCAGTGTTTCATGAACTAGCAGACGTGTGTGTGTGTGTGTGTGTGTGTGTGTGTGTGTGTGTGTGTGTTCAGGCAGCGCTCACTGAGAGACAGCTTGAGAGGCTGCTGGTCTGGCTGATAGCTGACTCACTGGCCTCTACTCAGAGAGCCAACAGCAACAGCTGAATGACTGTAGAGTGTGGCAGCCAGTTGGATGACTGGGCTCCCCAACAGTCACTGGCAACAAAGCTCTGCCTGTGAATACACTCGAGCAACACAATGGAGAAGCGCAGAAATTTAAAAATCTGATTCAGTAAAACTCGCTATTCGCCACCGAGTGGAAAGAGATTTTTTAGCGTTCATCTGGCCTGCCGGCGTAAAAATAACAAGTTCACACTCAATTAGTGTCTCCGGAGATCAGATGCAGACACTGTGCGTCCTGAGGGAGGGATGAGACACATGGAGAGTGGGATGTTAATCACTTTAACTTGTGCCACTTTGACACATCGAGAGAAGTCTTGATTTAAACCGTCCTCTCTCTCTCTTCTCTCTCTCTCTCGCTCTCTCTCTCTCAGCCGCCATATCCAAGGCAACCAAACGGAGAGGTCAGGTCTGTTTGACAAAGCCGCTCTGCATCCTCGATACACCCTGTTCTCTACGTAATTAGGATCATCAGACCTTCCTCACTGGCTCAGTGCACCCTGACAAAATTAAACCTGCGTGCGTCTCTATCAACTTGCCCAGATAACACGGGAGTCGTTAGCCAAACATCACCGCCGACTGGCTTAGGGACAACTTGTTCAGTTCAGAACATTGATAACGCAGACCTATCAGTAGGCTGCAAAGACCGGTGGTTATATAGACTTAAATCAACACTTTTCTCCGTGTACATAGGGAGTGTTGTGTCAGATTCATTACCCCAGAGCTGGGAGAATAGCCATCTTAATCCCCCTCTGGACATAATGTCTTGCGCTACAGGTTTTCAAGAGAGTTATCCAATCTTTCCCCATCATTACGATGGTTGATCTGGATGGTAGAAATATCACCAGGGCTGCCGAGGTGTTTGGACCTGTCACACCAGCATGAACAGCTGTACAACTATAACGACCTGCAATTATGGACTTGAGTCTACTAAATGACTGATTATCAAACAGTCATTCAAGTAGCTTAAAAACTAATTCAAGTGCACAACCTCATATTGTGCCTACAAAACAAACAATGGTAAAAAATCAATGATTTGTTTCTCTCTAAACCACCATTAATACGCACAACATGGCTCAAATTACTGAGCTAGCACTCTGGATTGAAATAAAATGATCAAAAAGGATCGTGGGGTTTTCTAAGACACAGTAGGGAATTAGGGCCGGATGTACTTTATGCTGCTGTAGCTGGAGTCTCTGACACGGTTGATGGAATAAAGCTGATGGATGCGCGTAAGTAAAAATTACAACCACCGCCACCTGGAGGGCCTCGTAGCAAGAACTCACAGCCTCGCTTCTGCCATATTATCTGATTCTATTAAAGCGTCTTTTTAGTCGTGGATACACACAACTAAAAATACCTCAAACTTCAAAACACATCCGACTGCAGAATGATTGCCACTTTGCTTCACTGCTGCTCCATTAATGGCTTTGTTGTTTATATAGACATTTTTTCCACTATGAAATGTATTGTCTGAGGTTTTGATTAAAGGACTGACAGAATGTGACAGCAAAATGAGTTGTGAGGCTGTAAAATCTTTCTTTACATTTGCAGTGTTTAAAAACACTGGAGTCAAATCAGTCCTGAGTGGTGAGTTGCTAAAGTTATTTTGCACTCTTTTCTTTATCTGTTCAGCCATGGTGGCTATCGCTGCTCATGCAAACTACCCAGTTCTTCTTCTATTTAGTCCAAACAAACAGCTGTTGTTGCTTCCAGTAACAGAAAACAGATCAGCACCTGACACCGGGTGTCTAGAACAAATATGTAGCTTGAAGAACTATGAGTTATAGCAAAAAAGAGCAGCAAATTTATTAGATGAAAATGTCACAGATCATTAATTTAAACTCAACAGAACCCAGCAGAACAACTTTTCCATCATGATTTTGCAAGTTCACATGTTTGATTTATAACAGTCGCACAGCTTTCATAAAATGAATAAAATATTCTTTGATTTCTTGCAACTAATTGAATGCTGGACACTTAGTTTCAGCCAAGACTAACAAACAGCATAAATCTGAGTGAGGTGGATAAATATCCAATACCACCATCCACAGTGAATGGTGTAGATATCCATCCATCCATCCATCAATATACCGCCAATCAGAAGTAATGTATCAACACAAGAACCAATTCTGGTTTAGCTAAAACCAGTGAATGATGGTCTACTGCCCAATTTTGAACCATTAGATTATTTGCCTGAGACAAGGAAACAGAATACCCCAAACATGATCAAATCTATATATAATATATAAATAAATATAACCAAGGTGTTTTACTCACAACTCTCTGGTTTGTGCTTCCCTGGTATTGCATTAGTGTGTTGGGTCTGCCCACTACTGCAACATCCTCTCGACTTTGCTTCACAGACACGCCCGCTTGCTGGCCCGCTGCCATAAGCAGAGAGAGACCTTGGGACGCCATGACAGCTCTAATGACATCATCAACCATGGACCACTACCATGCAGCAGTACCACCACTGCCCATTCCAGCTGAGCTGGCACTTCTACACGGCTGATGTATAGCACCTGTCCGATGTTTCCCCTCTTTCATCCCATACATTACAATTTCTTAGCATACCTACAGCGCGCACACACACACACACCTAAACCCATATTCACACACACACGCACACACACACACACACACACACAAAGTAAGCTTGAGTAGACCGCTACTTAATATCTGTTGTAAATATGAAACCAAAACAGTATTTTTTTACATACTCAGCAAGCTGATTCACCATGTATTCCAGCTATTCCAGCAAGGCCGGGTGACACAGTAGGAGGCATGACATCATCCATAGGAGGAAGGCAGTCATTAGAGAAGATCAATACCGCCTGGCCTATGGAAGAAGACAGGCCACAGCGGAGCACAGTAGTAGGGCCGGGGCGGGATCGAGTTAGAGCACAGGAGCGAAAGATAAACTACGCAGTAAGATACTTTTATTATGTTATTATATTACAGCCCAGCCAGATGCTCATGCAAGACCAGCGGGGGGATGTATTCATACCATTATAGACCAGGATCAGATAACCGATACAGTATGGCACAGATACATAACGTCTAGGTGGAACCATTGTTCTTGTGCATCTGCAGTTGCCATATGGTGGAAGAGACTACAGGATAGATTACACACAATGTTAATAGAGTTACTGAGAGAGTTGCTACGCTGGAGGTCTAGCAGAGACGGTAGAGGTTATTAGAGGTAATGAGTGATAGCGTTGTGGCTTCCATACAGTCACAGGAGTCCAGAAAAATAAATCACATCCTGAATACTGAGAGCGCGCACACGCACACGCACACGCACACACACACACACACACACACATACACACACACACACACACACCTTAAAAAAGGGGAACAGGATATGTGTGCTGTAGTCTTTTTTTTTTTGTTAGTTCCATTTCCTCCCTGTTTGCGCAATCAATACGACTTCACGGTTTAACAGGGAGACCGTGTGAGATTCTGGACTGGAGGGGGAAGAGGGAAACCGTTGACGTGGAGGTGCAGGAGTGAGCGAGCACGTCTGCAGGTGCCATTTTGAAACAGGCTGACATGACAAAAAGAGGAATCGTGACACTTGGAAAGAAATTAGTTGGAAGTGTACAAGACATACAGCAAAAAGGAAAGTGGGTGTGAGTGAGTGAGAGTGAGTGAGTGAGTGAGTGAGAGAGAGAGAGAGAGAGAGAGAGAGAGAGCTTGTCTTGTTAACAATCCACCAGGATAATCTTTTTCAAACAATATGACAAAAAACAATGAATTTATGATGCACAGTATCTCATCTCAAACCCAATCTGTTTTTCTAAGTATATTATTTATAGGAACACACAAAGATTATTGAACACGACAGGAAAGACTCACAACTTTTCATTGTCGCTGTAAAACACAATTATTCTCCACTATTTAGACAACATACAAACATACACTATTTACAACTCCAAGTACTTGAACACCTATGTCTTCAGTAAGAACAGACCTCAATTACCGTACAGTTGAAACACAACCTAATTTGTCACAACAAAGAGCGGGGCTAACCGTACACCAGTCACAATTGAAAACTCTTGTTCTGAAACCCCGTCAGCGAGCCAATAGCGTTAGCCCCCCGAAACAAGTCAAAATGTTTCTGGCCTTTGTTCAATTGAATTTGATTGAAACCGCTGTAGAAACGCACAATGGAGACTGACAAATCCATTCTCCGCTCCACACGTTAAAAAAAAATACTGTGGGAGGCTCAACTCCACCAGCACAACGAATTGTGTCAAACAATGGCAGCAGTTAATTGGCAGAAATCTACTATAGGTGCTTTCAGATATTCTGATCGCATTCTTGCCAACCTCCAATTACTTTCCTCAGAACGTATCTCTGAAGACAGTAAGTATGAGTTAATTTGCAAGCACACAATGGCACAGTCCATTAAGACTGCAGGCTCCTTCCCTCTCAGTTTTGAACAGATTAACTGACGCAGCCCCGGCCCTCCTCTTCCTCCCGTTTAAAATCATAATTATGGCTTTAGTTTCTCATTTCTCTCATGTCTCCCTGTAGTCAGGCCTGTCAGGACTACTGACGACTTCAGAGGTGGATGACAGCTCGGGGCGGCTCAGGCCGCGGAATAGATGAGATTTCACGCGAGGGCAGAATGTTTGTTGAGGCCTTCACAAATCCCTCACACCGCCGGGGCTCTGATAGGAGGCCCGGGCTACAAAGAGTCGAGGCAGAGAAAGCAGAGCGACCTGAAACACCTGTGATCAGGTTCACAGAATTATTGAAATCATCGCGCCGCTACAAAGAACAGGTCGGTCCCGCTGCTGTCACTGCTGTCAAGTACACCGCGAATCCGCAGAGACGTCTGGAAATCACTCGATTCTAAAGTTCAATCATAAAATACTGCGATTCAAGTTACAATACAACGTAATTGCACCCTCACTAAAACTCTGACAAAGAGGCTGAGTGCAAACTCATATGAACAAAAGACCTGACACGTCTGTTGCTACAATGTCTTTTTCATGACTGTTGGTGTAAATTAAAAAGCATTCCAATTTATCTTTCTGAGCAGAGAGACTTCTTGTTCCTATTTCCAAGTACAAAACCAAGATTAGAGCTCCGACTGTCTGCCGGCAGGAAGGCCATCGCTCGCTGTCATTTGTTCAAAAGCTCAAGTGTGTCAGAAACCTAAACATTGTGCACAGTGTCACAGAGAAGCCGAGCTATATGCAGTAATCCCACGTGAGGAGGCAGGATTAGTTACACAGCAGCTCAATGCAGAGAATAAGCATTGTGTTAGCTGCAAGTTTATGCATGCACGGTACACCAATACCAATGAGACAATGAGTCCTCTTATCGCAACAAGCCCCCAGTATTTCACAACAGCGGCAAAGAAATAACCAAAGGCTATACCGTCATGTAACACGCACACATAGACATAGAGTCACGGCTGGTTCTTCCTCAGGCCCTCACAACATCCGAGCACTACACCGAATACTGGATAACGATGAGGATGATGAGGATGAGGAGTTATAGGGTGGTTTCTCTGAGACCAAGCCAAGACTTGTGACCTTGGAATGAAGGAATATGACTGAGACTGAGAGGCTAATTCATTTGCCCTCCTAATGGAAAAGCGAATATCACAGCAGGCTTTTCCCCACATGAGGCTCAGATGCAGGTTGTCACAAGAACACAAAGCTTTTCCATCTAGGAGTACTCTACACTTTTACTGATTTGCTACAACTGGATACAATTGGAATACTCTGTTTGCAGTGTCTAGATATGATGCTATGATGGGAACTGGCAGGGCAAGAGTTTAAGATGGAAGAAATGATGGAGAAGATACAGTGTAAAAAGGGACTGTAGCAATTCACTCAAGTTGCCTGTGTTGATGGCATTGATAGTAGTTTGTAGTGCAGCTATCTAGGGCGCCTTCTGCCTGGGTTTATTCTAAGGGACCGACCGGCCGGACGGTGCGCCCCAGACGGTGAAAACACGGAGGCAAATGTGTGAGTGTGACGAAGCAAGCTGCAGAAATCATTTCTGTAGCCCATAGCTTACTCATAACACAACCCCTAACAATACTGGCCCAATATTCGTGATAAAGTCAGCAGACACCAAAACCCACTGTTTCGCTCGCATGTGACAAGACGGGTTTGTCTTGCTGATACAGAAAAACCAACATCCTGAAATCAAATTGACGGTAAAAAAAAAAAAAATTAAAAAAAACACACATCCCTCAACCTTTAGTCTGAATTGTGTCGGAATGCAACAAATAACATTTCAAATGCCCGGGCATCTCCGATTTCACCACGAACGACACAAAAGCTCAAGCGTTGGAAGGTTTGGGTGGAATTAACAAAAAAGGATCGATGGGAAATATTCAGCATTACGAGAGTGAGCGGACTATTCTGTGCGCCGAAACCGACAGCAGGTATCAGGCGTTGCAGAATAGCTGCAGAGGGCATCAAAGGTTTATATTCAACTCAATTGCGATACCAACCTTAGTTACAGCCGGCTACGGTGGACGTCGCGGGGCTGGCTGTCAGTTTCTTCAGCAGGCGAAATATATGAAAGGGGTGGGGGGGGGGAAAGAAACTGTCACACAATCACATCCCCGAGCAAGTCCGTCCGTCCGCCGCCTGCGGTTGGATCTAATAACGCGAGAGGCGCAGCTACAATGTAGACGAACGCAGCGCTGCACCGGACGACAACGGGACCGTCAAAAACCCTTCAGTCGGATAACTGAAACAAGCGAAAAGGCGTGAAAAGACGCTCAACCACTCGCCGCTGTGTTTGGCACCAAATGACGATGTGTTGGGGTTTTTGTTTTTTTTGTTTATGTCATTGCCCCGGTTAGCGGCTGTGTGTAGTAGCCTGCGCGTCACAGACTTCCGTGTTAAAATGGAGTGGAAACATGCGAGTGAAATAATGGATTTAAAGGACAGGCGGCGCACGCGGGCGCGTTCAAGGCTGTAGACTACAAAGAGAGGATGATGATGATGATGATGATGATGATGGTAGTGGTGGTGATGATGATGATGATGGTGGAGGTGGATAGGATTTAGCTTGTTTGAAGAGGATGGTGATGATGATGATGGTGGTGATGATGAAGATGGTGATGGATAGGATTGAGCTTGTTTGAAGAGGATGGTGATGATGATGATGATGATGATGGTGGTGATGATAAAGATGCTAATGATGGTGGAGGTGGTGGTGGGTAGGATTTAACTTGTTTGAAGAGGATGGTGATGATGATGATGGTGGTGGTGATGATAAAGATGCTAATGATGGTGGAGGTGGTGGTGGATAGGATTTAACTTGTTTGAAGAGGATGGTGATGATGATGATGGTGGTGATGATAAAGATGCTAATGATGGTGGAGGTGGTGGTGGGTAGGATTTAACTTGTTTGAAGAGGATGGTGATGATGATGATGGTGGTGGTGATGATAAAGATGCTAATGATGGTGGAGGTGGTGGTGGATAGGATTTAGCTTGTTTGAAGAGGATGGTGATGATGATGATGGTGGTGATGATAAAGATGCTAATGATGGTGGAGGTGGTGGTGGGTAGGATTTAACTTGTTTGAAGAGGATGGTGATGATGATGATGGTGGTGGTGATGAAGATGATGGAGGTGGTGGTGGATAGGATTTAGCTTGTTTGAAGAGGATGGTGATGATGATGATGGTGGTGATGATAAAGATGCTAATGATGGTGGAGGTGGTGGTGGGTAGGATTTAGCTTGTTTGAAGAGGATGGTGATGATAAAGATGCTGATGATGGTGGACGTGGTGGTGGATAGGATTTAGCTTGTTTGAAGAGGATGGTGATGATGATGGTGGTGGTGATGAAGATGGTGGAGGTGGTGGTGGATAGGATTTAGCTTGTTTGAAGAGGATGGTGATGGTGGTGATGATAAAGATGCTGATGATGGTGGAGGTGGTGGTGGGTAGGATTTAGCTTGTTTAAAGAGGGTGATGACGACGACGACGATGATGACGATGACACGCAGCAATCCAGTTTATCATGTCATTGGAAACCAGATCCTGTCACCCTGTGTTAAAAACCTCCAGAGCAGTGGCCATGACTCGAGATTAATGAATGGCCTACACTGTACGGCCATCTTGACTCAAGTGAATCACACCGTGTAGTTCCACATCAAGAGCCCGTCATCCACTGCACAGTTTTCTGGAAAGAGACTCACTTAAAGAAGGGGAATGCAGCCTCTGTTGACTCAAAGTCTCAGCTCTATCTCTGTGAAACCTGTCATTGTATTTGGGCTTATTACTGATGCACAGTCCGCCACGCCGTCCTTGGGGTAGGACAACAGAGCCTCTGTGCTCTGTCTGGAGTGAGTGGGCACCTCCGAGTGAGTCGTAGGGCTGCCAAATTGACATGCATGTGTCTCAGCGTCTCTGAGAGATACAGACGGCCTCGCTGCATGCAGGGATTAGGGTGGGAGTTGGTGTTTTAAATGTGCAGCCACACATAACGCAGCTCATTTCTTGCAATTCCAATAGCAAAATAGCCCTTTAACCTCATATTACAGGACATTAAAAAAAAATAAAACGTCACCTCATCTTCATACTGGCAAAGCAGTCACAGAGAAGACACTCAGTATACACCCAGTATACACTCAGTCCTCCCAGCCCATCCCATAGCGCAACAGATGTCCAGCAATTCTAGTTTGGATTGAGAACCGTGTGTGTGTTGGATTTTAGGATGGGCTGGGAAGATTGAGTGACATCAGTCCGGGAGGCTGATATGCATTTATACACACGGTCAATTGTAAGTGCCCTGCATTTGCAGTTTGAGGCGTGAATTTGGATTAAAGTTAGACCTCTTCCTGAAAAAGAGCACGGAATGTGGCAATGAATACCAGTGAGATGGCACAACAACTCATGCTGGATGAACACATAAAGCAGCAAAGAGTTAGGGCTCATAAAAGACAAACAGAGAGAGAGAGAGAGAGATTGGGTGAGAGACACAGAGGGCATAAAACAGATAGACAGGCAGAAGATAGGTCAATCCCAGGAGAGGTCAGAACAGGGGGTGGTGAGGTGGTAAAGATGATCCTCTGTTTTTGAACTGTCAGGGTTTTCTTGTCAAGCGTCTGCATCTGTGTGTGCAAGTGTCCTGTCTGCTCTCTCACCTGCCAGGATGAACCTGTCAAACTGGTAGTGCGTGTTTCCTCTCATCCCTCGCCCCCTCCAGCCCTGCGTACTGTATATTTCACTCAGCAGAGAATGGCGCTTGTATTTCATACAGAGACACACAGACACTGGATGAGTAATGGATGTGACACTTTTTGAATAAATAGGTGATTACGCGTTGGCTTTTTCAAAAACATGCCGTTAGAGTGTGAGATTATCGACGCGAACATGACCTACATTTTTATCATGAAGTAGACTAGTGGTTGATAATTGGTTGCAGGTGCTGATTTTAACATTATACAAATCAAATCAGTCTGTAAATTGGAGCAAACTGTTTAATTAAACTAAACGTGTGGATTTTAGAAGCAAAATTGTAAATTGGGATTATATTTTCAAAGTATCCTTTCTAACCCTGTAGACATTTTAACAATGAACATATCCAATGACAGCCTCACTAAGCAAGACTTGTTCTCCAGTAAGACACCATTTACAAAGTAAAACACAGCTTTATGCTTTTCAGTGAGAATGTGCAGAATGCAGTCTCTCAGCACTTGGCACAGTTGCAGGAGGAGAGCTGAACAACAATCCCAAAACAGAAACCGAAAGGAGAAACAATGTGTTTCCAGTTGGTGTGTAAAGTGTGACAGAAAATAACACAGCTCACCTGTGTGTGTGTTATTTAAGTAGAACAGTATGTTCTACTTACTGAGAAAGAAACAGCTGGAGGCAACCAAAGCATGTACTAGAAGAAAACCCACTAGACCACATATCTGTGTTATAGGAACAATGAGATGAATCAGTTGTTCAGTACAATGAAATATGTCCGTTTTTAAGATATATGCTGTTCTCCAGAACGGCATCTTGCTTCCACAACATTTGATTCAGCACATGACAAAATCTGGGTCAGAAATAATGCCTCTAAATTGACAGAAATTACAATTCTGAATAGAGGAGAAGGACAATAGGGGTGGGTTTTAAAAAAAGCGCAACCCCTGATGCCTTTGTCTCCTAAACTTGCCACTTCTAATGAAAAACTCACTTCCTGCTGCTTCAGAATTTGAAATAGAATTAGCACAGTGAGTCTACTTCTAACAAACATCCAGAAATTAAATACTATGCCTGTCAAATCATTTTTTCAAAAGATGACTTTTTCATGATGTTGATATGCACTTACGTATCTGACTAAGTGATGTTTCGGCAGTATAGTTTATACAGCCCAATTATCTTGGATCAAAGCCAGACTATATGAGGGAGGAAAGTGAGGATGAAAACACCGAGACGTGACTCAGGTCAGGGTTTCTCTATCCAGCGAAGTGAATCATGAGTGGTACCGCCACTCCTCTTTAGTTTTCACTCAATGACATACTTACACAAACCTTCACATTTACTGAATGCCATTATCAAAATCAACATTTGAGGTGTATTAAAACACTTCAGTGCTAAGCCTGTCAAACGGACTAATGCTACGAGAGAGGAGGCACACATTGTATTTGAAAATGTGAAACTGTGATAGGGGATCCAATGGGATCAGTCCTGGAAAGGGCCTAACCATCTGTGGACTGATATCAGAACCAGATTCTCTGGCTTTGGCCATGTGCTGCATGCGGGGAATGGTCTGAGACTGAATAAGACGTGATTCCATTTAAGATATCAGAGGTTATCCGTTTCCCACGAAGGAGATGTTCAACGTTTATCCTATCAACTCAAATAAAGCCCACTTTGAGACAACGGTTTACAGAGACTTTGATTTCTTTGCTCTTAAGAGATATTTTGATCAAAGGTCTGAAGGTGAAAGTGTTTAAACCTCACAGTCACTTAGCCAATAATGTGCACAAAAGCCGAGTAACAAACAAAGTAACAGGTGGGGCCTCCATGGATCGGACTTGTTTTTCCCAGCACATCCCACAGATGCTCGATCGGATTGAGATCTGGGGAATTTGGAGGCCGAGTCAACACCTTGAACTCTTTGTCACGTTCCTCAAACCATTCCTGAACATTTTTTGCAGTGTGGCAGGGCGCATTATCCTGCTGGAAGAGGCCATCAGGGAATACCGTTGTCATGAAGGGGTGTACTTGGTCTGCAGCAATGTTTAGGTAGGTGGTACGCGTCAAAGTAACATCCACATGAATGCCAGGACCCAAGGTTTCCGAGTAGAACATTGCCCAGAGCATCACACTGCCTCCGCCGGCTTGCCTTCTTCCCATAGTGCATCTTGGTGCCATCTCTTCCCCAGGTAAACGACGCACACGCTCCCAGTAGCTGCTACAGTAGCTCTTCTGTGGGATCGGACCAGACGGGCTAGCCTTCGCTTCCCACGCGCATCAATGAGCCTTGGGTGCCCATGACCCTGTCACCGGTTCACCGGTTGTCCTTGGCTTTGGCTAGGATTGAGATAGTGGATAGTTTTAAATTCAACTGGTTAATAAAATCAAGCTTGTTGCTAAGAAACTACTGTCGTGTCTGAGTCAGGAAGAAGACGGGGTAGTCTGTGACATGAATCAGTCAGCGATGCTAAACAGGAACCATCTCTCATCTCATCTCAGCAGTTTGAGGGTTATGGTTAAAGGAGGGCAGCAGGGAAGGTCCACCAATCAATGAGCATTTAATAAGGAATAGACTTGGAGAGACATGATCGAGATTTAAAAGGACATGTTTGCAAGAATAACTAAAGGTTTGAACAAAACACAATATTTCAATTTCCACAAATCTAAATGATCTAAGTGTTGAAATGTGAGTCAGTGACAGACGTGTATGGAAAGACAAACTTCATTTATTAGATCAAACCCCCATAGATACTATAACAGCATTTTGAAGTTTTTGCAACAGCTGCACAATAAAAAAACAAAAACATTTACAAAAGAGATTTTATGGCAACCACCTTACTGTAGACACATCATAAATACCATTACCACCCCCCCCCCCCCATCCTAATACAGTTTACTTGATAGGCATACAGATTACAACTGACATTCACACCTACACAGATTGCATACTTGCTATTTCAAAACAGAGTTTGAATTTAAATAAGTATTTCATCAATAAATATGTCATCAATAATGAGTGAGTGTACTGTATTCTTCCATAGAGATATCCATTAGTGATGTCAGTAAGTATGTGCCCATATAACAAAGGGGAGAGGTGCTGAATATAAAAATCTTGATGAAAGACAACAGAAACACTCCATGAAGACAAACAGAAATTTAAGGATCCTTCCCCCCAATAAGGAAGGTAAAATGTATAAATATAATTCTAAAGTGCATCTCTCAAAGACTTGTCGAATGAAGTCATCTGCAGTCCTATTTAAAAAAAAAAAACAACAGCAGACAAAACTAAAAATAGATATGTTTCAACGTGCAACAGACAATTTCTTCCAAAAACTACCTATATACATGCAGTTGTTTTTTTGTTTTTTTTTCTATGGTAAAAGAACAAGGAAACAGAAAAAAGGATAAACTTGTTCTTCACATTGTCCAGAGGTGATAATTAGGCCTGCGCCGTTTCAATTTACTCGTTTGTTCACACTTGGCTTTTCCAAATATTTTATTACTTAACTTTTAAGCAAACTTGGGTGATAAAAGCACACAGCGGTGATTACGCTCCTTCCCTCTGCTAGAGAAGACTTAGACTCTCTGCAATTGTCCACTGGTTCATCCATTTATTCTGCTGAACCTGCAATCTTTCAGTTCATCCCTCAATTTAGGAGAGTGGAGTGAGGGCTTGTAGGGTCTAGATCTTAGGCAGCTTGGGAGCACTGATGAGGGGGTTGGTCTCTTGCAGGAAGCGGCGTCCAGCACTCTTGTAGTCGTAAGTGCAGTCGTGGGTCTCTGCATAGCGGTGGGTAGCACAGAAGTTGTTGCCACACCTGAAAGATTTCCATAACAGAACATTATGGTGTGCATGCAGTACACAATCAAATGTAGGTAATATTTAGGAAATGTGTACCAGGATTGATGTTACAAATTGTGTTCATCTTTATCATAGTATTCTTCTCCAGTCCTCCCAGTGTTCGCTCATCAGGCTATTAGAGTGAAATGACTCCTCCACGTTCTCCTCCCTTCTTTCATAGCCAAGCTTACAGACTGAAAGCCTCCATCCATGTGCTTCTATCTTTCTTTTGCAATGCATTAGTAAAAGTCCGCCAAACTATTCCATATCTTCTATGATCTAAAAGGTTTAATTTGTGACCACTTTAACATGACACACACTCAGTTTGACCACAGCAGTTTACCATCTAACTGAACTGCTCCCAACTACAATCATCTGAAGGCAGTGGTAAGCTGAACCATTTAGTGTTAGGGAGATTTCAGTTATACTTGCATACTATTGCATCAGGCTTCACTGTGGGTGCCTCAAGCAAAGCAAGAGAGAGGGAAGTGTTACAGATCAACATTGCAGGGGCGAAACTTTGATAATGCTAATAAAATGTGGCACAACAATCACTGAACAGGGGAATGTCTTCACTGGAGGGATGGAGGAGACAAAATGACAAACTAGGAAAAGACAACATCCTATATGGGAGGTTCAAGGACATGACATAGGGAGGTGTTTGCGTTCGAGTGAGACAGCGCAAGTGTGTGTGTGTGTGTGTGTGTAGGTACAAATGCTGAAGGCTCTTGTACCTGCACTCGTAGCTGGTGGCCAGGCCAGTCTTCTTGCCACAAAGGAAGCAGTGCTTGGAGCTCTTCTTCTTGCTGCCTATGGGAGCCTTGACTGGAGGTAGATGGTATGTTGGAGTGCCTGAGAGCAAAGGAAACATCTTTTATTTACTTTACAGCAGCCAGTGTCAATCATGCAAGATTTCATTTGCCCGTAATAACTCTAGTAACACGTCATGAAATACTGTTCATTTTCTGAGGGAACACCAGCCTTTGTGTATTGATCCATGTGTGTTAAATCCATACTCTGTGTGACTGGTTTAAGCATACCAATGAGACACATAAATAAGTGAGTGTGTAGGCCTGGTGCCTTCTGTTGCTTGTGCAGCTTCTGCAGTTATACCATACTAAATATTTAAACCCTTGTGGTCCTTTGTTGTGGCACTCACACACCCTGTGTCCTCACCCTTCAATAATCCCCGGTCAGAACTGCTTGGCTAATATGTGTACCCTCTGGTTCTGCTAAGCCTAGGTCACATATCTTCTTTCTCTTTGAATTGGCGCTTGCAGCAGCCCACATCAACCATAGTTCACAAAGAAAAGACAGCACTCAGCAGCACACTGCACAATGATACTGAATGCCGACTTGTCCAGTCCATGACTCGATGTCATTGTTTTTTTTCAAAGATTTTTTTTTGCTTTTGCATTTACTTGATAGTATGATAGAGAGAGACTGGGTGAGAGAGGAGGGATACTTAATGTCACCGTTGACTACCTCAACGCAACAACGTGGTACTTTTGTAGTACTTTATGAATACAGAAGGGGTGTGTGGTGTGTGTGTGTGTGTGTGTGTGTGTGTGTGGAGGTGTGTGACCTAGTCTCCTAATTGAAGTGGTGGATCCCCCAGCTGATCCACTGTTGGTGGCCTGTGAAGTCAACAGCAACATAAAATATGAGAATATACCAATACAACTACTAAAAGGCATAGTGAATATGAAATAAAAAAATTAAAAAAAGTAATCTTCTAACTACTATGGCTCAGGACAGGAATAGTGTTCTTTATGATGATTTGCAAATAATTGCAGTTTAGATTAAATTTGAAATAGTTCAATCAAGCAAATTTGAAAAAGTCCTAACAGGCAGAAAAGTCACAATACTGGAGCCTGACTGAAAGGATTTCAGTAATTCTTTTGTGAGGGAAGCCAATCAAGACCAGGTCCAGTTGTGATCGGTTTACTGGAGTTAGGCTGACTGCATTGAAGACCTTTGATCATATATAGAAGCATTTGAATTCCTTTTACAGGGGACCTTTAAAATTAAAACAATAGGGAGCGATATACCGAGGAGAGTGCTTGAGGACTGATGTTAACATTCTGAAAACTAAAAAAATACAGAAGAACAAAATACAAAATGATAAAAACATTTCCACCAACCCAACCTTACTAGCTTACATTGACACCTATGAGTGAACATTAAAGAGTCCTTTCTAAATGTTTGCTCACCATGTAAGAGGCTGCTGCTCTGTGCAAAGGGGACATTTGTGTTATGAGTTCATCCTGGAGGAGCATGTTGGTTGGGATGGAGGGCAGCTTGGATCCCAGGATGCCCTGTCCTGAGGCACTGGCAGTAGGCAGTGCCAATGAGAGTCCCAGGCTAGGTCCAAGGCCTTCCCTGCTGCTGCTACCTGCAGCCCTGGTGGAGAGAGAAGCCAGCAGCTCAGAGTTGTTGAGGGACCCCAGCGGCTCCTTACACGCTCGGTTGGCCATCTTGGTGATGCCTCTTGCCTCGTTCTTGGAGATAATCTCGGGTCTCTTGCCAAGTGAGTCCACTTTGATACCACAAAGGCGTGGTGGAGAGATCGACAAGGTGGAGGAGGGGTGAGGGGATATGTTGCCTGGCTTCACCTGTGCTGATGCTTGTGCTTGAGGGTTGGGCTGTAAGGAGGAGCCGGTAAAATCAAACGGCTGAGTCAGCTGTCTGGTAGCAGTGGATTGTGAGGTGGAGGTGGGCAATGGAGAGGGAGGGTTGATATGCAACGAGCTGCCAAGCTGTGTCCTATCAACTCTGCTGGTGAGCCTATCAGTAGTCCCTAGTGTCCAAGTACTGAGCAGGGAGGAGGGGGGCAGCTGGTGCTGAGCCCCAACCTCCAGGGACTGCAGGCCTCCCTCTGGCTGGGTGGACACATCCAGACTCAGAGGGTCTGACAGCAGATCGCCAAATGGAAGTCCAGGCTGTGTTGGCTCCACCAGGCCAGCAGCTTCCTCCAACAAACCCAGCCCCATTGCCTCCCCTACAGGATCAGCTGCATCAAAGGTTCCCTCAGGTTGCCTGGTAGACAGCGAAGGGAGCTGCGGGTACACACAATCCCTCATCAACCTGGTGCTGCCGACGTCCAAGCGGGACACTTTGGGAGGGGGCCGGATCTTTGCAAACGGAGGGCACGTCTCCCACGGCGGCTCTTCCTCCTGAAGCATATAACAGGAAGAGGAGGAGAAAGAGGGAGGGGCTCGTCTGGTGACAGACAGGTGAGCGGAGGAAGCAGCAGAGGGAGGGGAGGGGGCTACGGATTCGTGGTCTCTGATTGGAGGTAGTTGTGTGTTTGAGTGCCGAGACTGGTTAATCTGGGGGAGCACGCGGAAGAGGCGATGGTGTCGTGTGCTGGAGGGCCCAAGGGAGCCACTGCAGGGATGGGGGCTGACCGGGGGCCGTGGTTTCAATTTAGCAGACTTTTTTGGGCTGGAGGACAGAAACAGACACAGAAAACAGTTACAGTTAGAAAACAGGACTACACCACACAACTATCTGAAAACATACATTAACAATGTGTGTCCAGCGTTGTGAAAGCCGTGTTAATGTCGTCATGAATTGACTAGTTTATAATTTCGTCAATGACTAAATGACTAATTCTGTACCATGACAATATTAGAGATCACTTTATTTTATTCTATTATAGATGAAAATATGGCAAAACGCAGGAGACGATTATTAAAGCCATCGCTGAAGACAACATTGCCAAAAATAGGCAGCTCCCAGAGCAACAGATAAATTGCGTGTCTAAATGTAGTAAATGTATTCTACACTAATGCAGTGGTGCCATTTTTCTCATCTACAATTAATTATTTTTGTAAACATTTTTGTCAGCTACAATGTTATTTTAAAAACTAAAATCATATGCAATTGTAGTGAGTAATTGGCTAAATTGAATCAACATAACATGACTAAAACCTGAACAAATATTTTCAGACCAAGACCATGCATGGATATAAAAAAAAAAGGTACCAAAATGAATACTGTGGCAGCCATGACACAATAAGAACATATGTGTATAGGTTTCACCTGGTCCCTAGAGGTTCCTACCTTCTTGTTGAGATTCATGTCCTCCATCTTGGCTTTGAGCAGCTTCATTTTATTCATGGTGATGGAGTTTTCAAGGTTCTGCTGTGCAGCGGCAGAACTCTCCCCGTCCTCCTCCCCCTCAGCGTACATATTATACACCGAGCCACCACTGGAAAACATTGCAGGCAAAAACACTTAATACTAGTGATCTCACAGGGCTGCCTTCTAAATTAATCAGTGCCTAAAACAGATGAGACAGCTTCTTGCCCTGAGCAGTGGCACTCACTTACTATCATATAGTAACTCGATACACCTTTTCTTCCTTTGCATTCAAAACACTCATAACCCAGTGCAATATTCATGCTCTAACAGAGTAGAAATGCAGTACATATTTCCTGTATTTCCATTTTTTAAACTGCTACTTTTATAATTTTGTGTTATGTTTAATTCAACCGACATGAGCAACCCCCCAAGTTGAGCCCAAACTCATCTAGCCATTAAAACAACTCAACAACTCAAAGCAAGTGTGCCAAAAAAAGAAAAGAAAATGGATATCATGACCATACGCTGACCTCAGAGATTCAGAGAGAGGGGTAAGGGTGCCGTCTCCTCTGTCCACCACCCGGAAGAAGTTAAGCTGGTCACCCTCACGGTAGACCAGGAAAGTAACCTGCTTGTTGGCCAGGTTTTTCTCCCAGCCATCCTCCCTACTGCCCTCCATCAGGTCAGCAACCTCTTTCATAGGGTCCTCCATGGTCACTGACAGAGGAAGAGAGGGGGTTCTGTTGACCAAGGTTGTCGTTTTGGGAACAAGCTACCAGTAGGGCTGGACGATATGCACAAAAATCTCTATCATGATAATTTGACCCATTTGTCACGATAACTATAAATACGATAATCAAATTGCTCAAATGTAAGGGGACTGGAAGCTCTACCCGTAGGGTTGCCATTAACCCCCCTGATATTTAATTTGATTCAAGGATTTAATATTCATTTTTTCAATATTAATGTGCAGTGGGTTGACTGATGTGCACCAGAACCTCAGTTCTCCCTCCTGTTGACTCAAGTGCTTCTGCACTTCAGACCACAGCATGTCTGGCCTTAGGTTAGTGCTAACTATTTCCGCCAGCACAGTTAACTGCTCAAACAAGTCTATCTTTATTTTCCTGTCTCCGCCCACTCCTGCCGTCCTGGCTCACGCCCGTGTGCTCACTCCCTTGATCTAACCTTTTCTGCCTCGCATACAAAGCCCGTTTAACTTCCTTCTAGACGTTCTTCCTCAACTGCAGCTGCCAGACATTTCAACACCTGATTGTGACGCCAGGTGTATTGCCCTTGGGAAAGACTATCTTTACACCCTGACAGTATACATGCCTAAGTGTACACACGCTTGAACCGTCCTCCTGACGATGTAATCTTCAACTACCATCTTTCTTTTTTCTGCTGCTGTCGCCTTACTCCACACAGGTTTCCCTGCACACAGCCCTAAGCCCACACTCCACCTGACCTACGATGTCCCTATGTCTAAGTTCTGCCTGTGCTTGCTGCACTGCCTCTTTTGGGTTCCACTTCCTCCCTGTTTTAACTGTGGGCGCTACGCTCCTAACCACTGGATCCTTTGACTGGGTCAGAGTCATTTCCAATCTAACCTTAGCACACGTGTACTCCTCTGTCAGGCTAGATATCAGCAGCTCTAACATGCCTTTCCCATACAAGGCCACACTGCTTAGACAGCGTGGGGCTCCAAGCCATTTTCTAATATATGATCAACCTTTCTAGTTTTTCTACCTTAGATAGGGGAACCTCATTCACTGTCACAGGCCACATCAGCCGAGGCAACAATCCAAACTGCACATTTTTAACTTTCCTGGGTGCCCTGACTTGTACCTGAAAGGCCTTGTATCATTTCCTGCCTCAACTCCTGAAACTGACCCTTATCACTGAGGCTTGCGTCATACCATCTTCCTAAGCTTTTGACCGGTTTCTCTATCACCGTTTGCACCAAAAACGTGTCTACTACCTTCCCTTTAACAATAGAAATGCTCCTAGACTTACTTGGCTTCACTTTCATCCTAGCCCACTGCAGATTATTATTCAGCTTATCTAGTAACCTACTAGTACATGGAGCTGTTGATGTCATATCATCCATGTAAGCCCTAATTGGTGGGAGGCGCAGCCCTCGCGAGCCCACTACCCATTTTGAAGCTCTAATAATGACCTCTATTGCCATGGGCAATTTATTATGTCCAGTAAAGTTCTGTTGGTAAGACGACTTTACGGTCAATTTTCAGTTTATTGCCCAGCCCTAGCTACCAGTATGTGAACGTACAGTTCTTTTGGTTTTCCCTTACCTCTCCTGGTGTTGATGGGGCCTCCCCTCATAGCCAAGACCAACTTCAGAGTGCAGCCCTCTGCAATGCTGCAAACATAAAACAGACTGGTGATCAATACAGCAGAATCAGAGAACATTACCCTAACCCCTTCCCTAGCACTTTCCTCTGCAGTGTATGCAGATCAAAAGGAAGAGGAGGAGATAACGGTAGGCAATATATTTAAGGCTAGGGTGAAGTGCTTTACTCCTGAGCCAGAGGGGAGAGGGGCTGATTGAGAATAAACATAATTTGATGGGGATGGGTCGGGATGATTTCCAGATGAACTTATAAAACACGACTGGGAATTCCACTGGAACATCCGCTTCGTGTGAACAGACGTTTCATTGCCTACTCCACTCCCCAACTTCTCAAACTTCAAAGCATGCTACCATGTGATAAGCAAGTTTAGCAGGATTTCACCAGGGGCCATTCATGTGAAAAATTAAGCGACATAACATTCATAACAATACCACCATCTGCAGCAAGCAGAGCACTGGACGGGCAAGTCTGCATCTAATAAACTGACAAGTGGTGTCGGGGCGAGCTCTCTCAACATGGCCAATATGTTGCTTGTCTCATCCAGTTCTACGTCTCTGGCTCATTTGCAACACGCTGGATTGAATCAAGATTGATTTACTGCAGCGTGAATCGGTTTTTAAGTGTACATAGCATGTCCTCAAACCAATTGCTCAATCGTTTTAATGAGCCTTATTGCTGTTTTTTAATTTTTTTACTTAGTGCCAGATTGAAGGACAAAAATAAACTACAGAAGGTCAGGAGGAAAAGGTTTACCCATAGTCATGTAGACAATATTCGTCATCCAGCTCCAGATTGTTCCAGATCAGGTGTTGCTGGGCAACAGGTATACCTTCAGAGACAGAAAGACAGGGGGGAGAGAGAATACAACCAAGGTTGAGTAGGAGCTGTTCATATTTCATAAACTAAGTTCACCAACCAGGCAGACCGACAAGATGGAAATACTAGCCAGCAGAAGCATCCTCAGATTGGCAAAAAGACAACTCATGTCTGCCCCCTAAAGGCAGAGCTATATTGGTGCTGAATATGGCAAGCCATAGAGTCGATGTATTATAACAATCAAGATAGTCCAAATCAAAAATCATACTTTTTGAGGTAGGGCCATACAGTGTTACTTTCCTGTCATAGCAGGTCTTAGTTTAGAGCACAAATATGGTGGGTCCTAGGGAACGCTACATGTCTCCAATGTGCAGGGTTCCTACACCTTTTAGCTAATCAAATCCCATGACCTCTCCAAAACTATTCCATGACATATAGCACAATTTCCATGACCAATATTTGTCAGAGTCTATATTGCAAATGTCACATTGTTACGATGAATATCTGATCAGAATGTCAGGTCTTATTTCTCGCTGCCAGAACTACCACTTAGAACCTATGCCATAAAATAAAATAGGTTACTATTCCTCAAAGAGAAGTGACAAGCAACCAAGCTTAATATTAAACATATCAAACCAAAACATGTCAACAAATTGTCATGCCATTTCCTATAATGTTTCTAGGTCTGGAAAACTACTCTTACACTGTTATATAACATCAATCTGTGAGGTTCAATGCATTCCAGGAGTCATTTTGTCATTTTAGTTTTTTCCATTTACCTTTTCATTGTACCCCCACTTTCCCTCAACCTCTTTCCCATCTACCTCTACTTCAGTTAGTAATTTCTGGCCTTTCTCAGTGAGCCTGCCCCGACTTCTTGTATTCTGCTGGGTGTAGATGGAGAGAGCAATAACGACACAACCGAGAGCAGAGCAGCAGCAAGAGTGTGAGAGTTTCTAGTTAAGAAAAAAAAAACTGAGTCACATCCCTTACTCCAAACACAATGTGTCTTGCAGCTGCATAGCATTTTGGTCTATGGAGGCTACTGCTGATGGAGAAATTGGTGTATCTTCCTCTTCTATGTGGATTTCTCCCTGTGTGATTGTTGAACATCGGTCTAAAATAGTGGGTCTAGAAAGAAGGCCATGCTCTTCTGAGGGACTGATACCAAAACCTGACATTTATGTTTTAGATTGTGGAAAATGTTATTCCTATTAAACTCTCTAAATTGTAGTTGCGCTGGTAATATTGACTTGACATCACGCTGTCTACGCTCAGCCACTTATCCACGGGAATAGGAAAAATACACCAAACAACAAAACGGACCCAGGAATGCGAGGTACATCAATGTCAGTATTCTAGGGGGGCTTTTTCTTTTAAGCCAAACCTATAAGTCTTCAATTCCACTCCAAGCCTACATGCAAGAGGGCTGGTAGTCTAATCAAAGACTTTCTAGAGCTATTCCTTGGAATTAAATGGAGCTTATGTCTAGCCAGGCAGCTCTCTCTGTGCCCACAATAAGTGAACCCTGCTGACCCAATGCTGGAGGTGGGCCAGCGTTTGTCAGTTAGCAGCAGTTCCTTCATTGTGTAGCGGCATACCCCATCACACAGGCCGGCCTGACACACCTCCCACTCTCACACACAGAGAGACCATTTTGTTAGAGATGGAAAAGAGCAGCAAAGAAGGCTGACATGGAAATTCATCCCTTAGTCAGATATCGCAAAGCAACCTCAGAGGACAGCTGAGGTCAAAGCTACACCCTGACAATGAACTGAGTGATGTAGCACCATGTAACAGTATACAGTAACAGCATACCCAGGCATCCCAGATAAGACTAGCCAGCACTGAAATACACAAAACAGTCAAGATTTTGTTCATTTTGAGCATAGCCTAGGTCACACTAGTCTATTCACAATAACATCAATTAAAACTAAAAGGAAAGCTGTTATCTCAAAAGAGCCTGCTTCTTGCGGTTGCAAGTGTAAACCTGAGCTTTCTGCCCATGGCCTTCCAGTTCCAGCCTCTGCAGACTGCCTACCTTACCTTCTGTGAAACACAATTGCTCTCATAATTGTTGGCACTTTCAAAAGAAGAACTTTTCTCCGAGCCATAACGTAACTAAAGGCTGTCAGATATCTATAGTAGCGGCACTCAATGGCACAAATAACATGAAAGCCCTGGGAATAGAGGAATTGCAACTCTGCTAAAACAGGCTGTGAAGGTGTAGTTAAGGATGATAAAATGCATGCTTAGCTACATCAGCACCTGTTTTATAGAAGCCGACACTCCACAGGCTATACGCTACTCTTGAACGTCTTAGTCCTCCCTAAGCACTCTCTGCTGCATGCACTCCCACACGACCCAGCTAATCTACTGCTGTATTGATGGGGCCATTTGGAGCTTTTATAACAGAGACGTGCACCTCAGGAGAATGAATGGACCATGAGGCCCAATAAAAAGGTAAAAAAGTGGCTGTATTAAATATGGCAGGTTGTGAATATGCAGTAGCCCAGAGGAAGCAACCTTAGCACACTCATCTTCTTGTAAAGTGGTTGATACAGCTTGCTGGCTTGAACCTATTCAAGTCTTATTGGCTGAGTGACACTGATAATCAGTAATTCAACTTACTTCAACAACTTAATTAAAAACATCATTGGTCAATTGCTTTTTCTTCCATTATTTGTTTCCCATCTAAATCTTTCCAAGCCGAATCTATGAATCTATGAAGCCAATCCTTCCGAGGCAACTTTTTGAGACAGTAATCCACGCCTTTGTTACTACTCGGCTGGACTACTGTAACGCACTCTATGTGGGGGTTAGTGCGTCCTCCATAGCCCGTCTTCAGAGGGTTCAAAATGCTGCTGCACGTCTTTTAACTGGCATACGTAAATATGAGCACATTTCCCCCATTCTAGCCTCACTCCACTGGCTGCCCATACATTCTAGAATCCATTTTAAAATTATTTTAATTGCTTTTAAATCCCTCAATGGCCTTGCCCCGCCCTACCTCTCTGAGCTTCTACACCCATATGCACCCACCCGCTCTCTCAGGTCAGCTGACCAGCTGCTCCTAAGCGTGCCAAAAACTAAGAGGAAGCTCAGAGGGGATCGTACTTTCGCATTTGCAGCTCCAAGACTTTGGAACGATCTGCCTCTCCACATCAGACAGGCCTCTTCTCTGTCTGTTTTTAAATCCCTTCTTAAAACCCATCTTTTCTCCTTGGCCTTTAACACTATGTGAGACGTTGACTTTTATTTTATTTCATTTTTATTTATTTCTTTTTGATTTGATTTTATTGTTTCTCTTATTGTGTGGCTGCTATTTATACTTATCCTGTACAGCACTTTGGCCCACTGTGGTTGTTTTTAAAGTGCTTAACAAATAAAGTTGGATTGGATTGGAATCTCAAGAAACATACTATGTCCAAATTATCCTCAGTACAGTCTGTATGGGAGTTCCAAAATTACAGCTAATTTCAATTTTCATGGTTACTGGTGAATTTTACCATCACATCATGTCACACTAAGTAGTTGTTTTACTCCACTAATTCTCTGCTAGCATTTTGCCTTTGATCTGCTCAATCAAATCCAGAAAACAGTACAATAACCTGGCTTTTACACTCTACTTATGTTGGAGAAAATCTTGCCTCCCAAACGATTTAATATTTGCATACTATAACAGCCAACTGGTCAGCAGGCAGAACCTGCAATTTGGACAAAGCAACGGATGGGTACCAAAAGCAGTGTGGACTTGTTGTGAGCTATGTACCTTCGAGCCTCTGGATCTTGGCCTTGACTGAAATTATAGCCTCAAAGGGCGACACGCGCAGCTCAAAACAGGTCCCTGTCAGGGTTTCTATGAAGAGCTCCATGGTCTCATAGAATGGCAGCTTGTAGTGGAAAGCTCCCATGCTGTCATCATTAAAGAATGGTGGCTCCTTCCTGTCGGCCATCTTGGCAGGTCAGGAGGGAAGGACTTCAGGGAGAAGGTGAAGTGGGGGGACTGGCCCAAGAGAGGGATAGGTGCTGCTCACTGCCCTCGCCACAGTCACACATCGTGCAGGATGACCACAGCTGTGGGTAAGAGCAAAAGATACCAAATGACCATTATAAGGTTGGCCAGTTAAACCAATCTAAGCATCTGCAAATGTCTTTTAAAGCATCATAAATATGGATATTCACACATACAATCACAAATAACATACAATTTGAGGCATGACAGCTGATTATGTATGAGTTGGAGTGAGCACAACTGCTTGTATCATGTCAGTAAGGAAGCCGGTATTTCCTTGACAACACAAACACAATGCTCTCAAGCTGAAATGTAGGTAACACAGACTTCAATTCAGTACATAAGCATTACATTCTCAAATGGTTGAGAAAAAGAATAAATGGCTCCACCATACTTTTAATAATCTGTAAATTGTGTAACCCCCTCATGAAACTTTCAGTACAGCATAAGGCCCTGGCCAAAGCTGATCAGGTGTGTTACATATGCCCATCAACAGTGTAGTATCACATGGTGCATAACCACAGACTTGAAAGCTCCCCTCTAGTATGACTACACCCACCACTACAATCTCTTATAATGGACCACCTGTATGAGTGTCAGTCCCAACAGGTCTTACCTTTATTTAGATTGATAAGAAATGCAGCTGAATTTAACCTTTGAAATAATGCTAGCCATGCACCCAAGGGCACTTGGTCATATATTCCCTTATGTCACCCATAGCCAGAAATAACCGCACACTTTGTACAGTTCTATGGATAATGAAAACATGGAAAAAGGTGTCTGTGGCAATACCGAGAAGGATTTTCTGGGGACCGTGAACATTTTCTGACTTGGAACTGATAACATTAATATATTATGAGGTTGTAAATTCCAGGTTGTAAATTGTCTTGTCTCTCTGCTATTTAGCTTTGGCATCAAGTTCACAAGCGCTGTGCAAGGAAATTTGAATAATAACTCTTTAAATTGAGATAATCCATTTTAAAAAGGGATGATTTTGGGGCTTCATAGGGAAGCAGGAAAAAGGACAGCACCACAAACAAGCCCACAAATAAAGAGAGAAGGTACACATCACGGTAGATGAATTGGTATAGCTACTTATTTCTGATTGTGAGAGGATGCTAGCCTACAAGGCCTTAACTGTAGCCCTTCAGAGCAAAGGAGGGTTGTCATAACAGGCCATTCTCTCGAGACAAAGGATTGGTTGTCAAGTTAGCCAAATAACGTTAATTGCAGATTGCCTACAATTTTATTAAAACACTGTTTAATCGCAATACTGCAAAATAGTATAACGTTAGAGTCACAGGTCAGGTCTACTAAAACAGAGAGCTACCCACCGGTTAGTAACAACGGGGATGGATGGAGTTGGCACTCGTTTCACTAAAATTTCAGCGGCTAACATTAGCAGAGAAAGGTCAAACAATCTTTAACCAGACCAACCGGATTCATGAGTCCAAAACCAGTCCATTATGTTAAAGCCTCGCAGGCACTCTTACCATTATCTTCTGCAAAGATAACGTTAAGGAGTGAAGCCCATTTAGCCGACGCTGCTAGCTAACGTTGCCATGTTAGCCAACAACTCAAACAATGGCTACCTTTCTCGATGGTTGGCTAGCAAGCTGCTAGCTAGAGTCCTGTCCTGCTCTTAATTCCGGTCTAGCTGTCGAGGGTATATGCAAAACCAAGCGCCATTTTATCACGTTTAACCCCAAAAGTAGGAACTAAACGTTCATAAAACTAGCTTGTCGGCCGGGCCGGGGTCGTCGTGGTTTTCTTGTTGAAGTCATCATCCCACCTGTCAAGAGAGGAGGCTGAACAAAACCTTTGTGACATCATTTGATTGACAGGCAAAGGCACCATTCTACATCATGTATGATAAGGCGGAAGTTCCAGGTGACTAACGCAAGTGCCGAGGCGGGACAACAAAGGTTCTCTGGTGTCAAAGGGAAAGGTCTACTGTTGCAAAATTAAGCCTCTGGTGAGGAGGATATCGAGAAGTAGGGATGTAGTGGAGGGTTACGGTTACCCGCTGAACAAACCTATATTCAGTTTAGTCACCTTTTCATTACTGGATTAGAATCTAAATTTAAGTTTAGCCTGACATAGGACGCATAATAATAAATATAGCATCAAAATATTATATGAAGATAATGTCTTAAGAGGGAAAATGCATAAATCAATGCTTTCATGAAAATGACATTTTTAGTTTTGTTTATTTTGGTTGTTATATGCCTTATGATCACCAACTGGAGGTCAAAGTTTATTCACCTTTCCATTTACTACTACATCACTGTGAAAAAGGCCACTGGATTTCCATGAAGAGCAAACCGGTGGGATCTGAGGTGAAGTTCTTCTTGAACACTGACCGGGGAGCAGTTTCAACACCCCCTTTTTTAGCAGAATTTGTGACAAATGTTGCGAAACCCTGAACCTTAATTATCTGAAAACAAGTGAGATGAAGGTGTTAATAAACACAGATCTAAAGCGCCCTCTCTCTGGAAAGGGCACCCTGCTCATGTCAGGGAGTCAGACACTGATCAATATTTATGTCTAGACTGAAGAACAGGTGATTACTTCAACCACTAGTCCCACACTGAAAATAATGAAACAAAACCTACACTACTGATCAAGCTGTAAACTGTCTATCTTCTCAAATGCATTGTTCCATAATAAATGTCAAAACAAATGGATTTGTAATGATCACACACATTTCAGATAGCATAAAATATGTTTCTTTTTAGTTAAAAATGAATTTCTTTTTCATCACAGCCAAAGTTAAGAAATGGATGAATTTCATATTAATAAAAAACATTGTCAAAATGCCTAGGACACTAAGTAAATACATTGATCTCTCATAACCATGATATGGCACAAACCCAAAGACATGGAATCTCAACATGGCGAAGGCAAAGGACAAACAAATGGCATCTTCAAAATAAACAAATCATTTACTGTTAATTTCTGCAAGCCTTGAGGCTACGCATACGATATGCTTATAAAGTGCTATCATTCAATAATGACAAACAGTCTTGAATAATTGTTACATAATCTGATGTGTTATTGAGATGATTTTAGAAATACCGTTGGAAGTTGACTGGAATCACTTTCATTTGCTCCTTTAATTTCCTTCCAAAAATAAGCCACAGTATTTCATATAAATACTCTATCAACAGTGCCAATCCTTCGGCCATTCAAAAGACAAAAGAATTACTCTACAATTGTACAAATCTGGCTAATCAAAAACAGTTCAGTTCCCACCAAGAGCATTAAGTGGATCATCAAATATGTTGCCTGAATCCACTGTTGCACTGGTGTCCTGGGGTGGCGGGGCTTTCTTCGATTTATGGGGAGCCTTTGTCACTGGTTTTACTGTGCTTGATGAGAAGATATCATCTTTAGAGAAAAAAATGTGAAAAGGATTTTCTGTTAAACAATGCCAATTTTAAATGATGAGCAGTTGTTGAAACTTACCAAGCCATACAATACACACTGTCTACACTGTACAATGTAAAATAAATACACTGCCATGTTTTTTTGTAAAATGCTTACCCATGTCATCATCAAATATTGACTTTGTCCCCCCCTTCTTCTTGGACATCTCTTTTGGTCTTAAAGTGGCTGTTAGGTCAGCAAAAATGTCAATGTTGTCATCAAATAAGCTGGCATCAATGGGCTTCTCTTTGTGCTTCTCGTGAACTTTAGGCACGACGGCTACTTCGTCCTGGCAAAACAGAAAATCCAGCATGTCAACATGACCAGTAGTTACAGTAACAAGAACAAACATTCACATGCTGGCACAGAAAACCTTGATGACAGTATTAACATCATTGTGACAATGAAAGTACCTGGAAGATGTCCTGCTTGGTAAAACTACTGCTGCTTTTGGTGTCTTTACTGACTGTGGATGTGGGGGTGGAGCTGTTGCTCACTCCAAAGATGTCCTCTTCATCATCATTATCTTCTTCCATAAAGTAAGAGGCCTTGGTGTTCTTAGGAGTTGACCGTGGCTTGACCTTCTGGAAAAGGTCATCACCGTGGTCATCAAAAATGGACGGAGCTGCACTTATCTCTTTGTCTTTCTTCAACACTGTGCCGCCACTGGCCTGATCTTGTGAAGTCTTCGTAATATGTCTGGAGGAGGCTGTAGTGTGTTTAGTGCCTGAGGTGGCCCCAAAAAGACTGGAGTCAAACATGTCATCCTCATCAGAAGAAGGCAGCACTTGGGTATTTCTGCTGCCCTTAATAGAGTCTTTCTTTCCAACGTTTGTGGATACTGGCAATGTAAGGACAGATGGTCTGGGGGAGACATCAGAGGATGAAGGTTGAGAAGGTAAGGAGGTGGGCAAGACAGGAGTTGATGTTGAGTTAGGTAGTATTGGACTGGTCAGGATCTGGCTTGGCTGGCCTGGGGTAGGTAAACTGAGGTTTGGCCCAGGCATATCCTCTCCCAGGCTCTCTTCTCTATCCTCCACAGATCTCCGGGCTGCTTGCTGCCTGGCTGATCTGGTCTGAGGCCTCCGGCGCGTGGAGCCTTTGGCACGACTCTGTGTATGAGAATATGTATACTCAGAACAACAAACCAGAGCTTTGCAATCAAGCAATCAGTGGAAAAGCAATTCAGGACTCCAGAGAACAGTGACATAATGCTCATGGACTCCAGAGAACCGTGTCATAATGCTCATGGACTCCAGAGAACCGCGACATAATGCTCATGGACTCCAAAGAACAGTGACATAATGCTCATGGACTCCAGAGAACAGTGACATAATGCTCATGGACTCCAGAGACCCGTGACATAATGCTCATGGACTCCAGAGAACAGTGACATAATGCTCATAGACTCCAGAGAACAGTGACATAATGCTCATGGACTCAAGAGACCTGTGACATAATGCTCATGGACTCCAGAGAACAGTGACATAATGGTCATGGATTCCAGAGAACAGTGACATAATGCTCATGGACTCCAGAGACCCGTGACATAATGCTCATAGATTCCAGAGACCCGTGACATAATGCTCATAGACTCCAGAGACCCGTGACATAATGCTCATGGACTCCAGAGACCCGTGACATAATGCTCATGGACTCCAGAGAACAGTGACATAATGCTCATGGACTCCAGAGACCCGTGACATAATGCTCATGGACTCCAGAGAACAGTGACATAATGCTCATGGACTCCAGAGAACAGTGACATAATGCTCATAGACTCCAGAGAACCGTGACATAATGCTCACGGACTCCAGAGAACCGTGACATAATGCTCACGGACTCCAGAGAACCGTGACATAATGCTCACGGACTCCAGAGAACCGTGACATAATGCTCATGGACTCCAGAGAACCGTGACATAATGCTCATAGACTCCAGAGAACAGTGACATAATGCTCATGGACTCAAGAGACCTGTGACATAATGCTCATGGACTCCAGAGACCCGTGACATAATGGTCATGGATTCCAGAGAACAGTGACATAATGCTCATGGACTCCAGAGACCCGTGACATAATGCTCATAGATTCCAGAGACCCGTGACATAATGCTCATAGACTCCAGAGACCCGTGACATAATGCTCATGGACTCCAGAGACCCGTGACATAATGCTCATGGACTCCAGAGAACAGTGACATAATGCTCATGGACTCCAGAGACCCGTGACATAATGCTCATGGACTCCAGAGAACAGTGACATAATGCTCATGGACTCCAGAGAACAGTGACATAATGCTCATAGACTCCAGAGAACCGTGACATAATGCTCACGGACTCCAGAGAACCGTGACATAATGCTCACGGACTCCAGAGAACCGTGACATAATGCTCACGGACTCCAGAGAACCGTGACATAATGCTCACGGACTCCAGAGAACCGTGACATAATGCTCATGGACTCCAGAGAACCGTGACATAATGCTCATGGACTCCAGAGAACCGTGACATAATGCTCATGGACTCCAGAGACCCGTGACATAATGCTCACGGACTCCAGAGAACCGTGACATAATGCTCACGGACTCCAGAGAACCGTGACATAATGCTCAGGACTCCAGAGAACCGTGACATAATGCTCATAGACTCCAGAGAACCGTGACATAATGCTCACGGACTCCAGAGAACCGTGACATAATGCTCATGGACTCCAGAGAACAGTGACATAATGCTCATGGACTCAAGAACCCACCTTGTTAGTGCTCTGCAATGCAGTGACCTGGACTGGGGTGTCAAAGCTCACCCCTCCCTCACTGTCTGTGTGGGCCCCTACAGGAGTTGTGACAGGGCTGGGGCTCAGGCTGGAGCTGGACACCCCAGAGGAGGAACCAGGGGCCAGGCCCGGGAGTATACTTATGGCCCCTGGGACACGGGGGAACAGCACCAGGGAGCAGAGTAGAGGGGTTGATCACCAGACTGGCCTGGATGTTAAAGGAAAAAATGTAGCCATAAAATAATTTAGAAAGGCCAGAAAGACATCATGAACCCTAACCACTGATTACACTATTCAAGCAGAGTGTCTTTAATCAGAGATCAATACATACTATATACATGCATTTGCCACAAAAGCAAGCATTTTCATCAAGTAAAACCCAAATGAGAACCCAAATGAGAACCCAAGAAAGTGTACAGAAGAGAACGGGATGCAAGAGCAAGATGTGTGAGCAACATCTTGTGAAATTGGAATAAAGGCGGAACAAAATCTTTCAGTCTGGTAAAAACAGAGCATTATCTCAATCAATACTATCTTAGCAGAGCTTTTAAGTCAGAATGTGAAGAAGCCCAGGCATTGTTGCTTCAAGAAGGAACTTGGAAGAGAGAAAACACGTAGGGCAGAATATAAAAGGCTTTTGAGAAGTAGCAAATAAGAAAAGAGAAAATAAGAAAAAAGAGAAAATAAGTCTTTGAGCCGTTGATTCAATAAAAACAAAAACAAAATTACTTGAAGTTTTCCAATCCTCGATGAAGGATCTTTAGGTTTTACAGGGCTTGATGCAGTCTTCTGTGCAGTTAAATGACAACATAGCAGGTTGAGAATTTACTCTAATGGAGGCATTTCTTGTATTCATCTAGAAACAACCATCTTGATGCATTACCGTATTTCTAGTAAACAGTCAACTGGGAGGTAAATATGTTTCCAACAGCTAATACAAGCAACAACTTCCCCTAGATCAAAAGCCATGCAGGTGTGTAAATCCAAAGAAAGAAACAATGAAACAATGGAGTCCATGATATGATATGGAACTACAGTATATGCTTACAGTAAACTCACCTCACTCTCTGGTGCTGATTCTGAGCTTCCACTTTTCAGAGATGCTCCATCGTTAGGTTTACTGGGCTTTTCTGCTACTTTCTGAGTATGGAAATCAAATGGGCAAACATGAGACGTTCCCTCTCGGGTGTATTTCAATGACCATAGTAATATACAGTGGCAGGGAAGCAGGAATCCAGCTGATTTTTCTAATCACTAATAGAATCATTGAATTGCTTACCGGAGGAGGAGCTCTGGGCTTGACGGAGCTGAAGAGGTCATCCTCATCATCTGCGAACAGACTGGGTGCTGCTGGCTTCGCTGAGCTGGGCTTGGCACTCTAAAAACACAAGCTCGCCTAGTCATGTATCCTGAACATCAAATAAAAAGCTCAATGCATCTGGACAAAGAACGCAGTAGAGTAATGCATGTGCAAAAAACGCAGACAAATAACCACAAGCAGATGCGCACACACACACAGACGGCATATCTGTTTGACTGACCGCAGCTTTCCCTGAGGTGGCGAAGAGGTCTACGTCTGGGTCGTTGTCCTTTCTGCTGCGTCTGACTGAACAGCAGTTCCTCATCCTGGAACACACCGGTGCTCTTTGTTCGTGGTCTCTCCTCTGAGGGCTGTAAACCAATAAGAAAATACACACATGCACACAACCTTGACTGTAATGGGAGTGTTTCCTGTATATTTTTGGCAGATGTGGTATGATATGTGGTCAAAGGCGGTTTGTTGGGACCGGCTGATCAATATGGCCAGATGATAAATTGTCTTTGTATTTACTCCTAGCTGTGGAGGGACACTGCAGCTAAATTCATGTCTGTTGTGGATCTCTCATGATCATACAAACCTTTAGTGTGTTTCTGGCAGCGGGTGTACTGGGTATAGAAAGTGGAGCGTTCCAATCCGTGTCATCTTTCTCATCCTCAACATCAAACAGACTAACAGCGATCGGTTTAACTTTCTCTTCCTTCTTCTCCTTCTTAACGCTGGGCGGCGGGCTGTCCTTGGACGGGAAGTCGTCATCACCGTCGATCTCATCCAACGGGCTCTTGGTCTGCTTGTTGGCGAGGACATCGATGCCTCCAAAGAGACTGACCGCTCCGACAGGCTTCTTTTTAGTTTCACTGCTCTCCGATGGTGACGGAGGAAGCCTGCGCCTCGGGGCTCTTCACCGTTGGCTTGTCCTGCTCCGAAAGCTTGTCTTCTGCTGCTCTCATAGAAACTGCATCCTCCTCTGGCTGCTCTGTGTCAAACAGGGAGGGAGCTCGGGAGGCCACAATGTTGGCCTGAATAAAATGGGCAACAGAGAAAATTCGATTAAAGGGTGCAAGATAATGTAGTTGAAACGGCACCAACAGTTCTCTGATTAAATGATATATGCATCTAGTTATACGTTTATCTTTTGATCCATCTTGAACTATAACTTAGCTCACTCACGTTAGCGGCTGGGGCTGCAGCGCTCGTGCTGACGGCAGGTTTGAAGCCAAAGAGGGATCCTTTATTTTCACCATCATCACCCTCATCTTCAAACAAGAGAGCAACTCTCTGAGGCTTCTTCTGGCTGTATCGACAACAGCAACAAGGGGGAAAGGTAGATAGCATTTCTTGAACAAACATTCAAATTACAATGCACATCCCTGCTCCCGGTTTTATTTTTCAAAAATTGTGTACTTTATTCAATGTAGTGTTTAATTCAAACACATGTCTATGTCCAAACATTTGAGACGCATGAAATAGTGAGCTTTGTTCCAGTTTGCATGAACACTTCATACACTCCATAGCTTCCTTTTGTCCCTCATTTACCCCAAGAACTTAATACCTTGACTCTTTTGTTGCAGTAAAAAGGTCATCATCCTCTTCATTGCCAAAGAGGCTGCTTTTCTGCTGTGTTTTGGCACTGGGGAGACTGGAGGGGGCGCTGGCACTGGGCTTCATCCCTCCGACCTTGGTCTCTGGTGTCCCTGCACTGGGTTTGGAGCTTAACCACTGATCCTGTCAATAACACATATAACACCATATAATTACCTTTCAATCAAAGCAGTTACAATAAAACATTACTTTCTCTGGAGGGTGATTGGCTTAGTTAATTTGAGTTACTTTAACATTCTTAAATCATTCATGCTGACAAGGCTTGCCTGTCATCCACTGATTCACTTTTAACCAAAAACATGTCTTTTCCATCAGTTAAATCAGCAAATGGGAGTAATGTGTGAGGACACAGAGCTTCTGTATTCTCATACCTCATCATCGCTGAAGAGGGAGCTGGACACAGTCTTCTTGGGCTGCGGTGTGGAGGCTTTAGTTTGGTTAGGCTTTGTCTTGGATTTAGTTGCAGATGCAAACAGATCCTGCTAAGTGAAAGCCATGATTATAGTGACACACTTACAGTAAAAACACACTTAACCTACTTCGATTTTTAGGTTAGGTATGTGATGTGAAAGAATATATGTCTATTTTTTTTCACCTCTTCTTCCTCATCATCAAATATGGACAGGGGGGCCTTGCCGACTTTGCCCTGGCTTGTAGGTTCAGGCTTGGACTGGCTCTTAGTGATGGTTGGAAATATCTGTGGAGGACAAGCACACATATTAAAACATATAATTATCATTGTTACTTGGATTATCTATGAAGCTTAAAGAGCTTTACTTGTGCGTCTTCATCATCAGAAAAGAGGCCTCTGGTCTGGGGTTTCTGGGTCTGCTTGGTGGAGGCCTTCCCAGCATCTGGAGGTAGCCCATTCTGAAACACACAACGTGAAGATAAATGACAAAAGTTTTAAAAGCCTTTGATCATTCCTGAATGACAATATTGTACTGTACACTCAAAGAGAACTGAATTAGGTCAACAAGAGTTAGACAATGATCTATTCAGACCTCCTCTGATTTCTCAGACTCCTCACTGGAAGACGGCTGGCGTTTTCTCAGGCCCTCGGTGAGCAAGCTCTTAGTCCCAGGGCCAAACATGGAGATGGCTCCTGCTGGCATCTAAACACAGCAATCAATTATCATCAGCAGGTCACTAAGCCTGAATACTCAGAGAGCTTATTCTTAGAAGGATGAGAAGCAGAAGTCAAGCAGTATAAGACACTTATGTGTTGATCTTTACCTTTTTCTCAGGGGGTTTAGCCTGCTCTTCCACGACCTCCTTCTTGCTCTGAGCTGGAGGCGGGGTACTGTAGGCCTCATTGAATATGTCACCCTCCTCATCATCTTCATCAAAAAGGTCTAGGGTATTCTTAGTTTTGGATTTTTCCTGTCCAGCTGAGCAAACAAAACAGGATGGTTTTCAAGTGAGCATTTCACCTGGACCCTGGACTGAAGCACTAAAGGGCCAATTCTCACACACTTACCAGAGCTGGACTTATTCTGGCTTTTACCACTGAAGAAGTCATTGTCCTCCTCATCATCATCAAACAGCCCACCTCCTCCACCACCTCCTGCAGGGGCCGGATTGGGGGCTGCCTGGGTCTTGGGTTTAACTGGCATGCCATTCGCCTTGCTCTCCAGTGCATCAGAATCATTCCCGGAACTGAACAGGCTGTTTTCTGCAGGGAACAAGCAATTTGTTTTGGTTGGAGTTCACTGAACAACAATTTGAGGTACGATGATTTACCAGAAGATGAGGCAGTGGTTTCAGCCACCACACAGGTAACTGCTAGTACCTGGGAAAATTGAAACGCCACCCGATGGAATCTTCTTTCCAGCCTTGCCAGATTCTAGCAGGGGAAAGAACAGAAATGGTGATTTAAAAGTTCATATTGAGATAATACAGTGATTTTAAATGTTGCTATGAAAAACAATATTCAAAGCCATGCATGACAGCGGGGTGGCTTGCTGGTTAACCCTTTAAAACCGAATGTGTCGTCGGCGACACGTTGCACGAGCGCACTTTGAATTACCATAATTACGTCACCGTTTGCGTCATCGGAAAATGTCCAACGGTTTCTGAAAGCTGAGACGTAGTGCTTTACAGCCAATATGGTGTCATTACGGTAATTTCACTCGCGCCTCTCGCGGAAGTCCGCGAACACGTTATTAGACTCTTATAACTTGCAGTAAATTGTAAATATCTGCCAGATATTGAAAGTTCCAAGTTTTCTGGAAAAACGGGAACAAGCACTTACTCACAGGACATTTACTGACCCTTTTATAGTCAAGATAAGCAAAAAAGTCCAGGCGAACATTTTGAGTGTTAGGTGTTAAAGGGTTAAGCAGACCGTCTAGAGTATAGTGTGTGTGTCTACCTATCACGGTAATACATTTATAATTACAATGGATGCAATATAACAATCGGGATGTTTAAATTCCTTAATCTGTCTGTACCCATCTCATCTTTATGGCTTTGCACATACCTCTCTATAAAGGCTGGCCTACCTGCAGTGCGTTTTGTGCTTTCGTGTGGTGTTGTTTTTTCTTCAGACACAGGAGATTTTGGTGCCTCAGAGAAAAGATCACCCTAGATGTACAACACAACATCGTTAAACTGTAGCCCAGATTTTGTGTAATGTCAAATTGGAATTGGCAGATGGAGCAATGAAATCCCTTTCAGTTTAATATACCTCGTCATCATCGTCAAACAGGCCTTTCCCTCCACTGAAGAGGCCACCTTTCCCTCCAAATGGAGAGAAGTCTTCGTCATCCATCTTGGGTGGCTTGAACATGTCATCGCTGTCATCTTCAACTGCTGTTACAATGTAAATAAACAGAGCAACATGCTGGAAACATTGTGACAGAAACTTGAAGAGGCATAAATACATACATCGTGATACAAATAGTATGAATCCAAGTGATGATGTATGAGTGTCCTACCCGATGGCCTTGCAGGCTTTGTCTCTTTCTTGCCTTTACTTTTCTTCTTAGATGTCAATGCTTCCAATACATGACATGGTAGAAACAAAAAAACATGAGCATGCAACATGCAGCGATGGCACCGAGCACTGACATAAATGTGAAGCTCAATTAAGCGATTCAGGATCTAGATGCAGAATTTTCATTTGACATGAAATATGAAGAGTGTGAGGAACAAAAGTTAAATGAAGATTCAAAGTGAATTTTTTTTCAGCCAGTCGGTTGACGAAACTGGAAAATAGGAATTGACTTACATGTGCGATCTCCCTCTGGTTTGCTAGCTGGTTCACCTTTGATTCGTGCTGCAAGCTCATCGGCAAAGGACGACGGGCCTGTCTGCTGAATTTGACATGAAGACTTGTGTGAAGAAACAAGAGGGACAGCATAGGTCAACATTCCCTCTATTATGCTTATATACCATAGATCTTTTTCTTTTTAAATCAATTTTGATCATTATCTATGAGCCAACAGTTATGACAGGCATACCTTTTTGTCGTCATCGTCATCATCGCCATCATCATCATCCTTGTCTGACTCTCCAAATATATCAGAATCCTCATCCTCCTCTTCATCATCCTCGTAACTCAACATGGACGACTTCTACAGGGATGGGGATCCAACATCATACATTTATCCAAATGAACCACAATGTAAAACTTAACCTTTGATCCTGGGTTTGGCAAAGTGAAAGCCAGCTCACCTTTTTAATATTGTCATGACCCTCCTCCTCCTCGTCAAAGTCCTCATCTGATTGCTGTTGATATAAATACCATGAGGTTTTTACTTTCCTGTGCAAGAAGTGAACTAAATAACTTGACAAATGGTTTGATTCTTTCTTGATCAAAATAAAGATGATAAAAAGGTCTTACAACTGCTTCTTTGCCATCATCGCTTTCGATTACACTGTCTCGGTCACTGTTGATGGACATTTCTGGAAAGGGAGGAGAACCATGTCCATACATGAGAAAAACACATCATGTAATAAACAGCTACATGGTATGACTGACATGTGATGAACAGTGCCTCGAGACACTGCTGAGGGTGTGTTACCATCACTAGAGAGGTCACCAAGTCCAACATCATCTTGCTCCATGAAGGCCTGGGAACCAATCAGATATGGTAGGGGCCTGTCCACATAAAGGTCCTGAAAATATCAAAACAGAGAAAGGCACAGAGAGTACAACACAGTCAAGTCATTATTTGTGAAGAAGGATGTATATGACTGCAATTACGTGAATAAATCGACAAGAGGCACTTGAGCTGCCTCATGTCCCGCCATATTCACCAGATTAAAAATAGACCAGTGGTGGTTTTCAGTAGGTTCAAGAAAATCAGTTTCCCTCATTAATATGCAAATCTATGCAGCAAGTTGCACCAACATCTAAATCAGATGATCGACTCTAGACAGCACACACACGCGCGCACACACACACACACACAATGTACCATGGTGGCGGGGCATAAAAAGCTGACGATATACAGTGGTGGCCAAAATTATTAGAACACTTGGCATACATTTAAGAGGTTTCAGTTGCTTTTGTTCAATTGGCCATTAAAATACCCATAAAACGAATGAAATATATACAAAGTCATCATTATGCTCTATAAACCATAGAATAGAGCCATCATAAGGAGATTTACGTCATTTTCCTTACAAAAAACAAGCTAGGCCTATTTCACTGTCAATGTCACACAATCATGTTCCTTCACAGAAGAAGCCAAATTACTTGTGTAATCATTGTCAGGTGTGATGGTGGTTAAACTGATGGTGATCAAGAGTCTTAGGACACAGCTGTGTGATTCTTTTGAATTGCTGCAGAAGGTGGACATACCAAATATTAAAGTTAAAAGTGGATAAAAACAGTAGGACTCACTTCATCTGATATTTGTTGTGCTCAGAGCAACCATCTGCATGCTTCATGAACATTATGAAATGAAGATCATGTTTTGGAGGCAAGAAAAGGTCAATATTTTCAGATCTGTCAGGTGTTCTAATAATTTTGGCCACCACTGTAGATACACAAAACCATCTCCCTTGATGGTCGTTTCATCTTTCCTGGTGAGATTACAAGCACACCTTGGGCTCCAGAATGGCCTCCACTCTGTCTGTGGTCTCCTCATCCTCTGAGTCAGAGTTTCCTGCTTTGATGTCCAGCTGCTCGAAGGCGGAGTCCAGCACCCTGAGACCGTAGTTCACTGCTTCCTGCATCTTAGGGATCAGCTCTGCCTCCTTCTGCTCCCGAGTCTTCTCCTGAGGGAAAACACGTTTATTAATGTTAATATGGTGGCCAAATCATTCTGGGAACAATAATCTTCAAGTGCATTGTTCAGTCAGTATTATACTGGTGGAACTGTGTTGTTGCCTGTGCTTTAAAAATTTAGGAAGAAGAAGGATGAATTGTTTATACCTGCTCAGGCTGCTTCTCCAAAGCCTCAGCCTTGGGTACAGGCTCCTCTACCTCTTCATCATACACTCTCTGATTCAGGAAACAAAGAATAAAGACACTTGTTACCGGGTAGATTACACCATCAGATGCAACTTTCTTATTCTTGTTATACATGATATAGCATGTTAGCCACAATGAAACTATAATAAGTAACATTACAATATTACAGTCACTACAAAACAGAACTAATGTGATAATACATTACATTTTCAATGAACTGTGTATTGGAAAGCATGAGGAAGTCATTAAAGACAGAGTGCAAGCAGCTGTCTGTGGCCTTGGTCTCACGAATCAGACTATCCAGTTGCTTTTCAATCTCATGGGTCTTTGACAGCATTCTCTGGGAGAAGTCTTGGAGGAACAGGAAGAGCTGTGTAGGAGGAACAAATTCTTTGAGTTAGCCACAGTTGCAATACGCCAAAGCCACTTTTGCATTACAGCGAAGCAGAGCTCAGTGGGTTCAGAGCAGTAGGATTCTTAAAGAGTTACTACTGCAAGCGTTACTTGATAAAAGGTGATCAAACAGTTTGCATGGGATATCCCAGAGCCAAAGAAGAGGTTTCTGACTTACCCCTGAGTCGGCTGCCAGGGACCAGTTGGCACTGGTGTGTCGCATCTCTTCAAGTGTCCAGGGTCTCTCCCAAACCTGAGCATCTTTCCCCAAGTGGTCACTCTGGCTCGGGCCATTCGCCATTCCATCTGGCAACCCGCTCATCTGCAATCAGATCACTTGTTGCTACTGACGCAATCAATGATATGGAAAGACATCCAAGCAGCTAACGTAACTAAACGTTTACTATTGTAGTTCCACTGCTACACTAAGCGACACAACAAGCTAGTTTGTGCGTTGGCGACACAACTCTGCGCAAGACACAGAAAACATGTCGTGTTGCGTATAAAGTTACTGAAATGCAATATCCTTCAACTGGCTTTCACAACCTGGTGGAATGTACCTCTGCTGTAAGAGAAAGCGGAAACCGACTGCTGTTTGGCCGCTAGCTAGTTAGCTAAGATAACTAATGTTAGCTAACAGGGTAGCTAACGTCAACGTTAGCTAAAGCTATTCAAGGAAAGACAGAATACGCTGTCGCTAACGCTTACCTTGAACGTCTCTGATCAACTATTGTCCACGATGGTAAATTGTGGTCAGAAACGACGTAGAAAATGAGATCGATTATGCTAAATTTGGCCTTTTCCTCATTGGTCTTCTGACAGGTCAGCCATGTTCCGTCTGCAGACAGTCACCTGACTACCGTTGCCTAGCAACCCAATGAAAGTGGGGCGGACTGGTGAACGAACCTATGAGACTATGAAAACAAACAGCTCTAAAATAAACATTACTTTAATTTGGGTTCAGCTTTAGTCAGTGATTACCTGTGATGGTCACTATTACTTGTCTAGGCCTAACAACATGTTTTAAAGTGCAAATGGAACACAATATTACAGAGCCAAATTTGAGGAGATAGTATTTTATAGACTAATCCAGATAGTATTTGTCTGTTGTCTGTTTACATCTGAAGTGTTGTTTATTGCAGGAACACTTCTGAACATGTGCACAAAATTAAGAAGCCCTGACAATGATATAAACCTTCTTTGCAGCTTTTCCAAGACAGTCCTAACTTTAACCTGTCTGACCCAAACACCCAAATGCTGGATTGGGATTAAGACAACCTACACAACCCAAAACTAAAAAGACATTCCACAGGCAACAGGACACAGGGAAGAGGCGTATCACCCATAATGTCAAAGAACACCCAGAAATAAGATGTAGTATGCAGAACAAATCTGTAGTGCACAAATATAGAGATAAACCACTGCTTATTGTGTGCCAGGTGTTGCGTACCCAGTGAAATTACTCAAGTATGCAAGGTACATCAGTGCTGTTATGCTGTCCTGAGAGTAGTTTTATGAGACAGATGACATCACAGAGATCTGTATTTCTATACATCATTAATGTACTAGCTTTACATTACTGTTATAATATCCTGATTACTTATTTATGGTCTAGTTAGTTGTTACATTGGTATATTGTATGGTAGGATCAAAGACATTAGGAATAATAACACTCATGAAATTGGTGCTTTGAGTGTCAGCAATATCTTACCAGTGTGTCACCATCACATAATATGATATAAACATGAGTCACAGTGTCAAAGTCACATTTGCTGTATTTAACAGTATATTCATTTGTCTACAATATTGGAAAAGTAAAAGTGCTGCCTGCCACGCCCTGTCTTGGATAATGTGCTGAGTGTGGAAGCTGTAGAGCACTCGATGAGTCAGAGTACTTGATGGTACTACTTTAATTTGGCTGTGACTCAAGTAATTCCCATCTGATTTAAAGAAACATTTTTTGAGGCATTTTCTGATACAGAAGATGCACTGGATGATTTCAGACATCAGGGACTGGCTCATTGTTAAAGGGAAGAGCATCTTTAGAGAGAGGAGAGGGAAAAGGGCCAGACCGAATACTTGAAAAACACACCGGCTGACTAAACTATAACTAAACCATCTGCATTGTTTCTAACCCCAGCCCACAAATCTGTGATACGTAACTTTATTTGGTAAAGGATGAAAGAAAGCAAAAGCAAAGGAACAGCTTGACAATTTTGTGTTGAAGTTGTATCATAGCTAACATTAAATCAAAGCTAAAGCACTGAGGACCTTGTGTAATATTACACTAGTTGTAGGTTGGTAGGAGAGAATACACACAAGGAAACAGTCTCTTTCTGCTCTGTCCGCCTCCACAGAGCAGATTGAAATTAGGAGGTCTGAATGCAGAATTAGCTACAGAGCAGCAGCTTTAGAGTTGGATCAGTGGATCACTTATACTTGGACATTGATGACATGGCAATGAATTTGACATGAAGTAGGCATGTGACACCAGCTTTAAGTTAAAACAAATCAGTTGATGGTGAAACTGATTCATTTTCCCTCACATTTAAGAATCTGTATTGATTGGTCAAATATGTGATGTGTGAACAGCAGTCTAATGGGAGTTATCCAAGATGTGTAATACTTTGGAGGCTGTTATTGAAATGGAAGAGGTGAACCATCAGAATAGATGAAGTATCCTTCATTATTTCAGATGCGGTTTACATGGAGGCAAAACAAACAGCGTCCATGTTTCCAGAGGCAGAGGACTTCCTCATCTATCTCTAGACACACAGAGACCATCTTAAGTATAAACAGTATCTTTCATTAGATAGCAAAAAATCAATGTTGTTCAAGAAGGTTCTCGCAATATCTGACATAAACCTAAATAACTTGTGTTAGTGAACCTGAAGTAACTAATTTGACCAAATTAGTTCATACACATTGAAACGCTTCAAATGAAATGCATTTGGGTACAGTGATTTGTCGATTCATGGGATGCTTTCACAATATTTACATGTTTAGTATGTAGTCATACTACATTTTTGTTTTGTAAAGGTAACCAAAATAAACAATGTTACATGTAACCCAAGTTTATTTTCAGTATTTTGCAACAGCAATTAAAAAGTCTTTAATATTAAAAAACATTTTCCCAAAAGGGAAATTCAACAAAATTCCAACATTTCACACTGACAGGAACAAAACTATGACAATCAACAAAACAAATTGTTACAAATAGTCTTGTTCAAGACTTGTAACAATGTAAACTATCTGGAAATAATTTATAGTCATTTCTTTATCACTGATAATTTTATAATCAAACAAGCATAATCAAACAAGCATTGCTGAGAAGCCACATTATTAGCCCCAGTTTGTAAACTGATGAACTGATAACCAGACCCTGCTTAAACATTGGAAATAGATACAACACCATGCATCAAGGGAACCTTCAACCAGCTTTGCCTAGAAAAAAAGAAAATGTAGTATGCTATCTCTGCAGTATGCTGGGGCTATGCATTATCACTAAGCATGCCATGTGCAAGGCCAGCTTTTTAGATGAAAAAGTGGCTGTATAGCTGAAAGGAGATGTTAAAATCAATTTGCTACAAAAAAAAGTTGACACTAACAAATTACTTCTGGATGCAGGGCAGACAGACAGTTGGGGAAATATTGATAAGAACATAAGAACCGCTAGGTTGTTATAGGCACTTAATTGCAATATACAAACCACATTTTTGTATATTACACAGTTGACAAATGAATAAAACAGCAGCAAAGCAGAGAGCAATTTATATAGGATCTTAACATTAATTTAATTCTCAAAAAGTCCTACATTAAGCCATGTTCAGTTGGTTTCTTGTTCAGCACTAAGTACGAATTAGATCAGGTCACAACCATCGACAAACATTCTGATCTCTTTTGAAAGGTAATACAAAAAACATTTTTTTAAATTCCGGTGCAAAAAATTATGTTGGGGGTTTGGGGCATGAGAGGGCAGGAGAGGCAAAAAGTGCAAATAGAAAATAGTTTACCCAAATAGGGTATGGCAATAGCTATGAAAACTAAGAAAATCCCTATGACTTTGAGTGATACGCCACTAGCTGGCTAAGGTAGGAAGTTGATCCTGATCCTCAGTCTCTTGAGTTGATCTCTCTGTCTCCACCTCAGTGTGCTCCAAGTCTCTCTCCTCAGTTTGCACACCCATGGCCATTAACTCTTTGTATCCCAGAAGCTCATTCTCTGGCATCTCTTGGCTCAACTTCTCAAGCATCAGTTCTGTTGTCTCCTCCTCCAGTTTCCTGTTAGTCTCATCAGCTGCATTTTCTTCCTCCTTTTCTGTTAGCCTTTCCCTCAGTTTCTTTCCCTCTTCCTCTTCCTCTTCCACCCACTCCTCTTGATCCTTCAGTAGTGTGTCCTTTTGCCACCCTTTCATTATTAACCAAGTCCTTCACAGCAATACAAGGCTCCTCTTGCTCTTCCCTCTCTATATCCTCCTCACCATCCTTGGCAACGTAATCCTCTTCAATCCCCTTGATTTCCTCCTCTTTTTCGTCTTCCTCCATAATAGCCTCTTGTTCCTCTATGACAGTATCCTGTCCATCATCACTTTCCTCTGTCTCCTCCTCTGTCTCCTCCTCCTCTCTCTGGCTGGTGCTCATTGTATCCCCAGCTAAAGGCTGCCAGTAGTCATACAGCTTACCCTACGGAAGGAAAACATAGGATTGCAAATCAGAATTACAAAATCTTAGGTCTTTATTGGAAGACTCCTGAATTGAACTTATTTTAGCCAACTCTGACAGCAGTACATTAATCAAATGTTTATATTCTATGGCTGTTCTAAGACTACTGCCATTATCTTTTGGTAGACAAATCATCCTGGCATAGCAACGTCAAGTATTGATGTGAGGAGGATTTGACTACTGTACATGGAGAGGTCTGGTCCTCTGACAGAGCATCTGCCACTTGGTGTAGATCCTGGCCACAAGGTCCTTCACCTGGAGGGAGGAAGAGGACTCATGTTGTACAACAGAGCAACCATTATACCACAGCGCGTGAGGCTTGTCCATGTCAGTTCATTGACTTTGCATATTCAAATGATAGCCATGCTAGGTTATATCTTTAGATACTACTGACAGAAAAACATCTTTACTGTTCTCACATACATTGCGTAAACAATTTATTTATTGATAGTGAAGGATTTTGTAGAGATGATACAGTGCAAATCTTGGTGGCTGCCCAGTCCACTTTAGAAATCAAATTCCTGGCCATTACTGGTGTGTCTGGTAGATGTACATGGGAATGTATCCTATGTATCCTGGGTATGGACTCAAAAGTTTGGTTCTAATAATATATTCCACATGAAAACTTTTAAATGGTCAAATTATTATTATTATTATTTTAAATTGGTTGTTTAAAATAACTTACTACTACTTGATAATATACACCTTCCACTCACCTTGCTCCGGTACAGACATTTCTCGCTCTCTCTGATGTCACACTTGATGTGTGTTTCCAGCTCAGTGCACAGAAACAGCAGCTGCTCCTGAGGGCCAGAAAAGAAGGCCAGGGCAGAGAAGAGGACAAGGATTAACACAGCTTGCACGGGGGGGATATCACCGTCCTGTCCCCAGACATTTAAAATCCCCATGCCAGATGAGCTGAAACCTAGACGGCGGTCTCTGCTCCGAGACTAGAGGTCAGCAAGAACGAGAGATTGAGAATTTAGGGCAAGCAGTACCTTCTGATGATTTGGGAAGAACTGAAAATTGGATGCTTCATTTGCCAAGGTCAGAAGGCTATAGCAGAGGTAGTAGCTCTGAAACACATGATAAACAGCAAGATCAGAAAATGTGTGAATGATGTTTAATAACGTCACAATGCAATGCCGCTCAAATCCTCAAATTACTCTTTTACTGATACCCAAAACCTAGACAAGAACAGAAAAATCTAAAATAACCATTTTGATCTCCCATGCAGTTAACCCTATCCTGACCTGTTGGTCTAAGGTGGCCATGTCCTCTTCCTTTTCTTTCTGTTTCCTGCTGGAGGAGCTCAGCATGCCTCGGAGGAGGGTGGAGGGCTGCATACGGGGTAGGTATGGCCGCAGGTCAGCAAGCTGGGCCAGGGGAGACAGGGGAGACAGGGGAGGGTTACGGGCTACTTAGACACTTATTACACAGTGATAGTCATTTCATAATAACTCAATACAAAAGCAGCTTGGCCTGCCTAATGTCATAGTCATGATGATATACTAAACATAATCAGGTATGCCAATTAGCTCTTTTAGATAATTAATACATTAATTAGCAAATATTTACTTGTTTTCATGGGTGGCATTAATATGAACGTCATATTTTAAAGCATTAAGGAGTTTATAGCACAAATACGAAGCAAGATGCTCCAAAATGTAAGTGCATAACAGAACTGGATCACCTACTCTATAGAGGCGCTACCTGTTGCTTGTGCTGCCTCAATAAAGCTGTGAAGCCTGTTCCGTTTCTGACCCGACACCCTGTAGTGTCGACTAAGCTCCCTGAACCTCCTCAGTACAAAATTGTTAGCTGGAATCTGAAGGCATGTTACACTCGAATACCTTACCTGAAACTCTCTGCCAGTAGGCCGGTAAGTGCAATTTTCATCCAACAATTTAGAGATCATGGATAGACCAAGATGTCGGCGCAGTTGCCTATACAAAAAAAACACACAAATACATTTAAAAAAAAGTAAATGGAGTAAAATCGACAAAGAAGCAAATAAAATATATAAAAGAGAAATAAAGGGAGAGGAGTTGGTCAGAGGTGGGTGATGAGATGAGAAGAAACAAAGTAGGAGAGCCTTACTTTCCACGTGTGCTGTCAGGCAGCAGTTGAACCAGCCAGCACATGTTGTGGTGGTCATCTGTCAGATCAGTAAGGGCCAGACAGATTCTAGGCAGCTAGGAGAGATACAACATTACATTCACAAGAGGCACATTTACATTAACACTATACTGTAGCTTTCATACAATGACATTCTGAGCATAAACGAGAGCAAATTCACAATCTAATAGAAATACAAGTCATATTCTGTCATATTCTCGTTATCCCTGTGTAAGGCTTGGCATAAAGGAACCAAAGACCTCGTTGAACTGACCATGGTGTCCCAGTCCCTGATGTTGTTGACGATGTTGTACTGTAGACAGCACAGGTCCACATTGGGCTGGAGGGTGAGCTGCGTGTCCAGGCTCACTTTGCTCACCACCGTCAGCAGCAGCAGCAGCTCGTGGTCACTGTACACCCGTGGACACAGGGCTGTGCAGTAAGACAGGTACTGCAGACAAAGACAGAGGAGAAACAAGCAAGCTGGGAATGATGTGCACGCAGACACGCTCCAAGCTGTTTCTGACAAACGCTCGCACACACACACACACACGTCAATTGTCCCTATCAGACATCCATTTCCTATTCTGTCTCACCTTGAGGATGTTGTTATAGTTGTGCTCAGGGAAAGTGCTCTGTTCCTTGTTGCTGGAGGGACTCTCAGAACTGATATGAATGTCCTCCCTACAAAAAAAAACAACACAAAATCAACTGGGTGAAATTACAATTCCAAAGATAAAACATTATCAGCTCTTTTAAAATTGATGGAATGAATGCGGAAACACATAAAAAATAGGAACACTACTTACAGCAAATCTCCTTCTGTGAAGGGAGGTTGAAGGTTCTCAAAAGGGAATAGGGTGACAAAAGGAACACCCATATTCATCAGGACCAGTGTCACATTTGCCACACTCGGTACCCACACTTCAAACTGCTGGCTTCCATTTTTCACTGAGGAAAAAACACACAGAGAAAAGCATCCATCACTTCCCCTAACCGTTCTGAGTAACAAAATACAAAAGGCTTACCAACCAAAACAGACACCAACCTATCTGATAAGCAGCAGTGGAGGCGATGTGACGGAGGGCCTGGAGTATCTTTTCTGAGATCATCCTCTCAGTGTGGACTGACATCATCTGACAGAGTCAACAAAGTATTACCACCAGAAGCTTGAGACATTTGGAGAAAAACGACAGGCTACGGGGGGGGGTATGCAGGGCCTACCTTGAATAGGAAACGGGTAACCTGGGCTGGGCAAGGGGAGGGGAAGTCATAAGCTTCCTGGAACAAGCCAATATTGACATGCAATCTCAGCTGAGCAGGGCTGGACCTGATGGAGGGCAGGAGAAAAGGTGTTAACAGAGAACGACGAGGGGAATTCATTCTACAAAACGACATGGTCTTTAGCCCCATTCGGACGGGATTAATTTTACAGGGTAACGTGGGTAATTAAACATTTGCATGGCTCCTCGGTAATTTCAGTCATCGATCCGGGCGGGATTCAAAGTTTACGTGTGTGTTAATGTAGTGTGTGTGTGTGTGTGTGTGTTCCCTTGAATTTTAATTCCATCAATTCAGGAAGTTAATTGAAAATTCCTATTCCCCTGTTCCAGTTACAAAAAGCATAAACCGAACAGAACCACTAGAAGGAGCGCTTACCGGCAGCCCATTGAAGCAGTCTGCGGGACCTGCCTCTTCTAATCTTCTGCCTTCTTATGGGCTCCCAAGCAGGAGCACTAACGTTGTGTATTGTCCGTTCATCTCATTCAAGAGAGCAAAAGCCTCCTCGAGTGCTTCCATTTCAAACCGATAAAATAACAGCTGGCGATATGGTAGGCTATCTATTACGCGCAAAAGATCATCGCACCAGGAAGTAGTATACCCGCCAGAATTCTTGTTCTAAACAGCCTGCGAACTCTGTGATATTTATCTCAAATGACCAAGATGTCTATCCGGACGGTACTAAAATGATCAGTGCACCCGTGAGTTTGCTGAAAAACAGTAGGTATTTGGGGCCGGAATTATTCTGTTCCGTTCTGGACGGGATTAAAATTAGTGAATAGCGCTGTAATAAATTGAATTACCTGACCTCCCCTAGAGAAACTAATCCTGTCCGAATGGGGCTTTTGTTAGGGGAGAAGCAAGTCTGTTATTTCTTCCTGTCAAAATCAACAGGTGACATGTCACCTTACAATACCACTGAAATTTTTACATTCACCTTTGTGAGGGAGATGTGAATCCATTTTTAAACCATGTCCATTTCCCAGTCGACCAAACATATGATTGCCCAATTCACACATCTTCACACAAATTCATGCTGGTTGAAAATCCTGTTTCTTCCCCCCTCCCAATGGTCCACTTCTAAATGACTCTCGCTTTGAGTGCCTTACTCCTCCGGTCTTTCACACGTGCAGGCACAAGCACAGACAAACACAAACACAGCTCACCAGAGAAGTGTTTTCTGTAGTGTCTCCTGCGGGTTGACCTTGCATTGTCTGAGCTGCAGTGTGTGCTGGTTGAAGAGCCGGCCACAATTCTCCAGGTTGAACACCACCTCTCCTGGATGCACATCCCTGATTGCGCTGGACATCAATGAGTAACGCTCCAGGAATTCCCTGGGAAACAAAATACAAGAACAGTTCATAAAATACAAATAGAGATGTACAGATGTACATGGACAGCATGCAAATGACGGTACGCAAAATCTGTCGCACGGTAATTTAAGCTTGTTCATAGTTACCAAGAACTGCTATAGATGACTTGCACGTGTGGCCAAACATTTTTGAAAACATTCAAGAGAAGAAAATCCATTTCACACAGGTTTCATACAATCAGGCTAAAACAAGTGTCATTGTTTGCGCCACGGTGTGCTTTGAAGCGCAAACGGTGAAACAGGCCGGTAACACACGTTTATGAATAAGAAAAGAAGATACCGTGACCGTATCTGCCCTGAACGCCACGTTAATCTGGCGGTGTGTTTTATCAATCTGGCTGAATGTGTGAAGGTCTAGATGCACGCTTGTCTTCTTACTGTTGTTCAGCTGAGATTGCTTCCTCCCGGTTCTCCTCTGCCTCATCGTATTCTGCTATTCTCAACAGATCCTCTTCACAGGCAGTGAGCAGTTTTGTCTGAATCTCTTTAGATCTGAGCGACAAACAGGAGATGCACCGTTAAACCCACCATGTTAGCTACAGATTAAAAAAAGACATGTGCAATGGGAGTGAATTTTTAATGTGTAATAATGTACTTCTTATTGCGATTTATTTCCTTCAGCATCTGATCCAGGTTGTTCATGTAGGTGCCTGGTTTTGCTTTGGATGACAATGGCTGCTGGAGAAAAAACAAAAAAAAAGACAGAATTGTATTTCTTTTTAGTACCACACAGAGACGTTTTGATTGGTCCTGTAGCTCAGTGAGTTGACCATGGTACTAATACAGGGTTAGAGGTTCGATTTTCACTAGGGCCACCTTTGCTAAAAAATATGGCACTATACTTCATTAAAACTGTCCGCGAAACATCTCAAAATAGCAAGGTAGACAACACATTGCTAGGCATTGGTTACTCCGTTTCACAGGATCACCAATTCGTCAGTAACATAAAAAAAAATCAAGATAAACCCTGGTTGGTTGTAGCTTACAGCTTTGGACTGGCAGCTGGGACGCACAGGTGTACTGGGCTCTGAGCAGGGCTCCCTTCTCTGGTGTGTCGGGAGGCTTGGCGATGCGATCCATCATCTCCTGCAAGGAGAGCAGCTGCTCCTCCTCACTGCTGTGCGAACTCTGGGTTAGATCAAAATCTAGCTCAAGGCTCAGGCCCAGCTCCACATCTGAAGGGTCCTCTTCATCCGCCCGCTTTCCACCCCCTTCAGCTTCCAGACTACCCACGGGTGTAGTGGGGGAGCAGGATGCAAAAGTGCAAAAGCTAGCCGTGTCTGCCAGGAAAGTGCATGGTCTCACATTGTTGAGACAAGATTTGGGTCTCTCGTCAATTTTAACAAGCTCAACATTAAGCTGTCTGCCTGAGGGAGCGAAGCGGCTGTTTTTAAGTCCAGTGTCTTTGGGGGGAACGTTTTCCAATTTCACCCTCTCCAATGTTATAGTTGGTACGGAGATTTTTGGGTGAGGAAATAATGAAAGGGGAGAGATTTTGGTATCCAGTGCAGGGGGGGGGAGAGTTATTGAGAAGTTCTGAGTTTCGTGGCCGAGAGGTCCAGTTGGAGGAGTACTGGAGTTTGTCACTGTGCTGGACGAACCATCTTTGTGTGAGGCGGGGGACGTGTTCTGTGGCCCCTCTGTGCTGAGCTTTACTGGTCTGTGTACGGGGCTGATCACATAAGTCAGGGGGTCTGGGGTGAAAAGTTCATCGATGTCGTTGGGTATTACTGAGGGTCTCCGTTGGCGAGTGGTTCTGTTGCGTTCTGCCGTGCGACAGCTCAGATTTGGTTTTGGGGCTGGTTTGGGAGTTGTAGTGTCCGACCCTCTGCTCTCCCCTATGTTAGCCTCACCTTTGGTATCCTCCCTGCTCAAGGACTTGACCTGTGAGACTGGAGTAGAACGTGGAACGTAGCATGTATAGGAGAACAGAGTGCTTGAATCACTTTTCTTCTTTTCCTCAGCCCCTTTCTTCAAATTTTCTTCAACTGGCTTTGAAGATGATTTTAACTCCTTCAGCCTCAGAACCTGATTCTGAATCGGAGTCATATAGGCTGGTTTTACCCCTGATGATGGTTGTCTGGATATCGGTGATGATGATGACAGGATGGGTGTAACTTTGGGTGATGGTGTCCAGCATGCCAAGTGGCCAGGTGGTGGTTCTGTCTGCAGATGGCCAGTTGTGGTCTTGGGTGACAGTTCCAATGTTCTCCATAAAGGCTGAGATACCAGTGACGGGCAGATGGAGTTTGGTGTTCGTGCTGGGCCAGAACTCATGTCCTGGAGACACGGTTTCTTGGTGGTGTTGTCAAGGTCTTCAGAAACCCTGCCTCTCTTCAGAGATGAGCAGCCCCCTGGTGTAGAGAGAAAAGGACATCGATAATAACTTTTGAATTGAACAATATTCAGTGTTTATAGCAGGGACGCTCAGATACAGATCCTGGAATTTTATATGATAACAGGAAAATATAGTACTGTATCAGATAATATCCCAAATACTAAACTCTGTTACCAAGAGCCATGTGTAGCATGTCAGTGATCAAGTAACTTCAATTTCTGCCTTTTTCACACCTGGAAGTATGTTAATAATAAATAAATAATAAATAATAAAATAAAAACGGATTGCATCTCAATCATTTCTGTCCAACGAACAGTTTATACTGTTCAGTAAAAGTAATAGCTCAGTACTTATCTGCCAGTACAAGTTTACATTTTTCTTTTAAGGCATTTAGCGATGCGTTTGTCCAGAGCCACTTGCAATGAGTGCAACAGTAGAAGAAGTTAATTTCCTAGATCACAGGAAAACACAAGCAACCAATAGTAATGACTGCCAAAGTGCAATATTCCTGTGGTCATAGTACTAGGGAGAGAAATACGGTGAAGAGTGAAGGAGAGAGGTAGAAGAGGTTTTTTGAGACCATTAAGAGGAGAGGGACTATGGGCATAGTTCAGTAGTCAGAATCTGTATACGCAGTAATAAATAATCATAAAAACAGGTTATTTCCCAATTCATAGAATAGTTTCATAGTAAGTAATGTGTATTGACAAATGGGGGCTATGGTGACATTTTCTCTTTAATCACTATGGTAGCAACAAAATGCACTTTACAAATGTATGTAAATAGCCTATAAAAAACAACCTAGAGTATTCTCATAATTTATATGGTACATTTATCACAATACTGTGGAAAAAATGGCCATCACATTACCTCGAGTTAACTTCTCACTTGAAAGTGTTCCTTTGTGTTGTTGGGAAGCATGGTCCTAAAAAAAGAAGAAAGGGAAAAGAAGTAGTAGTAACTCCTTGAGAAACAGGTTTCCATCTGTGTTTATTTGACAGTACTATGCATCCTATCACAGAAATATCTTTAGGTCATGGTCAACTTCAAAAATGTAGAACAACTAGCCCTTTGAAAGATTTGCACATTAAAATGTTCATCAAATGAGTCGACAGCTAACAAGTTATTTTGAACTCAGGGAAGACTCGTTAGCTTGTGACCAAACAACTGAGCTACTATTCTACTACCAAGGTCCCAACGCCATAAGCCTGGCTTTTGCTTGCAGAGGGCTACCATTTGTGTAATGAAGAGACAAATAGTTCAACATCTATTAATAAAATAGTGTCATTAAACACATGAAGCACTTTACCTGGCAAGCAGCCACAGGACTGCGCATGGTGGGTAAATGTGAACCATGATTCCTATCAGGAGATTGGCTAATCTGAGAGGACTGGCAGCGCCATGGGCGCCACTGACTGTTACTGGGACTCCAGCAGCGCGGTGAGCCACCTTCCTGACCTGTCCTAGGGGTGAGGGACGGAGGCACAGAGGGTCTGTGGGGCTGGACAGAATCTACGGAGCTTCCAACACAACTGGATCGGACCTAACAGAATAAATGTTTAGGGTCACAACAAATCAACATCATATAACGCACAGATGTACACACCATACACAAGACCACTTCTTCACCAATACAAAAACTTAAATTGATGATGACAGTATTAAAAAAGGGCAAATGATACCTTGCTTGATTCCCGTCTTTGTGTTATTCCATATTCCCTTCCTGTGCTGGTTAAAGTGACCTTGGGTTCAGTCAGTTGATCACTCCTCATGGAGGAGGATGGGGAATACTTGTTTATATCACTCCTGGAATGGGGGTATGTACCCTGAAAGACTTTGGAATTCACAGACGTGGGCAGGGGCGTCTTAGCTGGGGAGTTCATGTTAGCTGGGCTGCTTGGAACAATCCCTGATGAACGCATTGACCCTGGGGGTTGAGGAGGGTGCTGCGGAGGATCTGGGCTGCCCTTATGGCACAATTCAGGGCTTTTCAGTGGTAACATTCTCCTGGGTAGTGGGTGTGAGAGCCGGTTAGGGACCTGAGAGGGTTTCATTGGAGTCTCCTGGAGGAAGGAGGCCAACTGAGAGCAACGTTGGGAAGGTAAGTCCTTCACTGAAACACAAAAGAACATGCATGCATTATAGTCTAATGGCTCCCGAAATGTTTTGTGCCATCAATTATTCAGGTTTTTCTTGTTATTGGCTGGGCCAGCCAGTGGTGCAGCCACGGCTGTCGATGATTGTCTTACGATTGTTCACATGTATCCGTTTTGTAATGTGCTCAAGGAGGAAGGTATCACATCAAATCCCTACGTCAACCAACTGTATTTTGCCATACAGTATCAAGATTTCCTCCAAGGTTTTACATAGGTCGCAGTTGGACTCAAGATGCAAGTAAATGCAAATGCATGACAGCAGCATCTTGTGTGCTAATGGTAAATGTAATGTATTTTATTATGATGTTATTATTTGGTATTCTATGTAAATAACTAATATTGTGTATGTATTTTCCATATCTGGATATCCAGTATTGCTGGTCTGTTGCTGATATCCAGTATTGCTGGTCAATTTGATGCTGCATTCACATCATATGGGAATAAACCATCTGAATCAGCTTTTTCAACTCAACACAAACTTGATACATCAAAATGGGTTGGCGTTATGTTTTATAGCAAAAAATACATTGCAATATCAACCACATTTGCATTGTTTTACCAGGCAACTCGATGTTTAAAATAGAATTGGATGTCTTAAAAGTGGTTTATTAGCTGCCACCCTGAGTATGACTTTGTCCAAAGCTTCCTCAAACATTCTCAACATGTGCTACAACCAGCAGGGATGGAGTGAGCAAATAATGATGCTATAATATAATAATGCTATTCGTCGTTTCATATTAGAACAGCAGTGTTCAACTGTGTGCAATGATGTGGACGCTTATATTGTAACATCAAACTGGAATTAGAACTAGATATTCACTCCCGGCTTGTATGGGAGAACGTTTCTGTGCGCAATGTCTAGCTAGTCTAACCTAAATAAGTAGTATCATTACTTTATCCAAACATAACTGAATCTCGAGCCAAATATACTGTATTGTTAGCTGACTAGATGCTGATACAAGGTCTGCCATTTTGACCTACCTTTACTCCTTCGAGAGAAGTATTCTGAAAATGTTCTGTAAAAAAGCGAGAAAGTGGATGTTGGTCATTTTGCCCCCAAATGAACTGTCAATTTGGTCTCCCAGACAACAAAAGCGTTGCAGTCCAACACAGGAAGAGAGAGAAAACGGCGTGTATTGGAGCTATGAGATACCTAACGTTAGCTCTGGGCAACATAGAAACACACCTGTCCTGTTAATCCAAGTCTAGTTGACTACCAATCAGAAGACGATATGTGTCAACACAGGGAAGCATGTTTTGCTGAACAAATATTTTTGAGCTAACGTTAACCCTGGGGAAGTATCCGTCAACATTGACGAGCAGTGATGTTGCTGATTTGCTTTCTTTGCTGATTTGATCTTCTGCAGAACCTGAAGCTACTGTTCATAAATAGTCACGATGATATCAGTAATATAATATGTAACTAATAATAACTAATGTTAGCAATTAGCAGAGCTAGTCCGCTTGCTCCTTTAGCGATGTAACTACCAATGTTATGTTAGCTTACAGCAATAATGACATACCGCCATGACTTGAATAATATTAAGATTAACAACATGGCAGTGTTATTAACAAAGACTACGAAGCTAGCTCAATTTCCCGAAATAAACAGTGTTTTAGCGACGGTAACTATAGCTAACTAGGGAGTAAATATCACGTTGTTCCCGGAAATAAATGACGCTGTTTAGCTAGCTGGCTAAGACGCATACAACCCTAGCAACGGACTACAAACTAATTCCATAAGTTTTCTTACTGTCTCTTTCCTTGGTTTTCTGACGTTTTTTTCATTTTAAAGGTGAGGTAGATCTGTACAACTCCAAATTAGCGTTGATAATTGACTCCCAGCTAGAAAATGTCAACATCATCTCATGAACTTCTCCCGCCTGTAGTCGCATCTGCTAACATTACAGGAATTGCATTATGGAACCTGGAGTCCAGTATCTCAATTTAAAGGGATATTCCGGAGAAATGCGCCTGTAAGTTTTTATTCAGTAGAAGTACTCAGTATCCAATTTCCCTGTATTCTCATTATTTACTGAGCTACTGTCTATGATGGTTGTGAGACTTTGTTTTATTGATTTGTTTTATTGTTTTATTTATTTGTTTTATCCCCTGCCCTACCCCCCCCCACCCCCCCACGCACAACCACTTTATAACTTATAATTCCACTTTATAATTTATAATTTTTATACTTGATAATTTATAACTGGTACTTATAACTTTTTGTACTTTATAACTTTGTACTTTTTCTATTATTTGTACTTTATAACTTTGTAACTTGAACCTTATAACATTGTACTTTTTCTATTATATCTCTTGTGTTTTTTTAAATTATGTCTGTTATGTCCTTAGCATTAGCTAAGGATACTTTTGCTTCTTGTGAACGTTGTGCATATGACAATAAAAAACACTGAACCTTGAACCTTGGGTTACACACAAATAAAAGTCTTAGTAAGAAAAGTTAGTAAGTTTTGTTTTTTTTACAAATCGCAGGGCTCCTGATACTTAAAAATTGGTGAATCAGCTCAGAAAAGCGACATGAATTTTGTAAGTAAGTAAATATGAGACAAGGCATGAAAACAGTTTGGTTGGCCACAAGTGAAGTAATATTAATAGACACAGGCAACTCTGTCAAATCATTATGTGAAAATCAGCATGATATTTACGTCTAGTAATTACAATTTAACTCTTGATCCTGTGTAACAAGCATAGTCAGTAAAACACCAAGAAAATTAATTAAACCACAGATCACATTACATTTGCACATGACCACATCTTTATTACATCACAGGTTTCAATGTATATGTGACCAACACATTTGGAATTAACAAAAATATATATTAATTGGCAAAGATGTAAGACATGTTGGGACATTCCACACAGAATCCTCACTGACTACAACTGCTACTGCATAACGCTGTGGGTCCAGCTATGTGCATTACTGTAGAAATAGGTACTGGAGGCACATAAACACTAGGAGATCAATAGACCAAGGCAGACCAGTGTGGTCATACAGAGTAAATATGATGGGTTCAATTTAAAAATAATATATCCTGAGTAATCATGTTTCACCATGGTAATGTCATGCTGGTATCCAAATAATGGGTTTCTCACTGGCACAATGCAATACGGATAGCAATGTGGTGTCTGGTACCATTACAAAGATGGACTTATTTGACAAAACACGAATGAAATGTAAGACATACCACAGGTAGAAGCACCATACAAGCACACAGCTACCATTCACAGGAAGAAAGCGAAAGGGATTGCTTTGCTATAGGTCTCAAGAGATGAAAAATAGCTAACACATCATTTGCAGTGGTCCCTTTTGTTGAAAGTTGTTTAAAATTCTCATACAAAATGTAAACATAGATAATTAAAATAGACTACAATATTGCATTACTCTTAGTTGTCCAATTAAACATATAAACAAATCAAAAGATACTTTCTGCATTAAAACACAATTAATTATAGAAGGACTATGTACTCTGTAGTCAGTGTCCTCAAAGACTCAGTAGTTGCTCTGATAAGCAAAAAGGTCATCAAATACTACACTTATCAGTTCACTGATAACTTCAACAGGTGTAAAATGAATGGGCCATCTTAGCAAAAATGATTTACAATCTCTTGAGAGCTGTAGGCCCTGGTTCATCCCCATTACGCATCTTCTATTGTTCCTGCACTGTTCCAGTAGAGTGAGGTTGCCTTTGACACTAATCAGTTGCGGAGCTCTGCCTTTCTCTTGCTCTACTTCTTAGCCTTCCCCTGAGCAGCCACGGCCTCCATGGCTTTACGTACAGTCTCCTCGTCTCCCAGGAACTGCATGGGCTTCACGGGCTTCAGGTTCTTGTCCAGCTCATAGAGGATGGGGATTCCTGTGGGCAGGTTCAACTCCATAATGGCCTCCTCTGACATACCTGCAGCCCATACAAATAAAGCAGTTCATACAATTAGTAACAGGATTTAAAGCTCGATGCAGTGGGGGGTTCAAAAGTTTGAGTCCAATTTATTTACTCAGTTGATACGTCTTACAGAATACATTATTTAGAACTGATATTTTTAGATCTTTGAGAAATGCTCTTATGAAATTGATGGATGAAACAGCCTTGGTAGAGCAAAGGCAATGGATCCCATAGTTTTGGTAAGAGCTAGAGTGAATCCAATAATTATTCTAGTGCATGTTGGCAGGAGAAGTCAGTGATGAGAAGCAACACCTGCAAGAATTCAATTAAGATCTGCATTTAAATTCCATAGCGCCACCTACCCTCCAGGTGCTTAACGATGCCCCTCAGACTGTTCCCATGGGCGGCGATGAGCACCCTCTTCCCCTGTTTGATCTGAGGGGCGATCTCCTCATTCCAGAAGGGTAGCGCCCGGGCGATGGTGTCTTTCAGACTCTCACAGGAAGGAAGCTGGTCCTCAGTCAGGTCAGCATAGCGACGGTCCTATAGAGAGGACAGTCTTGGTAAGTAAAACAAAATAACAGACCAGAATAGACACGGCGAAAAAATGCGGTACCCCTTGTCTCTTCACGCTCCTTCCTCGGAAACTCACCGTATAGGCTGTGTACTTACTTGGGAATAGGGAGGGCATACGTCTGAATTGGACGTTTGTGCCCTAGAGTGTAATTCTGACTGAACTTTGAACTTGAACCAAAATACCAATGTCTCGCCAGTCATATATTAACTCACCCTGGACATGACAGATAATAGCATTAGGGCTTGTGCTGCAAAATAAAAAAGGACCTCGTCCCCAGTGAGCAGTATTCTGTCAGGTTTCATTTACACCTAAAACAGATTTATGGTCTTGCTGAATTTGAAGAACACCCAAGACCATCATTTCTGCTGTTGCCACACCCATTCATATGATGACAAACTTAAATGGGTTAAATGCCCAACTGCAGAGCTCGGTTTTAATCACACCTCTTGATTGTTATGCCTGGAGCTAAGAGTTGATCAGATTGCTGAATTTGTATACAATGGTTCATTTGCTCACAGGCTAACTGCTCAGTGTCAAGCCTCTTGGTTTAGTGTGGGGAGTCAATGTCTTACCTTGCTGATGGTAGAGTAGAAGGCATGGTCTGGGTCCATGGTGGGAGGAGGGGTGTCAAAGGAACGTCTCCAGATCTTCACCTGAGCTTCTCCGTGCTTGGCAGCTGTCTCTGCCTTGTTTAGCCCTGTTAGGCCACCGTAATGGCGCTCATTGAGCCGCCAGGTCCGGTGCACCGGCACCCACATCTGGTCAATGCTGTCCAGAACCAGCCACAGGGTCCGAACGGCCCGCTTCAGCACAGAGGTGTAGCATATATCAAACTCATAGCCGGCATCTGTGAGGTTCAGAGATCATAAGAAACTGGTGTTATAAAATCAATGTATTATTTCAGTAAAATTTTACAGGAAAATTACACCCTTGGATACGTTTCAGATACATTATACAGATAAATTACATCATTCGTCCGTGACTGGCATTGGCAAAAGCGATTATGCAACCTTACATAATAAAAACGCGTGTTTCTCACCGATTCCGGGCGGCCACGTAATGCGTGCACCATCCTAGAGTTAACTCATTTCACATTCACATATTTTACAATGGATGTTAGAAGAGAGACTCCTGCACTCACCTTTCAGGGCCTGTCCACCTCTCTTCGCCTCACGTTCCCCGGTGTCGCTCAAATCAGCATCAAACCAGCCGCAGAACCGATTCTCCTGGTTCCAGTTGCTCTCTCCGTGGCGAATCAAAACTAACTTGTAGGCAGCCATTGCTGAGAATGAGTCTGCGTCCTATTTGTCCAATTTGTCCAATTTGAAAAAATAAATGATGAGAAGTTGAGAATGTCAAAAGGGAACTTCCCCACTATAACCGTTCTGCTATATAACCTCCTTGCCTTTTTCCTGTGGATTGGTTACTCCCTCACTTCCTGGTTTTCACATCCAATGAGATTCCGTTAAATATGTCTCTTTTATTTCTCGACCAATGACAGTGGTAGGCGTCAGCGACAGGGACAGTTCCGTGACCTTCATACATTGTACTTTATTGACGTTTTCAGCTTGTATTCATTTGAGTAATACTTGAGTAACACCTCTTGCTCATTAACAGTAGTAATAGTGGATGAGTTATATGTAAACCAGTGGGGTAAGAGGGGCGATATTGGACAACAAATCACGAGATGTCGGAAGCTGTCTGATTTCATTGTGTTCATTCATCCACTAATGTGTTTCCTCAAATTTTAAACTGTATTAGAATGACTTGGCATATCTTCTTTCTTGGTAAAACAGGCATACTGTATTTTCAGTAGAAAATGGCAATTGACAGGAGGACACATATTTCACTCAATAACTTCACACACTGTTCTAAGTATTACATGAACACCTAAGGAATGTGGCTTCTATCATTTACGAAGCCCTTGCATAACTGTTATGAATGTGTTATAAACCGGGATTCACCCGTTATTCAACTGTTGCCCCGAGGCGGTCTGCCTTCAGCTTTCCAGGAAGCCAAATAGTAACTTCAATGCAGCTAAATAATGCTGCTAACGAAAATGAAGACATTTTAAAGAGAAAGGACTACGGGAAACTGTATACCAATATTATAAGAGGCCTCATTCTATTGATTCTTCCTCCTCTTCTTCTTCTTCTTCTTTTTCTTCTTCTTCTTCTTCTTCTTCTTCTTCTTCTTCTTCTTCTTCTTCTTCTTCTTCTTATTATTATTATTATTATTATTATTATTATTATTAGTAGTAGTAGTAGTTTTGTATTGCTGTTGTTGGTAGTAGCAGTAGTAGTTGTTATTGTAGCTAGTAGTAGGTTGTCATTGATCGAGCAGGATTAATCATATTACCAACGTTAGGACGGCAAGCAATGCATCGTCAGTTAAAAGGCACTGATCAATTCTAGCCTGATGCTTCAATTCAGGAGGGCATTAAGTCACTGAAACAATTTGAATTTAGGTGACGCTCCAACCTACAGCTGACACTTTCCAGCGCTGCCCTCCTCATTCATCAGCTCTGCAGAAGAAGGCGGAACGTCGCGGAGGCAAGGCAGCAGACTGGCCAATAGCGGCTCAGTATTGTGAGTGGGCGGGGTCTGTATGCGGAAGATGATGACAATCTTGTTTGTATGAGACGAGTTCAGAGTCCTGTCGACCTGCATGTTGGCTTCCATCTCTGCCCGTCGGCCTCTTAGCATTGTTCTCCAACCTCTTCCGGAATGGACGAAACAAGCCCGCTCGTCTCACCTCACCAGGATTCAACAGACTGCGGCTACTACCAAAGCGACGCCTCCAGTCCCCGTGGCGGGTTTGGGGCAAACGCTACACCGGGTTCAGTGGTTCGAGTGCCGCCTGGGAGCCCCGACCGCGGTCGGGAGAGACAGCCGCTCCTGGATCGGAGCAGAGGAAACTCTCCCCGGGACCATCACCGGAACGAGTTCACCGATGATCCAGAGTTCAGGGAGATCGTGAGGAAGGCAGAGCAAGCCATTGATGAGGAGATCTTCCCGGAGAGAATTTACCAAGGATCCAGTGGCAGCTACTTTGTCAAAGACTCTCAAGGGGTGAGACATTGTCCAGAAGCTAGAAATGTTTCTGTCTGATCATGGACGGGATGACTTGAAGGATGACGTCATGTAGTTACAGTCTTTCTTGTATGCTGTAACTCCCTAGGCAACCTGCTGTTGCTGACTACAACTCTCAGCTGTTTTAGCTCCCCTGACAGTGCAGAGAAAAGGTTCATCCTGTTTCCTGCATACATTGTGAGCTTGACATCTTGATGTTGCTGACAGTGACAGGTCTCCTAAAGACCGTTACCTTGATCTAAACAGATGATGGCACTGTCATCCCAAATTAGTAATTAGTACCTTACACAAAAGGTAGCCTGCAGCATTGCCTCATGACTTTGGTGGGCTTTGGATGCTGGTTGTCTTAATACTGCTTTGAGCCAAAACCCTTATTAACGTATTTAGACACCATGATGTTACTATTGCAGCAACGTACACACAGATGCAGGGAAAAAAACCAAGCAGAGCTCACATATCTGTTACATCTCCCACAGACCTGTTGAGAAGTGGCTTCTCTCACCACTCGGTGTGTCTGTGTGTGTCAGAAAAGATGGTGCAATATAGAAAAAGTCATGTGCCTTTGGAGTTTTCAGTGACTAAATGTGATCCAGTTATTTTAAGGACGTTGCCCAACCTTGGTTCCTTGTCTCGGAGCATATAAGTTGATAAGAGAGTTCAGGCTAATCAAGATGTTAAATCTCTGAACATAATGACCTCAAGCAGCATACTCTCACTAGCTGAATTCCTCTCAGCTCAACAAACTCAAATGTTCATTATACAGGTATTAAAAAAGCACAAGATGTAACTTTGTTATGGGGCAAGGCAGGAGCCAAGTACTTGCTTTGGGCAGACAGAAAGACCAGCCCCTGTCCCTGCCCTAGAACAGACTATTATACAGTTGATCATGTGAGGACACTTAATCTGATTGACATAAATAAGTTGCAAAACCACTCCAATTCCAATTTGTTAGTTGCAGTAGGCTCCTGCTTTGCTCATGAATCCTCTCCTTTGATGGCAGAGTGGAGGATGGAGCGTGATTGGTATTTCCTGGAATGCCTTGCTTACTTTACAGGGACTCGGTTATCAGCCGAGAGTGTTAGCAGTCTGAGAATAAAGGTATTATTAAATACAGATGTGTCTAGACTGGTGACGGGCTACTTCTCTCCATTAAATCCACATCTTGAAAGTAGTTTTTTATGTGAGAGAACTGTATCTTATTCCATCAGTGGGTTTTTTTTTGCAGAAGATAATTGGTGTATTCAAGCCTAAGAACGAGGAGCCCTACGGCCAGCTGAACCCTAAGTGGACCAAGTGGCTCCAGAAACTGTGCTGTCCCTGCTGCTTTGGTCGTGACTGTCTGGTCCTCAACCAGGGCTACCTGTCAGAAGCGGGAGCAAGCCTGGTGGATCAGAAACTTGAGCTCAACATAGTCCCCAAAACCAAGGTAGGGACATTTAAGCAGGCTCATGACCAGGGAGTTGTTTATAGGACTTATTGCACCCTAGTTTCAGTTTGTATTATAGTCCACCCTGAGTCATTTTCTTTTATGGATTTTTCACTTCTAGCCCTTTCTCGTTCTCTTTCACCTTCCTTCTTCCTTTTCATCTCTAGGTGGTGTACCTGGCCAGTGAAACATTTAACTATAATGCCATAGACAGGGTGAAATCTCGGGGGAAGAGGCTAGCCCTGGAGAAGGTGCCCAAAGTGGGACAGCGCTTCCACAGAATAGGCCTACCTCCTAAGGTAAAACCACGTGTGAACGCAGCTCTCATGAGCATCGCCAGAAGTGCTTTTTCCAGCGTCATATGTTGAAATGATGTGTTCAGTTGCAGAGGGTGGGTGTGTTATTTTGAAAACAGGATTGCTCAGCTCACATGTCCAATAAAACCCAGTGCACTTGATATCTCTAATATGTCTTCACTCCTTATCCACACGGTGCAGGTAGGGTCATTCCAGTTGTTTGTTGAAGGGTACAAGGATGCAGATCATTGGCTGAGACGGTTTGAAGCAGAGCCTCTCCCTGAGAATACCAACCGGCAGCTACGGCTGCAGTTTGAGCGACTGGTGGTCCTGGATTACATCATTAGGAACACAGGTTGGTAGTAAAGAGTACATACATTCCTCAGTAGAAGACTCGGTAGAACGTTAGATTAGACGTGTTACACTCTTAAATTGGATTTTCTGCTTGCAGATAGAGGAAATGACAACTGGCTAATAAAATATGACTATCCAATGGACATCGGAGGGATTCGTGTGAGTAATCAGTGTGTGTGTGTGTGTTGCGACCACTCATTTAATTCTGGTCCCTTGCTGGAAGGGTTAAACAAATGAAAATACAGTATATTGAAATTGCATGATTGTTTTGTTAATATCATGCAGACCTGGAAGTCCTGGTCTTCTGTTTCACATGTGTCTGTGTGTGTGTGTGTGTGTGTGTGTGTGTGTGTGTGTGTGTGTGTGTGTGTGTGTGCAGGATACAGACTGGGTGGTGGTGAAGGATCCCATTATTAGACTGGCAGCCATAGACAACGGCCTGGCCTTCCCCCTCAAACACCCCGACTCCTGGAGAGCCTGTAAGTCATGCAAAGATGGATCCATAGACTGATCAGGCAAAGGGATTCTGTTAGATCAGTCAAAGACGTCATCAACGGTTTACCACATCCGATCCATTCGTCTCTCCTGTAGATCCGTTCTACTGGGCGTGGCTGCCTCAAGCCAAGGTTCCTTTCTCCCAGGAGATCAGAGAGCTGGTGCTGCCCAAACTCAACGACCCCAACTTCATCAAAGACCTGGAGGAAGACCTCTATGAGCTCTTCAAGGTCAGTTTACAACCACATACAACCATGTTCTGTCAAAGCCATAACAAGGTGTTGTTCTTTTGTGTTTCCAACTTTCATTTTATTATTCATGAACCATGACGTTTGAGCAGTCAGTATATGAGTCAATCTAAGTAGGAGGATATGAGTGGTGCATAGTTTTCACGTGTCTTCATGTGGTGTCTAGTACATATTTTATACACTGTATGTTGTACATCTATTTTTAACTGTGATGTTATACAACAGCCTGAAGCAATGGCCACAAGCAAACTACCACAGCAATACATATAAACCAAAATGGAACATTACTATTCAACAGTGTTATTAAGGCTTTTAGCATTAATACATTTGATATAGACATTGTATTTTAGCTGCCACTCTTATCCAGAGCAACATGCAGAGAGTGCAACAGTAGTAATGGGCTTAAAATTGGAGACACGGCGTCCTGATCACAGATGTAACAATGTGTCCTGAGAGAAGTGGAAGAGGATTACTTTAAAAGACAGGTAGCATATTGGAACAGGTAGTGAAGTATTAAAAGTGTCTGTTGTGTTGCAGAAAGACCCAGGCTTCGACCGGGGGCAGTTCCATAAGCAGACATCAGTGATGCGAGGGCAGGTAAGTGAGTCGTGCTGGGGGGGACGTGACCAGGGTGAGAAATGAACTTCTTTTTCGCAGGGCATTTTCTGCCCCCTTTACTGGATTTTTAGGGGCATTTCAGTCCTTTTGTACCACGATTTGGTTTTTTTAAAATCATAATAAACCCACACTTATTTCCCACCACTGTAAACGGGCTGTAGGTCTCTCAACGGTCCATCTTTCACCCCTCGCTTGTTGAGTCTTTTAAAAAATTTTTTTTTTACCATATTGGTTGTGTGGGGTCGGCATTTTCTTCTACTGCTGTGCCAACATTTTCTACCGCTTCAGGCTGTATGCTCCGTTGTTTTCTAATCAGAAAACACTCCGTTTCTCTTGCCCAGAACTCAGAATTCCCTGGTCGCAGGCTCCCACAAATAACCTATGGTGGCCCACAGGGACAGTAGTGGCATTTGTGTGAATAATTGACAACTCGGTGAATAAAATATGAACAGGGTGGAATGAAAAAAAAAAAAGGGTACTCCTAATTACTGGGGGTGTTTCTGCCCTTAATTTTTAATTTCATGGACTTTCAAGAGCATTTCTGTCCTCAGCCAGTGTTAAAGTATGGCCCCCGCACGGCACAGTACAGCACCACTCAGACGTATGTATCTGCACTAATTCGCTATGTGTTTTTCAGATCCTGAACCTGAGCCAAGCCCTGAAGGATGCGAAGACACCCCTCCAGCTGGTGCAGATGCCCCCAGTGATTGTGGAGACGGCCAGGGCCCCTCAGAGGGCCAACGAGTCCTACACGCAGAGCTTCCAGAGCAGAAGACCCTTCTTCACCTGGTGGTAGCGACGAGAGAGAGGGGGACAGGAGGAAGAGAGGCGTGGGTGAATGAGCGAGAGAGAATTCGAAAGGTAGGAAGGTACCAAATGCTGCCTTACTCCCAGCATGCATGCCTCACCTGGAGCTTACCACGGGCAACGGCCACGTTGTCACCGCAGACTATTCTTTTAATGGGACGATGGGAAGGAAAGAGTGGATGTTGAAGGTGGCGGGGGAAGAAATTGTGAGTGTGAAGGAAGTAAAGACACACAAGGTTGGAGGATGGAGGTGATTGATGGAGACGAGGGCAGTTGGGTGAGGGATAGGGAGACACGGAGAGCAAATTGACCTGGTCAGTGGCTGATGAGGTCCAACGGTACAACAAGGCGAACCTCAATTGGCCTTCCGTGCGAACCCCAGGGGCGTTCTGCTGATGCTGCTTGACACCTATCGATACCTGTGTAGTCTCTTATGCAGGACGTGTTCCTTCCCACTGTGTAAGAGACTACTATGTAAATACCTGCCAATAAATGTTGGCCAGTAGATCACAGCACTACGATATGTATATATATAGCCGCTGTCCACTACCTTGTTAGCATTATCCAGTATCAGAAGCACTGGTGTATGTACGCATAGTTCGCAGTAATTTATAATTTGCACCATATAAAGGCTGTCATATGCTGTTGTTGGAGCCTTGAATGTTTGAATGATGACATCTAAAATCACACTATATAGTATAATCCCTGTATTTGGCTTTGGTAAACAGTAGCAACTCAGCTACTGAATGTCTGCTGTTTAGCTGCTGTCTAAGATACGTGTTATTTCAGATTTTGCCAGAAATTAAATTTGTCCAGAGGCCTGTTGACAGATGAGATTGCACCGTTCTGATTCTGAATCATCTGTAGCAAAATAGAGATGGAGCTGGATCAAGCCTCTAGGAGAGCACTTTATACTGTTCAGCTGCTGATTTGAAACTGGCAGGGGAACTTGTCCTACCTCTGGCTTCTTTGTTATGTCCCTGTCCTTATTACGGGCTTTTGACTGAAGGGTAGTAAGGAACACATTCTCTATGGGTGTTGATTTCTTTGCCGCAGTGATGGGACCCATGGATGGACAAAGGAACAGCATGCCTGTCGAATGTGTTCAAGTGGCAACTATATGAGAAAACCTGTTAAAAAAAAAAAAAAATTGTTAACTCAATGTGACTCCATTTGAAAAATCTCCTACCAGATGTTGAAGACTGTAGTCAAGTGCATGTATTTACCAACCATATTGCGCCTCCTAGTGGGGATACTCATTTCAGTTTTCACTGCTGGGTTTGAGCCAAGGAGCATGTGCATTTCCCTCTGCACCAATTGATCTCAGAGACATTTTACATCAACGAGGGGACAGATATGTAATAATAAACTATATTGTGTGTGTGTGTGTGTGTGTGTGTGTGTGTTGTCGTCTTTTAAATGTGTGTTTTCTAATCAAGCAGTGCCATGAAGTCCGTCAGAAACTATGTTATCTGTCACTCAATACCATTGGATGCCTGTTTTTTTTTTTGGTTTCTGTTAGAAGGACATTTTGTTGCTACCAAACTATTGTGTATCATTTTGACAATGCAGTGTAAAAATTGTAATATATTAATAAAGAATGTGGAAATACCTGGTTTTTCAATTGTTGTGGTTTCAAAGACACATTATTGCTGTAACTTTGCTTTCAAACCAGTTTCTTTAAAGAACAGCGGTTAACATGGAGTGTATGAGCTTCTGTGTGTGCAGACTTGGGGGGGGGGGGGGGGGGGGGCAGTGTTGCTGGCAACAGTTTTGAACCATTATCAAGCACACCATGTTCCGTGTTTGGAGAGAATGTTTGTTTCACTTCCCAGTGTGTGTCCTCATACAAGGAGCTTTAGACGCAGCACTGCTAAAGAGTCTCCCTCTTCGAGATAGTGTCTCACCCTGTATTTCATTAACAGGCAGACATCTCTGTGTGTGTGTGTGGTGCTTCTAAGGTTTGCCATGATAGCAGAGGTAGTGCACATTGGGGGGAAAAACAACCCGTCACTTCCAATTCCATTTTTAAGATTAGGTTTTAGTCAGTTAAAAAGATAGTGGATAGCATAAGGAACTCAAGGCCAAGAATCAGAAATGGCATATGGGAAAAGAGTGAATCTATCCACTGGAAGAGACCCAACCTCTCCCTCTCTCTCTCTTTCTGTCACTCTTTTTCTCTTTCTGTCCCCCGTCTGATTTAGGGTGTGCGCTAAACAGACTCATTCGCTATGTAACACATCCTCACCGTCTGCTCGGGACTGGCAGGGCGAAGGAAACCGTGGTATTTCCAAGCTTCTATAAATAGCTCCCCATCGCATCCCACCGCTGACTGCATTGCCCTCTGCCACACACACACACACACACACACACACACACAACACTGGGGAACACAGTGCCCATTCAGAACTGTCGTCTTGGCAAACGCTTTTGGAACAGATGTGGAATCAGTATATCCCTCCCAAATCCCAGTCTTAAACACCACATTAGGAAACTGTAAACCGACCATGGATCAGTTCCAGAGGCAAACTGCAAGGCGTGCATGCCTGGAACACTGTACTGATTCATGCCGAACACAGACAGGAAATGATGTCAGTCAGTGATATCAGTTCCTCCTGGGAACCGAACATTTCTGCCCATCTCCCCCCCCCCACATCCACCCGACGTCTTGCTTTATCTATTGCTCGTTCACTTGTTCTTTCTGTCACTCTCCATCTGTTTTCCTATACCCTCTCTCTCCCTCGCTTCCAGTGGAATGTGCGTCTCAGCAGTCTCTGATGAAACTGTGGTTAACAGGGCTCTGGTATGTGTGCGTACATGTGTAGCCACCCAAAGGATAAGTGAGTCAGCAGGAAGAAAGAGGGAGAGAGCCACTTGGAATGGAGGAGTTGAGTGGGTAAGGGCATTTCTAGTCCTGGTAGAGCTGTGGGGGGGGTTCTAACCAAGCAAAAAACACACCTGATTCAGCAAAAAGTGGTTTTAAAGTGGTATGTTGTGTATGTGCAGCATGTTAATAAGAGATAAAAGGCCAAATGAATAATACTAATAACAATGACAACATTTTAATACAAATCTGGGGCAGCAGGGTGGTGTTGTATAACCGGAAGGCCTGGGTTCGATCCCTGTGACAGCAAGCATCCCTGCTGAAAGACTTGAGAAGGACACATAACGCTTACTAGCTCCAGAGCTGCTGACCTCCCCGGGCAGACGGAGGAGAAAAAAAAGATGAAAAAGATGCATTTCTCCTTTGGGAGATCAATGGAGTATCACAATATTTTAAATTCTTATTGAGAGAGACAGACCCCCCCCCCCCCCCCCTGGTAATCTCACCGGTGATTTAATTACAGCCATGACTCATAGTTGTGTCATTGTGATCCATTTGGACTTGCAGAACTCGATTTGAGATTTTCTGGCAGGGGGATGCTACATCAGTTTTTCAGCTAATTGACATCAGTCCGTGGCAGCGGTACGTATGATGCTGTTCTTTCAGGGAGGGCCAGAGGAACCATTTGGAGGGTTATGACTGTTGGACGCTTGGTCTGTTGCAGACGTGTGGGAGAGTACATACAGGAAACGTCTCTTTGGTTCGGGTCACCAAAGTAAATATCACACAGTTGGCACTGCAGAGTAGTGCCTGCCTCTATGTGTGCTTAAGTGCCGGTATACCAAGTTTTCTGGCTCTCCTTTACTTTCTCTCTGTCTCTCTCTCTCTCTCTCGCTGTCACCCAGGCAAAGTTGGCAAAAGGTATAAAAACAAACAACCTCATTCTTGTGGTGCCCACACCCTTCTAATGGTATAACCGGGTTACATTCATTCCAAACTAAACTTATTACCTGTTTTCATCCCCAGCGATTCCCCGTCTGAAAATGGATGTGTAGACGCCAAAAACGTTTCTCACACACACACACACACACACACACACACAAGTATAATCAACAAATATGAGCACACATGAGATCAATAAACTGTGGATGACTTCATGAAGAGGAGCCTTTCTGAGCGGTGAGCTAAAAAAGACTCCTCCAGGGTAAATGTGGACGAGCGTTTTCTTGCCCTAATTGTCAGCATACACTAAAAGCTGTGAGTCACTCCAAAACATCCCGGATTCACCATAGTTACAATATCAAATTGACCATCGGATTGACTGCTTTGTTTATACAGCTCACGGGGCTGTTGTGTGCTGTCTCCATCTGGCCGTATACACAACTAGTGTTTTTCCACAGGCGCCGACACGTGGACAGGACAACACTTCTATGGAAATCTCAGGGTGGGTAGATGGGTGGGGATATGGGGGTGGGGGGGGGGGGCGTCCTCTTAGAAGTGCTAGATTTATGTCCCGGCGCTGCAGCTGTTCAACATTAGCCCCACCACTCCACTGACACATACATCCTCTCCGCTCACTTTCGTGATATAGGGGATGATATAGGTCATTCTTTTCCAAGAGTGTTGATCAAACAAACGCAGAATAAAATACCACAACCAAAATAGACCATTTTAGACAATGATGTACGTTCGCTACACATTCGCAGAGTCTCTGTGCACCTGACCTGATCACAACCTATAGATGAAGTACCTTTTTTATACGGCTGCGTTCGGTTTCTATGTAACTCCAACCTCTGCTTCTGAAAGGTGGATAGGTAAAGATGCACATTTGCGCTAACCCTTGCACTGCATTGGATATCTCCTAGACCTATCTGTAAAAGATGCTGCTTATCCTCTTTCTGTCTATTTAATGTATTAGCTTTATTACTTATATCGCTGCTGTTTCTGTATTCTAGTAGCTGCTATGATGCAAAGTTTTGTTTTTATCTCAAAACGCTGGGTTTTCAAAGTCGTCACAAGAGCAGACGGGGAGAGAGTGGTGCCCAGACAGGAAGACTAGACTAGAGTGTATGTGGCTGATCAGCCGCTTAAGGAGGAGGACTGTCCTATTCACCACACACGAGGTCCTGCCAGCAACAACAAGTGTGCAAAGTAAACTCCCAAGTCTGTGGGAGTGGTTACACAGCCGTGCACACATACCATAGTAACGGTTCTTGCTGGCTGTATATGAAGGGAACCAAAATGACATGTCCCAGTCTACAGCATGTTCTCTAGAATAGACACTGAATCATCTCTCTCTGCTAGGCGTCCTTTTCATTGGCTGAACATTAGCCCACCTCCAGGCCCACAACGGGCTGTTCCGGTAAGAACCGGCCCCTTCCCAGACTATTACACTAAGTCATAAACACCACACACGCCACACACACACACACACGTACACATTGTTTCCGACTATTACATGAAGTCTTACACACAATTCCCTCTATCACACACACGCAACACATACACATCGCTCCTGTACGGGCATGTGCGAGTGCCTCAGTATAACGATAGGTCTACCAATCTAGCTCTTTCATGTGGTCGACGCATAAATGCTGATTGGCTGGGGATTTTTTATCTCCCAACAGGAAGTTCCTGAGGGCTCTACATCTAAATCAACGCTCTAAATCTGTGTTTCATTTGCAAAAGCCATAAAAAGCATAATCTGTACAAGGGCCCCAGCTCTCTTTCTCCTAATTAGACACAAAACATCCAAAGAAATAACAATAACAAAACTGTTTTTGCAAACACAGAAGCAGCTTGCCTGAGCCTTTCTGTGCACATGTGCAATATAGGCAACATTTCTTTAGCCCAGGTCATGTCATAACCAAAGAAACCTCTCACTGGCACTCGCTTACTGGTCTTTATTCTTGCACTTTTGGTCTTTTTTTTTTTTTTTTTTTTTTACATAAAGAACACTTAGGGATTTTTTTTTTTTCAACATACATATTTCCTTACCATAGCACCCATCACATCCATATTTTTGGGTTGTTGTTGTCACAAGCTTATTGAGTGTACAGCATTCTGACAGAAGGCACTGATACGTGTGCGGACATGTGTGATAAAACCAAAACCAAAAAGCTTTGGAATGTTTGATCCAGACAAAACAAAAACAAAGCTGGTCAAAATGATATCCTCGAGTTAAGTGTTTAGTCCATCACACTTCAATAATTGTTCAGTATAGCTTGCTGTCATACAAAAACATGTAAACACATAAAAATATATACTGTCATAATGAAAATAATCCCTTATGAAAAACAAGTATAGTAAACCTATGATAGATTGTAGAGGGGTAGCAGACAGGTGTCACAGCAAAAAGGTCCCTATAGGAATATTCTAGCGATACCAGAGGAGATAAAATGTCACTATAAACTCACTTTTGAGTATCACAGATCCACTATAACCCCCTTAGGAATATTATAGTGATTTTTCGTGAGGGAAGAATGATATTAAATTACAAAACAAATGTAACAGTCTGAGGCATGGGCTTAACTTCTACTAGGAGACAAACTCAAACCCCTTTTAAGGCCTGTAAAACACCATGTCAAGGATCAGAATAGACACACAATAGGGCCACAGACCCCCATTTGATTTGATTTAGCCCCAGGAACCCCATATATGAAAGTTTTTCCATTGTTGTTGCTTTAGTATAGAATTGTATAACTGTCCAAACTGTACTTTGGGAGATAATAGCGGTGAGAATGAAACCTATGATTACAATAGTCATCCATACATTCTCAAATTGGGATAATAGCTAGTAAATTAAATTACAGTGAAGTTAACTATTCCTCATCTTGCTGGGGATCCCCTGGAAGGATCCCCCCCCCTCCCTCTCCTCTTGTCAGTCTCAGATCACCGTTTGTTCACCCCGACACTTTCTGCACCCCCCATAGACGGCCGAGAGGAGGTAAGCCAGGCAGCTCAGGCACGCGAACACGGCGGCGGCCAGGTAGACCTTGTACAGGCATAAGTGCTTGTACTGCGGCAGGTTGCAGAAGGAGTTGCGCTCCGTCTTGTAGATCATCACGCCGATGACCGGCAGGTAGAGCGCGGCGGCGGCCACGTCGTGCGCCAGGTTAGTGAGCAACCAGCGATCCCCGCCCAGGAGCGGGACCAGGTCCTGCTTGTCCAGGAGGGTGAGGAAGAAAAGGGCGAGGGTGAGGAGCCAGAAGAGGACAGCGACGAACAGGACGAAGTGGATGGATCCTTCGTATTTGTTGGCGGCGATGGTGACCCACAGCCCGGCTCCAAACACAATCTGCAGGATGCGGAGGCTCCCCAAAAAACTCTTGAGGAACGCCTGGATATTCCCCCCCGTTACTCTTAATGCGGCTTGGGGTGCCATCTCTCTCCTCCGATCAGTCTCAGTCCCTTTTTCCCCAAACAGGGCGGGTGCTCTCTGCCAGCTGCGAACAGCTGAGGGGAAAAGGGGGAAAAAAGTGAAGAATAAAGAAAATAAGTTCGGCTTTGTGGTCTAAATGTGAGGCAGAAAACGGGCAAGTTTGGTATATAAAAGGAACTCTCTGTTCTTTCCACGGCCCCGGGGTTTTGAAATGAAAAACCTTCTTCTGTGTTTCGTCTTTTCCGTTTCCTCTGTTGAATGTAGCGTCTGTATCGGGGGGCTGGGAGACAGAGAAGGGGCGGCCTGTAATTCAAAGCCTGCTCCTCCTTTAGGATGCTGGACTCATCCAGCCCAGTACTCTGGTGAATTTCCCCATAGTGTAGCTACTTCCCTTTGTGGTGTGTAATCTCTCTCTCTCTCTCTCTCTCTTCCTGTCTCATTTCTTCATACTTCACTTTACATATGTATTCTCTGAGAAAGAGAGAAGACACACACACACACACACACACACACACCTACTGTCTAAAAGATGACTGGCTGACAAACCATATGTTTAATAGTTTTCAAGCCTAAACAATATATCTTCTTACAATATGTTGAGACGTAAAAGGGCATTAAAAGCAGCATATAATAGAACCATAATCTGATATTACGTACTTACTACTTTCTAGGCATACAACAAGTTAATTCCAGGCACATCTCTATGCCCTACACATAATGCATATTACGAAAAATAGCCTCTAGGTGACCTATAGTCTCAACATGCACTTATTTTCTGACATTGTATGAAACCAGTATCATATTGAATCAAAATGTCAACACAGACATGTCATCCCATATGACAAATGATAGTAATCCAATCATAAATGTATATCACAACCACTTTCTAGGTCCTTAAAAGGGTAAAATATGAACATTAGAGATTCATCATTGTGGAGATTTATTCTCACACAGACTTACTTCTCCCTCGCATGACTGACAGACGCTTCCAGTGCCAAGATCATTGACGTCAATGGATTTCAGCGCACATACTCTACGTGTCCAGGGGGCGGGACCAACGGCTCGCGCGAACGCCCCTCTCTCCACCACAGCGCTGTGATCGGCCAAGAAAAAAAAGCCCTCGCCGAACCCGATAGGAGGGAATAGAAAATATCTCCGTTGTGATTGGCCAGTGGGCGTCAGTGCTGTGTGATTGACAGGCGGCTCGAGGATACGGGTTGATTACGGGTCAGAATGGGTAATAGAGCACCAACTGTCCCGTTACGTTTAGGTCATTGTAACGGTTGCCATTGCAAACAAATACCGATGCGCACAATGAAGAGGGGAATGTAAGCTAACTGCTCTGGACATATCGGGTCCTTTTCGGGTAAGCAGACGTTTTCAAATCTTTCACATGACTCTCACGGGTTTCCTATTTACTGCTGTTGCCCATAATGAAAAATAACTAGATTGCCTTAATAGTTGGCCTACTATCTGTACTTATAACGTGTCCGTGGTACTCAATAGTGAGTTTATAGTGCTTTATGCATTTCTTTATTTCCTATGGTAGGCCTGTCACTATAATTTAGAGCCCCTGTGATGTTTGTTTAGCGTCCTTATAAAAAAAAATATTACAGCATTACTATAGTTGTTTAGGAGATCTCTGCTGTATAACTGACCTATATATTTAGTTCATTTATTTCATTTTTAGTGTTACTCTTAATGCGGAGAAATGGGCCTATACATACAACACAACATGTGTTTGTGTCCGCCAAGAACAGTCCTATTCTGTTTGTGTTATGATGACGTGACATAGTCTAAGCAAAGCCTAATAATGCCCCCTAGTCCTGGGAAAACCTTAACAAGTCTCTTTACAAGCCTAAGTTATGGTTACGCACAGAAGAGTATGACTGCTATTTTTTATTGTCTTTTCTGTGTATGAATGCATTTTCTATGCATGGTACGGTCCTGTTGAGTTTGTTTGCCTTCCTAGCCCTGAATAGGTCTATCGTGTATAATAATGGATTATAAAAAAAGCATCCACAGTGCACCTGAATCTATTGCAGTCTCTCCAGAACAAGTAGAGACCATGTAGGACTCAATGTTAAATGAGGAACAAAGCAGGTCTGGGGCTGAAACAAGTTCAAGAGATTTGCTCCCATGGGGCCCAAGAGAGCCTGATGAACGAAGTCTAATTGAAACAGAGTAGTTTTAATGGAAAGCTTGCTGACCCACATAACACGCAACCATCACTGTAGTCACTCAGCTAATACCTATCTGGTAGTGTCCCACTTAAAACCATAAGTAACCGAAGAGAGATGAAGTCACCATCTGCAGTGTAATGGGCTTTGAAGCACATCTCCTCTCCTAAAATAGGATTAAAGAAGCAGAAGACTGGCAGCTGAGTTAGTCTTTGTGCAGCGCCCTGTCTTTCAGCTATGACAGCTACATTACATTACAGCCATTTAACAGACGCTTTTATCCAAAGCAACTTACAAAGGTGATACTTGACACTATGTGGGGCTCGAACCCACAACCTTGAGACTCAGAGGCTCATGCTCTACCGGCCGAGCTCTTCTGCTGTATATCTGGCATGGCATCTTGTTCAGTTCAGATTCTGTCACATAATGCCTTTTAATCAAAGTGCCTAAACATTTCTCCATCATTCACTTTGAAAACACATACAGTTCTAAATCTTTTTAAATGATCTAAGAATTTATCCAAGAATTCTTTTATTGTTTCAAAATTGAAAAGTGACCATGGCCGTCATTATTGGCACCATTTAGAACAATTCAAATCAACTAAGGGGGAAATGGATTCTCATTTGCAGTAGCTTCAATTACACCTACGTGTCAATTGAAGGTCATGAGTCCTCCAGTAGGGCAATGACCCAAAACACACATCCAGAAGCACCCAGGAATGGTTCAAGAGAAAATGTCGGACTGCTCTGATCTTAATCCTCTCAATCATAAAATGCAAGGGTGCCAATAATCTGAGTGGAAATTCTTATTGATTCATTTTCCACAGTAGAGATGGATGCGGAGCCTGCCCCCCCCTCCTCCTCCTCCTCCTCCTCCTCCTCCTCCATGGTAGCGGGCCCTTCCTCACTGTGGCGGCTGGCGGAGCGGAGGAGCAGGAAGGCTGGCTCGGGGAACATCTTTGGCGGCGTTAATCTGTGGCAGCTCCAGAGACTGTTCAGGGCAGCCGGGGACCAGGACGCAGAGCAGAGGGCCCAGCTGGTGTGGGGCCACGGGGACGAGGCTGAGCTGGCCCAGGCCCTGATAGGGCTGAGGGCTCGGAGCCGACGGAGAGGGTTGAGAACTGAAGGGAGAGACGCGCTGGGCTCACGCTGGCTCCGAGCCTTCAATCACCTCAGGTAGAAATACTGCTGAGTTCATGTGATTTCATACGCACACACACGCACGCACACGCACACGCACACACACACACACTGACACACACAGCTTCTCAAACGTTATGTAATAACAGCGCTGAGATTAACTTTGTGAAATGAAAGTAAATCCTTTTAAACAATCAAAGTTTCCCATGTTCCTCCAGGCAAATAACTGCCTGAACCTAGTGGCTTTTTAATCACTTGATACCTGTAATGATCCAACAAAAGCGTCTTTGTTGTTCAGGATTGGCGAGAGCTCGCCAAGCAGCCAGGGGAAGGATCCAGGGGAGGAGAGCGATTCTGAGGCGGGAGCACACAGTAGTCCAGAGCCACACCAGCAGACCCTGGCAGGGACAACAGGAGGAGGTGCAGGGGCCGCCACAGTGAAACTCACTGACAGCCAGGGGCCTGCGGGGACCTCTGAGAGACCAGCCAGGGCAGGCCCGGGGCTGAGGAGAGGAGGAGAGAGCGACCCAGAGAGATACCTCCACCGCATCCTCCACTGACTCCACCAAGAGTTCTGCCTGGTCACTGTGTCACCTCAATACTGTTCTGATGTGTTGGGTACACACACACACACACATATGTGCACACATTAAGATGCTGGGCCCAAGTGAATAAGCTGTGTGAAGCTGGTCTTAGCTGAACTGGGAAGAGCAACATGGACACAAATCAATCTCGACCAGCACAGTACAGTTACAAGTGCATCATTGGCACTGGTCTGCTGGTACTGCAGATCCATCTCCAGGTAAATAATGAAAGCTGGCTCGTAGCGTTTCACAACCTCATATATTCTGACTGCTTCTCTCAAGAACATGCCTTATTTGTTCTCCCAAATTCACCCTGCCACTCACACTGACCAAAAATTGCCAAAATTGTTACTGTTGATGTTACATAATGCAGTGATGTAGCAGTACATCAAGAGGTAAACAAACTATTATCTATGAATTCCTGTCAGTGATCACCAAAAGGGCGAATACAACCAAAAAACACCAAATATTTTCAGAAAACATTTTCAGAACAGTATTCATTTTGTGATTTAGTTCCTTGAAATCACCGTATTTTCATGTGACCTAGCTTGCATCAGTATGAAACTACTTGAAAACATAAATATCATGAGGATCGATATTAACTTGAAAATGTGTGTAAGCTCCTTCATTTTGTGTGTTGGATACCATAATTCACCCTCCATCATGTCCCTGGTTCCATGTGGGTGGTGTGTTACACAAGACTATACATGGATGACATTGGGAGCAACGCCTAACATGCATGACAGTGGACATTTAGGGAGGTTGAGTGAACGCTCAAACCTGATGAACAACTGCACCAGCACCCGCTGGATGAAGAGCAGCAGCGGGGGGGGTAACTGTGCCTCAAGACCAGGGATCATTTTAATAATAAATAATTACTAATTGTGAATCCACAATCACTTAAAATGTCCCTCAAATCTGTCGGTCACTGTCCAAAGACAAACTTGAAATTTTACTGTTCTCATCTACACTGTAATAATGAAAATGAAATGATCAGATTACTGGAACCATGGTAGGGTAATGATAATAGTATGCTTTTGATAATAGTACTTTATGTGTTATTGTTTAAATTTAATAAAGAAATGTTTGGATAAATCTGAGTGTTTGTGTTTTGATAGAAGAGTTTGTTCTTTTTTTTCGCTCGCTTGATTGTTTGCCAAGGGGATTTTGAATCGAGTGGTAAGAACAAAGTAGCCAGTAAATAGACAAAGGGCAAAACATTCACAATTCATGAAGTAATAGCAGTGGCATGGCATAGTTCATGTGCATGTGTTTTAAAGAAAACTTCCTTATGTTTAGGTGGGGACAACACACCTTGTACCAATCTATTTTTCATTGTTGAAACATTGTTTTTACCTTTATTTGTCGTGGAAAAGTCGACTGACCATGCATGCTCATGTTCAACACTGCTTGACATATATACAGTTGCACAACCAGTCTTCTGCTGTTGGACACTGAGCCTTGCTCAAGGGCACCTTGACAGGGGTTGTTGAGGGAACTACTTTTCCCAGCTTCCCATGTGGGAGTTTGAATCAGCTAACCTTGCGAATGAAAAGTCCACTTCTTTAACCTCCAGCCTCCAGGCTACCTCCGCTCCCTGTCAAAGGCTATGCGCTGCTACTCATGACTGTGTTGAAAAATGACATCCTTTACCAGGAAGGACAGCATCTTATTCCTGACAAGAGTTGGGTAAGAAACAAACAAATACTGCCCTCTAGCGGTCGTGTCTATCGAGGAACTCGGCATGCAAGTCATCTTGCGCTCACTAGATGTCAGGAAAGATTTTGTTATGGGAGAGCAGGCCGCCTGCAAACACATGCTTCAACACTGAGCTTGGGAAAGACGGCATGCAAGACAGACGTGGTCTCATTAAGCTAAATTCAAAATAAAGCAGTTAAGCCTGACTGATGTTTTACAGGTAACATTTATATTACAAAATCACTTGAATGAGTGTTGAGGTTTACAGGATTGTCAACAGAGAAGTTTAGTAACCCTTTACTAACCCTCTATGCATTATGTATCATTGGGTAGAATTGTTGAATTTGTTATTTTCACATAAAATGACCTCAGTGAGCATAATGAAAAAAAAAATATGGTGATATATGCGGATGCTTTGGGGCATAAAGCAACGTGTACCAAAATAAGAAAAAAAGTTTTTGCAAGAGTTTATACATTTCTAATTTAGGAAAACAAACTCTTTACAAGAGCTTGTTTGTAAGAATGTTAGCCTCAGGCGGTACTACGCCATAGTGGAACAATATACTAGAATGAATCGACCTGCTGTATCTCCACTCCATCTCGGCAGGCTTGTGGTTTATCACGACGAGGCTCTGAAAAAGTCATGAATGTTCTGAGCACCTGATTTGGCTCCTCTAGTGCAGAGGAGCAGCAATTCGACTCTCGAGGTCCTCCTGGATCGCTGAGCTCCCCACCCCGTCACAGGGTGTGAGCACACTCTGCAGAGAAACCGCATTTTGGCCGCAAGTGTGAGTAATCTCATTCTTTCAGTCACTACTCCCAAAAATCATGACCATAGGAGAACCGGTAAATCAAGAGGTTTGCTTTGTGTCTAAGCTCATTCTTCACCACCACAGTCCGGTATAAAATGAATCACAGACATATTGTGGTGGAGGGATCTGTGTGCCCCAGTGACTCTGGGAGCGATCCATGCGTACCTAGTAGGAACACTCGAGGCAAGCTAGTCTCAGGTGAGTGGACAGACAAATAGTGATTCCAAAAGACCCCTATGATGTTTTCAAATAGATCTGAGAAAACCTCAACAGGAACAGGGATACCGGGGCCCATTCCTGGAGCCAGGCCTGGAAGTGATGCTGCAGGTGACCCCCATAGCTCAACATGGGGCCACTGCCTTGTGGGCTCACCACCAGCAGGGTGAAATGTAGGGTGCTTGCTTTATTGTTCAGATGTAGAATACAATGTAAACTTTGCATTTAGACATCTCAGTTTGAGATGTTTTAACTTGCATCAACAGCTTATTCAAGGTAACATTTTTAGAAATAATGCAGTAAAAAATGGAATTATGTGGGCTACTGCACTATCATATTGTCACTGTTGGGTGAAAACCTTGTATCTCCAAAATGTCAACTTTTCAGTAACTAAGAAAATCAGCTATGTCTTCAGGTTGAATATTTTTGAGGTTATCCGGTGGGTTTTGAAAGGGATTCAAAAGCCCAAGGGTGGTAGTAGTTTCTCAACCCACAGAGGAGCATGTAATCCTTGAGCTGAATTTCAAACATAAAACTCACCAAAATGAGTTTGTTAGTCATGTGTACAGCACAGTTTCTTATAATAGGAGCAGCAGACTAGATGCCCAGCTTACAGTTTCTCTCTTAAAATTACATTACATTACATTAGAGGCATTTATCAGACGCTTTTATCCAAAGTGACTTACAATAAGTCCATTCAACATAGGTAGGCAAGAGAACTACTAGTCACCAGAAGTGCATTTCCTTCCTAAACAAGCAGCTAAGAGCACAACCAGTGCTAAAAGTGCAATAAGTTAGTTCTACTTTTATTAAACAAATGAGACAAATAAGTGAAGCAAATAATCAAGTGCTAAGAGGAAGGGTCAGGGTAGTGTCTCTTGAAGAGGAAGGGTCAGGGTAGTGTTTCTTGAAGAGGAAGGGTCAGGGTAGTGTTTCTGGAAGAGGAAGGGTCAGGGTAGTGTTTCTTGAAGAGGAAGGGTCAGGGTAGTGTTTCTGGAAGAGGAAGGGTCAGGGTAGTGTTTCTTGAAGAGGAAGGGTCAGGGTAGTGTTTCTTGAAGAGGAAGGGTCAGGGTAGTGTTTCTTGAAGAGGAAGGGTCAGGGTAGTGTTTCTTGAAGAGGAAGGGTCAGGGTAGTGTTTCTGGAAGAGGAAGGGTCAGGGTAGTGTTTCTTGAAGAGGAAGGGTCAGGGTAGTGTCTCTAGAAGAGGAAGGGTCAGGGTAGTGTTTCTAGAAGAGGAAGGGTCAGGGTAGTGTTTCTTGAAGAGGAAGGGTCAGGGTAGTGTTTCTTGAAGAGGAAGGGTCAGGGTAGTGTTTCCTGAAGAGGAAGGGTCAGCGTAGTGTTTCTTGAAGAGGAAGGGTCAGGGTAGTGTTTCTTGAAGAGGAAGGGTCAGGGTAGTGTTTCTTGAAGAGGAAGGGTCAGGGTAGTGTTTCTTGAAGAGGAAGGGTCAGGGTAGTGTTTCTTGAAGAGGAAGGGTCAGGGTAGTGTTTCTTGAAGACGAAGGGTCAGGGTAGTGTTTCTTGAAGAGGAAGGGTCAGGGTAGTGTTTCTTGAAGAGGAAGGGTCAGGGTAGTGTTTCTAGAAGAGGTGGGTTTTCAGCCTGCGGTGAAAGATGGGCAGCGACTCTGCTGTCCTGACATCAGTGGGGAGTTCATTCCACCACCGCGGGACCAGGACAGAGAAGAGCCGTGACCGTGTAGATCGGCCGTAGGGGCCTCCGAGCGACGGGCAGCAGAGCGAAGTGGTCGGGCGGGGGGCGTAAGGCTTGACCGTAGCAGGAGCTGTTCCTTTCACTGCCCTATAGGCTCGCACCGGTTGAGTCTTGAACTGGATGCGAGCTGCTATGAGAAGCCAGTGTAGAGAACGGAGAAGGTGTAGTTGTGTGGGAGAACTCGGGAGCGGTTGAACACCAGACGAGCTGCAGCTTTTCTGAACAAGCTCCCAGACGCCGGTTGCACCAGCAAGGTGGGAGAGTTGCAGTAGCGGGAGATGACGAGAGCCTGGATGAGCACTTATGCCGTCCCATCAGTGAGGAAAAGGGAGCAAATCCTCCTGATGTTGTAGAGGAGGAATCTGCAGGAGCGTGTCACTGATGCGATGTTTGCCGAGAACGACAGTTTAGTCGTCCAGAGTCACACACCAGATTCCTCGCAGTCCGAGATGGAGTGAATAAACTGCAACGGACCATAAATCTGACATCTACTTTGCATCTTGATTGAATCTTTTTTTTTTTTTTTTAGGGATCATAAATTAGCTCTACCTTACCGTCTTGTCTCCTAAATCAGCTGACTAACTGCCACTTTGATGGACAACAACTTTTTACGACGCTCATTTAATAGCGGCTTGTTGTGAGATTTAAAATATGTGCGTCTCATTTTTTTGGGGGGGGAATTACTCTCCCGTGGTGAAGAGCGACGGACCGACAGAGAGGGAGAGAGTGGAAGATGAGTAAAGGAGACAAGCCGGCAAGAGAGAAAGTACCAGTGTGAGTGATGAGGTACAGTTGTACGGAAAGGATGGGGAGCAGAGTGGTATTTCCAAAAAGGAAAGACACCGAGAAGAAGAAAGGGAGGGAGCTCTCTTTCTTCCCCCCCCCCCCACCTCGCTCTCTCTCTCTCTCTCTCTCTCTCTCTCTCACTCTCTCACTCTATCCGTGATTGACAACGAAAGCTGGATTTTAAAGAAGCAAGGATCTGAGATGAGCATATCCCTGCTGCATTGTAATTAGGGCATGAAACAGTAATTAGTGAAATGATATATACAGTACAAGCTCCCTGTGCTCTGATAATAATCCCTAATACACATGCACACGCACACACACACACACACACACACACACACACACACACACAACCTCTGTGCCACCCTCGACGTCTTTGTACACACGTAGAAACACACAACACTGCGGCAAACCACTCATTGTTATTCCTTCCTCTGTGTCATTGTGTGCCTTTGTTCTTACGCTCAGTACTTGTACAGCTCCGGGCTCTCGTCTGCTCTCTCCTGCAGTCGTTTTCACAAACACTTGCAATGGTGCTGCTTCCCCCCTCCCCCCCCCCCCCCCCTCCACACACCTTTTTGAGGTGAACGCAGGACATCAAACAGCGGTTCAACAGAGGTGTCCCGCTGAGTCGGGGGAGGGCCCGGCGCCTTTCTCCGTTTTCTTAATTTAAAAGGGCTCGAGTGCAACAAACTCCTTATCGAAACCTTTTGAAAATGAAAAAAACGTGCGTTCTTGATGTGGAACTGAAAAGAAAGCTGAGTGCTTGATGCGCAAGTTGAAATAGTTGAAGTAGAAGTTGAAAGTCTCTCTGACCATTGATATGGAACGGACCCCCCAACCCCCCCCCCCCCGGTGCAGTCCTTAAGCACAAGGTCAAACTGTTTTCCACATCTGAGAACTTCCTGTCTGCCTTGCCTTGCCTTGCCTTGCCTTGCCTCGCCTCCAGGCCTTCACATCACATCATATTACATCGCGTTGCCCCGCACTACCAGCCTGAACAACTCACATCGGTTTGGGGGGGTGAGTCAAGGGCACGGGAGAGGAGAGGATTTAAAATGCAGCCCTCCTCTTGCCTTAATGGGCGAGGTCACAGGTCAGGTGATTTGCTCCTCTATCCTCTCTGCTTGATCTGAACCCAGATTAGGGACACAGACTGTGAAAATGGGTTTTACAAAGACAATTGTGTGCTTTTTTTGTTGTTGCTGTACTGTCTGTTCTTTATGCTGAATATGTTATGGATGGCTTCTCTCTGAGGTTCTCTGGTTCATAGATTTTAGTCTTATTAAAAATAAATTGGCAGAAGCCCCCATTACTAAAATGAGCAGAAATGCTAAATGAGAACAAAAACAAAAAATTAGTATTAAATCTAGAAGCTTGTTTTCTCTGTAGATCACATCTTGGTGGTTATTCAGCCTATTACAGCTTGTCTCTATGGATACCCCATCATCTACCTGGCTGATCATATTGCTGCATTCTCACAATCCATCTATACTGAAACCTTCATCTCTGTTAAGTTTTATTTTGTAATAAACACCTTGGTTTATTATTTGACATGTGTGGTGGTCTCCCCGTTTGTTACACTGCCTTGAGCCAGACGTGGCGACATTTTTTTGAGTTCCCGTGTGAAAGAGAAAGATAGACCATTTATCTTTGTGATCAACTCAAGCATGAAATAGTGAACACACCTCACTGCTCATGTACAAACAACATTGCCGATGCAGCGTCGCCGCTATACAGCCAGTGCAAATTGTTTCAAACGGCATCACGAGAAAAAGCGTGTCACACAAGTCTCACACAACTTGACATGATACCTGCCTTGATGTATTCAGGGACCGGGTCACGGGGGGGGGGGGAGATGGGTTATCGTGATGTGCGGTCAGACTGATAACACCATGTGCACATAAAGATCAGCAGACTAAAGTAGGACTGATTTCACATTAGCATGTACCACTGGGCTGGAACTAAGAGGGCAAGCACATCTGAATAATAAAGTTCAACACAGACCTCAGAGCCAGCGCACATGCACACTTAAACCTTCAGTTCATGAACGGAAATTTGCACGCATGCAATAATAGCGTGCATGCACGCACACTTATCATACACGTGCATGCTAACTTATTCATGCTGTATAAGAGATTTCCTCAACAACAGTTATTTTCTCCTGTGGAAGAGTGCAGGGTTGATATCTCTGTTGATCATGTGACACACACACACACACACACACACACACACACACACACACACAGCACAGCGCAGGGCAGCAACAGTTTGTTCAGTGACCTTTTGGAACAGACAGAGAGTCTGTCACAGAACCTTGGGGATGGGGATGGGAACACACGCACACACACACACACACGCACGCACGCACGCACACGCACGCACGCACACACACGCACACACACACACACACACACACAGCTAGTGGGATCAATGATTTTCACTGCTTCAAGTGTCTCACTGCTTTGATATCACCTTACTTTTAGATTGGTGCATGCGGTTGAGTGTGTTGCTCTGTGTTTAACTATGAAATAAACTCTAAAAAATATGAGAAGAAGCTCATAGTTGGTGAGAAACTGAAATACATTTTGTTTGCACATAGTTTGTACACCTGTATATACAGTATGCATGTGTGTGGCTGTGTATGTGTGAATAAGGAGTGAGGCTCAGTGAAAGCTAGAGCATGAAGAAAATGAAGAGAATTACTCAGATAAAGCATATTAAAGCTGCATGCATGTTTCATAAGCCCAAAGTGTGTGTGTGTGTGTGTGTGTGTGTGTGTGTTTGTGTCTGCTTTGAAGAAGTAAATCCACCCATGCAGGCATCAGAGTGGAGGCTGAATCATATTAAAAGTACTGCTTGTCATGTTAGTCAGATTCTCTACTGATGTTATAAATTAGAACAGGGGAAATACTTTGTGTGGTGTGTGTGTGTGTGTGTGTGTGTGTGTGTGTGTGTGTGTGTGTAGATGCTAAGCTAGCACAAGGAAGAGTGGAGGCGTGAGAAAAGAACCCAGTTAACACCATTTCCAGTAACACCTTTGAAGTCAGCCTGTGGCTGCCGGGGAGGACATGACGGAGGGCTTAACCGAATGAGATCCTTAATGGAAAAAGACCCCTGAAACCCTCTAACCCGCCCCAATCCGATGAGAGGACACAAAGAATGTGTGTGGCAGATAAAACCCTGAATGTTCACAGACTTCTCCCTCCCCATCACTTTGCATTCACATTACCCTCTTCCAAGGGGATCATTTCAATGCCACGAACGCAAATGTGTCTGAACAGAATTCCCCCAAGGCACTGTCAATCCGAGACAGAGAACTTATTTGAGACGCGGAGTGAGAGACAAGTCAGCTTGGCCTCGGCAATGGGTGCTAAAAATGACATTTACAACAGCAAAGGGCCTGCGTTTGCACAATGTCACGTATATTATTTTGCTGGTGTTGTAATCGGTTGTGAGTGGTCTGCTCTGATGCTGCATAAAGACAAGGAGGTGGCCGCTTTAACAAGACCTAGATTAACAGAGCAGACAACACAGTTTTGAAGGGAGCTGAACTGCCTGGTTGGAAAAGTGCAATGTCAGCTGTTGGCTTTGTCCACATTCAGCTCTTCAGGATTTTGAGGAAAGCCACAGATTGTCATTTGGGACATCATGCTATCTATCAGGAGAAAACTCTGCCCCAGTTCACCCGCCTCACCTTGGGTGGGTAAAGGAGGGTCCAAATTGAATGCACCAGATCTCTGGCCTGCTGTGATGTGTTATGACGCTTTAAGACGGGCCCTAATGGATCCATGCAATAATTATGACTATTACTACTTATCATTCTGTAGCTCTTAGCCTGCTTCATCAATATTAGACTAAGATATTGGGACATTAGAGGGAGATGGGCTGAGAGATGAGGACCAAATCCTCTCACAGCTCTTTCAAGGTCAGTGGATTTTCTATACAAGCAGTTATCAGCTGCTCTCATCTTCATTCAGTTCAGGCCTAGAGAGGTTTGCAGCATTTATTTGTGACTTTATTGTGAAAATGGCCCTTCATTGTGTTCAGTCACAGACCGACTGATGCAATAACTGTCCTCCCTCCACTCTGCAAACTCTGTATATACGGAATCAGTATTTCTTTTTCTCTGCCCTCACTTTGAAAACTAATCAGATTCTCCAGTTTCAAAAAGGACCCGCTGAAATCCAATCACATTTAATTCTACCAGTTAAGCTTACACAAAGATCCTATTGTGTTTCTTATTGAATGTTTTTGAATTGCTCCGTGGAACACATTGCAGAGAGAACGTGATTGATAGCTGCAGCCACGCAATAATGAGGAGGCAGCAGATGAACAGAACACAGTTACTTAAACGTCACACGATGTAATAACGTGTCAAAATATAATTAAATGTCTCTCTAAATGATTCAAAGATGTAATAAAACCTGTGACTGTAATGAATTGCTGGCATAATGTAATAACATCTTATGTTATTTTTGGGGCAAGCCAACTGAGCCATCAGGATGTATAAGACTGATACGACTTCAGGCTGATATCGTAATAACTTTTATTCCTGATACTGTAAGACTGTAACACATTTTTTAACTGATAGTGTAATAATACTTACTGTAATGGCAATGTCCTTTTTAAGATTATTCTTTTGGGCTTTTATTTAATAGTCAGTAGAGTGACATGAAAGATTGGGTGAGAGAGGAGGTATGACCCGAGCCGGATTTGAACCCAGGAATTCTCAGTTATGTGGTATGCCCCTTAGACCACTGAGCCACTAGGACACCCTGTCTCAATGTCTTTTATGTGTATGCTGAGCCCAGCCTTTGTTTCTCCTCTCTCTGGTCAATTCCTGGAAGAAGTGTGGAAACCCTTGGTCAGAAAGTTAGATGGCTAGGTGGTCAAACAGGCAGACAGACAGTCAGTCAGTCAGTCAGTCAGACAGACAGACAGACAGACAGACAGATCATTCTTTCTTGCCTCCAGGGAGCCCACGTTCATCCTAATGACAGAGCTTCCCCACCAGCTGGTTCAGCCTGTGCGCGTCCCCTGAGTTGATATTGACACCCCAACAGCAGCACACAATATGACACTGGTCACAACAGGCTGGTAGAACATGCAGTTCTGTCGGTGCACACCCTTTTTAGAGTGCCTCAGTGTTGATCCCACCTTGTTGTCCACATGGACCCCAGGCATGTGTAGGACTGCACCATGTCCATGTCTATGACCTTGATGGAAACAGGAGTTATAAGCTCCTTGGCAAGATGTCACCACCACCAGCTGCTTTGTCGTACTGACATTTAGCAGCAAGTGATTCACTTGGAAACACATAACAAAGTTCTCGACCAGATGCCTATACTCCTTCTCCCACCCCTCACTGATACACCCCATAATCAGTGTCATCTGAGAACCTCTGTTAGCTTAACTTGCGTTTGTATCGGTATATAGGTGTAGAGGGTGAACCGGAGAGGAGACAGTACAACAACACAACTGGGTGGTCCCTGTGTTGCTCAGCACTATATCAGACACACATCCCTGGAGGTCCACTGTGAATGTAGGTGAGATACACTCCATGGCTCATTTATTATTACAGCCCCGGATGTTTTATGAATTGCCCCGGATCTCAAAAAAAAAAAAAAAAAAAAAAAAAATACATTTAATGTAATGTATAACAAAAATAAAAATAATTTAAAATAAGACCCGGATCTATTCATCTGTCATTCCGATGCATTAAAACCTTTGAAAAATAATATGATATAGTTGGATGTAAAACGCAAGTACGTTTTGGGCCCTCTGTGTGTCATTCAAGCAGCAGATCTACTTCACACTACACGCGCATTTTGTGTGACAGAGAGCGGGCGAGAGAGAGAGAGAGAGGGAGAGAGAGAGAGAGAGAGAGAGAGAGAGAGAGAGAGAGAGAGAGAGAGAGAGAGAGAGAGAGAGAGAGAGAGAGAGAGAGAGAGAGAGAGAGAGAGAGAGAGAGAGAGAGAGAGAGAGAGAGAGAGAGAGAGAGAGAGAGAGAGAGAGAGAGAGAGAGAGAGAGAGAGAGAGAGCGCGCGCGCACACCGGTTTACAGGGCTTGTTATTGTTGTCACTTAGCAGCTATCTAGCTATGGATACAAGAAGTTTTTTCATAAAGAAAAAGGCGCAGGCGAGGCTACAGGAGGTGAAGGATGTGTTATCTCCTGTTGCTGTAGCAGCAGATGAGACAGGAGAACGTGAGACACTGTGACTGCCTCCTCTACAAGCTCAGGTTGGTGAAGAAAAGGGCTCTTGAGCTAGCTAGCTAGTCTAAGCTCAGTGGTTCTCAAACGTTTTTGTCACAAGGCACAACATTCATGAAAACAAGTATTTCCAAGGCACCAAGAGTTAACACAGTTTGCCACAGTTCAAGAGGAGCCCTTGTCATACAATAGAAGCAGAAGCTATGAGACCAGGGTTGGTCAATTGTCAAAATTGAACAAAGCATTGGCAACATACAATCTAGCATGTGACTGCTTTGTCAACGTCAAGGCTCTTACTTTTTCTCAGGGTTTTACTCCTGCTGCTGAAAAAAATAATAATAACAAAGCTGAATGAGAACTCAGATTGCATTTAGTTTATTTTGATTTCATTTTGTGAAAGCCAGCCTATACACCTGACCGAAACCTTTTGGTAGAGCACAGTGTCTCGCATCTTATACTCATTTTACTCCGAAATAACTCGAAAATGCAATTGTGAAAATCTAAAGATTTCTGGGCTGGGCTAAGCCCAAGGTCCTAACAACCATCTGCCTGGAACCATCTTGAGACAATGTAAGTGTTTGTATTAGTCGTGTGTGATCCTGCTGAAAGTACCTAGTTGAGAAAGGCTGGACTGTGTGGACTGTGTGACCATGAAGGGATGCACCTGGTCCACAACTGTGGTGTTGAAATGATGCTCCGTTGGTATCAAGGGGCCTAATGTGTGCCAAGAAAACACTTCCCATACCATTACACCACCAGCCTGTACCGCTGACACCAGGGAGTATGGATCTATAGATGCCCTTCTGCACGTCACCGTTACACTGAGCTGTTATCTGTGTACTTGTGGTCTGCCTTTTTGCTTGAATGAGTTTTGCCATTCTCCTCTTTCCTCTTTCATGAATGAGGCATTTCGTCCTCAGGACTGCAGCAGACTGGATGTGTTTGTTATCTCACCATTATTTGTAAACTCTAGACTCTGTAATATTTAAAATCCCAGGAGACTAAACAGGCTGTTTAGTCTGATGTTTATTAAGTAACTGAACCTCTCGACCCTGTCTGACTGATTTATACTTATGCTGTAGTCATATGTGACTATGTCTCTGGAGGACTGAGCGTAAATGGAGAGGTCTACCTAATAAGTGGCCAATCAGAGTAATCCATGATCCAGGACACCATCTACACCTCCATTAGCTTTTTCCCCCTTTTGGAGAAGCCAGAAAGCTTTACTCTCACCACATTGGCAGCTTTATCCAAGTGGGAATCGGCCCTGTGGAGCAGATTTATGATTGTATTTATGATTGTGGCTGGTAGGCGAACTGCTGAGGGTCCAGTGAGTCTCTCTCACTACGTTCTTAGATGGTTCAGCACCAGCGAAGATCTTGATGTGATGTGTGCACGCACAAGGATGGAGGGGCACCCCTTCTTACGTACTGGGACTACACAGTTATTGTAAATTGTTCCCCAGAATAGCAGGATTTATTAGAAATCCATCCTATTTGTCAGAATAAGAGGAAAGAGGAGGAATAAAAGCTGTTTTGGTATTTGACTCTTGTGTCTGTAGCATGAAAACATTTTTGTTGTACAAGTTTCTGTCTTTCAGGTACCAGAGTGTGGAGAGTGCTTTCATATTGATAATTGTTACTGATGCTTTAAACGTTGTACACATTAAAAAAAAACAACCTCCAACTCCATTTGAAGCTTGATAGTTGAAAAGATAGTTGTCTTGATAGCGGGGCGAAGGGAAGGTGCGCTGTCAAGATGGGGTCATGTTAAGTGCTGTGATGTAAATAAATAAACGACTCTCAACTCCTGCCTGTGTCTCGGTCTGCTACAGCGTAATGGATTGATTTGTCGATTAAATTTTACTTCAGGTAAAAAGAGGGGCTCAGTTATTAATCCATTCCCTAGTAACAACGCGGCCATGAAAACCATTATTATGAGCAAGACATATTGAGAGCTAGTGGGCTATATACCATGCAGGCTGGAGGGCTGGAGGGCTGGAGGGAAGAGGGGTTGGTGCCGGTTGGTCACGCACACGTTTTATATATGTCGTGTGTAAACAATAGCATGTTGTACCATGACATATAACTACATGCCACTGCTGGGCGCTATAGGGATTAGATGGTTGGGACTTTTGAATCCATTGTCATGCTTCTATTCGGAGAACTCGGTGTATGAACGGAAAAGAGAGCGGGACAGAGAGACAGAGAGAGATTAATATCACGCTTGAAATACAGTCGAGGGAGTGTGACTGACAGCAATGCTGCACCTATTGCACATTGCACTCACATTAGTGCATTCATGTACATGCACAGTAATTGTATGAAAACACACACACACACACACACACACACACACACACACACACACACACACACACACACACACACACACACACACACACACACTGCAAAAGTATCCTTGTTTCTTGAACAGGGACATGTGTACAAATCCATCTCTGTCCTTTTAGCTGTGGCCGAAAGCTGGATTCACAAGTAGGCTGGACCGAGGCTTCACACTCTCAGATTCAAAGCCAGGATGTCAAGGGACCCCGTCACTCCCAGGCCTCTCCCTCTCTCTCTCTCTGTCTCTCTCTCTCTCACACAAACACACACTTTCCCTCACTCTCTCGCTGTCTCTCTCTGTCTCTTAAATCACTGTCATGGCACCCTCTCATGTCTGTGACAAACTAGACCTGCTCTAATTATACTGATTGGTACAACTATACCACACATCGGTGTGTGTGCGTGTGTGTGTGTGTGTGTGTGTGTGAGAGAGAGAGAAAGTGATTTAGTGTTCTGACTGTGCTTCATTAAGCTCTGTGACACTTCTGAAGAAACAAGATGAAGCCCATGCTGTGTGTGTGTGTGTGTGTGTGTGTGTGTGTGTGTGATTGGCTCATCCAGCGCCTTGTGTGACTGTGGATCAGACTTGGGGCAGAACTTTGATCGGGGGTGCTGTGCAGACTGGGGAGTGGGGTATAGATGGAGGGGTGGAGAGAAAGAAGTTGGAGGAGGGGAACAGAGTCGGAAGATATATCAGCAAACGGGTGGCAAGATGCTCTCTCTCTCTCTCTCTCTGTCTCTCTCTCATTTCTCTCTCTCTGGCCCCTTCACTTGAGTTGCGACAGTCAGCATTAATCCTGGAGGTGCCATGCAGAGTTAAGACCCCCTGTAGTTTCCACTTACAGTGATTGAACCCCGATACAGAGATCACCGCTCACCCTGTCTGTTGCTCTCTCTCTCTCTTTGTCTCTGTCTCAGCCTCTGCTGCCTCACTCTTTGTCTCTGTAGTTCCCTTTCAAGCACACACACACACAAACACACACACACACACACACACACACACTCTCCCGCAGTTTATTTCTCTTATATAATACCTTGTTTTCAATGTCGGCCCTCCCGATGCGTCTGGCATTTCCATACTTGGAGATTTGCAGAGGCAGAGGCTGTTTGTGTCGATTGAAAGGTTTTCGCCGGGATGTTGAAATATCACCCCGAAGCACTCGAGACACGAGCAGGGGCCTAATTTCCTCAGTCTTGAACACCTGTACCTCCATACAGGTGCCGAGGCACGCAGCCTTTCCTTAATTCATTAATTTTCTCTCCTTGAGCAGATAGCAGATGAGACGAGACACTAAATATGGAGGACTTTGTTGCTTTTTTCTCTCTCGCTGTCTCTCTGGAGATTGGTGTTGAGCATCGGGCCCCCGGAGCGCCTCGGCAGCCGAGCTTTTCACGAACCTCTCCCGCTCACTGTTCAATTATTCAGTCTGGTTCCACACCGGGAGACAGAGACGGATACGGAGAGTCTACGGTAAATCACAGAAGAAAGGTTTTTTCTCTCAGGTGGTGAGAAAAGTGCAGGCGACCCCCCGGAGTGGGCGGGAAGCACGATGGGAAATTGGAGCGAGGACCGTAGTGTCAAAAGGGGAAAAGATCCTGCTGTTGTCCCGCCCTCTCTTTGACTCACCGTCGTTATCTGACCGTTTTCGCTTTACCTCTCAGGTCACCTCTCTCGCTAGTGTGTGTGTGTGTGTGTGTTGGGGAGCACTGAGCACTGAGAGCCCCCATACATATTGATGTTATAGCTATAAACCCCTTTTCCCTCACATGACAGATGTTATTCTCTCTCTCCCGTCTCGAACACTCCAGCCTCTTGCGTTCTTGAGGAGTGGGTTCAATCGGCGTCTTTACAACTCACGGCTCACGCTCACCATACTGTTGTGTATCCGCGCACGCACACACACACACACATACACGCGCGCGCCCATACACACGCACATCACGTCAAACTCAGTGAGAAGTTTTTGAAGTTCATTTCAGAGCTGGAGAGGTTACATCAAGGAAAGAAAGCGAGAGTAGAGGCGATGCTGCATAGAGCGAGCACTTGGAGGGGAACAGAGCTCAACCCAGTAGGGGGGAAATGAAGATTAATTAAATCTACGGGGTTTCTCCGAAGTTCTTTGGAAGAGCAGGAATCTCTACACGTCGCCCATCTGGCTAGCGGCTCTGATGTCGTGGAGTGATGGACGAGGGACACGCGTCACCACAGGTCTTTTATCAAACTTCAGTTATTTCATTTTTTTCCCCCCCCCCTCACTAGCCCTCGCTCAACAGTTGGCCCCTTTATGCAGTGTATCATTATTTAATTGAATTTATCCTTTCATCACAGAAACAAGGTTACGCAAGCGGAAAGTGGAAAAAACAGACATAGAGACAAACAGACGAACGAACCATTGCTGCTGTAACCTTATTTGTAAAGCAAGTTTACTTACTTACTGTGTGTGTGTGTGTGTGTGTGTGTGTGTGTGTGTGTGTGTGTGTGTGTGTGTGTGTGTGTGTGTGTGTGTGTGTGTGTGTGTGTGTGTGTGTGTGTGTGTGTGTGCGCGTGTGCGTGTGTGTGTGTATGTGGACAGTGGTCTTAATGCTGTCAGAGTGACCCCAAGTTATTAGGCCGGTCTCACTGGCCAGCACTTCTCTCTCTCTCTCTTTCTCTCCAACTCCATCTCTATATCACTTTATCACAATGTGATTGACAACTGTGAGCTTTCACATAATTGCATCATGAAATCCTACAGTTCCACCTATAATGACTTGCGTGTTTATCTCTGTGTGTGTGTGTGTGTGTGTGTTTTAGTTTCACTGTCTGATTCAAATCTCCTAATGCAGCGTTGCTTATGACGACTGGCTCTCTTGCTTTTGCACCATAACAGCGGATGTTGGAAAATAAAGATTCCAATCACCATCCAAAGCTCTTAGTATTTAACTCAATAAATTGTGTCTTGTTACTGAGGTTAATACATACATTGTTATTTTATGAATTTGGTCTGTTCCGTGTTGTGGAGTCGCCTTGTAGCACGCAGCACCCATGTAGTCCTGTTGTCAAAACCTCTCGTCCAGGTCGAGAGAGTGGACCGGCCTCGTCCCGCCCTCATCATCAGCAGAACAGAGGGCCGTTAAATGTGATGACCCCCCTTTAACCGATGTGACGTGCACGACGCTGCCACGCAGATCTTAACTGGCTTCTCACTTCACAGTGATCTGCACAGCCGCTTCACGGGGCAAACGCTACTGTCTCCCCCAGCGCTGGCATGACACGCACTCACACACACACACACACACACACACACCAAGTCACCCAGGATGATTCATCATGGGGTGCCTGTCAGTTTCCCCCCCGTAGACATATCCCTATTGCCTCTCTTCTGCCTTTGACACCCCTCTGTCCTCTGTCCCCCCTGGTGTTTCTGGGGTGCCTGATTGGGAAGGAAAAGTTCAGCAAACTTATCAAAAGTTAAATGAATTCTAAAATGTGTATGTATGTTTTTTCCTTGGAGTCAAGTTTGGTTGTTATTATTGATGAGCCAAGTGGAAAATGGCTGTCAGTTTGATGCAACACACATTTATTTCTGATTTAATCGCTCTGTCACTCTGCACTACAATCAGCAGAAATTGCATGAAAACAATCTTTAAAAAATGAAAAAAAACCCCACTCAATATCCCATCCTATCGAATCTCTCGCTACTTCCATAAGTCCAAGCGATACTTAATTCATTTCTCTCAAAGTGGGTCACTGCGCAGCAGAAGGTGAAATATTGAGATGCATTAAATAATTTGTAGCCTAGAAGTGGGCTGGTTGGTGTGTGATCCAAAGCTTAAAGGAAATGATAGCCTGCTTGCGTGCACTGTGTGTGTGTGTGTGTGTGTGTGTGTGTGTGTGTGTGTGAGAGAGTGCATGTGCATATGTGCACGTGTCGCATGTGCAATATGCATATTGTGTGTATGTGCTGCAGACTCTCGGTCTTTAATAAGTTAGGGCCACTGGAGCCCAGGGCTTAATTAAGAGTTAGAGACAGATTTAGGCCTCAGCAGTACCATGGTGGATGCCGTGGACACACACACGCACACACACACACACACACACACACACACACACACACACACACACACACACACACACACACACACACACACACACACACACGCGCAGACACAGCAGGAGCGGGGATGTCCTTGGATGTTTTATGAATCATTCTCTTAGTTCCTCTGAAATAAGGGGGAGGTGTGAAATAAATATAGAAGCTGGGGAGCAGACCTAGAGATGAAAAGAAGAAAAGCAAGAGGAAAAAAAAAACTGCCAGAAAAAAAGGGCCAGAAAAGAAAATGGGAAGGAAAGGGTTAGGGGTTATAATAAAAGTGGGAATAAGAGAGAAGGGGTGAGAAATGTGAGAATGAATGGCGGGCGATCGAGCGGGGACCGGTGACAAAAGCAGATGTGAAATCGTACCAGCGATCTCTCTCAGTCAAAGGGTTGTACATCTGGCCTATTCAGCCCTCTCAGCTGAGGGGTTATGAAAGCGTAATGAGGAGAGGGGGAGCGCAGGCCTGTCGGGCCCGATAAGGTCTCCTCCAGATTTATGTTGCCCCAGGTAGAGGCGTGAGACCCGCGATATACAATTTCAACTTAATAGAAGGAACACACTTCTCCATGTGCAGATAATACTCTACCAGCCGCTAGATGGGATTTTGCGTTGGCCTCGTTTTTTGCACCTGTGTTTTCTTAGGCGATAAATATATTAAAGTTAAGGAGGTGAAGATCAAAGCGAGGGCGCAGAATAAACGACGCAGCGATAAATGCATGACTAAGCTGAAAATAACGCTGGCTCGCGAATACCACAGTCTGGAAAACCTTTTTGTGTCTCATTGCACTCGTATGACACTGCAAATTTTGTTATGCTGGATTGTTTTTTTAATTCACTTAAATGTCCAAACGCTTAAAATTTTAATTTTTGCAACTCAATTATTTCAAAACAATATTCTTTTGTCTTATTTGTCTTCTTTTCTATCCTGCAGGACTTTGTCTAAAATAGAGCAGAAACTGGAGAAATATAACAGGGAGCTTTTTTCTGCTGCATCGTCCAATATGACTTGTATTCACAACTCTTTCTCTCTCTCTCTCTCTCTCTGTCAATTTCTCTCCCTCTCTCTCTCCACACACACAAACACACACACACACACGCACACACACACACGCACACACACTGATAGAGAGTCAATACATCAGTTATAAAAACCAACAATGAGTTGTCCGGCGGAGCCTCCATAAAGCAGCGGTGGTTTTCTGCTGCATCAGTAATAGTTAAAGACCTTACCACACCATTATAGTGGCACTAAAACACATCTTCGCATCATGTCTTAATGGCCTGTGACAGAGTGGCTGTGGCTGAGCCGAGAGTTACCTAAAGCACTCCTCCGGTGAGCTCAGCAAATCATTGGTTTGTAGGGGCAGAAGAAGAGTAACAATGATTCCTGCTAACTGACACAGGAGCAGCTATTAAGCATCACCCTGATTATCTGGCCGCACACACTAACCTCTAACTGTGATTGTTTCCTGCGTCTTAGAGTTGTTTTTTTTATGTACATGTAGTTGTAATTTGTGTGCGTTTTTGTCTGCAGCCGTTCCAGATATAGCCGTGACACAAAGCCAGAATACTCATTGGGGGCCATGGGACAAATGCGAATACGTGACCTTGACCAACGAAAGTAGGTCATGGCCGATGGAGGGCACAATGAGTTATAAGTGCTCAGGCGTTATCAGACGTGTGGGATGTTGCGGCGGTCTGACTACCCTGTTGGGGGGGGGGGTCGGCACCGCTGGAGATAATCATACATGACGTTTCAAGATGGAGGGTTTTCAGTTGAGCTTTCAAATGGCTTATAAGACATGAGGGCCCCTGTCTTATAAGCCCCGCCCCTCTGCTGCAGAGGAGCGACACTAACGACACACAATCATTGCACTCCAAAAACATGGGACATTTTTTTTTTTTTTTTGTATTACTTTTTAAAGATGAAACTCTCAATTTCTCAGAGTTTCAGTGAAGCTGTCAGGAGAAAGTAACAACAGCAGAAAATAAACAGCAGGAATTGATTGGTGTCCTTGTGTACGATACACACACGGGGCATGACCCCAATCCAAACCTGGCAGGTTGCTCAGAGCCCGGGAGATTTACGAGGTATAACTTTTCACTCAAACCGTGAACCATAACTCTCGATCCCCGATAAGGAGGAAAGGCCTTCACTCAGGGACTACCTTTTACAGTAAAGTGAGATTAATGCTGCAAAGTTGTTCGATCAGTGCTACAGAGCACAAATTTCATTCCACTGATGAGGCTCCCCTCCCCTCCCGCCTTCCATCGCTCTCTCTCTCTCACCCCTAACTCCATCCCTCATCCTCGTCAAATCCATTTACTCCGCGAGATGATGTTTTCCCAAAAAAGGGAGGAAGTTCTAGTTAGTATGCAGAGCGGTGGAAGTACAAACGGCACACTTCTCTTTTTCAGAAGTATGAAAATGAAATATTCATGACTACAGAGAGCTGTCTTGGGTAGAGAAAGGAGTCAAGGAAGAGAGAGAGAGAGAGAGAGACAGACAGACAGAGGGAGGGAGAGAGAGAGATGAGGATGAGAAGAGGAGAGTCGGAAGAGTTATCATTTTGACACTGACGCTTCATCACAGTTTCCATGGTTTTTCCCCCCTCTCTGGGAGTGGCTGCACCACCTGTTGGCTCGTTTGAACCTGAAGAACAGACAGCGATGAAAGCAGCGAGTTCTCCCTCTCCCTCTCCCGCCGCCTCTCTTTTTTACTATCTCTCTTATTCCCCTTTCCTCCTCCTTTTCTCTCCTGATATTTCCCCAGTCGTTTCCTCCGGTGGCTGTCACTTCAGCGCTGTCGACGATATCTCCGTGGCAGCGGGGGTAGAAAGGCCCCTGTCGGCGTCCCCCGCCCACCCCCCCCCCCCGCCCCGTTGACAAACTGCAGGTGAACGAAATGCAAAGCAGCTTTTGAAGTCCTGGAGCTGCGGCATCGCGGGGCCACGCCGCGAGGAGGACTGCGAGTGCATTTTGAGTGGTTCAACCACGGGAGCAGCTGCACACAGTTTCAAAGGCAAATAGCATCTGAAAATAATTATTGGTCTTGAAAGGTAATTAAGGGGAATATTAATTGTCTGCAGAAAGCGCGGTGTCTTCTATTTCATGGATGATTTCTGTAAACTGTAAACAACAACAGTCAGTCAGTTGGTAAGTTAGTAGTAGTGTATTTATGATAGGAACTGTAATTCTTCTCTATTACACGTGTCTACATATATTTTCACAACAGAATATATAAAACAACATAAAACCATCTAATCTTAAGTCCTCGATTCATCATTTGTCAGTAAAGCGGTTGGCTGAACTTAACAGATGACCAGCTTGTCCAGACATTAGTCCTGTCCTGTTTACTCCATATGTAATGGAAACATACAGTATGATGAACCAACTCTCTCATCAGCTCCATACTACTGGGCGCTGAGTAATGGAAGCGTGTTGGATCTAGGTAGTAGGGCTGGACTACTTTCCCTGATAGCATTGGTCCGGATAACAAACAATCAATCAATTTCAATTCCTTTGGTTCTTTCTTCTTCCAATAACAATACCAACAATCTTGTTTTTGACTTTGTTCTATCAAAGGCAATTTGAGAGGCATACCAGAGTTTCCGTCTGACTGGCTGCTCCTCTGCCATATTTTGCACAACGCCTCTAAAAAAATACATTGATGTGAATACAGGGGACAACAACAGACCGAATCTTCCATAGACTGCCTTTAAATATCTAGCTCTAACTTTGATAATCCAATGTTCCACAACCCACAAACTTTTGATTAAAATTGAAAATCATCTTTATCTGAGAGACGTTGGGAAAATACCTCCTTATCCAGTTTGCCAGAATGTGTATGGAAGAGCGCTTTATCTTGGAGGCCATTTGGGTGATAAAAACAGTTGCCTCTGTATTTGGCAGTGTGCATTTCTCTCTCGCTGTGTGTGTGTGTGTGTGTGTGTGTTTATGTATGAGCATGTGTACGCATGTGCGTGTCTTCTCATGTTGGATGATTGTGGAGCCTCAGTACTCTTCACAGAGGGTAGATGACTTATTGATTAAAAAGACTCATTTATTCAGATGAGGCATCTGGAGTTGCCTGGGGATTTGTTTTAGTCATGAAGCCCCTTCTTTCCTGCCCCAGCCCCCCCCCCCTCCAACTCTGGCCCCCCCTCCCTCACACATCCATACCACATCCATTCTGGAGTAGTTCATAATCTGCGAGCAACAACCAGAACAGAAGTCGTTATATAAATGTCTTCGATTGTTCCAGTTTGTAATTTGTGTCTGCTTTGGCACTCACTCTGTGTCACGGGTGTAATATTGAGACTGAGGTTTTGTTTATTACCCCTAGCCGTGCAAAATGAGTAACCATTCTGGGCTTTTACTCCTAATAAATAAGGTTTCTTCTCAAATCTGTATAGAGTTGTTTATCAAGAATGTACTGTCATTTACTGCATTGTCATCTGTTTCTCCCTCCTTTCTCTCACTGTTTTCTATCTTTACTCCTTAAGCTCCTTGTGTTGACTTGTTTGTGTCTTGCCCTCCCCCCCCCCCCGAGCTCTGCCGACTGCAAAGGTTCATGGGGGGGGGGGGGGCAACTGAGCACGGTCGTCTCCGTCACTGCTGCTCGTCGTGAAGCCAGGCCATGATTCACTCATGGCTGACAGACTAAATCTCCTGCCAGGCTGACGCTCATATGAATTATAGATGTGTGCCAGCTGGGCTGCGAACGCGTCAGATTTACTGTGCCGTTCTGCCAAGGTGCCAATGCAACCTGCCACTAATCTGCCCCGGAGCCCGGGATTAGCTTCACGCTTACACAGGGCTCTGTACACACAACCTCCCGGGGGTTAGTGGCTGAGACGTGGCCTTGCGGGGGGGAAAAGAAGGGTGTCGATGTTCATTCCTGAAGCGTGTTCATGCGCCACGCGCTGAGAACGGTTGAAAAGTTGGGAGTGTTGGGATGCGGCCGAGCCGGACGGCACAGCGGAGAACTCTGCAGCCCCGAGTTGTGAATCCATGTTCCAATCCAATCCAACTTTATTTGTTGAGCACTTTAAAAACAACCACAGTGGACCAAAGTGCTGTACAGGATAAATAAAGACATAGTAAATAAATGGTTCACAAGAAATTACAATAAAAAAAATGAAATAAAAAAATTTAAAAAAGTCAAAGCATAAGTATAAATAGCAGCCACACAATAAGAGAAACAATAAAATCAAATCAAAAAGAAATACTTCGTACTACAAAGATTTGAGCTTATAGGCCTGCTTCTCTTTTTGTGTGCACGCGTACAAGTCTGCATCCCGGTTGAGCAAGTGTGCACCCGGGGGTCTCCATGCACCTATACTGCCTGTGTGTGCGCCTGTGTGTGTGATTCCAAGTATGTTTTCACAAGTGCATGTGAAAGCTCCTGTTTTGACAGGTGCTTGAATCAGGGATCAGGAGAGGGATGAGGGATGCATTAATCAGAGGATTCATCCTCTGCTGCTTCTCTTCATCCCTCAGACTAAATATACTGCGCTGGGCTTGGTGAGGCACGGAGGGATGGAGAGGGGGAGAGGGGGAGAGAGGAACGGAGAGGGTTTGTGATGGTGAAATGTGGTTTCTGAGCTGTCAAACAGAGGCTTAGACATGATTTCCCAGGCATTTCAACGATGTGTGTGTGGTCACCTGTGTGTGTGTGTTTGTAGGTGGTGATAGGGGGTTCAGTTTAGAGTGATGAGTGTGTTAGGTTTGGTTTTATCTTCAAGCGCTGCTCTCCTAATGCACTAATGCAGAGGGCAGATGACTCTCTCCCTCTCCCTCTCCCTCTCTCTCTCTCACTTCATGTTCTCTCTTCATGTCCATCAGACTCAGGTCACCTCTATTTGCCACAACATACCATGCAGCCTCTCAGTGTGTGTGTGTGTGTGTGTGTGTGGTGGGGGGTGAGTTCATCTCACGGTCTAATTGAGATGACATTTCTGCTCTCCAAATTTAATTATTCAGCTGGTCTATTCATTTATTCTCCTGTTCTTTTGTTCCCTATCCACCGACGGCCTCTCTCTCTCTCTCTCTCTCTCTCTCTCTCTCTCTCTCTCGCTCTCTCTCTTCCTCTCTGTGCCAAAAAAAAACCCTGGACTCATAAAAGCACTGACCCCAAAAATAGAGAAACCATAACTTGCGTCTTTTGTTCGGTCTCTTTGTGAGGTTGGTTGAAACCCATTTAGAGCGCCGTGACCTTCAGTGAAAGTCAGAGAATAAAGGCAGAAGAATTCCTCCCAGGTATCCTACAGCTGAGAGTGGAGACCAAGCGCAGAGCTTCATTTCAACATTCAATCATAATGGTGTAAAATCAAGGGCATGGGAGCGTTTTGGACCTGCCCTCGCATCGAGGGTTCTCTTCACATTTCGATGACAAAAAGTTCCCCCCCCCCCTCACCTTTTTGATATTGTTTTTGAGTTATTCTTCACAGAACGATCAGAGTAAATCTTTATATCAAAAACAAGATCAAGCTGTTGTTCCTCTGACCTTCAAAATAAAATGCAACTCTATTTACACGGCCTGTTTCTGAAATTGGTAGAAGTGATAGGAGGGTTTAGAGTTTAGCTGTTCGCTGCAGAAAAAAAAGCATTGCATCTCACTGCTGTTGTTTTTTATTTTTTTATTTTTTTTAACTGCCTGCCTCTTTCCTCTGTCCTCTCTCTGTTCGCCTCCTGCTCTCCTTGGCTTGTCTTTGATGCAGGAAGGTGTGGGACAATGAAGACAGCATGACGCATTGGTTGGAGTGGAAGGAAACTTCTCAACTCTGGTTACATGCTGCTTGCATCACGCACGCACACACACACACACAAACAAACACACACACACACACGGTGAAAATAAGAATCAGATGGTAACAAGATATTGAACCTCATGCACATGAATACACATGAATAATCCTTGAGTCCTCGGCCAACTGGTGTTTTTTGGGGATGGGATGCCGGGATACTCTGACTCTCTCTGACTCTCTCTGGAAGCGAATAGATGAGTTAAGCTGATTCACCGCCCCATGCATAGAATAGATAATGCCCATTTGGTTGTGAAGTGCAGCACTAGCGGACAGACAGACAGTAGGGCGACGTATAGGACGGCAGGTGCTGTAGCGGTAGGGAACGGAGCGACTGCAGCTTTTCCTTTTCTATTTCTATTTCATTTCTATTTCTGAATGAGCCTTTTGATAACAGCTGAAACCGTACAGCGTTTTTTTTACAAACAGCGGTGCCGGTGCTCCAGGGGGAGGCAGAGGCATGCGCCGTCTGGAATCTTAAGTGAGAAAGTTGCTGCATAGCCAAATCGCTGGAAATATAGGTCAGACACACGAGTTTGTGTTTATGTGGAGATTATGTGTGCATCTTCCTCTCTCTCTCTCTCTCTCTCTCTCTCTCTCTGTCTGACTGTTTTGTGGGGTGTGGCTCTTATACTGTGAAGTGTGCAGCGTGAACAAACATCACTGCTCGGCGTACGCGTGCAGCATTCCAGCCATGAATCTACCGGACTACTCTGAAATTGCTTTTTTTATTATTAAAAAAACAATTTCTTCTGATCAAATCAGCGAGGGCACGGACGGCTATTGCTGTCTAGTTGGGCAAGAGAGAAACATCAACAAGAAGCTTTGAATTATACTGCAGATAAATAAGGTGAAATATTACTTTCAGTTTCAGTTACAAGCAGAGTTTCACATTCAAAGATAATGAATTCAGAAAAATCAGTGCAGCCAGTTAATCTTTTATTAGGCAGTTTATTAAATAGGAATGCCACTTCACATAAGAATGTTTTGCACATGTACATTTTATGTGACTTGACTTGGACTTGGTATTTTGTTCAACATCCTTTCAAAGCTAAAGAGACCTCTCACCAGAGCAATGTACAACCTACAGATGAATGGGAGACCTTATGGGATTTAACATTGTTTGCCAGATCTATTACATCCAAATGGGGTTTACGTTATAATCGCACTAGCAGTTCAAAACTAAACCCTGACCTCCTGAAAATCACAGATGGCCGTTCTCTGTGAAGCTGTATATCCATGTAATAATAGGAGCAGATTAGGACGTGGCACGATACTGTCCTTTATGGCCGCAGGGTCCAGCAGCAACACCAAACTGTCACAACAGCGTAGCGGAAATACACTTCAAAGCTCAAATTCAGCACTTTGGGGGCAGTGGAAATTGTTGAGATATTACAAATCCTTTCAATAAACAAACGATGATGCAATCCCCCCCCCCCCCCCACTTCTATCTCCAAAGTGTTGCAGAAAAGTAATTACAGAAAATTGTCCCAATATCTATCTGCTACCAACGAGGCCAATCCTGCTCCCTTTTTTATCTCCCCGTAGTGGCGGTCGCCCGTGCTGCCTCGGTGCTCGGTGCTGAGTGGGTCATTTCGAGGGTCAAGGTTTTTTTAATTAGATAATCCAGTCCCCAGCCTAGCTGAGATTAGCAGCTACTCAAACCTGGGGAATTGATGTGATAGTGTTTGACCTGCGCTCCCATCCCCGGGTTAAGCCTCCGAAACGCGGCAGCAGCGTCGGGCTCGTCGCTAAAAAATACAATATATTCCCTTTTACTCGTTACTCATTTCAAAAGTATCCATCTCACTTTGCTTAGTACTCCCGAGAAGTAATTTGTTACACTGCTAATACTCATTTTCTGTTTCAGCGCAGAGCAGAGCTTAGGGAGACGGGGAGACGCTACCAGCGACGATGAAAGGATCTTTGTCCAGCAGCTCACAAATTGTAGATATGAGGTTTTTCCGCAGGATACCAATGATATACAGAGCGTGCTAAACACACACACACACACACACACACACACACACACACACACACACACACACATGCACTCAAACATCTCCCAGCCTGCTTGAAGTGTCAACAGTGCTTCTTGGCCTTCACCAGCATCAAAGCATCCGCATCCTCGTGTTAAACTGTCTTTGTCTTCGGTGCTGATCCTGCGGTGCCGCCTTCACAGCGAGTTGTTGAATGTGCTCATCATTTCTGCGGCCGTGTGTGATGGTGTGCACGGCGTTCGCACCCACCCGACCACCAACACCCACCCCCCCCCGGCTGTAATCGTGCTTCAGAGTGGTCTGGGACCTCTTTAAGCCTGTGAATGTGCATGTTTTGAAGCTGTCCTCTTAATCCACACGGCAAAGAAAGGCTTACTTACTCTAGGGCGCGCTAGAGCAGGCAGGCGCAGATGCACGCACTTCACATGCACACGCACGTGCACGCGGGGGGGACACTGTCTCTCTTCCTGTGCGTATCTTTCTTTTTCCCTCCTTTCCCTCCCCTCTACCTCATGCTTCATCCTTCCATCAATCCACCTCTCTCTCTATCCCTATCTCTATCTATTTCCCTCTTGTTTCCTGTGCCTCTATTTCAAACTGCCCTCCCTATCTCTCTCTCTCTCTCTCTCTCTCTCTCTCTCTCTCTCTCTCTCTCTCTCTCTCTCTCCCTCACACGCTCTCATGCACAATCCCTACTACTCACAGTGTCTCCGTCTCTTTGCCAAGGCAATCGGGGATTTGGAAACGGGTTAAAAAGCGCTAGGATTACCCTCTTATAGTCTCCCCGCTCCAGAGCTGGGCACAACAGCCCCCAGTGTCCCATTATGGCGAGGCTGCTGAGCTGCTGAGGTGGGCTTTGCGATTAGCGACGGTGTGCTGCGGCTGTCAGAGCAGGCCTGTGAGGGCCAATGATGACCGTTGTTGTTGAGGTCTGCCCAGTGCTCACACACAACACACACACACACACACACACACACACACACGTGTCGGTATTACTATACCAACCCTAACCTCAACACTCTCTACTACATGCGTGACCTGAGCCCTTACCCTAAACTTGAGCCTTTAGGTGCAAACTGAGAGGTACGTAGCTCTACAGAGAAGGAATTGACAAGATTTTGATGGCAACTGAGGATGTCTTTCGATCCTTTGTCCTCATAAGTATAGAAATATAACAACACACTCATACAGACACACGCACACACACACACACACACACAGTAGTGGGGTTGGGAGGAGGGTGCACATGTGGTGCATGTGTTAACGAAGCGTAATGAACTGAAAGGTCCGACTGCGAAGTCACTTTTCCAGTCTAAATGTCTCACTAATTTTCACTCCTAGATGTTTTTGTTGCATGACTAGGCCGTCAAAAGGTTGCCACCAGTATTTTATTGTGTAGAGAAAGGCATCTGGCATCTATCCATGTCATGATAGTCAACATGCCAACAACCAAACCACCAAAAGTCATTCTCTTTCCCTCCTATAGGGTCTCTGCAGCCGCATTGTGTCTGTGTGCTTATCTGAATCCTACTGTTTAACTCTCCAGACGCCACCACAGCCACAGTGTTGCAGCATTGCTGGTGTACTGTATATGTGGTACATGTGCCATCAGTGTCTCTGCCATTGTACCTCTTAGTGTCGGAGTAATATGACTTTGATGAGCCTCGAACAACGGGTTGTCTTCGAGGACTCGGAGCAGCTAAAGATGCTAAAAGTTCGTTGGCTCGCGGTGGCGTCGTCAGGCGTGTTCATCACCCCCCCTCCCCCCTCCCCTCTGCTCTGCTATCAGGTGGCGTGATATCCAGCGGTGTCGTTTCCTGCTTTTGTTCATCCCTTTTAAATCTCCCACACCTGGCGCTGTTGTGATTAGCTGAACACATATATTTCACCAAGCTCCTCAGTGCATTACCTGTGCTCTATTTACCCTTCTAGGATCAGTGTTAATCCAGGCCCACGTGGCTTTCGACTGACGTGGGTGGGGGGGGCGAGTAGATAAGGACTGAATTTTCATTTGGGGGTGAACTATCCCTTTAACAAAGAAAGGCCCCGTGTGTGATTGTATGCACATGCACAGAGATGTGCTCTTGGTGCCTGTCGCATCTCATTCCAAGGGATATGAAAGCTTTCTCCTCTAAGTCTTTCCTAATTTTACCCCTCTTT